>CM069862.1:145059803-146302303 GCA_036172795.1 Pelodytes ibericus
CAATCCCTGGTATACAGGAACATGTTGTGATGTAATCTCATTTTACCTGTTCCTATTAGGTGCGAGTCTGCAACAAGCAGAAAGGATTTCAGTACAAGTCTCTGGTTTTAAACAGTTCTAAGTGCCAGGATTTAGCAAACTATTACCTTGGGTTCAATGGCTGGTCCAAGAGAATAATCGCTGTGAGTTAATCCTTACTATTCTGATTATTGCGGAACCATGGGAGAATGTGCCGGAGTTAATTAGACCAATCTAGGACCATGTCAGGAGAGGTCGAATTGTGTCACGCAGTCCTCGTTTACTATTGTTTTATTATATATTGATAACAAACGTGTATAGTCACTTTTTTTTTTTTCTTTTCATATTCCCTTGCCTGTGCGTTTTATAGTGAATAGTGGGTCAATAAATTTTGGTTTTGTGAGTGAAACACATTGGACATGTCTGGCATAAAATATATGAAGTGTAGACTTGACTTAACTTCAGGGCCAAAAGGATTGGGCCAAAGTCGATATGACTCAGGGCGCATTGGTGACAAATCGTGAACGGAATTTAGAGCTACCCAATATGCCCTGATGTGACCCCTAATAGCTGGCCAATTACATGCCATTAGGTTTTAAAACGGAAAGCTGCTTGAAACACACTGAGCCACGGCAGCCCCCCCTTCCACCCATCAGAAATTGGACTGGGCAAATGCTCCCAGCCCGTAAAAATACATTGGGCGGCTATGGCTAGGTGCCTTTTTACCCCCATAACATTCCCAGGGCCGGGTGTCTCAAATGGTTTCCAGCCCCCATTAAATAGATCGGGAGCCAGGGTTACTTGCCCTGGCCTCCCATATACTAAAATTATCCTCCCGAGGCTGGCCTAATGCACCCAGACCCCAACTGAATATAAAGTTATCCCTCCCCTCAGGATCTGGGGGCTGCCAATGGCCATCAGAACCCATTCAAATATAATAACGGCCCTCCAGAGGGTCTGGTGGCAGCCTGATTTATCCCCAGTAAAAATAATTAAAGCCCTCCAGGGTTCTGGCAAATGTCTCCTGGCCACCAATGAAAATATATGTTTTTATTTTTAAATTTCCATTTGAATTTGCCTTCTCAAAGAAGTTTTAAGAATTGAAGACCTCAGATCGCTCTTTCATAACTGTTTTATTTTATACATATGTAGGTAGAAGGTTAAATAAGGTAACATATTGTCTTTTGTAGATCTAACCACATTGTTTTGTTTTGCCCACAGCTCCAAAACATTTCTGGCTTGGATGAGCTAGATGATGAGGGTAATGCCCAAGAGCAGAGGAAGCTGAGGTACCTTTGTGTTCTGGAAGTGATGCTGCCCAGTCATAATATTTGCAGCAGAGGTGTGGGGGTTGCTGAAGGGGACTTGGAGAAACAGAATGGTATATTTAACTTGGCTTGAGGTGCTCGTCCCATACATTACTCTTGTATTCTATTTACTTCTTTTTCTCAAGAAGAGATGCCTATTGTAGGCTGTGTGATGTTTGAGTGCATGCTTTTTGCACAAACCTCATTGTCTTAAAACAGGGCTTGACAAATTTAATTTGATTCTAGGAGCCAGCAAAAATTTTTAGGAGCCAGACAATCACGCAAACATACACGCAATTCATAAACACACACACCAACCCACTTCACATATACACCACACACACACCAACCCACTTCACATATACACCACACACACACCAACCCACTTCACATATACACCACACACACACCAACCCACTTCACATATACACCACACACACACCAACCCACTTCACATATACACCACACACACACCAACCCACTTCACATATACACCACACACACACCAACCCACTTCACATATACACCACACACACACCAACCCACTTCACATATACACCACACACACACCAACCCACTTCACATATACACCACACACACACACCACACTTCACATATACACACACACACACACCACATTTCACATATACACACACACACACCACATTTCACATATACACACACACACACACACCACATTTCACATATACACACACACACCAACCCACTTCACATATACACCCCCCCACTTCACATATACACCCCCCACTTCACATATACACCTCACATATACACCCCCCCACTTCACATATACACACCTCACATATACACCTCACATATACACCCCCCCACTTCACATATACACCTCACATATACACCCCCCCACTTCACATATACACACCTCACATATACACCCCCCACTTCACATATACACCTCACATATACACCCCCCCACTTCACATATACACCCCCCACTTCACATATACACCTCACACATACACACCTCACACATACAAAAGTTTATTTTTTTTCCCCCCTGTCTTAACTTGTGAGTGCTGGGTGTCGTCACTTGACAACCCAGCACTCATCCGAAATAGCAAGGAAGAACGGCTGCAGCACGAATGTTCCTTCCCTGCTGCCTTACCTCATTGCAGGGCTGGGGAACATTCGTGCTGCAGCCGTTCTTCCTTGCTATTTCGGATGAGTGCTGGGTTGTCACGTGACGACAACCAGTACTCACACGCGTTGCGCGAGGGGGCGGAGCTTACTGTCTGTGCGCTGTGCGATCCGCACAGACTTCTCCCCCTCGCGCTGCAAAAATCCAACACACGAACGGCAGCAGCAAGGGGGTCATGTAGGGAACGGCACCCGGGCGCCAGGCTTAATTTCCAGGTCGCCATGGCGACCTGGCGCCCGGGGTTTGTCGAGCCCTGTCTTAAAATTTAAAAGAAGGCTGCCAGCTGCTGTTAAACACCTGTGATTCTCCAGAAAACGGTGGACTGGTCACATATGGAAATGCAGCTGATGAACTAGTCCTGTCCTGTACACATGGACAAAATACCCCTTAAACATTTCCTGATTTGGGCCTCTCTAACCACCTAGTCCTAGTGTGTCAAATGGCTCTTATAGACATTAATGGCATGTGCACAACATAACAGGCATGCATGCTGGATGTTCACTTTTCTCAATAGAGCTACTGTGGGATTTTTTTAAATGGGTAAGCCCTCTGCATTGCATTATAAAGACTGTACAGCTTTGTGATTGGGAAGGCGCAACAAAGGCCCGGTGGGGATAGTACTTGCATGTAAAACTAAATCTGTTGACACGTTTGTGTACATTTTATATACTTATTAAATGGCACTTTGGTGTTCTCTTCTACCATGACAATATGTATACATCTCCAGATCCAATGGAATTTCTTATGAACAACGGCAAATTTCAGAAGTACGCCATTCAGAAGGCACTGTCTGACGCATTCCAGAAAATCCTGTTGGTGGTTTTCGGTAAGATTTAAACATTTAGCTTTAGTGACAAAAATGTGTTACTTCTTTGTCTCTACAGAGCTCAGTGGCTGAAAGCTTGTCATGGACTTTATGATAGGGCAACCATTGTTTTTACAGCTTTAATATAAAGAGAGACCTCGTAACCTAGCAGAGCAATGTTGCTTATTGTCCTCCCTGGCACTGAAAGAGTATAATATATGCCCTCTATGTACAGAGAGTGGGAAAGTGGCTGTGGAGTACATGGTCTCCAATGATGACGCTGTTGACTGCTTAACAGAAGAAGAGCTTCATGGGCTGATTCAGGTAAGATTATTAAATATTTAAAAAGTTGGGTACACTAACCTCAACCATTGAAAAACACACTTTTTGTTGAAACGTTGGCACCTGGTTGATATTAAATATCTCACTATCTGAGTGCTGAGCTTCCTTGTGGGCTTTATATATTGGCACGTGAGAGGATGGCATTACTATAAGTCTGTTTTATAAATAACTCCCACAGTACAAATGTGTGACCCCATAATACATCCCTCCTCATTGTCTTCATCCCTTTGCATAACAATACTCTCCGCTTACTACATCACTCTTTTAACAAGATCAGACACCTCACGGATGCGTCACACCACTTTTTTTTCTCTCCTTTGTTTAAATTCTGCATTGATATGTGTATGCTATGTGGAATAAGTAGCATGGTCCCATCTAGCACAACTTTCATATTCTGCAGGTGAATGACTTCACGTGGACCCATCTGAATCAAGATGGGGAGGAAGAAAGCTTAAGCGAACTCACTTTTCATGAGGAAATTATGGAAAATGGCATGTAAACTGAAAATAATTAATCTGTATATTATTATGTATATGTGTTATTTAATTTTAAATTCATTGTTTCAAATAAATGTTTTATTAGATGGCTGTATACTAGCAGATTTGTTTATCTAATATTTTTACACAGAAGGGTAAATTGTGTGCTTTATCCCTGATTTATAGTGAAATATAAAAATAAGATACGTTATTACATATATTCTATTTCTTAACTGCTACTTGATCCATTTTTGTACTGGTATAGCTATGGGAATATAGCTGAATTAAACAGGTACTCTGAATTAGACGTTGTCACTTTGTGTCCCATTATACTACACATTATTGCTATTTCCATTCTGCTTAAAAAGAAGAAACAATAAGTAGAGAAAATTCAAAGCTAAGATATGGTAAACATATTAAGGAAGTGGTCAGGTAGAAGAAATCCAAGTAAAATTTGGGGTCTCCTTTGTTTACTATTTTTTTTTATTTTTTTTAAGATTCAGAGCATTTTACAAATACACCATCCAAATAGAATACAAGGGAAGCTAATGAGGTGATAAGAGCTAATACTAATAAAATGTTTAAGCATGAAAGTTCAAATAGTCTCTGAAAGTGTATGTAACTATTACCCAAGTTAATGGTACTCATTTTATCCACTTTGGAAAGATGAAGGGCTGTCGACCTCAGCATGAATTATTATTATTATGAGTTAAATGGGTTCTACAGATGGTGCTTTGACCCACTGAGCTTATGTGGTATGAAGATAGACTCTTAATTCACAAGTTAAAACATGAATGCACTCTTTATTTAGCTTTCCTATTGACACACAACGTACAAGATTTTACAAACCCAGATAAAGCAATATATATTTATAAGCAATAAACTCTTTTTTTTTCCTAGTAAATTAATGTAAAAGTACTGTAATGTAATATATTATCTTATTTTCTGCTAGATACATCATTGACAAACTATTATTTTTTATTGTGCATCACTGGCATTAAAACTGTCACATTAGATTGTGCAGTTACTCTCTACAAATCGTCGACACTTCATGACTCTAAGGTACGTTTCTACCTTGTGCATGTCTTTCTTGAAACATGACAAGAGGCCGTAATTTTTCACCAGTGCATCATCACTGCGTAAGTTGATGTCAAATTTCTCGTATGTGAGTTTCATCAGCATGTAACTGCGGGTGTTCCCCTCCTCTAGCTCCTGCAAAATAATGAAATCCATTAAATCCTGTGCTTTAAAAAAAAAACAAAAAAAAACAAAGTTAATTGACTATCATACCATGTAACATCTATGCATTATTTTTCAAGTTTTGTGTACTCTCAAAATTATAAGTGTACAACTACAAATCTAATAATTCCTCCCTTGCTTTCTAGAATGGCAGAGAATTATGGTAGCTGGATGGTTAAGCTATAACTATTGGAGGCCATGCTGGTTTTTTTTGTTTAAAGCACAACCTATTTAACTGATGGTGGGGTAACGGTGATGGTAAAAATCCCTCAATCTGCTGTATAGTAGAGGCATTATTAAACAGAAATCTACACACACCAAAAAAAAGCCAAGAAGGCCTGCTTTTCCCACAGAATTCACAGTGCTACCACCACTGCAAGGGATTCTGGGTAGGAATATGCAAATCTGGTCAACCATGATCACCTTTTGTCTCTTCACCCCTTCCTGACGCTAGGTCTCAAAAGACACTAGGACGGCATATAACATCCAGTGTTTAACAGCTTATTGCGGCTCCCCACAATGAGCTGTGCTACGATCCCGCAGGAGGGACTTGCAGTGGAATCCTACCTACTTTTGAGTGGCCTCAGTCTGACTAGAAAAATGTTGCCGATGCTCAAAGCGAGCACCAGCTACATTTAACCAAATGGCCTGCCTGACGTCACACGCAACGCCTGGAGGTTTTGCAAGTTTTTATGGCAGGCACCCACAGGGTCTATTAAGTCCCTGATAGGGTCTCTGCCATTGCGTCCCTGGCTACCAATCACCTTGTGATTAGTGCCCAGGAACAAAAAGTGACGTTTTGGTGCTTGCATCTTCTGGGACACAAGCACCATGCTGTACAAGAGAGCCCTTAAACATAGCCTGGGACAGAGGTGCCAGATATCTGGGAAAAGCAGGCCTTCTGGCTTGTTCGGTGTGTGTAGATTTGTTTTTGATGATGTCTCTACTTTTAATTTTTTTTAAACAAGTTAACTTTTACCATGAATTAATAAGAATCTAAACTTGTAGAAGTTCTATTGCACAAACGATCTGTTTATTTACAGAGCATAACATTTTATTTAAATAATGGGGTTCAGCCCACTTTTTATCTGAATTCAGCATCAATTATTAATGTTACAGAGATTTAGAACAAGCAAGAATAAACAGTATGCTGGACCATACAAACATCATTTTTACATTGATATGGTGCTGCCTCTATCACAAGAGAGGGTAGCAGTGTTTTGTTCTCCAAAGAAAACTTTAATTTATGGCACACTCTATTACTACGATCTGCAAGTTTGTTTAATATCTTGCCACACCTTAATACTCACTCTCATCAGCGCCTGGATCCCTTCCTCCATATCTCTCAGCTTGTCATACACTCTGTCAGAACTTCCAAACACCAGGTTATTGGTAAAAACTCTGTTGAGGACTTGTACCGGGTTCAACCAGGACTGAATGAGGGTTAGTGAAAAACGCAAAAGTTCCATATCCTGTGAATATTTAAGGGAGAATGTAAAGATACATTCTACGTGGAGTGAAAGCTTTAGGACACTTTCAACACTATTGCCTTCATCTCAAACCTGTAATGTTTAGTGCCCTTGATAACCAGTTATAGTCAAAATGGAAATGGGTCGTATTTCTATAAATGTTTTCAGTTGATGGTGGTCCATGAATGGTAGGTTGGTCAGAGGACAAGCACCTAAAGTCTCCCATATACGGTATTATAAGAATCAATAAATCTATTCTATTTGAACAGGTGTAGGGCAACCTTCAGCACGTCAGATGCTGTGGACTACATTGTAAGAGCATTATGGGAGCTGTAATCCACAACACATGGAGAGCGGAAAGATGCCTACCCCTGTATTAGAACATAGGCAAAGGAGGTTCTAAAACAGAAATGTATGGTATTCTCTAAACCCTCGCAGTGACATTTAAATATGTTGCTCTCCCCTTCTTTTTTTAATTAGCTATTATATAAATAATGAAGTAGTTAATGAAAATAGTGCAAGATTTTAAGATCATACATTTGATGACATTCAATGAAAAATCGAGCATAGTAAGCTCTAAGGATAGTTAGTATTGTCCATATATCTAGGGATTTATTTATTAATCAGTGATTTTACAATTGATCTGCAAAATGTAGTTACTAATTTCTAAGATCTAGAGATGTAAATTTCCCTGTGTGACTTACAGATTTCTGGTGGGTGTTGTCTTTGTCTGTTGGTGCAGGGATGGTTTCGGAGTAGCAAAATACGGCATGGGAATTTTTATTGGAATGTCTCTGATCCTCTGGGATGTAAGTACGTTCCTAGAAGATACAAGTTAAATACAATATAAGCTGCAGGTATTTTTTTGTCATTCATAAGTAAAAGGATACTTAATTATTTGTGCTGTACATGTTTCTAATGTATATGAAATTCACATATTCGCTTTAATACAGCTGTAGCTTTACAATGAACATAATTTCACTGGGACCTTGAAATTTGATGACATCCAATAAGGAGGGCTTTGAGAGATAGGCAGGACAGTTGCTATAGCAACAGCCATACATTTATTACATAACATCAGGGAAATATTATGGCCAATGTAGCACTTCTTAATTAGATATTTGTTTTTAACAGTCTACTATAGCTAAAAGAGAGCTTTGTTTTGGCGTTTGTTGATCACATTTTAATATTGAAATACTCATTGCAGTTCTATTTAAACAAGATCAGTCAATTCAAATAGTACTTACATAGTCTCTGTATGTGTCAGCAGCCAGTAGATGAAGGTACTGTGCCCTGTTCACAGCATTAGTGATGAGACTAGATAAAGGCACAGAAGGAAAACCTCCAACCTGAAGATGATTTTGTATGGACAATATGAGCAGGAGTCCCAAATAAGAGAAAATCCCTGGAAACAGATCAATGAATGGTTTAATTAGAGTTTAAAATGAACAAACACTTGAGTAGAATAATGAGGATAATAGTAACTTTAGCTCAGAGCTGGACAAATTTCATGTATATTTCCGAGATTTAAACGAAATCCTTAGTATACAGTGTCTCCTGGCTATATGATTTTGCTAATGACCCTACATATAGTTTCAAGTAGTATGCTGTCTGTGTGTGAGATTTTTATACTATAGTGGATTATTACAAATATGTATTTGTAAATAAATACAATTAGAACTTGTTATACTACTGCAACAATACTCTTGAAATATTCTATAAAAAGTACACAATTCTTTTTTTAAACATTTTGTATACATCTACATATTTTATACAAAACAGACATGTCAAAAAGTTGTTTTGACTAAGACAGGTTTTTAACTAATATCAGTCTATAAAAAAAAAAACCTATATTAATTTTTTTAAAATAGCTCTTCTGTTCATGTATACAGAGCAATGTTTTGCTTCCCAAAGCACTGACCCTCCAAATCTAGTTCTCCAGGCATTCGAATGCTAATGAGCAAGGACACATCACTGACACATGTGTGTGTATGTATGTATGTGTAAAACATATATATTAAATTTGATTATATATAATGTATATATCTGGGTGGATTTGATTTAAATCCCTAGTCAGAAAGACTCTATTTAAATCATCAATCTTTTAAATGTAAAGAATTTACATTTTTGCTGGTAGTTAAATACATTAATATTTGCAACCAGATGAAGATTTCATATTTAAAATAACCTCTCAGATTAGTAAAACAGCTATATCAGAACTGATTTTAGTTTAATAGATCAATCACACATATTTGGAGAACATTGTTTTATTTAACAAAAAAAATAAAATAACACAGCATGCACTAAAGTGGTAATGTGTTCCTTGTTTGTACATAGATTTGCAGAACAACAATGGGAATGAGATATTTTCCTGAACTTTATTTTAGTTTTATTTTATACCATTCTTACTGGTAAAAAATGCGTGTAATCTCAACTTGGATAACTTGGATTAATTGAATTAGTTTACCAAAAATGTAAATATTGCATTAAAATGCATCTTCATCCTACATAACTAAGCTCTCTTTCATGCTGAATAACTTTGGAAATAAAAAGTAGCTTAAATAGAAAACTATTGTTCCTGAAACTCTGTATTTTTTAGGGGCTCCTTAAGGTTTGAATTTGGGGAACACCAATAAAAATCAACTCTCTTAGCCTTTCACTATTGATATATATCTTATTAATTTCTGCAAGTACACAAATAGACTATTAGCTTAATTTGTGGAACTCTCCCATCTTAATTCATCTTTGTTTATATTGCATATTTTTTATACCGTTTACTAAGAACCAGAATTATCGACTATACAAGCAGCTTGGATTACACATATGTAACCTCTGATTTGCTCTAGTTCCACTGATTTACTCCCAGTGAAAATGTAACCTGTAGTTATAAGGGAAGGACTTTGAAATCCTTTTCTTGATGGTGAGGTTTGTAACTTGGTGTCTATGTCCGAAATAATGGGGCTTATAAATATAAATGGGATCTAAACAGCAGGAAGGCTCCATTGGTTCCATAGTGACTGGACCACTTCTAGAACTGTGCCCCAAATGCGACCTTTATACATAACCCGAAATCTGTTTTCAATCCTCTACTAATTCATCTACCACCAAGGGATTATTACTGTATTTACCGGTCTCAAATTTAACCTTATCTACCATTAAAACATCTGATCCAATAGAAATTTAGAATCTTACTGTTTGTTCATTGAAATCGAGTTAGACATTTTTGGAAACCCAGTCTGTTCAGTCAATATACCCTCATGCTATTTTAACTAGTTCAGATTGATGTATGGTGAAAGCCTTACCTGGAGCCATTGTGTTTGATGGTTGGTGTTGAGCCGGTGACAACTGGCAGGCTGCAGAAGGTTGAATGTGGCTAGGGTTCAGACCGCGCAATTTTATATACATACCGTCATTAATAGGGAGATGGTTAAGACAACCTATAAATTTATGCAATGTTTCCATGTGATGGGTATTAATATGCAATCAACTGTTTTGACATTCACCTTATTCATGACCTATCCTGTGTGTTTATCGCCTTGTGTAGCCTCTTTGAACTATTTTATAGTTATTATAGTAAAAAAAAAATGTTTAGAAGTTTGTTTCCTTTCTATAAAAAGACACCAAAGAGTAAGTGGCAAGGGGGGATCCTGGTTAAAGGCAAGTCCTCTGGGTGCAATGGCAACTGGTCCTGCCATTGCACCCAGAGGACTTGCCTTTAACCAGGGTGCAATATTGTGCTGCTGGGGCAATAATTAAAGTTGGGCAGAAGAACTGGAATGGAGGTCAGGGGAAGGAAATAAAAACCAGAAATTAATTTTTTTCAATAACATTTTTATTAAATCTGAAAAACATTTACATGTGAACCAATATTAACTAGCATATTTTTCCTAACTAATACAGGGTATATTGTTTTTTGATAAACCCTATGATAACACTTTAATAAATGGGAAATCCAGCGGAGGTCTTGGAGAGAGAGTAGAACTGTCATATCCACAACAAAAACTTACACTTTAGATATAGAGCGTGATGAGGAAAAACTGATAAGACAAATATGATGTAGTATTTATCAACAATATTTTATTAGACACTGTAGGTGGAATTGCTTTTTTAAAGGAACCATCAAACATTACATTTTGAGTGACTTCTCATAGACTAGTTGCACTGCGCCCTATAGAATGATTTGTAAAGCACCTTCATGTTTGATCCCTGTGCATATGCGTGCGCACTCACACTTTACCTTTTTTTCCATCATCAGAGTTCTTTGCCTGAGCTTATGACTGATGAAGAACCAGATGTACATCTGTGTAAAAACACTGCACAGATAATTGTGTACGAAAATGGTTTTAGGTGGCTGCAAAAAAATTTAAAGAAACCTGACACGGATTTTTGTTGTGCTAAAATATTTCAGTGCAAACTCGTTTGGTCAATATACCAAAATAACATATTCAATAGAAAAATAAGAAGCATTGCTCTATCAAGGTGCAGACATATTCATATTCAGTGGCGTAGCTAGAGGTTTTTCCACCCCTCAGTATCAAAAATACTACGATGCATGGTACTTGCATCCTAGAAGACTCAAGCAGCAAAACGCATTTTTTGTGTTCTTGAGGGACACTGGCAGAGACCTGGTTAGAGTCTTAATGGGTCCCTGCTGAAAACTCATGGGGCACAATGCATTATAGCAAATTGTAATTGTGTGGCTTCATCTGGCGGTGGGATCTGAAGAACATCACATGGGGGGGGTGATATGCTGTTAAGCGAAGAATGTTCTATGCCGTCCTAGCATATTTTCGGCCGTCCCGAAAAAAAGTCCTGCCCGGGGTGTCGTAATATTTTTCACTGACCTGGCAGCTCTGATTGGTTTGCGAACACACCTCCAGCCAGGGATGGAATGATTGGCTGTGTGGCGATTGTTTTGCCTATTTCCTTTTTTACTCACTTTCGTATAGTAACGTAGAGTGCAAAATTGTCCAATTTCCAGTTAGTTTGTCCAAAATGAGTTAGTTTTGTAATTATGGAAATAAGCATGCAATATGTTGTTCACTGAGAATTTAAGGCCAGAGTATCCAGTGTCAGTGTTGTGAATAAAGACATTATGTGACACCTACAATCTGCATATTGAGTACAGCGTAAATCCTCTGATCTCTCGCTGTCTTATTGCATATTTAACATGGGAACATGATAAGTAAACAGGATACAGGAGTCTCCTTTCTTCCACGAACCTGCTATAAAACCTTAAACAATTTTTCGTAATGGTATTTTTTTAATTAAAAGGAATCTTAAATATAGCTTCAAAAGAGCTGCTTTAACATCCAGCACTATAGACAATTTTTCCCATGACTTTTTCCTGACTTTTACAAATTTCTCCAATTGTTAATTATGTGGTATCACAAGACGGAGGGAACATTCAGCTACCTATGAGTTGACTACTAATAGTCAACTTTAAGGTTGCACTTAACTCACTCCCAAGCTAAAAATCATCTAACAATTTTAAATGTAAAATTAGGATTTTCTGGAGACTTTGTGCATATATGGTGGAAAGTGTGGTACCCTATGGAGCCTACTATGTAATTACTTAACCCCTTCCTGCTTGTAGGACGTCCCATGCCATCCTACTTTTTAGTGCCAAGATTCTAGTAGGACGGCATGGGACGTCCTACATTAAACAGCTCATCGCGGTTCCTCACGTTACGGCCCAAAGCACCATCGGTCGTGAAGGAGTTAAAGGACAAAGGGAACAACAAAGTCTCAAACAACCCCAAATCATTGTTACTCCATCAGGGGTGGCCATAGTTCTCTAGGACCCAGACAGCTTTAACTATACATTGCCTGTTGGCAACGAAAAGAGTAATTTCCCGAGAGTGGACGCTTAGTGATAGTTTTGTATGGAGACAGGTATAAGAACAGTTACGTTACCAGATCAAAATGGAGTGAGCTGGATATTGTCTTTCTCAAACAAAACTAAAATATTTTGGGAGTGCTATAAGCTGATGGAACGTTAGCCTATTGAATGAGAATATCCTTGCGGGACTATTCCATATGGCCGGGCAAAAATTTGAGGGGGAGAGGGAATGGCCCCTCATCTTGGCTGGCAAACCTTAAAATCTCAATGTGAGGTGAGAAATGGCAGAAGTGTATGAATATGTTGTATTGTATATTTCTAGCATTACTTATAATTTTTCTTTTCCTTTGCATTGCAACAATGTTTTTCCCCCACATTTATAAGCAACTGATTTTATATATTACTGAAGAAGTGGGACGTTTATTAACAAGAAGCACAGTATTATATATGTGTCAATGTCTATTTTTATATTTTTGGAAAAAATGTAATAAAGAAATATTTTCATTCAAAATTGTAACAATTTTGAATGAACTCGGGGGCATATTAAAGTGAGTGAGCCTGTAACTATCATTTCCTTGGCAGAATCCCTGTTTAATTTGATATATGACAACTTTGATATTGTTCGCATAATACCACCACTGCAATACATCTCTAATTATAACAGTGCTAGCTTTGCCACACATCACTGGCCACACTACCAGCTTTGACCTACATCACTTAGGTCTGGTCCTCTGTGTCTCTCTACCTGTCCACTGTGGGAAGACTTATCCAGCATGCAGAAAGTGGATATGATGTAATTTCCTACATGCTGGTTTGGTGAGACACAGGAAGACCGAGCCAGGCTTAAATGGATGTCTTGTATGCAGTGGAGGTTTTTGCCTCCTCCTGGATAGATGTCCATTGGTGTGCTCTCTTGCAAGGCTCCTGTGCCCCACTTCAGCCCACTTATTGGAGCATCATAAGTGAGCGCAGAATTGGAATTCTATATTGGAAGAAGCTTGCCTCTCTGTTTCATTAGAATTGACTCATTGAAGGTTTCAAGTCCTGCTGTGACAGTAAAATGGTGGAACATGAGTTTTTCATGCCAAAACTCATGTAATGTTGAATGGTACCATAAAATGATATACTTAAGACTGGTTCAATTGATGTGTGTTACTTGCAATGCAGCAGCGATTTATACACCAGAATCGATCAGGAGAGCCAGAAGCAGGGGCCAAATAGAAGGAAGTGGAAGAAGGACTGGAGCAGGACTGTTGTATATGGACATTCTCAGTGCTGGATTTATAATTATGTATTCCACATTTTTACAGATGATACAGCAGATGCAGGTCATTAAGTTCTTCAGACCTCTCAGTCTGCCCAAAATAATATTGTCCACCTTTTTAACGTGGAGGGCAGATGCTTAGGAGAGGTGAATAAATGGCACCTATAACAATTTTAGTTGTGAAAAGAGCCACAGAGACCATTAACAGTGTTGTGGGTATGTATTATATAATAAAGGAAGCGCTGTCCCAAAGTAACTATATAAACAGCCTCTCACTTGTTACCATCACATAAAAGATAATTATGGCTGTTTTCACTACAATTCAAAACCAAATTGTTTTCAAGCATAAATAATCAGTGAGAAGATACTTTTTAAACTAGTTTTATTTTTCAATATAGTCAATCCTTTGATTACATCACATACAGTACTATTAGTGGGTAGCTTACTTACGCAAAAGCTTTTTACACATTTTTAATTAGGATTAGCGATCAAGCTCTCTAAATGAACAGTGAACCCCCAAAATAATTTTTGCATTACTTTATGAATCAAAATTGGATTTAAATTCATGTCTGAATACTGGCATTTTTAATAAAAATATGAGATAACTGCCTCCTCCTCACTGATATCAGAACCCTTGTGCACCGATGTCTTAACGGCAGTACAGTAAAAAAAAAGAAATTGGCTTGAGGGCAATATGAAGTCAATAGCTTGGCCATTTATTTTAATGAAAAGGTGAGCAACCTAATGCCTACACAACACTGTATGCAGGCAGTCCTGCTCACCTTCTAAGAAAAAAAGTGTGATAGTGACGGCTCTACCAACGTATAAAACAAACGAAAAGTTTATATAGAGATGCTAACAGAAAATAAGGAGGCAACCAATTATCCTCCAATTAAAGTGGAAAAACAAGTGTACTGGAGTGCTTAGAAAGACAAGAGGCTCAAGCACTACGCGTTTCCTGCGTTAATTTGTTAAGATTAATTTGTTAAGATTATATTTATTACATTTAAATACTTTTTCATCTATTTTTTTATGCATTTTTATTTTATACAAAATATGTCCATCTTGCTTATATACAGAATACACTATGATTTAATTGTTCTGTTCTCTTTCCATATACATTTGGGCCATTGAAATCTGTTGACGGATCCTCGGCATACATCTATTGGTTTAAGTATATTATATCAATATTTCACCACTATTTCTTGTTATTTTTGTTATATATTTTTGTAGTCTCACCAAAGATTTTATTTTTATATTCATTTTAACATTTTCCTGAATACTTCACCATTTATATAAGCACTACAGTACACTTGTTTTTCGGCTCACCTTCTAGTTTTTGGCCGGCTTTGAGAATGAGGCTTAATTACCGGTAGTTTTGTATTTGCAATCCTGCACAGATCTCCAGAATAATGGTCACCATTCACAGGATTCTGGGGTTTACTACATCTCTTAAAGGGACTCCATCACCTAAAACATTGTTTATATTGTGAATGCAGAGTAAAAAAATGATATCGTAATAGCAGAGTTGTAATTAAATGCTTAAATGAAGAGAAAAATGTGATTTGGATGAGGCTTTCTATACAAATTCAGCAATCCAAGAGAGAGACACAGCCCACATGGGTTAAATTGCAGTCAAGAAGAGTGTCATAAAAGCTTCAGCCATTTGTATCAAGAGTAAAACATTATTTGGCAGGTGCAAAATCAATGGATTACGTGGAAGAACATATCACTGCGTATCTAGATCGCGAATAACCTAATGCGTTTCCTACCGACCAGGTTACTTAATCATAGACTGCCCTGTATCTGTGGAAAAGTGAGTCTTATACTGTGCTGCTGACGGAAGTAGCAAATTCAATGTAGCAGATGGATACAATCAACTAATTAGCACGATACTAACTCCCTCCCACAGACACAGCGCACACCTAATACATAATCTGTATACAGTAATATAAATCACTGCAAAACACACTAAGACAGAAATCATCCTGAACATCCAAAATGCTGAAAGGTTTTAAATATCCCTGATAGATATGAGTTACTCTGAACAAAAATAATTTTAAATGATACCAAAGGTGCAAAGGTCATGTCTAAATTAATACACATATTCTAATTTATTATTCCATGATTTATGTTTGCATTTAACCCCATTATAGCAGTGCTGCTGGTTTTGATTCTATAAAAATGTACTACTTTCATGGAAAATGTACCATTTGCATGTCAAGCCACAAAGTGATGTCATAAACAGGAGACATATTTGAATCACATTTCCTCTTGGTCTGTGCTTTTCCCTTTAATTCTGCAAATACAAAATATACATATCATTTTTCATAATTTTGTATTTTCTCTACAGTCCCTTTATTTGTATTTTGCCTTTTCAACATTTATTTTCGAATGGCATGTCAAGAGCAACTGAAAACTGCAAATTCACGTTTCGTTCAGTCAGTAGTTACTAGTCATTATATACTTTATATACCTTGGAGTGCTGCAGAGTTTAATTTCCAGTTTTATTAGCATGCCACCAATTTCCTGTTTTATTTAGTGTAAGTAGCTATCACATCTTGTGGTTTTGGTGGATAAAACAGGAAGCCCTCTTCCTATTATAAATGGCTCCATTCACTAAATATTTAAATGTTAGCTCTATATGGTAGCAACAAGATGTGCTTGATTAATTCCATGTACATAATTGACCCTCTCTATCAGCATTATGTTAGTACTAAAATATAATCATGCTTATCTATATAAGTAACATATACATTTCAAGCCATGTGCAATGTCTTTTTATGATAGCATAGCTGTTTTTGATCTTATACAGAGTTAGTCTTTTCAGAATGTGAATATTTTTAACACGTTGAAGATAATGTGAACCTCAGTATTGGAACTATTCTGCACATTTTGCAGTTGAATGGTCTATATTGGCTGCCAATGTAACGCCAGCATTTTAAATTAGAGCCAATGGCTAATAAGCACTTGTGATGTAAAAAGTTCAATGGTATCGCTTTATTGTGAATGTAAAGATTGCTTGTCTCTTGTGAACATACTACACCCCCTACCTATTCGCTACCCACAAAGTAGGGTGAGCGCATTTTATTTCTGCCATTCAGGGAGAGATTTTATATTATATAAATTATTAAGAAATCTTGGGAACCATTTGGATGTCAGTTTGTATAATATATATACAGTCACATGATCAGACTGGAGCATTTAACCCCCTCTATTTGACTGATGTCCAAAGAGTGTGTGATGTCCTTTGTTTGGCTACAGCCTCTGCTCCTGCAATTTTACTGGCAACCCTGCTATTATTAGTAGGGTGTGTCAACCACACTTAGACATTGGACTGCAGAAAGTGTACAGTGCCCACAAGTTATTATACCACTAGCATGTTCATGAGTTATTCCTTTGCATATAAGCGTCAGTTAAATAAATGAATGTGTACTTTGCCAAGACCTGTAAATATGGATTTTCCATCAATACTCAATTAAATAAGAACATTTTCTTTTCCTGTCATCACGTGAAATGACTTTCATGGTAGGTTTAGACGCCAATCATGTGGCACTGTACAAGTTTCATGGTGATAGTGCACCCACTCCATCGCTTAAATTACAAAGTTCTTCGACTATTAGCCATAGTTCATCATCTTACTCCTCATATGGATGCTCTGCATTTATGATTTTTGTTGCTAATGCCCGCACAGTTTGAATATCTTCATACGTTGCTGACTGATATACCTCCAGACCCTGTAATGAAAGAATTCAATACGTTTACATGTTTTATTTTATGTGTCAATGGAAGATCTTTCATTAGCTCTTTGCTGCATTGTTATCATACACCTACAGGGGGCAGCAGTGCTTTAAAAGAGAACCTGTAACTCTCTGCTCATCATGGTTGTGCCTTGCACATCACTGTTTTTAATCAGGGACGCTTAAGAAAGGCGTATCTTTGTGACCAGAGGATCTCGCTAAATTATGGATAGTTACAGAAAATGCATACTACTAGGCAGTATTAAAATCAATGCAATGTTGCCCACTGTCAGCACTCCTGATATACAAATCAGGTTAAGGATAAAACATGAATTTTTAACTATTTAAAGAAGTAATAAAAGGAAAATACAAGCTGTTCTTTTCTAAAAGGATGTTGCTGAGAAGTGATAGGGGTGTTGTTAAAATGGTAGGACCCAAAATAGAACAGCTTTTATTTAACACGGCTGCTTCACTTCCTGGAGAGAGTGATATCATTTACTCAGATTCGTTTCTCCTTCCTGTTTGTGGCAGTAGAAGAATGCACATGCGGCAGATTGATGGATGCGTAAAGTGACAAGTTCATCGCTCATTATCTTGGGGCGCAGAGCCAGATTAGGAATCTTACGATAGCTTGGAATTCGGCAGGTCAGGCTCATGGATTATGGCTTTCACCTTCTAGTATCCATATAATTAGATTACATTACACTCACCACATAAGACTTTATTCATGAAAGAGTGAACTGCAGGGAACTGACAACTCCTTAAAGGCATTGTTCTTACTTATACAGAATAAAAAATTATTTTAAATGGTCTAAACATTGTATTAGCTAAAAATTGGTAAATTAGCAATTTTGTTAACACAATGTATAGATAATTCTCAATCATTTTGTATTCTCTACATACACAGTAAAAACAATGTTTAGGTGACAGTCCTTTTAAGCAGCTGTTGATAGTGGGGCCTGAACAAATACCATCATTACCCATTGCATAGGTCAGCCCTAAACAAATACCCACATGCATGTTAATGGAGATTGCTTATCATTCAAACAAATATGTATTTTTTCTTAAGTAAAAAGTCACTTTAAAAAGAGCAAAGCTCTTTTTGAGTTTTCTTTTTAATCACTTGTGATTGCTGATTTATTAAACTTTTACTACTAGTGTTGAGCGAACCCGAACCGCACTGTTCGGGTTCGTACCGAACATTACGGTTTTTGGACCCCGGACCCGAACACGGACATTTCACTGTATGTTCGGGTTGGAATTCGGGGTTCGGCTATTACATTGTATGTAATGCTATGGGCTTTCTATAAACCGAAATAGAGTCCCCATTCATAAGAAAAAGTTAATTTACCTATTCGTATGAATGGGGACTCTATTTCGGTTTATAGAAAGCCAATAGCATTACATGGCTATTGACTTTCTATAAACCGAAATAGAGTCCCCATTCATACAAATAGGTCAATTAACTTATTCTTATGAATGGGGACACTCTTACCCACATTTTACTTCATTTTGCAGCCCTCTAGCCCTTTCCAGGACTATTTTAGTGGCCAAAAGTTCATGTCCCCATTGACTTCAATGGGGTTCGGGGTCAAGTTCGAGCATGGACCCAGACAGTTTTTCGAAGTTCGGCCGAACCCGAACATCCAGGTGTCCGCTCAACTCTATTTACTACAGATATTTTGAACACTAGAGAAGATGCTGTGATGGGAGATTTGTGACAATGTTGCCACAACAATGTTGCTTTCTTAGAGCTTTAATTGTATTTATTTCTAGAAGTGTATCAGGAAGTATCATTTGCATCTCAATGGGTGATTAAAGTATTTCACAGGATACTTTGTGTTGGCAAATATTGCAACATTGACCACTACAATTCTAGTAAAGCAATAATTATTAAAATGATGGATGATTGATATAAAAGCTTAAACTCAGAAAGCGGGCATTTAAGGGGCACTACATCCATACATGATCCCTATGGCACAAGCTTTAAGCTTGCTGCCACACTGAGTGCTAAATCTTGGCAGTGCGAGATCCAGAAGGTCAAGCTTCTAGCCTTTTTGATAATGGCGCAGACCCTAAACAGTAGCCTGTGTTAACTGTTGACTAACCCTAATCCCAATTGGCTGTTCGTGACAGAAGTATTACTAAATGGTTGGCAGTAAGCATAGGCGTGCGCACGGGGTGTGCCGGGTGTGCCTGGGCACACCCTAATCAAGCCTCACTCACCTCCGTGCTCAGGGCCGGACTGGCCTACCGGGATACCGGGAAATTTCCCGGTAGGCCGTCTGCCCTGGGGCTGCTTTGAGCTGTGACTCAAAGCAGCCCCAAAAATATGTTTTAACCCCTGTCTGTCCTGCCTCGAATGGCCCCAAGGGAGCAAAGATTTATTTTCCCCCCTCCTGCGGTCCTGTAGCCTGCGATCGGCCGAAAGACAAAAATATTTTTAAGTCTATGCCCTCCCTCGGCCGATCGCTGAATGTTCCTGTAGCCTTGCTGCCGGATATGAGCATATGAAGTCGTATCCGGCAGCATTACGTCTGGTACAGTGCGTGAAGATCAGTCTCTTCCATCTGCACGCAGTGACTGGTGTTGAGGAGCAGATCACCACATGGACAGTGCTGGGCTCGAACAAGAGAGCTCTTCTACTTGTTATATCAGTAACAGGTAATCATTTAAATTGTTTAATATAAACTATAATATGGACCATAAATATCTTTAAAACACATATGTTATTTTAATTGACTTGGGGGGAGGCGAGGAGTAAAAAGGTATTAGTATAAGATTAGTTCTCAATGCAATATTATTGGAAAATGGAGTGCAAGAAATATTATTTATATATTATTTGAGGGTCATGAGGGCTTGGGATGAGGCAATGATTATATTTATGTGACATTTATATGTATGTGGCCCATATTAAAATATATCATTGTACCTCCGGTGGGGGACAGATGCAATGATATAATTTAATATTATATTTATGTGGGGTTTGAAAGTGGAGCTGAGAGGACTTGGGCTGAGTGAATTATATATTTTAATATTTAGATTTATGTATGAGGGAGGAACTGTAAAAAGAGGGGGCTGCAGTGGTGAGGGAATTGTATATTGTAGTAGATTTATTAGGAACAGTGGAGGGAAGGGGATTGGGATGAGGGCATTATTTACTGTAATATTATATTTATCAGGGTAGGCCAGGGCTCAACAAATCCCATAAATTTGACCTGGTGTCCAGTATTGTTAGCCCCGCAAGGTGCCCTCTCCGCTTGGATGTTATATACTGACTGTATGTGTGTGTGACTGTGTGTCAGGGGCGTCACTAGGGTTGGTGTCACCCGGTGCGGTAACTCATGGTGTCACCCCCCTGGATTTCCTCCAATACAATGCCAAACAGATTCCTTAGTAATGCCAGTTAGATGGCCTATTAACTATGCCAAACACAGGAGCCCCATAACTATGCCACACACAGGAGCCCCATAACTATGCCACACACAGGAGCCCCATAAATTATGCCACACCAGAGCCCCATAAATTATGCCACACCAAAGCCCCATAAATTATGCCACACCAAAGCCCCATAAATTATGCAACACCAGAGCCCCACTATTTATGCCTCACCTCTGCCCAATTAATTATGCCACACACACAGGTGCCCCATAATTATGCCACAAACACAAGTGCCCCATAATTATGCCACACAAAAAAGTCCCTTAATTACACAACACAAAAGAGTCCCTTAATTATGCCGCACATGGGGCCCAATAAATATGCCCCACACAAGCGCCCCATAATTATGCACACATGGGACCGCCATAATTTTGCAACACACAGGAGCCCCACGAGGTGACAATTGTACAATTATAGATACCAGGAATATTGTGCAGGTATCTATATATCTATACACACACACGTGTGCGGCGTGTGTGTTTGTGCTTTAGGGTGCACACCCTAATGCAATAGGCTGCGCACGCCTATGGCAGTAAGTAAAGGATTCTTAATGTATTGTAACATAAACATATTACACAAAATACATACAATGTATACATTGCGGAATATAAGAAGCATTCATACCTCATACGTATGGTCTTCCAATTTCATGCTGCGTTTCTTTTTCTGAAAGACAAATAGAAACAAACCAGATTAGAAATTAATTTTCACAGTACTTGGCACTTCAGGATAAAGTGAGGTGTTTATTCCGTAACTAGCTACATTTCGACCATGCATATTTTTCTCAAGGCTTGAGGAAGACCGCATGGTCGCAACGTTTCCACTTCTGGAATAAACCTAACTTTTTACTGAAGTGGACAGTATATTTTTCTATTATTTGGTTTATTATCTATCATTCCACAAAGTGAAAGGGATTCTGGGAAAGTGTATTCAAATAAGATCAACTATTGTTGCCTTTTTCCTCGTCCACTTTATATATTGACCCCTTAAGGGGTGTTCAATTAGAAATAGATTTCTATATTAGATTGAATGATTTCAAACAGACTGCTAAATAGATTGTGTGGAACAATTTGGACCTCACAGGCATCCTGAAAGGCTTGACTTATTTGTCATTCTATAAAATAAAATAAAAAAATAGGAAATCCTGAAGTTTGTCTTGATCACGAAAGTGAAAACAGACAGAAATCAAAAAATAACAACGGGGTAATAAAGAGTACAGAGAATGTAAAATCGGCAATGAGGACTATAAAATGGCACTTGTATATAAAAAAAATAGTAATAATAATAATAAGCAAATTAAGTCAATGGATAAAATAGCTGGAGATAAAAAGCATATAAATGAGTGCAAACGGCAGATATAGCAGCACAAAATAAATAAATAAATGTGGATGCTATAAAGATATAACCATAAATATGTCTATATAAAAACTTGCACACAGCTGATTGCTGTTTTGGACCAGCGGTGAGAGCTATCGGACATCAAATGTTTGAGTTATGATTTGCCTATTTTACACATTTATCTTGTAAGTTATATCATTAAAGTGTGCGCTCTCTGCATGTTTGTTATAGAACACACTAGGATCTGTGTCCCCCCCCCCCCCCCCCCATTTTTAGGAAGAAGATTTGACCGTTAAAGACTATCGTTTACATTGGTCCACATTGTGAACTTCAATCTGTATATGAACTGTGTCCATTACTATTACCATCTATGTGCAAGATTTTATATGAACATATTTATGGTTATATCTTTATAGCATCCACATTTATTTAATTTGTGCTGCTATATTTGCCGTTTGCACTCATTTATATGCTTTTTATCTCCAGATATTTTATACGTTGACTTAATTTGCTTATTATTATTACTATTTTTTTTCTATACAAGTGCCATTTTATAGTCCTTATCGAAAAGACCAGCAACTATAAAATAAGTGTAAGGTCAGCATGACAGGGGTGGAAATTCCATCCCCATTCCCTTGTCAGTTAGCCCTATGTCAATCAGGTCACCATGCTCAACCACTGCAAGTCAGGGGTTGGGCATGATGAACCAGGGGGCTGGGCAAAGTTATATAAGCAGTGTGCACTCATACCCACTTCCTCTGTAAAAGAAAATTCTTTGGTTGCCACCCTCCCTTCCCTTTATGTGTGTGTCAGTGCTAGGGGTTGATCGTCTGGGGTATGACCAACCCGGGTAGCAGTAGCTATGTGGCTAGCTGCACGGGCTCACCACGGACTTGTCCCTGACGAGCGAATTGGGGGGCTACTGTGCATAATGGGACGCCAGTAACCCAAGCAGCCGATTATGCCTGCATCAGATCCGCGGGGACCCCATCCTAGTTACCTAGGAGGTATACGGAGACATGCTACCGCTTTTTTGTTACAGTTTTTCATTTGGTGACACACGGTTATTTATTTTGAACTTGTTATAGTACTGATTTTTATAACATTGATTTTAGGATGTTTAAAAGTTTGATAAATACAGCTATATTATTAGCAATTTAATAATTTTGTTGCAGTTGATTTTTATGAATAAAACTGCAACCTTTAAGCCAGCAAGTTGTCTGTGTATTTATTGGGATGGGGGAAAAAGGTTTGTCCTACCACTGTCAAGGAAAGACCTGTAACTATAAAATAAGTGTAAGGTCAGCATGACAGGGGTGGACATTACATCCCCATTCCCTTATCAGTTGGCCTTATGTCAATCAGGTCATCAGGCCCAATCAATGCAAGGCAGTATTTATTGGCATGGGGAAAAAATGGTTGTCCTACCACTGTCATGCTGATTTTACATTCTCTGTACTGTTTATTACCCCTGCTGTTATTTTTTGATATCTGTGTGTTTTCACTTTCGTGACCCAGACATACTTCAGGATTTATTCTTATCTATATGATTAAGTGTTTGGTGGTACACTTTTTTCAGTAAGGAATTTTATTGGGGTTTGCAGTGATTTCTCCTAATTTTTCAGCTTTCTCTGACTCTTGAGTCAGAGAGACTGGATTTATATCTATATAAAATAACACTAATACTAAAATGAACCTGGGAAAGCTTTTGTATGCCCCATAACTGCCCTGTTTTAGGCGAGACAGCTTCTAGTCAGCCCTTGTACCTTTTATGTGGGACTCCAGAGGGCAAAGAATTCTGCACATGCCCAGAATGATTAATGGTTGATTAGCATCTAGGAGTCTAGGAGACTTCTTGCAACTGCCATCGGTTTTAGCCACCACAAATATAAGTTTAGCCCTATATAAACACACACTTACCATCTCCATTAGTAGCATCATTGGTATCACAGTAAATAGCACAATAAGGATTATCTGAACTATGATAATCGCATCCTTCATTATGACTCTAGACTTCACATTCTCCGCTCCCCCGATACCTGCCAAAGTGATACAATTACTAGGCATAGGCTTGCAAAACACAATAAGGAGTTTGTTCAAAAAAACATTTCAACACCAGCCTGATTAGATTAGGTCCTGATCATTATGGGCTTATAGACAACTGGCATGTCTGATTTTCAAATGGGGCATTTCTGAAATATTGGTGTAAGTAATTGGTTTTCATCCTACCTCGATGAAGGAAGATTTTACCCATTACTCTGCTGATTCCCATTATTTAAATGTTTCTATCACATCCCATCTCAATGTCTTTTCCTCTAAGATTTTAATATTTTTGCCTCTCCTGCTAATGTCTTGTAAATTATGAACCATTTAAAAAAAGCAAGGTGAATGGTTAGAGTTAGGACCCACCTAGGGGGGTCTGCCTTGACGTTGGCAGGTGGGCTCATCCTCTCATGGCCATTGGAGGTAACTAAAAACCTCCATTTGTTTTAAATGCATAGGGATAAAGGAGAGAGCGCAGGTAACTTGTTTTTCTTTTGTTTTTACTATATATTGGGGCTGATGTGTACTGTAGTCATTGCAGCCGCCCAGTGATGGGAGTGAGCGCAGGACTCTTCTTTATGTATTTAAAAAAATCAATGTCCAGGGCTGCAAAAACTCCTTTAAATAGTGAGTATATGTTTAGCAATCTAGTTCATGAAGCTTTGTTAAGTTCTTAATAAACCAGAGAAATCCTTCCCCCAAAAAATCATATTTTGTCTCTGTGTTGGTGCTGCTAAAAAAATAAATAAATAGATAGATTGCTTAAAAATGTAAGCAAAAAACAAAAAGACAATACAAATAACTAGTGTGTATATTAGCTCAAATAACATACCAAAGCATAAATATATAAACTAATGGCTCTCCTGCCAGGTGGCCATAAAGGGGTGCTACAGAGGAGTAGTAAAATATTCACTCCAGAGAGAATAAATACAAAAAATATAAAAAAAAATATAACAACACAGAACAGGGCAGACTATAGCATAGTATTTATGAAAATATTAAAACTCCCCCCACTGTGAATGCAATGCACTCAGAGTGAAGGAGTTTTAATAGTTTAAACTTTTTTTTACAACTGTGTTTCTAATATAGTAACACAAGTGAAATGTGTATTGCCCCTGGTAATAGGATAAACTGGCATGTACATGCTTATTATTTGACTGGCAGCCATCATGCTTCCCTGAGAAGTAGGCAGGTTGATCTAGTCCACAATTGCCTCTCACTGCTAGCACAGTGAGAGATCCTCATTTACACATGGCATCCTCAGGCGATACCTTACTTAGGTTCCTTCTGTTTATCCCATGTAAAAAATGAGTATCTCTCTGTGCACCTGAGAGACCCTAATGGCATTCACCGCTCTGTATGGATGTGTGTGTGCTGACACTGTCAGTGTGTGCCAGCCTCTTGATCGCCTAGGCCTCAGCTGAGAGTCTACATTCACAAATAAACAATTTACTTTAATAAATAGTACACTATAGTATCTTCTATTCTGTACACTTGTGGTTTTAGCTGACATTAACAATTTTATAAGCCCTTTTCTGGAGTATTCCTAAAATATCAATACTCTTCTAAGGAAGGTCTCAATAATTCTCCATAAAGCATACACTTAACTTTAAGTCATCTGATATGAAATAAGTCACTTTCCTTGGGTAATATATATGGCAGCAGAACTGTAATCAAAAGCAACTGAATTTATTTCAGTGAAGTGACAAAACTCTTTAATGACCCGGGGATTCAGTCACAAGTAAGGCACTCTTTATTTATATTTTCATATAAACATTTCTAGAGTGCCATTTATATCTTTCATTGTACTAAGAACTATTGTTCGGTTTCAGCTCCCATAATCCTCAGCAACAAACTAATCATCACTACTCTATAAACCTGGGTAATACTCACCCAATACCATTAGCTCTGTGCCACAATGAGTTGTATGTTCTCCTTTAGGTGAAGTAAACTTGCAGAAATAAACCCCATTGTGTTTCTTCTGTATTTTGTAAAGCTTTAGAATTGAGAAGCCTTTTTTCCCTCCGATTATTTCAAAGTGAGGGTCATCATTATTAAGTCCAATGTTACTTATAAATGTGCCATTTGGCATCCCAAGGTACCATGTTGTGTTGCATTTAGAAGAATTGCAAAACTCAAGCCCAAGGCTGCTATGGATGGAGACGTTACGACCCTTTCGTATCCCTATAAAGCGAGGATCCTGGCACAAGGGCATTTCTGCAAAACAAAGTCACACTACTTTGGGAGCAAATAAAGCCGGTACCAAAATCTCACTTTGGCAAATATATTGTTCAGATGGGCCTGATCTACATACCACAGACAAGCACACCTAATAACAGCGCTGGACTGTTATTAGGTGTGCTTGACTAAAATCTGGCAACCCCCCACCTCCACCCAAATTGCACACCCAGGACATGCCCCATCACCCACATTGCACACCCAGGACATGCCCCATCACCCACATTGCAAAACCAGTACATACCCTAGCACGTGCCCATCACCAAAATTGCACACTCAGGACTTTTTCCATCACCCACATTGCAGACCCAGGCCTTACCCCCAGCACATGCCCCATCACCCACCCTGCACACCAAGGACATGCCCCATCATCCACACTGGACACCCAGGACATGCCCCATCATCCAGACTGGACACCCAGGACATACCCCATCACCAACACTGCAGGCACAGGATATGCTCCATCACCCAAACTGGAGACCCTAACGACACAGCTCCCTAGTGTCCAGGTGCACACACAATCATTTCTCATAATACCAATATGATACATCATACAAGAAAACCATTTCCATATTCACAAACATTCATGTAATGACTTATTGCTTGTACCTTGGCGGGTGTTTTCTTTTGTGAAGACTTTATAATCTGCAAATACATAAAACAATTATCACATGACTGGGATTATCAGAGAATTCTTTTTTTTCTTCTGATAGATGACCATTCAATGCTATATCATAAGACAACCAAGTAAACTCTAGTTAAATTCCATCCTTGCTATAATCCATCCCATGCCTGCAATTTTCACTCATAATATCCATTGATTTTTGGTTGCTCCTGATGGTTGCCAGTGGCCAGGTTGTAAGGCATTTCCAATAATAGCTACTAGTGATGTAATATCTCATTTTTCACCAGGCACCAATCACAACTACTTACTTACTGGTATTTGTGCAGATAATATTAACTTTTCTTTTTTGTCAATTATCCGTAACAGAAATTGTTTCTACACTATTGTATGAGATTCATCAGATGTTAAGCTACCATCAAATCCCTTCTGTTGAAGCTGGGCTGAGAAGCTGGGTACTATTTCTTCTGTGGCTGGTCACGAATTATGCAGCCTGTTTTAAGAATTACTCATTTATGATGGTCTGGCCTAGACATTTAGTGTTGAAACTGGGGTTGACATGTGTTCTCTGTCCATAGAGAAGAACACATGTCAATGCTTTGGTAATGAATGTGGTCGGAGCTGGGAGGGTTGCATGTCAGTGGCACTGTCCATGTGCAGAATGCATTCTACGGAGTCCCATACACTGGAGAATTAGATTGGGACTGCATGATTACAATCCCAAATGAACTCTGTCCCAGCGAGTTGTACCTCTGTCCCGAGCATGGCTCTCCACCTCATGCACCAGTCTGTTCTAGTTTGTCTAACTTAGTATGTAGTTCCCTTGTATGCTCTGTACCAAGCACTACGTAAATTGTTGCCGCTATATAAATAAATGTTAATGTAATGTAATGACACAGGTACTGTAGACCTCAGCGGGACAATGGGACAGAGCATCAAAATTGTGACTTGCTTAAAGCGGAAAAAAATAGCTCAGATCCGCACAACAATATAGCAGGTGCTGAGGCAGAGATGCCGCTCAAGTCTCCAAAATCAATAAACAAAATACGGAGCCCAGCACTCAGGTTAAAAAAGGAGCTTTAATTCAGAACGTGGGCAACGTTTCAACACTCACAGGTTTTATCAAAGCTCCTTTTTACACCTGAGTGCTGGGCTCCGTATTTTCTTTACTGCTTAAAAAGGGACAGTTGGGAGGCATGAAAAATGAGGTCAATACTCGGCATTTGTATTGCTTTTTTGTGGGACAATGTCACCTTGTTTTAGTGGTGCCCTGTATTTTAGCCATAACTGTCTGGAAACCCTGATTGAGATAGCAAAGGAAACAGAGTACTCGGTGTATACCAAATTCCAGTCTGCCACTATGACTATAATTAACAATTTGCACAGAAAATAACTTTTTTACTAGGTTCAGTTAGAAATCTAGTACATTAATCAACTTCCGTTATATAATGTGATGTCTGCATCTGGCTTTTAGGGGAAGGACAGTACTATTATTAGGTTTAAAAATTAACGTACCGCAGGTATTTTAGACCCAAGGATAATGCAACTGTAATGTAACTTACACTATAGAATTTCCTAAATCTGTTTGATTTAGTAAACTTATGAATTGTTTAGTGGTCTAATCAATAGCAAGAGAACTGCAGGGAATTGACAACTGAATTTCAAACTTAATGCCAGCTTCTTCAGCAGCATTGGAGATTTTTCCATCTCGGCTCTTAAGTTTGAAATGTACACCCCAATACCCTGCAATTCTCCCTTTATTGCCATAGGTTATAGATAACATCAGACATTGTATTCATCCTCAGTCAGACACCTGTCACATTTTAACTAAATGTCATTGCACATAGTGGCAAATATCACAGTTCTGCAGAATGCAGAAGTACAGATTTCAATGTTTTGGGTGTATGCAAAGTCACAGAATGGAAGAAATGAGCAGATAAACAGTGGGTACAGCTGCTACCATAACAGACAAGCTTACCTCCCAACATTTTCCTTCGGCTCAGACTGAATCAGGATGCCAGGGGGAGGAGCTTGGGACGTTGAGTGTCAGCACTACCGCTCATGTGCGTGGCGCTGTCCCTCCGACTAACAGTGCTAGTACCCATGCGCACAACGCAGCACATGTGCACAATACAGCAAATGCTCGGCATATGCGCTCCAATGTCCCAGAGAATTGCAGGTTGTGAAACCTGCTGTTCTGCCAAGCTCTATCTCTGTCCCGAAAAGTAGGACAGAGCCTCAAATCCAGAACTGTCCCTCAAATCCTGAACTGTCCCATGTGCTTTGATGCTTATAAGGAAGTGGAATAGGTGATTGGAGAAATACAGACATGTTGAAAAGTTTGGGTATATATGCCAGCAAGTGCAAGAAAGAATAATGTCACCTCCTGAGGAAGCTGGGAATGGATTTTTAGATTGATTTTGTTACATGACAAGCCTCATAGATTCTGCAAATAGTGGCGCTATCGGTGTGTACATCTATGTATAAAGAAGACTCCTACCGCCTCCGCCACATAAGTACTTTTTTCTTGTGCTGGCGATCATTGCGCTGGAGTACCTCCACCAAATGTTGTTTGGTTCTCTCTTTCGCACTGACTGTTATACATAATAAATGGCGGTTGAGTATTTGTATATCTTTTCCGACACTTTGCAGTTGCGCAAGTTTTTAAACATGAAACCCTATATGTTTATAAAGCGTTTCACTATGGTTGTGTCATTTGTTGTCTCAACATGTACATACGCCCCATTTTGATGAGTGATAAAAGAGGGTTTAAACCCCATATACAGCTTTAATAAGGCAAAAAGCCTTTTAAACAAAGCTGCTAGTATGCACTGTTTGAGCCATGAAGAGCTTGTTATCTTCACGTAGCTAGTAGTTGTCACCTGTTAGTGCCAGCTTTGCCCACACACCACTTGTAAGTGCAGAAGAAGTCACCCTGGCTTCCTAGGGTGGTGGGTTGCAGTAGTCGACTCCTGTTTCCATGGTTGTTATGTCCCTGCTATGAATTATAGATTACATGATACAACAGTCTATGATTGAATCAACATCATAGGCTTGTTACAGATGGGACTAATGGAGATGCAGGAGCTGGTCATGTTAAGGGAGAAATGGAAGCCATGATTTCTAATGGTGGCCTGATTGGAGATTTCTAGTTTTACCACCTACTGGCCTACACTCGGCCCAGATAATTAAACTTGTGCATGATGCTCGCCAATGGGCAGCACTATTTGATTGTGTGATGGGATAGTTAAAAGGTGCACACTGGGTACAACACCTGGATTTGTGACTTCTAGAAAGTTACGTTCCAAGGTTGGGTGGCTTCATTAAGAGATGATCATTAAGCAAGTCAATAATTAGTTTGTTTAGCTAACTGTCCCCTGTCATACCCAAAATCCACATAGCAAAGATCTGTAAAAAAAAAAATCTTGCTTGTTTGAATTTACACTTTAAGATTGGATATTGAAAGCAGTGTTTGAATTAGGGACTGTCTCTGAAATAGATTCTTGGTCGGTATGAACTCCACTACCAAAGATATATAACGATGAGCATCATTTTATTATATTTCCCCAGTGTAGAAGTCTTGTTCTGCCTGGCTGCCCACACAGACTCTTGAGAAGTTTGTTTTGCTTCCTCTTTAGAACAGATGGGCAGGAAAAGGTGTTTTCATCAAGCTCTTTCTCTGCAACGCTTCTTTGTTTAGCGCTGGGTAAACAAGATCCTACAATTGCTACAACTTAATGGTCGTAAATAGGCAAAACTTTATGTCTGATCAAGGATTACTTTTTACAATGGATTGGGAGTCATTGCTTGACTAACAATATATCTTGAAATCCCTACAAACCAACGCTGCTATATAAAAAGCCCTTTATACACACACATAATTCACAGTAGGTTGAAAACTTTTATTTTATTTTATTTAGGGATGCATAAAAAAATTTATATGTCAGGGCTATAATGTTTACCATATAGTTCAGTCTATAGTCAATGCAGCCATGAAATATGTATAAATGAATAGGGAATGTGTGTGTCTCCCTTCCTTCAGCCAATCTTAAAATGTGATCTTGTGTATTAACTTGTGTATTAACTTTTGTCACAAAAAAAGTGAACACAAGTAATAAAATGGAGTAACTTTGTGAGATCTGTTACATCCTTAGTTTCCATATTTGGAGTCTACCTGCTGATGGATTCCTCCTGCCATAATTCCAGCCTGTCTCACCAGAATGGCACAGAATTATGGAAGTGGGAGTCACAGTTTGAAGTCAGGATATGCCCCGTAACTTGTTCTGTGGGGAGCCATCTGTGGGAGAGGAATGATCCCCAGGAACAGTGAGAACCAAGGCACAGTGTCACTGGACACAGCAATGGCACACAAGCCTCATGTTTTCCAGTGCCCAGTATCAAATACCGTACAATTTAAAGTAAATAAATAAAGGCTTTTAGCACAATGGTGCTTGGGTGCAGTGCACTCCATGGACCCACCACAATGCACCCCTGGACTTACGCAATGTCATATGAGCACAGTATCATGAAATTCCCTCCTTCATAGTACCCTGGGTACCTGTGTCACAACCCAGACTCACTGGCTGTTTTACAAAAATAGAGAAATGTCACTTACCTTCTAAAATGAAAGATAATCCGCAGAGTACACAGAGCAAGACCCAGGAGAATTTCATATTGAGATATTAATGACACTAACACAATCAGTTTGCACTGGAGATGTCAGATAACATTGTACACATAACTAAGGGACAAATCAGGAAGGGCACTGTTCTGTTGATGCAAATCAGGCAGGGCAGGAACTTCCTTCTGTAGACTGACAGACCGTCTCAAAGAAACCTAATTTACCTAGAGGTTTCTATGCAAGGCTAACCCCTTAAGGCTTATCATGCATCATGGGCATCCATAAAAATGTTTCCAGGTGAAGGCATCAAACAAATTTGACTCCCCCTAGTACCACAGGTCCACTTCTTTCCCCAGCACAACAGTACTCTACCCTCCCTCTTGGCTTTTGTGAGGGTATAGGCCTGGTAGTCTCTGGTGGTCCGGTTGGTAGCAGGTGTCTCTACATTCTACAGACAGCACAAACATATCTTAATGCTTTGTGTAAGAGTTTGCGCTATTGCCTTTAATGGGTCAGAATGACACCGGCCACTCTGACAGATGGACATGCACAGTGGGTGACAGCATGAAAACTGATCTGGAGAGGGCAAGTGCTCTGTCTTCCTCCTCTCTGCAGACACCCATGTCACACATGTTCATAAAGATAAAAAAAATATGTGTTCTAATACAATGTATAAAATCATCTAAAATACCAGACGTTTCTCTATAAACTCTCAATATTTCTTTATATGATACTTCTAACACATATTGTTATGTATATATACTGATATTGTGTCTGTGAGGCTGTTAAAGGTAAAGGTCCACTCCACTTTTTCTTTATTTGGTGGAACATTCTTCACATTTAATACATTTTAGCTATAATATGCGTGATTTTTTTTTACTTTGTTTTAAGGCTAACGGTTCTTTAAAGAAAGGCCAGCTATTTTGCGGAATTCAAAATGTATAGACAATTTTACTTTGGTAACTTTTGGAATATTACTTTGATACACCTTATGTTTTGAAAATGAAAAAGTGCTTTTATTGCAAGAAGGTTTGATGTCATGAAACAGTTATATAATAAATTTGGCAAGTACTGTAAAATTTATAACATTTTATTACATCATGCCTGTCACACAATCACAAATTGTCCCAGGCACTGCTAGCAGCAGGACTGTCCATTGGATGCCGCTCTGAACCAATGTCCCCTTAATCTGCAGAATTTTTCACTGTGTATTACAATTTTCAAGTAAAATGTCAATTGTATATATGCATTGTCCATAATACTGCCCCACCACATAACATGAGTGGTGTCATCCATAGAGTTACCACATGGCCCGAAATAGTCCAGCAATGTGAGTTAATGTTTTGTGTAACCTCAATCCGGGACTTCTCAATTCTGATTGGCTGAGTCCCTCCTTCACAGCGCTCAGTATAATCTATAACAACACCAGATAAGAAACCCAATGTGTGTATGTGACTGTGCGTGTGATGGATGGTAATAGAGGAATGTGTTCTCTGAAACTGTTCATGTCTCGTAATAGAGGGGTTCATTTTCCGAAATATGTATTGTGATAGACAGATCCATTCTCTGAAACTGCTGATGTCTGGTAATAGAGAGGTTAATTTTCTGAAATTTCCCCTATATTTTATAAATTGAATGTATATTATAATATAGATATATTATTATAACTGAAATCTACACTGTTTTCAAGTCTTCCTAATAATTTATATATTTTAAATCAGTGTATATGTGATATATATATATATTAAACCATAATGTATTGAACCATCTCAATGTGCGGTAATGATGAGGCAAAATATTATCTAATTAAATAGATACATTTAAATATTAAATTAAAAAGGAGATCATTTGGCTATGTGCAATATCTTTTTGCTCAGCTGAGCCATATCTAAAAGGACTGTACTGTGTTAGCTGTGGAAGTACAGATGTATGATCTGGGGAGCGACAATGAGGCGTTTTGCATGTTCCTCTGCCAAACTGACAAATATTGTGTTAGAATATAATGGTTTAACCCTTTTCAGCACTCGGCTCATTATTCAAGCCTTAATGAATCTACCTTATTGATACTCCACATCGTCTACTTTTTCCTAGTAAGCACACCTATCTTTACTATGGATATGTTTTCATTCCTACATGGAACTTATTGTCCAGCAGAATAATGTTTTATTGAGACCAATGACCTGGTTAGCGGCTAATGGAAAGAGATTCTGACATTAGTATCATGTATTGGGTAATGAAGGACAAACGAAATTTAACTCTCTTCTACATATTGAACAGTACAGAAAGGACACAGCTACTCCTACTTGGTTGTTGTTGACGTCCTATAGGATTTGTCACCTTTATGTGTTTCATTACACATGAACTGAGCGATATTCATGATTTTTGTGTAAGGTTTAAACATTTATACGAAAATATGTAATAAAAGATCTTGTAATATGACCACATCATGTGCCTCTTTGAACGGATTTCCCCTCAACCAAACTGATGTTTGATTTATGCGTAAGCACAGACTTTTAACCCTATGTAAGAGATTCACAAGTCCACGCACAAACCCTTTCCACTATAATGGGGTTTATTTACTAAATAGTTCATAGTGGGAAGTTGGCTTGTTTATTTTTCCTTTTTTTTCCTTTCTTTTGCTGTGTATTTTGTGGTGTACTAACTTTGATTGTCATGGGTCAACACGTCAAGCTAAGCATCATGTTAAAATAAAACTTCAGGCCCATCCACTTACATGTTATATCATTTACTTTTTCTGGTGGACCAACATCTACCTCTATTTTTGTTTATTTTTCCCACATTTACCTTCACATGTAGCCTGAAAGCTTTTTTTTTCGTGAAGTATAAAGATAAAGTTTTTATGAGCCTGATTGAATCTGTCATTTTATAAATGCAGTGATCTCCCAACACTCAGCAGAATATGTTTTGCATATTTTCTAAATTCTCCACATGTACATTTGTCCCTCCCTGGAGTGTTTGTGTATTTGATAAATACTGAGATTACTTTGCTGGGTACTTTGGCAGGGATCCACAGGGTCTATTAACACCATGATCGGGTCTCTGCAACTGGGTCCCTGACTACCGATCACCTTGTGTTTGGGGCAGGGCCGGCCTTCAGTGTTCCGGCGCCCTGTGCGGGATTCCCCTGTGGTGCCCCCCCCATGTATGTATCTCTCTCCCTTCCCATGATTGTTCCTTTCCTCTTCATTGCCCTGTCTGTCTCTCTCTAACTCCCCCATACCTGTTCACTCTCTACCCCGTTCTGTCTTCCCCCCATTCTGTCTCTCTCTCCCCCCTGTTCTGTCTCTCTCTCCCCCCTGTTCTGTCTCTCTCTCCCCCCTGTTATGTCTCTCTCTCCCTCCGTTATGTCTCTCTCTCTCTCTCCTCATACCCCCTGTTCTGTCTTTCTCTCCCTCCCTCCCCCTGTCTGTCTCTATCTCCCCCTTCCCCATGTTCTGTCTCTCTCTCCCCCCCTGTTCTGTCTGTCTCTCTTTCTCCCCTTTCCCCCTGTTCTGTCTCTCACTCTCCCCCCGTTCTGTATCCTCCCAGTTCTGTCTCTCTCCCCCCTGTTCTGTCTCTCTCTCCCCCCTGTTCTGTCTCTCCCCCCTTTATGTCTCTCTCTCTCCCCCCGTTATGTCTCTCTCTCCCCCCGTTATGTCTCTCTCTCTCCTCATTCCCCCTGTTCTGTCTTTCTCTCCCTCCCTCCCCCTGTCTGTCTCTCTCTCTCCCCCTTCCCCCTGTATTGTCTCTCTCTCCCCCCCTGTTCTATCTGTCTCTCTCTCTCCCCCTTCCTCTGTTCTGTCTCTCTCCCCCCGTTCTGTCTCTCTCCCCCCTGTTCTGTCTCTCTCCCCCCTGTTCTGTCTCTCTCTCCCTCCCGTTATGTCTCTCTCTCCCCCCCGTTCTATCTCTCTCTCTCCTCATTCCCCCTGTTCTGTCTTTCTCTCCCTCCCCCTGTCTGTCTCTCTCTCCCCCTTCCCCCTGTTCTGTCTCTCTCTCTCCCCCCCTGTTCTGTCTGTCTCTCTCTCTCTCCCCCTTCCCCCTGTTCTGTCTCTCTCTCCCTCCCTCTGTTCTTTCTCTCTCCCCACCTGTTCTGTATCTCTCTCTCCCCCTTCCAGCTGTTCTGTCTCTCTCCCCTCCAGCTGTTCTGTCTCTCCCCTTCCCCCTGTTCTGTCTCTCCCCCCTGCACCTGTTTCTCTCTCCCACCCCTCCCCTCCCTCTGCCTTCAAATGTGGATACAGGGAGGGGAGGAGCTAACCATCTCAGCGGTGTAGCTCCGCCCCCACCCTGTGAAGCAAGCATGGGAAGCCTAGCAGCATTTTGTCATGCTGCCAGTGGCTCCCCATGAAGCAGACGCTGCTCTGCTTCACAGGGTGGGGGCGGAGCTACAATGCTGAGCCAGTTAGCTCCGCCCCCTCCCTGGATCTAGCAGAGCATGCCGAGCAGAGGGCTGGTGAGGGGGGATCTTTTGATCTCCCCCATCCAGTGCCTCTACCGGCTTTTTTTTTTTTTTTACTTTTTTTTTCTTTGGGCGGGAGGTCACAGGTTTAGGGGTGTGCACAGGTCGCACACCCCTAAGACCGGCCCTGGTTTGGGGCCACAAACAAACAAATTGGTGTTTTGGTGCTTGTGTCTTCTGGGACGCAAGCTCCATGCTTCACGAAGGGGTTAATTCTTTACATAATACATTGAATAGGCCTTTGAGATATTAATGTGCTTATGAGCTAAAGGTGTCAATATTGAAACCTTGAAAAGGTCACTGGAGATCAGTAAACTATGAAAGTCAGCCTTACGTTTTGAAACGTAGCCTATTATTAGAAACAGATACTTAAATAAAACATTGTACAGCCTAAAACAATAGAAACAAATTTCAAAACACATTTGATTCATTTTAATGTGTTAAATCTCTTGATGATTTTTTTTTATTCCCACTTCTTACGAGGGTTTTTGGTAAAAATCATTTGAGCACAAATGCTCTCAAACAAGGATATTATTTATTTATGTTCCTCGACCATTTTCTCTGCACCTGTGTAAAGCTCGTTCAATGGCGGTATTGTAGCAAACGACATAGGCTATATTTCTATTCATCTGTAGAGTTACTTAAAAATGTTTAAAGACAAAGAAAACATTTCTCGTTTTTCAGTTAATAATTTATTGCATATATTCTCGGAAATGTACAAGAATAATTTCTATAATTTAATTGCATTCATATTGTCTTCTATATTCTTTTTTTAAATTTTTTTATTCCAGCACTAAACAAAATATGTACAAGCATCCGATGTAAAACTAAACAGCTCTCAGCACTGGAATTATTTTTTACATATATCTAAATGTAAACAACACGTTCTGAAATATTTATTATCAGAATTTCATATGGCATAGGGTTGTTGGAAAAAAAATCCCTTCAGTGTTGAAGAAACCAGAATCACACAACAATTTCTTAGCTTTTTTAAGATCACATTTTCTTTTTCGTGCGGGGCAATTTTTTTTAAACTGAAATACACACAAAACTGATGCTGCAGACAGATTTGAATAAAAATTAATGGCGAGTGGTTTGCAGGTTTTACACAACAAAATGAAAATCTAACCATTTTATTTGCATGAAAGAGGTGCCATTTCATTTTTGCTGTAAAAAATAATCTATTAAAAAAAAATTCCAGTAAGGTATGGAAAATAAAATAAGAGTTGGAGGAAAAAAAAAAACCAAAACAAAATCACATGATTTTTAAGAAAAAAAGTTTTTAAGCAGTGTTTAGTAAACTACCTCTTAATCATAGTTTTTGTAAAATAGTGCTAAAACTGTGATCACCTTCCACAAAAGATAAATACTTGACACTCAGCACTATCGACCACTGGCTACAAAGCTATTTTATTGTACAACAGTTTGGCCTAAGACTAAAATATATGCTGTGAACATTAAAATGAACAGGAACCTATCAGAAAGAAAAAAATGAAGACTTCATTGAATATACCCTTAAAACTATCTAGATAGTCGGGTCCATAAAATAACTTACAAAATAAACAAAGTGGTTTAAAATGTAACGAAACCCAACTTATTATATAGTATGTAATGGAAATGATCTCCTTCTCCTTTTTGTACAAGTGTGGTATTATTTTTGTGAAGTTTTAAAGCTACCTGATCAGCCTGTTTCCTGTTGTGTTGGTTGAAGGATGAAGAGGGGGCTTTATTGTACGCACTGAAAGACATAACTCAGTATTAAGTGTTGCTTTACGTAAAATCTAGACCAAAGTTCGCTGTGTATTTGGTTATGTTAACGCCGTCCAAAAATGTGAAATAGCAAGGCATGTTTTTTTTATTACTATTTTCAAATCATCTAGTTCATACATGTGAAGCATGGCCTTGTAAAACTCTTTGTACCCAGGAGCTGCATACTTTCATGTTGTGCTGTAACCAGTTGCTGATATCGCAAGAAAGACCCAAGTCTGAACATAGATGCAAATTCGGGTGGAGTTAAATGCATACTGCTGCCATCAATAGTCCAAGCAGATGAGAAGTAGCTCAGGACTGAGAGTTCCTGCTGAGACATGGTGTCGATAGTCAATGGTTTACAAAATGGCAGGTAAAACTGCAAGCAAGAGGCTTTGGTAGGCCACATCAACATAAAGCATGTAAGCCACACCGCATCACACACAAATCCATATACAAACATCATAATGCTTCTAACTAATGTCCAAGTTTTCCTTTGACATCTATTGATCATTTAAGAGCTCCTAGACATGGTTATTGGTTGTGTAGGGTGAATGCATTTCTCCTGACATTTAGGACAGTTTATTTTGAAAGAGAGTCACATGATATCTCTTAGCAGCGGGAGAGCTTTGCTGTCCACTGTTTTTCCATGAGGAATGGAGGAAGAAGGAGGTCAGCTCCATCTGGACCAGGTTTCCACAGGACCACTTACTGAAACCTAGTTAATACATAGTTAATATACCGTATCTTGCACCATAAATATGAAGATCTAGGCCAGTGTTGACCAACTTTTCAGGGTTGAGGTCCACATGACATGCAGAAGCATAGGTGGGGGGCAAATATAATTTCATGAAGTCATACAATAGAACCTATCCAAAAGTCCAAAAATCCAAAAACAGGCCACCACTTAGACATCAGTGTTCAAGGAAATTGAAAGCAGCGCTTAAAGTGAGCATATTGTACTGCATCTAAGTTCTGATGGCTTGTCACATTGTCACCATAAAAGGGCAGAGAGTGATTACTGGCATATAATCAGACACATTTCCACCCTTCCATTGTTGCTGATTTTATGTTTATATATTTTGTGGTAGAATATACCTATATTATTATTAGAATATGTCTGCAGATAGAAGGCATCCTGGTGGTTAAAGAGAATCAGTAGTGCATGAAAACTGCCAATTTTTTTTTGTCCCCACATGACTCATTTTACAGCCATCTAAGTTCACAGGTTTAGCTAAACGAAAATGTCAGTTTCTTTGCCTGAGGAATGAAGACACGTCGAAGTACGTATTTACTTTCATGAACGTTTGGGGTTGTGTATAAACATGGTGTAGTAAGGAAAAAGTATGCACATTTAGTGTTTATGCAAATGTGAAAAGTATTTCCCAGGCAGAGAAAAAAAAGCGGCAAAAAGAAAAAAACAAATGCCTCAGATATGACAAACCAGTAATGGGGTCTAAAAACTATTTACCAATATTGTTTGACGAAACATAAAAAATTATTATTTTTTTTTAGATTTCTTTATTTATTTCTTGGCAAACCCTCTTTGCCGCCATGGAGAGCTGCTCCTTCACATATCAGGCCCCTAGTCTTTTCGAAGACTAGAGAGGAATACATTTCCACGGTACACATTTACTAGTGCACAGGATGCACATCTAATATTGCACATGCAGAAGTTGCTAAGTGCCTCATTAAAAAATATTTTTGGGGTTTATTGCCTTAACTGTACTATAGATGCGTTTTTCCTCTTTTTTGTTCAGTGTGTATAAACCCATGTGTAGTCAGTAAAACGGAATAACAGCTTTACACCTTTTTTTCCTCACAAGTATAAAACCAGTTGGGGGAGCCTGTAGTTTACCAGAAGGCCAGTAAAAAAAAAATTGGCTTGATGACAATGTTAAATCTATGGAGGCAATAGCATGGCCTGTATTTTTTTGAAGAAAAGGCCGCAACTATATATATAGATATATATATATATAGCGTAACCATATGGTGGAAAATGGATCATGTTTGTAGTTATATATGGCATCATTATTTATACATAACTTGTTTATGTTTATACAGCACCCTGGCATTGTTTTATTTTTTATTTGTGGACAGTAATAGTATAGTAACATTTTTTGGGGCCCACTCGGGGCCCCCTTAAAAAAAACTTCCTGGCAGAAGCATTGGCTCTCTGCATTATCTAAACAGGCAGCATGGTGTCTATGGGCTGCCTAGGTGCAATGTGGGTGCTGGGGCATGTCCTGGGTATGCAAGGTGGTGTGATGTAGGGGCAATAATAAAAGGAGAAATGGAGTGGAGGTGGTGAATGCCCAGAACATTTAATCTGTAAGCGGCTCCACAATTTCTGATGGTGGCCCTAGATAAGCTACACTCTTTTTGTTATAAACAGTGAAGGCCATTTACTGAGAAACACTCTAGGTTGCTAAGCAACAGAGGGTATGGGCTATAATTATCTAGGGCGCCACGGTACTTGTGCAAGGCCTGTTTGGAAAATCTTTTGTCCTATAGTTAGAATAACAGACGTGTTCTTTCGTTATATACTAATGTACATAAATGTTGCACAATTATTACATAGATTTTCAATGGAAAGAGGTTTACTGTTGGTTACAAGGTTTTGAAACCCAATATAAGATTTGAGGGTGTGTTTATTGATGCCAAAGTTACTCATCTATACATAAATCTAGATACAATGACACAAACATAAATGCAGAAGCCAGAGCCAGAATAAAGCGTTCAAGGTATGCCAAAATTATAGAGCAGATCTACTGATCGCTTACACTAGTGATAATTAATCTTGGCTCTGCAGACTGGCTGAGCAAAATAGGATGTGTGTAGTTCCCAAGCACTTGCAGCACTAAGGTTAACTATCACTGGCTTATATCTCATCAGTTATAGGCAGTTCACTGGAGGAGGCCAGCCAAGCACAAAACCCTTAATAATAAGCAGCATTATTGGCCTAAACAATAGAAGTACATAAGCCATAAGCTATTTGAGTTAGAGCAAGGATAGGAACCAGCAACTCTGGAGCTCTTGATGAACTATAATTCCACAATGCCAAATGCTGGCAGGTTCATGGGAATGAACAGCTCTCAGATGTTGGTTGTCTACCTGAACATTAAAGGGTAAGTTGTATGCTATACAGTACTATACAACTAATAGGAAGTATAAGAAGTGTTTTTATTCTCTTTCCAAGACAGATGCGCAAAGCAAGTCATATAAAAGTCATGCCCTGAGAACTCACTTTATATCCATAGCATGAGACCAACTCCAGAGCTATTTACTGGAAGATAAAAACATAACATAATAAGATATGGACCCAGTAATTATATCTTTAAAGGGCTGATATAAGGAACAATATCCAAGCAAAGATGGTAAACAGTTAAACAGTCTGTGCCATCTAAACATATTACTGGGATTGTAGAGAATAAAAAAATATCAAAACATTTTCTTTGTCAGTAGAATACATAGATTAAATGAAAAACATAGTTTAAATTGTCTCCTTGATGTGATATCACCTTGTACGTTGATATTCTAATGCTAAATGGAAAATCTGTAGTTTGTATATCAAGCTATAAAGTGATCTGATAATACCACATTTCATTTATATTTTGTCTCTTAATTTATGCTTTTCACTTGAAATCTTGCTGCCACATTTTGTAGGTCACCATTTTCGATTTTCTATATTTGCAGTATATACAATATTTAAGTGACAGAGTCCCTTTATCAGAGGAATTGACCAAATGATAGATGTTATGCCTTTGAGCCTATGTTTATGACTAAGCAGGAGCTTTCACCATGAAGAAAAGTCCTCAGGTGATTACCTCAGAAAATGTGTTATTGACTAAGGATTCCAATTAAATATATAAAGTTATTTATTAAATAATGCTATGAGCTGCCATTAAATGGCATCTCCACACATGCACACTGACAGGAAGTCATGATCTCGCTCTCTTCTGTCAGAACAGCAAAGGGATGGCGAATATGTCAACTTCCTCCTCATGCAAGTAGCACTGCTAAAGAGGGAAGTGCATGTGAAGGTAAGATTATTATTATTAAAATTACTAGTTTTTTTGTGAATAAGTAGTTTTATTTTTACACTTTACAGTTATCCTTTTTCTATACCAGTATACCAGTTATATACCAGTATAGAAGAAGTCAGTATTCACAGGTAAATTAACCTTTTGCTTAATGTATTTCAATATAAAAGGAATGGCCAGATATCTCATGATACAAGTAAGAGGCACACTCATTATACAAGTGCTTTATTTACATCTAGGGTTTCCACCGGCATGCTGGTAAAAAAAAATTGGCTTCAGGCCAGTGTTAAGTCAATGGAGGCCACAGCATGATCGGTATTTTTCTATTGGAAAAAGCGGCATCCCTATTTACATCACTAGACTGTAAACGCTGTATGACATCACAATGTTGTCATAGCCTTGGAATAGGCTTGATTGCTCAATACGCCACTTTATTGCGAGCTCTCTGGAATCAGGCTTTTACAATTCTAAACTGAAAGTTCCTTGTTTATGGAACTCATCTGGTAACACTAGATTGCAAATGTCTTCTAGTATTTTTACAATACACATAGTCCTCCAGGACCCCTGGGCCTAGAATACCTCCATTCCTCTTGTCTAGATGGTAATCTCCTTGGAGTATTACCACAATTCTACAAGACCTGTGCTGGTGGAGACACTATCTTCTTTACTTCTATCCAGTGTACAACATCCCGATTTGAATTCAATAAAATTCTGTTTGCACTGCTGTCACTATAGGGTCTATTCTTTGAAGAGATAATTGCAGAGGCAGAGTTGGGGAAATTCTCCAATTCAGCTAAATGGGATCATTTTTCCAACTCAACTACTTTACTCTTAAGTTTTTAAATTCCTGTTACAATTCCCTGCAATTCTCACTGTGTTGAACTTTAAATAAATTCAGAAAAACATAGTGTCTGTGCCCCATTAAAATATACATTAATAATTTAGCAACATAATACAATATATCATATATGTAAACATCTGTTGTGCATGTTTGTATTTTTGTCACACATTTTGTACATAAAATATTTGCATGTTATTTTATTTTATTTAACTTCTTAGTCTTCATCTGTATTAACAAACACATAGTAATTAAAACAATAATTTAATATAAAAGTGAAGAATCAATATGAATAGTTACTGATAAGTGAGTGGAAGATGGAACTAGCCCTGGTCATTGGTTGGATATAAAACATACCGCTATTTGAGAATGCCTTAAGAATCCAGGCACAATTATTACATACAGGAAACCATGCGTCTTTATGTTTTCAATGTTTTGTTAAAACGCACAATGCTTTGTACACATTAAATATGTGCTTAATGACCTAAATTGATGTTGTCTATAATTTGTGGAAGCTGTTCCTCAGGGGTTATCAAAAATACAATACATTGGTGTGTATAATCTCTACACAAAGGTTTCTCTTACATCAATATCTCTACTGTTGCGAGAACTTCTATTCACAGATCTGGGACGATGAGTTTCATCAGTTCCATTTTCTTCTAAATATTGCCCATATGCAGTGTTTATCCTCTCCGCAACCAAACCTTCCTTTTCTGGAGGCTCCTCAGCTGCAGAGTCTTCATCATGATTCTGCCTGAAGACATAGGAAGCGTGTTTTACCGAACGCTTGAGGAGATGCCTTCTGAAGGCCCTCTGAATTTTGGTGGCACAGACCTCCTCCTGCTTTCTTTTAAGAGTAGTAGTGATAGGTTCATAAGATACTTTAGAAGGGTTTGCAGCCATAAACTTCTCTTCCATTGAAGCCTTGAGTTCATCCATTCCTCCAGAGTCTCCTAGAACATCCTTAGTCAATGCAAAGAGAATGTCCAAGCAGTGAATCTTATCTCCAGTTACCATGGGAAGGTCCATAGTTATTAGTTTAATCTTGTTTGGTTTAGGAATTCTTAATGGCTCTGACAAAGTATCTACAAAATCCGACATTCGACTATAGGCAACAAATTGGGTGGCATCTGGGTCGAACTTTTCCCAAGTTTCATAAAACATCTCAAAGTCGTCCTCACAAAGTGGCTCACTACTCTCTTCTGTAGCCACATTAAAGTTTTCCAGGATAATGGCGATATACATATTGACAACAATCAAGAATGATATAATGATGTAGCTGCAAAAGAAAACAATGCCCATGGATGGATTACCACAGTTCCCTTGTACAGCAGTTCCCTGGTTCTCCACATGAGGATCACAATCTGGAGGGCCACTGTTTAGGATTGGATTCAGGAGGCCATCCCATCCAGCCGAGGTGGTGATTTGGAACAAACATATAATGCTGTTTCCGAACGTTTCAAAGTTAAATATATCATCTATTCCAGATTCCTTCTTCACGTACGCAAAGTTGGACATTCCAAAGATCGAGTAGATAAACATTACCAGGAAAAGCAAAAGTCCAATGTTGAAGAGAGCTGGCAGGGACATCATTAGAGCAAACAGTAGTGTACGGATTCCTTTTGCCCCTCGGATGAGACGAAGTACTCTGCCAATTCTGGCCAGTCTTATTACTCTGAAAAGCGTAGGGGAGACAAAGTACTCTGCAATGAGATCCGACAGCACAATTCCTGAAAAAGGAAAGGTGTTTTTAAGTAATATCTGCAATAAGCATATGTATGCACATTCAAATCTTAGCACGAAACTCATTCCTGGAGGCTGGGTTATTGAATTGAAAGATTGGTCCAACATTTCATAGCTTACAAAAAGGTGATGGATTATGGATTGAACAAAAATACCCCTATGTGTTATTATGTTCTATACCAATTGCTCTCCAGGTGTATAACTATTGTAGAAATCTAGGAAATGTTCATCTAGGTATGTATTGTTTAGCTTGCATCTATATATACTTCATGTGTACTACACTATATAGCAGCTTTTTATATTTTTGGGTTTAAAACCAGTTCTCATTTATGCTGCGGATGATTGCTTTATTCAGCAATCTATGTAAATGTAATAAGCTCTATATTTATTGTCCTGTCATAAATAATGCTACTAATGATAATACGTGATTCTCTTGTACACTTTCACATAACTTTACTGAGGTGTTAATGCAGAGGTCGGGTAAGCTACTTTTGTAAGAAGCTAAATCCTTGTGTTGATTGAATTGACCTTAAAGCCATATCCCATATGAGGACTTCTCAATGGACAACAAGTACCTACTAGACATTAGGCAGTTGCTTTATATATTCCATGTCAAGACTAAAACTTACCGGCAATAGAAATGATGACCACCACAAAGTCAAAGATATTCCAGCCAACGGTAAAGAAGTAATATCTCAAAGCAAACATTTTGAGTACGCATTCTGTGGTGAAGATAACAATGAAGACTAGATTGATCTTGAAGAGGATGCCTATTTTTTCTTGGCTTTGATCATCTGTTTCAATCATCATTGTCACCATGTTGAGGCAAATTAGAATCATAATCACAATGTCAAAGGCCTGCTTCGAGACAAGGTCATACACCAGACCTTGAATTTTGTTCTGTAAGGTGCCAACCCAGAAGAAGAGAGATATAGAAGACAGACAGATAGAAGATGGTATAAGAGAATAATATTAATGACAAAATAAGAGCTAGACAAGTGCAACTTCTTACATTTTTAACCATTCATGTTACATCCTATGATTGCCAAACTCTCTCATGTATGAGAGCAAATATAAATTTTATACAATTACAAAAATGTAAAAATAAATGAATTTATAAAGTTTTGATATAGTGATTTTTCTTGTTTACATTTAAATTTAAGAACTAAAAATAGACTGTCATTGTATTGTTGACATTTTAAATTATCTTCATTTCTAGTTTTTGTTTAATGATATTAATGATTAAATATACAAGAACACAAAACATCCTTCAGTGCCTTCTTGTGGGCATCGACAGTGAAAGTTCTGCCACCTTTGGATCTGTCATACAAGTACTTGTTCACTGTTTGAGCAACAGTCTGACAGACCCAACTAGAATGGATTCTGTCTAGCAAAAGTCGTTATATCTTATAAACAACACATGGGATTGCAGAAAGTGTGGATCTTGCTTATTCTGACATTGTAGACACGTTTTTCATCTCCAAATATGTTGAAAACATTAATAGGCAGAGTGAAGAGAATGTATTTATTACTGTTTATTTGTATAAATGTAAAACAATTAATATCATAGATATCAGCAAGTCAGTCAAGGTTGTTCTTGGTCCAAATAAGGACACTACTGTCTGTGTCAAGGTCTCTAGTGTAGAACATAGAAGAGTCTGGTATTCCAGTAGATGTCCACTAGGAAAAATGTTAGTGCCTACTCATGTCTTAGATCCTAAGCTGTAATCGAACAGGGACACAGATACGCAGAAATGTTCAACAGCATTTGCAACATGTGAACTTTAGAGGGCACTGTATGGAAGGCCTGCAGTGTGCAGCCTGAATAATCAAATCAGAAGAGAAAAAAAACTTGTTTCCAAATGTGTATTATATTAAATCATTTCAAAGAACCAGATCAGCTTTAGAAAAAAATAATTCTAATTTATTAAATCATTTTTTAGTGGCTCATGTTTGCTGTAATGAGAAAAAAAATCCCACCCTGAGAATTTTCATACATTACCGTAGGTCGTGGAATTGGCTTCTGTGGCTTCTTTGATCCCAGCTTTTTCATAGCATTGTAATACTTTTTCTGTTCTTCAGTCATGAAGATATCCTTACCCCCAAAGTAAAGAAATAGAAAATACTGTTACTTTTTACTCAAAATGGATCAAACCTAGTCTTCCATATTAATTGGTTGGGCCATAATGCATGAAATATATAGGTGTGACACTGGTCTCAGTTTGTAGCAGCCAAATCAAACAATGCTAATTAATTTAGTTGGTTGTGTAAAGAATATGTCATTTGTATGAAATAAATTAAACCTATAAAAAGACTGTGTACTACAGTGTACAGTCTTACACACAGAATACCTTTATACACATATTTGCTAAATATCGCTAAATGCTTAGTTTGAATTTAGTGAAAATACTTCAACTATGGAAAAAATAGAATTTTATAACATGCCTGTTACTATTATTGTCAAACTTGGTGATTTTGTATACTTATCTTTTTCTTTTGCTGATTGAAGTTGTCAATAATGACACCAATAAACAGATTGAGAGTGAAGAACGCTCCAAATATGATGAATATCACAAAGTACAAGTACATATAAATGCTTATTTCGTACTGTGGCTGCTCTTCAATCTGGAGAAAAGAAGAAAAAGTAATAAAAAACAACCCACTCTGTATATTTTAAATTAAGACAAACAAACAAATCGACTGTAAAAAATACCCACAATCAATTCTGGGAATTGGAATAAAGTAGATCTCTTTTTCTACAAAATATTCTTGAAATAAGACCAGTTAGGATAACATAAAAACCAGGAGGATGAGATATTTGCTATCAAGAGAAGAAGTGCTATCATATGAAGCAGTTATAATAATATTTCTTGGCTCCAGTGAAAACCATGATGTCAAATTCGTTATTTTCCCATTTGAAAGTAAAATACAAAATTGTCATTGTAACTCTAACATTTCTGAATACAATATTTAGATATCCTGCTCTGCTCATAAAGTCTGCTGTTTATATATGGATTTTTTTTTTTTAGTGTTGAATTGCTTTGATGAAATGGCAGGGTCACTGGTTTACAAGATGCATTAGACCCTGCACAGACAGTCTGTGCTACTACAATACTACAGTAATCCTATGCAACCAGGCAAAGTGTGAGACCCTGACTAGATGTCAATGAAAAGAAACTGATCTACTCACATTCCGGGAATCCACAGCAGCATACATGATATCCATCCAGCCTTTAAATGTTGCCTGAGTAGAGACCACAAAATCAGTTGGTTTTGCAAGGGAATTGCAATATCGTTTATTTTTAGGTTATTCCGTTTGATTTAAACCTAATTCCAAAGGGACAATTTTGTTGAAGTTGAGATAGTTACTGTATACGTCTGTAAATCAAACATCAGTAGAATGCCATTTTGTCATTACAACACAACAGGGCAGTCTGATGACATCAGAGTACGACTAGGATGACTAATAGCACATGAACCATGTGCGTATGTAACAGACAAACAGGTAATAGTAATTTATTTGTGGAACAACCATATTTTTGTCCAAACCAGTATAAAAACACTGAAAACTTGGTAAACATCTCACCACTTGCAGAAGAGAGAGGTAACCAAGGCCCACGTTGTCGAAGTTCACTTTGACATTAACCCATCGCACCTGCTCTGTGTAGTTTAATGCAAAGCAGTCTGAGCGGTTGTTGACCACACTGATTGGCAGCATTTCTGATGTGGTGGTGTTGATACATTTGTAATACTTCCCAGCGAACATGTTGACACCCATAATGCTGAAGATGAGCCAGAAGATTAAACAAACCAGCAATACGTTCATGATGGAGGGGATAGCACCTAAAAGTGCATTTACCACCACCTGAAAACAAAGATTGTTGTAAATAAGTTAGTATGGGAAAACCATATGTAATGACCTGGACTTGCCATGTATCTAAGATGTTGATACATACAAGAAAGCACTGCCTATTGCACAATAGAGTTGTAACTGGAACCAAACGAGTACCAACCAGTGAGTGAGAATATATGGACCCGCACGGTCACCAAGAGGTCGGAAAACAAACAATCCTAACCTGCCCCAAGGAAACCAAGTCATGTGGCAGTACTTTGAGCTCAGTCTGTCTCCTCCAAGGCTGCAATATTAGTGAGTAGCCTCTTTTTATTACATATCTGCATTGTAGAATAAGATTATCTCCAGTATAATCTGCTATTGATCTAAGAATGTTGATTTCCCTGCTAACATTTTGAAGAGGTGTAAGTATTATTATTATTACCTTTGAAAGGACATTCACAGTGAGTTAACATAATGCTAACTGCAAATCACTTAATACATTGGTTCTATATTAATGACTCCATATATGTAAATATATAGTTATTGAGAGAAACAAAAAACTGAACAATCCTGATATATTATAATAAAGCTACTTACCGTTTGGGAATATATTACATTAAAAATGGCAGTTTGTTAAAGGTTAGGTGCACACAGCTGAAAAACAATGGTTAAATCATTTTCTGAATAATGAACAAAATGTATACTTACTCTCATGCCTTCAAATCTTGACAATGCTCTTAATGGTCTGAGAGCCCTCAATGTTCTGAGAGATTTAATGGCTCCAAGCTCTGAATATCCCAGCCAGTTGGCCGTTAAACTGATCAGAGAGACCTGTCCAGAAGCATTTAGATGAACGTCAAATCATGATAAAAGATGGCATTATCAAACAAATGGACATTACAACTTCTCATTCTACTATTACATTTATGGAATATACCCTATTGAAATTATAAACAGGTGCTATGTCACTTTGATCACCAAATAAAAAAGGAAAATAATCTAAAGTTATGAAGACTAAAGTTATGAATCTAAAGTTTCCACCAAACCCATCATTTTCCAGGGCAAGCCTTCCTTATTCCATTGGAATTTTCCAGATCTTGACATAGCTCAATAGAGGTGACCTTCTTTGCATGGACCTAGTTCAACAGAAGTGGAATAAACAGGGCGGCCCATAAGTTTGGATCCACGGGAGAAAAACACATCACATGATATTCAAAGTGTCCACCCTTGTGTAGCATACACAGGTGAAGACGATTCCTCCACTCCGCCAAAACATGTGATCACCGGAATTCGCTGACATGTCTCCATGATGCATTGTTTCAGATCAAGTAAGCATTAGTCCTATGGTTCCTCACTTATGGGACACCCTGTAGTTGTATATATATATATATATATATATATATATATATATATATATATATATATATATATAAAAATAGAGTCATTTAAAAAAAATGTAATCTCAAAATTCCATCTCAAATATCTGTGCTTGCTTGTCTGAAAGATTATAGTCTTTCATACCTGTCAACAGGTGTCTCTCTACCAGTCTAATCACTGTACAATTTAACCACTACTCTAGAACATCTTGGTTAGTTATATGTTTATTTAAAAACTTACATCGACAATGAGAAAATCCAGCCAGCACCAAGCATTGGTGAAATAAATCTTGAAGCCATATGCCACCCACTTGAGAAGCATTTCAAAGACAAAGATATAGCTGAACACCTTATCAGCATACTCAAGTATAGTCTTTATAACTTTCCTTTGTTCAATGTAGATATCCTCAAATGCCTAGAAGAGAAACAAATATAAAAATCATTAAACACAAAACTTGGCCTAGACCACATGAAAGCCAATAGGTAGGTGAGGAGCTGTTGTCAAACTACAATTCCCATGATGCTCAGGTCAGTCCTTGACCCAGCCTATTACTATCTGATGACAATACCCAGGCTAGATTTTGAAGGCAAATATACATGTAATCTATACTGTTCTGTTGAGCTTATCATTAAAATATCTAAAGTAGGCTTCATAAAAAGCTTTACAAATAACACAGGAACTGAAGAAATATGTTCTTAGGACAAAATTCCCTTTTCCAGGTAATTTTACATTTGGAAATCAATTCCATTTTAAATTTAATTTAATGTCTGAGCATTTCACCTGTATGAACTGACATTGCTAGTCCTGCTAAAGCGCTATCTTTGACTTATCAATACCAGCCAATCACAGTGCACAAAGAAATCATGTTTATGCCATGTTGTCTACAGACATTGGTTTTTTTTTTTTTAACTGTTGGAGTAGACAATTTATTATTCTGTAACACTTTATCTATGGAATGTATTATCATTTGGAATTGAAAATAAAACATCCACTGACACTTAAACAAAACATATTAGATATTATGAAATGGGTCATATTGCTTTACTGTATGAATAAAACATTTGCAAGATAGTTTGTTAAGTGGCAAAATCACTGCTTTGTGGCACTGCAGTTATAGCATAACAGTGAGCTAGAATCAGCCTACTGTGATATATTGCACCATATTTCTTTTTTATAATTTTTTTTTGCTTTTAACATACTTTAGATGATTGGATTAATTATCAACTGTTTCTTGTTTGTGCAGTCAACAATATGTAATATGAGGGAAGAAACACAGAGGAGTAGAGGAAAAAAAGTTGGTAGGAGTGGAGAATCAGGAAGTAATAAGATGGAAGGCAAACTGGAAACCTAAGTGATGGGAAGCACATCCTATTATAGCACTTGGGTGCCGCTCTTATTCAATGAGGAGCAAGTGAGATGCCCTGAGGGTGAGGGGGTACCACTAGATATTATAAAAGTATGAGTGAGTCAGATGAGCGTAACTGAAGTACAAAAATCATTGTACAAGTATGCAAAAAAGATATATACTTGGCAGTTCGTGGAGGTGTTTGGGCTGTGCTGTCCCCCATAGCTTCAGTGGAGTTTTCCCCAATAATGTGTACAAGCACCCATGGTGTGGTACTAGTCAGTGTAGTCAGGTCCACCGACCTACCTTTAGTAAAAATTTAATGAGTCAATGAATTGGTCTGTATTAAGGTAGTCTTCGGAGGCCAATGGAGTCTAAGAAGAACTGTACCAAACAAATCAGTCAAGTGCTACGTGGATGAGGTCATGGTAGGTTTGATTCAATGAGAAAAGGAGAGAGTTTGTTCCCACTTATTCAGAGCCCGTATCTGTAGGGTTACCATCCATATGTCAAAATGTTCAGACATAGGAGGAAGGCAGGTATATTTGCAGGATCATCTATGGTGAGTTGTTTGTCGTCTTTTTCTATGGTTAGAAAAAACCATGGGAAAACTCCAGCGATATTTAACACCTAATGGCTGCAGGTGGATCATCAAAAGGGATCATGTCTTTGTAAGTCTAAAAAAATTTGGCACGTCTTCATAAATCTGATATGGATTGTTCTCAAAGGATGGCCAATTTATTAGCCACAGAGCGGAGCTGGACAAGGACATTCCTAGGGGCGTCTTATGGGGCTTTTGTGACATTTTAATAAAAAAAAAAGGCTTCAATGAAGGCCTGTTCCTGATTCTGGTATGCGGCCACAATTGGTCAAGTATCTTACCCACCTGGGGTGGAGGGCAATGGGCCCTACTGCTTCTGGAATACCCCTGATACAGATGTTCGACTGACGGATCTTGGTGTCCATCATTATAACCTATGCAGGCCATGTAATTGTTAAGTCAGACAGCCAGCATTATCTTTTATTTCAGTTTGTTACTGCTGTATATTGGTGAAGTTTGACTTATGTATGTACTTCTGGTTGGACTGCTGCTATTTCAGCTCTCCTGTATGTCCCATAGTAGAATTTTTAAATCGCCCAGTTATTGGGGTTATCGAAGTGTCCCTTGCCTGTGGTTCATTCATGTCATAAAATATCTCCTGAGTCAGACTGAATTAAGGCAGAGGTGGTCACAGGTCCCAACGTCTTGCTTTGAAGGTTGTTGCTGCTATTGCTTTTCCCTTTACACTTCATATCGCCAGTAAATCTCAGGGAACCAAATTTCAGAGTTTTAGGGTGTGTTGCCATGAAATATCTTTTGTTTTTTTATGTGTCAAGCCCAGTAAAACATATCTGCTTGCCAGTACCCCCTACTCCGCCACCCAGGATTCATTTTTTAAAAGGTTCTTTACCGATATATATAAGATTAAATTTGGCCAACTTTAAATGCAGAATAGGATCGGGGGACTAGACATCCCACTCATCCAGGCATACTATTTGGAGGACTGTAACAACACTCCAATTGTAATATATATCAAATCATGCATGAGGTAAGTTATATATATGTTCTAAACATGTCTTTGGTATCTCCTCTTTATGACATCACCTGTCACTTGATATGAAAATGATCGACTTTTCAATGGGAAATGTTTAATCTGCATATCAAGCCACAGGTTGATATCATAAGCAAGAGACACCCCAGACACATTTCAAACATATATATCTTATTTTATAAATTTGCGTGCAATTTTTGCTAACATGTATTACATATTTTTAATTCTATGCATTCATAGTATAAGTAATGATAAGATTGACAGAATTCCTTCAACAAATCTGCAATCACAACAACGACCGAGCGGCATGCGCTAGTCTACCAGATGATAGAGTAATGTCCTAAACCAGTAAAGTGAACCTCTTGATTGACCAGTTTTACCATGGGGAATGTAATTAAGGTGCTAAAGTAGGTTTACTAATTATATAGTGAGTGAAGTTGTTTAAAATTGAATGTATGAAGTTGTACACAGGGTGGGCACCAGCATTACTCATGGTAGACATTTACTGGGGTCTGTGATGGATATTTGAATATCCATTGAATGGACCTTCACAGACCTTGCTACTGACACTGATGTCCCTGGATTTGAATATCCATTGAATGGACCTTCACAGACCTTGCTACTGATGTCCCTGGATTTGAATATCCATTGAATGGACCTTCACAGACCTTGCTACTGACACTGATGTCCCTGGATTTGAATATCCATTGAATGGACCTTCACAGACCTTGCTACTGACATTGATGTCCCTGCATTTGAATATCCATTGAATGGACCTTTAGAGACCTTGCCACTGACACTGATGTCCCTATATGGACATTTTGCCCATCCCTGGAACTTGAAAATTAATTAACCAGTCAGTTATACATGTTTATTTACCAGAGCACCGCTGCTGAGTAAAATCATAAAAATGATGAAGGTTTCAAACCAGTTGTGCTCAACAATCGTGAAACAGGTTTTTCGAATATTCCACCAGATTTTTCCTTTGTCTGTTGTGATATCAACGTACAGAAATGGGAATCTTCTTACACAGCCTAATGAAAAGAATACATAATGAAATTTAACATTACACAAAGAATTCTAACTAGGCCCAAGGTAAAACAATGACATATATGCCCACAAACAAACCATAGATACCAAAAATATCTCATGACACTGACAACCTGTCGTGTCTACTTAGCATCTCAGTTCTTTGACCCAGAGTAGTGGTAATAGCACATAACAAAATAGCCGACTAGTGATAAAGCTCGTGAGTAGGATAATAAGCTGCTTCTTCTAGGGAAAGCAGTCAGCTCCTTGTATATTCAGGCCATCTAACATGTTGTCAACACTCTTGGTGTATTACATGTCAGTATGTGAACCATATGTTCCATGCCGGATCAGGAAAACATCCTTGGTTGTGCCAGAGGAGCTTTTTTTTCTTTCTAATTTAAGATGGCCAAATACCAGTTGAGTCAAATAGGACTGCTTCAAACAGAAGGTAAAATCTAACTAACCAGTCAAGCTTCATCCCTAAATGAGCTAATCTTATTTTAATCTAAAAACCTTCAGTCTGGCATGGAGACACAAACTCCTGTGGGGATTATCCAGCCAGAATATCATAGGAAACATGGCTGAGTAGTAATCACAATCTAACATATTTTTTCAAGATAGTTAATATCAGGGCCTCCACAGTGTCTAAGTGAATGTTTCTACCAACCCACAGAATCATCAGTGCAACCAAGCATATAGTTAAAGGCCTCATTGATTTAAAATATATCAGCTCAGAATGGAGGGCAGAGGGAAATGGAAACATGACACAGACCAGCTCTAATGTCATATCATCAAAGTGTATTGTAAAAATATAGACGTATTTCATTCTTTAGTGAAACCAGCATTAAATTCCCTGGATTCCTCATGTCCTCTCCTTTCTCACTTACTATCTGTAAAACACTCCTGTGGTCCTTCTTCTTCCTTGTTTTCTTCAGCTGCTTCTTCCTCATCCGGCTCTGGAGGCTTGTAATCTGCTGTACTGCACACTGACGAACCATCATCAAACTTCCTCTAGGGGAAAAGACAACAATCAGTAGCGAGGTACATGCACTCTCTGTAGACATGCTAAAACCAGTTACAAGTGTCTTCTGTGTGGTGGGGGGAAGGAGTATTGCAAAAAAGATTACATTTGGCTGCCCTTTTGTCTGTGTATCCTCTCTGCTTCCACTTCTCAGCTCTAAGCCTGGACACATGTGGACATACCCTAATAAGAAAGTTTCAAAGTACAGCTTTGAGGGTGGATATTTAGAAAAGTGGACAGCTCAGGCTATCAGGGCTGTACTGGGATAAGTAATGGTACGCTGACTAAAGAGTTTGGTATATGTCAATGTTTGAAAGAACAAGTTGTTTGGTAATTTAAATTTAGTAAATAAACGACAACGGCCTTTCTACAACCTATTGTGTCATTGTCTTTATTTATCCATTACCACCTACAGCACACATGAATTAGACACTAAGTTCAGGAATTTCTCTCGATCTCTAAACATTGAAATAGTAGAAATCACATGAAGGGGACATGTCAGCTTTACACAGCCCGATTTATTCATATGGGTTGTGAACTCTCTGTATAGTAGGACTTGGGATGAAAGGTGTGTTCCATATATTGTTTTATTTTCAAGTTGGTGTTGTGGTAAGACATATTCCCGCACCTTACTGACTTGCTGCTCTCATCAGTTGAGATTATTGGTTTTCAAATCCTGTCCCCACATTAAAAGATAACTACTAATAACCCTAAACAGAATTGAGGTGGTAGGTGCGCTAAGTGAACCACTTTTACATAAAATATACCAGAATATAATAATTGCCTGGGATAGTAGAATTCTGACACAAATGGATGGTCTTCAGTGTCTTACAGAATATATGTTAAAAGAGAAAACAAAACATAGACCATAGTGCAGTATATCTTGATATCAGTATGGCATAAGTGAGATAAAGTATTGCACTCACAAACCCAGCAGGTTAAAAGGCTCTTCTAATATAGTAGAAAGTCCTCTTTGTTCCTCCTCCAATGCTCATAGATTGAGTAAAAAGGGTCAGGAAGAGAAAAGGATCAGTATAAATCCAATTACAATTTATTATAAAAAAACAATAGTATCTTACACATATGGATGCTTCTTGAAAACGAAGGAACAATCTTGCAGCTTGTAGTCCCCCGTTGTATTCAGAGACAGCTTGCAAAAATGCATATAAAAAAGACCAAAAGTCCGTTTTGACATGAATAAAATCGGTGTATGAAAAAAAACAGCAGTATTGATGATCACGCTACGCGTTTCGCATGTTTGCAGGCTTCCTCTAGGCGTGTGATCACCATACTACTCACAAAGTTTAAATAGAAGTCCGTTTCGCGCTGTTTGCTTCTTAGCTCCGCCCCCTGATGACGTCATCGCGACCTTGTCGCTCTGCGAGATTTGCTTGTGTGATCTCGCGAGATTCGGCCATTTGGTTGGCAAGGATGGCGTTTTTTACATAAAAAAGTCACAGGAAGCATAAGAGGCAAACAGTTTACCAGCCATTATGTTCTTTTCAAATACAAACAGCAGCAACACAGAACACCTCTACATGTCTTGGGGGCTTCCATTATACTTTGATATTAAGGAAGGAAAAAATATATTAAAAAAATATATTAAAAAAATATATTAAAAAAAGGGGGGAAAAATATTTACTATATATAAAAAACATTTTTAATAAAGTGAAATATTTTACTAAAATGGTATATACATTATTCTTGTACATATAGATATGTAAAGGTTTGTATTGCTGCTTGTTTTTTGGGATAGAAAGAAAAACCTACACCATAATTAAATACATTACATGCAGAAAGAGAATTGTTGTACATGTGTATTCATTAAAAAAGAAATTCTACAAAAAATCCTTATAAAAAATTGAATAAATCGAATTCTGCATTATGTCCTTTTGGCTGGAGGCTGTCAATGTCAAATACCCATTTCATTTCTATTTTGCCCATTTCTCTAATATTATCTCCTCCCCTCCAGTGTTTTTTCACCTTATCTATAGCCCAAAATTTCAGACCTTTGGGATTTTTGTTATGTTTTTCAAGGAAATGTTTTGACAGGGAGTGTTGTGTTATTCCTTTTCTAATGTTTCTGACATGCTCCCCCATTCGTTTTTTTAGGGTTTTCGATGTTCTACCTATATACTGTATGCCACAGGGGCACTCTATGAGGTAGATAACGTTAGTGGAGGAGCATGTCAGGAACTGTTTTATTTTAAATTCTCGTTTATTAGAAAATGATTTGTATTTTGTAATGGGATATTTTTGTGTTGTCGAGATTTTACAGGCTTCACAATTTTTACATCCATAATACCCTATTTTTTGTGTTAGAAAATGTTCAGCTTTTTTCTTCTTTTGTTTGGAAAGAAAGCTTTTTGTCAGTTTGCTTTTAAAATTTGGGGCACCTCAAAATATTAACTTAGGTTTTTCTGGGATATGTTGTTTAAGTGTTTCATCCTTTAAAAGGATATTCCAGTGTTTATTTATGATCTTTTTAATCTTTATTGATTTATTGTTATAATCAAACACCAGAGGTACATTAAAAAGCTCTTTATGATCTTTTGGTGTAGTTTTTTTTGGTTGGAGTAACTCTTTTCTATCCATGGAACCAATATTTTTTATAGTGTCGTCCACAGCTGTTAAATCATAGCCTTTCTCCTCAAATCTATCTCTGAGGATATGGGCTTGTTGTTGATATATCTCAGTATCTGTGCAATTTCTTCTTAACCTAGTGTATTGGCTTTTAGGTATTCCTTTAAGCCAAGGTGGATAATGGCAGCTCTTGTTATTAATGAAACTGTTGGTGTCCACCTTTTTAAAGAAGGTTTTAGTTTTTAGGGTTGTATCTTCTATATAGATAGTTAGGTCCAAAAATTGGATCTCTGTTTTGCTGTACACAGTGTTAAGAACGATATTTTTATCGTTTGCATTAAGGGAAACAAGAAAACTGTCGAGGCTGTCTTGATCACCCTTCCAAATAAAAGAGAGGTCATCTATATATCTCTTATAGAGGACCAGGTTCGCCTCCCAGCTATTTTGATTCCATATGTACTGATCTTCCCAATCTCCCATAAAGAGATTTGCGTAGCTGGGGGCGACCATGGTCCCCATAGCTGTTCCGGTCTTTTGTAATTAGAAGGCCTCCTCAAACCAGAAAAAATTGTGTTCTAAAATAATCTTTAAACCTTCTAAAATATATTCTATTTGTGGAGGAGTTTGGTTGTTTTCTTTTTTTTAAATATTTTCTACAGCTTTACAGCCTTGGTGATGTTCTATAATTGTATACAAAGAGGATACATCACTTGATACCAGGATATAATCCTTTTGCCATTTTACATATTTTTTTTTATTTTTTTTTTTATATTTATATGCTTTATTTTGCGTTTTATAGACATATACATATACTAAAAACATGGACAAATGGACTGAACAACATCAGACAGTGCACAATAAACGTGTCTATAGTGCGTATGTATTAAAATGACACCCTAATCACATCCTAGCTTATTGCTACAACAGAAGACAAAGTGCCTTATATCCTCTTCAGAGGGGCACTGGACTGCAGTGCATTTCCTAGGATGTAATACAATTTAGAGACTAGGACATGTGAGACCGGACAGGACCCCCCAGGTATGCGAAGCGAGAGGCGAACCCCCTTATGTTGATAAATTTGGTTGCTGCAGGTCTTAATGAGCGGGTTTGAGGTTGAGAGGACCGGGGCCTCCATCTGATTTCCTTGATACAATTTTTCTTCTCTACCACTTTCTCCGATCACTCCCTCTTCCTTACCTGCCCCTCCCTCTACTGTCTTAACTTTGCTCTCACTCACTTATAATCTTTGTATTTGCTGAATCCATTCATTCCAGTCCGCCCTATTCCAAACTCCCAAGTCAAATTGAAATGCAATTCCCATTTCCATCTTGAGTTGGTACATTAGTTGCTGCTTTAGGTTATCCCATGTGGGTGTCAAGCTAGATCTCCAATTTCTGGCAATCAACAACTTAGCTGCGGTTAGACTGTGAATAATAAGCTTCCTATTTTTTTTTGGCCAAGCTGCCGTGTCTAAATGTAACAAAAATGTCTCTGGTGCGTGGCACAAAGTCGTACCACAAATGGCTTCAATTTTTCTCCCAACCATTTTCCAGTACAGCTGTATCGGGCCACAGCTCCACCATATATGCATCAAGTCCCCCTTATGTATTCCACATCTCCAACAAATGTCACTAGCTCCTGGGAACATCTTAGCTATGCGTGAAGGGGTCAGATACCACCGATTAAGCAATTTATAATGCACTTCTCTCAGATTTAGACAATGGACTGTCCCCGCCACTATTTTAAGTGAATTGAGCCAATCTCTATTTTTTATCCGGATGTTTAAGTCCTGTCCCCATTTATTCATGGCTGGGATTAATATGGTTGAATCTTTAATTCTTAATAAATCCATACAGCTAGAAATCGTCTCTTGGGAACCTTTTTTTTTATCAGTTCTTCCAAAACTGCTATTTCTGTAGCGGTTCCTAAGTACACATGTTTCTTAATATACCCTTTCACCCGTAAGTACGTGAAGATTTCTTTACTGGGTAAATTGTTAAGCTGCATTAATCGGTCAAACTCAACTACACTGTCTCCTTCTAACAAGTCTTCAACTTTTCTCAACCCGCATTGTTGCCATATTTTTAGATCTAAATCTTCCACGTTTGCGGCCAATATGTCTATATTAACCGCAGCCAGAATTTTATTCTCAAGGCCCATATTTTTCCGAAGTGTCTCCCACCCCTGAAATAGATCTCTCAAGGTCATAGGTAACTTTTTTGTATTTTGTTTAGCTGCCTTTTTAGGTGTAGTCTGCCAAAACAGCCGTTCCAACTTAAAAATACCAGACATGGACTGTTATACCAGCCCTCAGCTTCGTAACTGTCCTTTTGCGTGATCAGGGCTTGAGCAATTAAGCATGCTAGATGGTATTTACCTATATTGGGGATTCCCAGCCCTCCCTTATCGGCCTTGTTCATCAATAATTTTGACTGGATTCGAGGACGTTTACCCTGCCACAAAAATCGCGATAGTCCTGTCTGCGCTAAATCAATCCATGGTTTTGGTACTTTTAGCGGTATCATGTTAAAAATATAGGTACATTTTGGAAGCAAATATGATCTAACAATGTTGATTCTTCCCAACCAGGATGCCTTAATGTTTTTCCATTCTTGACATTTTTTGTTAATCTGTAATAACGTGGGGAGAAAGTTGATTTCGACAATTTTAGAGGGGTCTGAGGTGATTTTTACGCCTATATGCTTAATAGAGTCTTTGGCCCATTTGAAACCCCCCAGATTTGCCAAGTACCCTTTTTCTCTTTGGGACATATTACAGGCGATTGCCTCTGATTTTTCCCAGTTGACCTTATATCCCGAGATGGTGGAATATGCTTCCATCACCCTGACAAATTCCGGGATAGACTGGGGTTTTGTAGGGTAAGAACTGCATCATCTGCATACATGCACAGTTTTAAATCCATTTTATTCGCCCTTATTCCCGTTATTTTTGGGTTAGTTCTAATTCGCTCTGCAAGCGGTTCCATTGAGAGTATATACAAGAGGGGCGAGAGTGGGCATCCCTGCCGCACGCCATTTGATATATTGAACCACGCTGAAACTAAACCGCTGCTGCAGACTCTAGCTGTGGGATTTGTATATAAGACTATGATGCTATCCAAAAGCTTTCCCTCTATACCCAAACTTTCCAGTGTGTATCGCAAGTAGACCCAGTTGACCCTGTCGAAGGCCTTTTCTGCATCTATCGACAGGGCCAACAGGGGTGCCCCATCTCTCTGCGCCATATCCATGGCGTCTATTAGCCTCCTCACGTTATTGGAACTTAATCGTCCCGGAACAAAGCCTGTTTGATCTGTATGGACCAAAGAGAGTATAACCCTCTTAAGTCGCTCCGCTAACATAGAGGCATAAATCTTTATGTCCACATTTAGTAGCGTTATGGGTCTATAGTTCGAAGTTAATTCCAGATCTTTAAACAGGAAAGCTGCCATTTTACATTTTCTAAAAGTTTAATTAGACCTATTGAATCCTTGAGATAGGATCTTTGTTTCTGTACATATGGTTGTAATACTATGTCAAGGTATTCTGATAAATTTGAGAAAATGGATCCTATTCCGGAAACTATAGGTCTTGTAGGTGGTTTTACAGGATCTTTGTGAATTTTAGGGAGAAAATATATTGTTGGAATTTTTGGATGGAGGATATTGATATAATCCATCTCTCTTTTACTTATAAATTGATGAATCTTCCCTTTGTCCAAAAAGGCTGATAGTATTTTTCTATAATTTTTTGTAGGATCTTCTTTAAGTAAACAATATACTTTTTGATCTTTTAAATGTTTGTATGCCTCTATTGTGTAGTTTTCTCTGGACAAAATTACAATTCCCCCACCTTTGTCCGCTGGTTTTATGATTATGTCCTCATCCTCCTGTAGTTCTTTCAATATTTCTAATTCTTTTTTAGTGAGATTGTTTTTATCATATTTTGTGTATTTAATCTTTTTTAGGTCTTCTGTGACTTGTTTTTCGAATACCTCTAAGGCACTTGATTTATATGAGGTTGGGTAGAAACACGACTTTCTCTTCAAATCTGAGGTGGCAATCAGATTTGGATTTTCTGTTGTAGCCTTCTCATTTTCTGCACTGGGTTTAAGGGTGTAAAATCTTTTTAAAGTAGCTTGCCTCACAAATTTATTTACATCTATATAGGCTGCAAATATATTGATTTTTTTTGTTGGGGCAAATTTTAGACCCTTACTGAGTATCAACATTTGTTCTTGGGAGAGAATTTTATGGGACAGATTAAAAATGCCAGTAAAGGAGGGGGTAGTTTTGGTTATTTTCTTTACCTTCCTCTTCCTCTTCTGTACCAATCTGCCCCTTCTTTTTCCTCTCCCTGAAAAAGCTTTCTTTTTTTTAAGTTTAAGGTTCTTTAAAGTTTTGGAGGAATTATTTTTGATCTCTGATCCAAATCTAAAAAACGTGATTCTGGTGTATTGTGATGATAATCTTGTGTGTGAATTTCCTGTGGTAGTGGTTTTAATAATCTGTGTTTGTAGTCTAAGATGGGAGATGTGTCTCCCAACTGTGATAAAACGTGAAACTTATTAGATAAAAAATTCATAATTTTTTCTGGTTTGAGGAGGCCTTCTATTTACAAAAGACCGGAACAGCTATGGGGACCATGGTCGCCCCCAGCTACGCAAATCTCTTTATGGGAGATTGGGAAGATCAGTACATATGGAATCAAAATAGCTGGGAGGCGAACCTGGTCCTCTATAAGAGATATATAGATGACCTCTTTTTTATTTGGAAGGGTGATCAAGACAGCCTCGACAGTTTTCTTGTTTCCCTTAATGCAAACGATAAAAATATCGTTCTCAACACTGTGTACAGCAAAAAAGAGATCCAATTTTTGGACCTAACTATCTATACAGAAGATACAACCCTAAAAACTAAAACCTTCTTTAAAAAGGTGGACACTAACAGTTTCATTAATAACAAGAGCTGCCATTATCCACCTTGGCTTAAAGGAATAACTAAAAGCCAATACACTAGGTTAAGAAGAAATTGCACAGATACTGAGATATATCAACAACAAGCCCATATCCTCAGAGATAGATTTGAGGAGAAAGGCTATGATTTAACAGCTGTGGACGACACTATAAAAAAATATTGGTTCCATGGATAGAAAAAAACTACACCAAAAGATCATAAAGAGCTTTTTAATGTACCTCTGGTGTTTGATTATAACAATAAATCAATAAAGATTAAAAAGATCATAAATAAACACTGGAATATCCTTTTAAAGGATGAAACACTTAAACAACATATCCCAGAAAAACCTAAGTTAATATTTTGAGGTGCCCCAAATTTTAAAAGCAAACTGACAAAAAGCTTTATTTCCAAACAAAAGAAGAAAAAAGCTGAACATTTTCTAACACAAAAAATAGGGTATTATGGATGTAAAAATTGTGACCCTGTAAAATCTCGACAACACAAAAATATCCCATTACAAAATACAAATCATTTTCTAATAAACGAGAATTTAAAATAAAACAGTTCCTGACATGCTCCTCCACTAACGTTATCTACCTCATAGAGTGCCCCTGTGGCATACAGTATATAGGTAGAACATCGAGAACCCTAATAAAACGAATGGGGGAGCATGTCAGAAACATTAGAAAAGGAATAACACAACACTCCCTGTCAAAACATTTCCTTGAAAAACATAACAAAAATCCCAAAGGTCTGAAATTTTGGGCTATAGATAAGGTGAAAAAACACTGGAGGGGAGGAGATAATATTAGAGAAATGGGCAAAAAAGAAATGAAATGGGTATTTGACATTGACAGCCTCCAGCCAAAAGGACATAATGCAGAATTCGATTTATTCAATTTTTTATAAGGCTTTTTTGTAGAATTTCTTTTTTCATGAATACACATGTACAACAATTCTCTTTCTGCATGTAATGTATTTAATTATGGTGTAGGTTTTTCTTTCTATCCCAAAAACAAGCAGCAATACAAACCTATACATATCTATAGGTGCAAGAATAATGTATATACCATTTTAGTAAAATATTTCACTTTATTAAAAATGTTTTTTATATATAGTAAATATTTTTTCCCCCTTTTTTTAATATATTTTTTTAATATATTTTTTTAATATATTTTTTTTATATATTTTTTCCTTCCTTAATATCAAAGTATAATGGAAGCCCCCAAGACATGTAGAGGTGTTCTGTGTTGCTGCTGTATCATTTGTATTTGAAAAGAACATAATGGCTGGTAAACTGTTTGCCTCTTATGCTTCCTGTGACTTTTTTATGTAAAAAACGCCATCCTTGCCAACCAAATGGCCGAATCTCGCGAGATCACGCAAGCAAATCTTGCAGAGCGACAAGGTCGCGATGACGTCATCAGGGGGCGGAGCTAAGAAGCAAACAGCGCGAAACGGACTTCTATTTAAACTTTGTGAGCAGTATGGTGATCACACGCCTAGAGGAAGCCTGCAAACAGGCGAAACGCGTAGCGTGATCATCAATACTGCTGTTTTTATTCATACACCGATTTTATTCATGTCAAAACGGACTTTTGGTCTTTTTTATATGCATTTTTGCAAGCTGTCTCTGAATACAACGGGGGACTACAAGCTGCAAGATTGTTCCTTCGTTTTCAAGAAGCATCCATATGTGTAAGATACTATTGTTTTTTTATAATAAATTGTAATTGGATATATACTGATCCTTTTCTCTTCCTGACCCTTTTTACTCAATCTATGAGCATTGGAGGAGGAACAAAGAGGACTTTCTACTATATTAGAAGAGCCTTTTAACCTGCTGGGTTTGTGAGTGCAATACTTTATCTCACTTATGCCATACTGATATCAAGATATACTGCACTATGGTCTATGTTTTGTTTTCTCCTTTTACATATATTCTGTAAGACACTGAAGACCATCCATTTGTGTCAGAATTCTACTATCCCAGGCAATTATTATATTCTGGTATATTTTATGTAAAAGTGGTTCACTTAGCGCACCTACCACCTCAATTCTGTTTTGGGTTACTTTTTCTATATAACACACGTGTGTACACAGAGAAAACACACAGGTTGGTGCTGCTTTGGATTAGATTAAGCGCCAGAATTCTCACATCTCCTTTTTCTACTAATAACCCTAACTAATCCTTACTCCAGACAATTTTGCTATAGGTAATTTATGATAAGCAATATGATTGTGGTCTGAAATAATGCATTGTGTAGTTGTCTTTCAGTTGAAAAAGTGGACAATGTTAAAATTATATATACATCGTATTGTATTATTACGTTTATTGTTGTAATTATATATATACTGTATTGTATTATTATAGTTATTGTAACTGTTTGTATTACATGATAATATTTTAATGTAAATGATTATATGTATTATATTTGGAACTATTTTATTATTGAAATTGTATGACATTGTAATGTTTACTTACTATTTTTAAATGTATAATGTAATAATAATAACTTGAATAGAATATAATATGTTATAAATAAAAATAATTGAAATAAAAAGACATAAAAAAAAAAAAAAAAGAAAAACAGAAAAAGGGGACAATGCAATGTTATATTCTGATTCGGTGAAGCACTAGTACATTTGTTACCAAATCTATTGATGATGTCCTCATCTGATAACACTAGAAGTTAGATGTAGAGTGCCCACTGCATTGCTGCTCACTACATAATGGCCATATTCAGAACATTGTGATGCCCATATAATATATAGGCTAAGAGTGTTTTGCTATATTGCAACCAGCATACTAGAAAAGGTGTAGTAGGTTAAAAGAGCATAAGACTGAATCTCTATTACTTAAAGGAACACCTTAAAAACGTGTCCTGCTGGTTTGGTGTAAACCCGTTGTGTATCTTAATAGATACATGTGGGTTTACTATCTGCTGTGTCTCAGCGCACGCACAGCCAATCAGAGTGGGGGCTTGCCCTGCTCCAAGGGCTGAATACGAGGGTTAAGGTTCCCCCTGCTGATCCCATGCAAAAACGAGGGTCTCTCTCACTAGCAGAGAGCGCCAGTCGCCAACCAGGAGGCTGCCTGCTTCCTATGAAAGCATGGCAGCTGTCGGTCAGAGGATAAACTGACATGTACTATCAATAGTACACGCCATTTTAACCTCACACTAGGAACAACTAACATTTCACAAGTGAAATATAAAGTTTAATGTTCCTTCAACATTAATATAATGTTATCATTTCTAGTGATACTTTAAAATCATGACAAAAAAGGGCAGAACTTAACCCAACACGTCAGAGAGACAGTTGGTCTACGAGTTGTGTTCAACATTAATCCCAAGTCAAGTAATGAATCCCGACATTCCCCAATATTCTCTTGGATAGATTAGCAAGCTGAAGTCAGTGGTAGACATACCTTTTGGTGTAAAATGCCTTCCTCTACCTCAGACTGCGTGCTGAACTCATCTGTATCTGGAATATCAAAGTCCGACTCTTCTGAAGCAATAGGAACTTCTATCCTAAAGTGTGGGTTATTAATAAAAGTGGTATGATCAAATTCATCCATGATATATTGATCTTTTTTGGGCACACCGTCAAGAAATGAGTAATCCAGCCTGGAGTCCTGCTCAGTTTCTACATGATTTAGAGCAATGCCATCTTTGGTTGCGTCCTCGTTCTCATCCTCCCCTTCCTTTTTTTTCTCCTTCCTCTTGAAATGTATTAGAGACATAATGGTCGCTTTCACAAAGTCAATGCCTCGGGTTATCCTTCCAATGGCGATCTGCAAGTTGTTCATCTCTCCATCATCATCAGAAGCTGACAGATTATCAGCACTAAAAGAACTCAGCAGCAAGGCCAAGAACAGATTGAGGACCTGAAAAATCATACAGAGTTTGAAAAATCATAAGAGTAGAAACTCCACTCTACAGCTCAACTCGACTTACCACTAAGTGAAGCTACTTGTGGGAGTGTTTCGTGGATGTCTTATTAAAGTTAAATAAACATGTGGAGGATGAGCTGGGCTGAGATGGCACAGAAGATTCTAAATTTATAATTCTTAAGTTGTTATTTTGAAACTTCCCTATAAGAAAGCGTTGTCAGTAGCTATTAATGTGGAATCAACAATTCTTTGTTGAACTTAGCTGTTTCAAGTGCTTGGCATGCAGATGGGTGTGGTTACTTTAGCGTTGTGTGAGGTGATGTTATGCAAGAAAAAGAGTTTGGAGAAATTGTCAGGACTGTCTGCTGTAGCAACAATAGTAACTCTATTATATACAGTATTTAGGAGTTTGGAAGAGTTGAAGAACAACTCATGAGATCTCTTAACATGCTGAAGTCTAATAATACTGCTGTGGACAGTGTAGATGTAACTTCCCCTTTAAGAGTAACATTTGCGTTAGCTGTAGTTGCTCTTTATATGTCTCTAATATCTGTCTACCTAATGACATCTGGATCTCTTGAAATGTACCCCCCTCCCTTATTTACCCCTACATTTTTACTGGATATAATGGTCTCTATAACACCTTTATTGCATTCTGAATTGAATATAACCCTACCTGAACATAATCCTATTTCAGCTCCAAACACCCCTGTAGAGTTTATAGGTCTACTGTTCCTTTATTACCAAAATGACTTCTTCCCAGCATACACACGGCATGCATTTCACGCATACACAGAGATCGCATAACCATGGATTGTCCATATCAAAGTTAAGAATTATTACAGACGTTGCAGAATCTCTGCCGCTGATGTAATTTCATACTCTCAATACATACAGATCATTTTTTGTAATGAGTTTCAGCAGCAGCTCAGCAGCCATAAAATACTGTAAAAAAAAAAACCCAAAACAACCTTTCTCTGGTCCACGCATGGCTATCGCTGACAAGGGTCATGTTTGTACCAAGAGTATATTTGAGCAGTGGCAAAACTAATATTCTGATCAGTTTTGCCTCATAACAAGCCTTGGGATATTTAAATAGAACCTTCATATGATGTCTTGACTCTCTCTGTTTAATATCTGTGTGATTTACTGTGGTAGAAAGCATATCCCAGGTATCTATTTTCTAACATACAGAATTACACAGCTATTTAAGTTGCTTCCTCTTGACGTCCTATTATAACTTAAAGGATTTCAGAAGGAAATGTCTTGTTGCCTATAATAGTGCAGTAGTATTAATGGCTTGTTCGCTTGCCAGCTGTATGTTAGCAGGACTGACCCTTGTGCAGGTTATGTAGATATCATGTGGTGGTGATAACTGATTTGTTTCTTAAACCGTTAGAGGGGTAGTAACCCCCCCCCCCCCCAATTGTTGCTGCTGAGTAAATCCTACGCAATGAAACTTACACAAGAAATTCTGCACAGATCTTTTCCAGTTTTCATGGATTTAGAAAGGAGGAAATGGGTAAGGCAAAAACCTTTGGGGACAAATATGGCACTGGCCTGCATTTTGGTGGCAAATATTGCACTGGCAAGCTGCTTGGGTACAACTACGGCACTGGTAAGATGTTTGGGTGCAAATATCTGAGAAAATGTTGACATACAAGATTTTACTGGTAAGTATTGGGGGCAAATATGTCACTGACAACCTGGTAAGGTGTTTGGGGACAAAAGTGGCACTGGTAAGCAGTTTGAGGACAGATTTGGCACTGATGAACTGTTTCGGGACATAGATAGCACTGGCAAGCTGCTATGCCATAAATAAATTATTTTTAAAAATGTTTTTTTGTAATATTAGAAAGATTGGGTACAAGAGGGGACCCACTGGTAAAACACATGACAAAGTTTTATTATTATTGGGCTGTCCCCTGGCATCTTTCTAGCTACTGCTCTGTTCATCCTGGCAAGAATAATAGTCAGTGTTTTAAGAATTGTCATTTTGGGAGGTGGGTGTTTTTTGTCCTGTATGTAGGAAAATATATAAACTTATCCTTCCAGTACTACATAGATGAAAGTTATCTTGCAATGTAAATACATAAAAGAAAAAAAAAACACAGAAAATAATAGTGTGTAGATCATTCTAGTGATGTAAGGTGGTAATGTCCACCCCAAGGATATGGACTCATTTGTCAGTGATATATTCTCCCCAAAACAACTTACCAGTGCCATCTTTGTCCCAAACAGCTGGCCAGTGCCACTTTGAAAGTCCAGGTGGCTTGGTGGGTTTATTTGGTTAATATCATTTGTAGCAAGGCACCCACTACCTTCATACATGCACATTAAAATGACATTGAACAGCACTGATCTCTGGTGGGAAAGTGACTGAGAGCATGAAATCTAATTAGAATAGTGAGTTACCAGGACAGTCTGACTGATTTCCAATTCCCTGGGCAGCATAGAGTAATGGGCCCAATTTGTCAAGTAAATAACTAAAAATGATGTCCAGCTAGCTAGTGTGTTCTAGAGTAGCTAATGACAGCTAATGGTTGGCACATCAGCTGCTGTAGTGTTCAATTCAGCCATCCACAAAAGCTATCCAGTCCTGCCACCACTGGAACAGTTATGAGCTATGCTTATGATCTCTCTTCTAACCACTGACTAAATCTAACCAGCAAAAGGGACACATTAACATAGAGTATTAACTTAACAGGCAATTTGAGATGTACTTGTTGTCTTTTTATGGTAACATGTATAGCAAGTCACAACAGTCCGCCCAATGCATTATAAAAAAACTGGTTGATCTGTATACATTCCAGCAGCTGTTTGTAGCCTAAGATTATAATATTCACTTCTGTTACTTGGAATTTGGACTCTAACAGACACTTCCATTGTGAACCACACCCACAGGATGGAATTACATTGCATCTTCTCTTGAACCCAAATATTAATCATACATGCTATACTGAAACCATAGCTTTTGGATTTTGTTGATGAGTCTAGAAATAAAAACACAGGTCCCAAGAACCTGTCTAACCCAAATGTGCAGACAGTCACAATAAATGTCTCTGTACAAATACCTAAATAATAATAGCTATTGCTATTTGATTACATGATGCAGTATATTCACCTTAGATACCTATTAACATGGGAATATATATTCACGAACAACATAAGGGCTATAGAATAACAACTATACTTGACATTTGTGTGCAATAATGTTCGGGTGCCCACTAAGTTCATTGAAATGATCTAAAATCTGTATATAGTTTTAGGGATTAATACGATCACACCTCTTGTAATTCCCTTATCGTTCATAAAGTTTAAAAAACTATATAATCTTTGTTCAATTTATGTTTAATCTTACAATGCAAACGTTAAATGCACTGATTATAAAAACTGTGCACTAGTTTTTATCATTGTATATATATGTGTTTTAGATACCCCAAATGTTCCACTTAAAGCTGATAATCCCAAAAATGCAATAGTACTCACCACCAAGTTTCCGATCACCATTACCATCATGAATACAATCAGGCAGAGAGTTTGTCCAGCTACCTCCATACAGTCCCACATGGTCTCAATCCACTCCCCACAGAGTATACGGAAGACGATGAGGAAGGAATGGAAAAAGTCGTGCATGTGCCACCGAGGAAGCTGACAGTCTGAGGCGATCTTACACACACACTCCTTGTAACTCTTCCCAAACAGTTGCATTCCCACCACCGCAAAGATGAAGACAATGATGGCCAAGACTAATGTCAAGTTTCCGAGGGCTCCGACCGAGTTGCCAATAATTTTAATAAGCATGTTCAGAGTTGGCCAGGACTTGGCTAGTTTGAATACTCGGAGCTACAAAGCAAGAAACAGAACACATTAAAGAAACCGGTAAGAATATTCTATGGACATTTTTATATAGAAATAAATAGTGGTTGTGGCTTTCATAGCCCCCTAGAAATTACCATAGTAACAATAATGCAGACCTGAGATGTTGTTCAAAAGGACTTTTTCCCTAAAACATTGTTTACAGTGGGAATGTGAATCATAAAAATGTGTTATTGTTAGGATCTTGGGCCCTCTCACCCACAGCCTAGGGGCACTCTAAAGAGTCCCGCCGTGCTATTGCGTCGTGTGGTAGACGGCGTGGTTACATGTGATCCGCAGGTTACACGTGTCGGTGAGTATGTGTCTTGGTGCCCAATGGCGTCTTTGCATTGGTGGTTGCAGGGGAAGGGACTGACACTTCTCCAAAGTTTTCCATAGAGTGGTGGGGGGACGGGGGGGGGGGGGGTGGCGTTGCCACCAGAGTTGAGTGGAGGAGCTTGTACTGATAGTCCTGGAAAACCCCTTACATGCTTTATTACTTGTTTGAATACTGAGCTGCTAAGTTTGGTGTTCCCTGCTTAGTTCCCTATTCCCTCCAAAGTTTCCAAGACCTCTGTGTTTGTCATTTTGGTACTTGACCTTGGCTCGTTACTGGACTGCTCTGAGTTCTCCTTTTCTGACCCGGCTTCTTGCCCATTTTGACCCTGTACTGCCTGCCCCAACTCTGGCCTGCCCCAACTCTGGCTTGCCCCCCGTTTTGCATCACTGTTGCCTGCATTGAACTCTTGCTGTGTCCTTTTGTTTTCACCCTGCTCTACGCTCCCATACATAAGCCTCTACTGTTTTAGCAGAATTACAAGAAAATAAAAGTTTAATTATGCATGTATTGTTTTCCCGTCTTCCTGTTTATGACATCCAGGGGTGTCACGACCATATAACTGAATTAAACAACAAGTTAGGGCCTACAGATGTGCTGGGGCCTGGTGCCAAACCTACATGGAAGCCATCTTGGAAGTGAAACAGTCTACACCACCACTCAAAGCTACATTTAATTTGCAGCTTTCACTGTCCACTCAAGTATTTAATAGCTGAGTTGGAAATATAGGCAAGTTAGAATATTATAGTTGTATGATTTTTGCAGTTCACCTGCAGCTGCCCCAGCTAACAGGGTTGGGACTGTGCCAGCTGCCTGCTTGAAAATGTCTACTTGGAACAAGGTGGAGAACAGGATTCCATTTACAGTGACCTGTGGCTGTTAACATCAGTAGAATAATGTTTTGTGAGTGTTTTTTGGGGAATTTGGAATCAGTTATTTAATGATACAAATTAATTTATATGATATTTAGGTGTATTTTCTTTTAGATTCAAGAATATGTGGGTTCTATATAGTCAGTCAGAGGGCTACTTTAACCAATGGGAAAAGTGGGCACTTGCCCAGGGCCCACTGTTTAAGGGGGCTTCAGCTGGCCTTGTGAATCTCTCTCATGGACACAGCTGGCAGTCAGCAACCAGCGGATGCTCTCCTGCTTGCTGTTATGTTCAGCAGCTGTATGTCCCTCCTCCACTCATTCTGCATACGTAGCGTGTGTGGAGGAGGGACAAACAGCTGCCGGATATGACTTGCTGTCATATCTGGCAGCACTTACAGGTGAAGACTGCGGAGGAGAAGGCCGAGAGAGCAGCACCCAGGTAAGTACTGGGGAAGGGGGGTAGGGGCGATTGTTTTATTGGGAAAATTGGCTGTGGCATATTAGTGGGCCTACTGGCTGTGGCATATTAATGGGCAAATGAAGAGGGGTATATTAGTGGGCATACTGGCTGTGGCATATTAATGGGCTAATGAAGAGTGGCATATTAATGGGCATACTGGCTGTGACATTAATGGTCAAATTGACGGTGACAAATTAATGGGCATACTAGCTGTGGCATATTAATGAGAAGATTGACTGGCATATTAATGGGAAAATTGTCTGTGGCATATCAATGGGCAAATCAAAAGTGGCATATTAATGGGCATACTGGCTGTGGCATATTAATGGGCAAATGAATGGTGCCATATTAATGGGCTTACTGGCTATGGCATATTAATGGCCAAACAGACTGGGGCATATTAATGGGCAAATAGACTGTGGCATATTAATGGCAAACTGGCTGTGGCATATTAATGAACAAGTGAGCAGTAATATATTTGGGCAAAAGAGCAGTGGCATATTAATGGGCATGCTGGCTGTGGCATATTAACGGGCAAATTGGCTGTGGCATATTAATGGGAAAACTAACAGTGGAATGTTAATGGGCAAATTAACTGTGGTATATTTATGGATAAACTGTGGTATATTTTAATGGACAAACTGTCTGTTGCACATGTTAAAGGCAAACTGATTGCTGCATGTTAATTGGTACACGTGCAAAAGAAAGCTTTTATGCCATCACCAAATATTTGACGTTCAGCACATTAGCAAAATGAATTGTGCTCGATAGCAATGAAGAGCGTGTTCAGGACAATGCAGATGATGACCCTCAAGTCTATAAATAGATCCATAACTACAAATCACACATATTCTTTAAACTTCACAGACAGTGCACAGTAGTCCCAGATCAGGACAGAGTGGGAACACTTGTAGCACCATGGCGGGCATTACTGCTGAGCTTTAGTTTTGTACCACCATGTTTACCTATTAAATGATGTCCTATTTTATTCCACTGCTGCTCTTACTTCTCTTTATTAGTTTGTTTTGTCTACACGGGTCTGGTTTACTCAACCATCACTGAAAAAATCCTGCATACCATTAGTTTAATAAATATATTTTGGACATTCTAATTCGGAATCAATTATTTAATGATACAAATTCATGTATACTCTCTTTAGGTGTATTTTGTTTTAGGTGTAGCATCATCTGTTATTATACATACTTTACAGTACATTGTATTTTCTTTAATATTTTGTGTTAAGCGCTGGCTGAGCATTGAGTATGGAGAAAACCTTGTTGGATTAATGAGATGACTCGTCTGTGACACATAATACGGGCTATTCACTAAAAGATGAGATGAGGTGAACATTTAATCTCACCAATTTAGCTATACATTCTGCTTGGCCAAAACTGGTGAATTTGCATAGTGGGGGAAACTCACCAGGTTTGTACTTTTACACACTTGTACACACTTTTAAAACATGTTTTTAGAGCATTACCTACCAGACGGAAGGAACGCAGGACAGATAGACCCTCCACGTTTGCAAGACCCAGCTCCACCAAACTTAGTGTGACTATAATACTGTCAAATATGTTCCAGCCAACTTGAAAATAGTAATATGGGTCCAGAGCAATGATCTTAAAGAACATTTCAGCTGCAAATATGCCAGTGAAGACCTATGGCAAGATCAAAGAAATATAAACCGAGCTTTATTAACAAGAGAACACAAACACCCAAATGACAGTTATAATACATAAAAAGTTTATAGAACTTCCTCTGCAGGGAAAGAAAAGAATACACATTAAAAGAAGGGACAACGCTCCTAATACAGACTAAAAAAAGGTACCTGATGATAAAATATGTCAGTCCGTGCTCATCCCTGCCAACAGTGTGTATTTATATACATTAGATTATTAGTTAGTATTTATTTATTTTTACTTTCAAACTACTTTTATTTGGGGTTATTTTTATGCACTTTTTGACACTATAAGTATTTGTTTACTAGTGCTGCGCCTTCTTTCTCTTTTTCTCTTTTTTCACATTTCCCATGATGCTTAGCCAACCACACCGATGTTTCTTACTGAAGTACTGCCTGTACCTCCTGATGTCAGGCCTGAATGTTTGTATAGTTTTGAAGGGAAACAAAAAAATATAACATAGAAAAATAGGTTTCCTACATATACAATGTATGCAGCAGCATTTCTCTATTGATTGTGGCGAACTGACAACTAAGTTACAAAATGTATACTAAATAGTGGAGTTGGAAATATAGCTAAATAGGAGGAATTTTCCAACTCTTGTATTTTGCAAATCATTTTCCCGGTCATTACAACATCCTTTTTCTGAACTTATTCATTTGGTTGCAAAGCCAAAAATACAGGATTGTGTGGTTGCTTTATAGACAGCTATCGGCAATTACAACAGCTAAAGACACACAGTTTTCCAAACACCTGCAAACCAAAGCATTTATGTACTTACCAGATTTCCGACGTTCAGCACATTAGCAAACTGCTCAGTGATAGGATAGTGCTCCATAGCCATGAATAGCGTGTTCAGGACGATGCAGATGGTGATCCCAAGGTCGACAAATGGATCCATAACTACAAATCTCACATACCCCTTAAACTTCACCCACAGTTCAGAGCAGTCCCAGATCAGGACGGAGTTGGAACACTTGTACCACCATGGCGGGCATTTCTGCTGAGCTTCCTCCAGCTCTGTGAGAAGATTGATAAAATGTAAAATACTTAATGGACACATATCTGCCAACCATCAGGATGCTGCATTACACATTCTGAATATTAAAATATCTGCATTTCTGCTACGGTATATGCAGCAACAATTTTTTAGGTACGCAACAGTTATTTTGTAATAATCTATTAGCCTAGAGGGAAGGTATGTATGCTTTTCATGTAGACTAATGAAAAGACATTTGGGAAAAGACAGTCTACATATCCCATAATGCAATGGCTGGAGAGGTAACATTGTGGATCACCATTTTCTACCCAAAAAAGGATTGGTGCACAGTGATTTCTGTCATGCCTCCCCATTTTAGACTTCCTTTATTACAAGGATTGACCTACAATCCTTAAAAAACCTTGGAGACAGCTGCACCCCCTTCTGCTCTTGCATCATGGGAGTTGCTCAACAACACAATTAGCTATGAAAAGCCTGCCCTGGCAAAAAGGGTTGTCTGCTTGACACAGAAAGGGCATAAATAGCTGTACAATGTATCAATAAAGCCAGATGGGCATGTTAATCTCCTGACTGCGCCTGCCATTGGTTATTCGTTAAACCCCTCATTCTCCAAACCAGATTTCACTGTATGGCACATTTAAGAATAATACTTTCAAGTGGATAAACACAGGCAGATAAAATATACACAGTCATTGCTCTGTAGGATTGGAGCTGCAGATATCACAGCTCCAGATTGGAGCTGTGAAATCCACATAACTCTATATTTACTGTCTGACTGCAGTCAGTGATTAATAAAAATGCCTTGCTATGGCCCTGTACAAAATCTTACCCTATACAGGTTGTGTTTATAATTTGCACACACCTTCTATGGCTGCCTCAGAAATCACGCTAGTTGAGCTTCCCGCTCTCTTCTGCATGGTCGGTTCTTCTAAGTACGCTTTGTTATTCTTCTGCAGATCGGATTTTGTCGAGTATGTCTACAAATCACATGGGTGTTATTAAATATGCACATAACTTGTGTTTAGGCAGAGCCTGGCATCGTACAGCAAAAGAGTTTGTTACAATAATCAAGTTAGTGCTGAGGAAAAGGAAACTGCCCAGGTCATTACTTTATCTATAGTTATTGTAACCTTGACATTGCTTAGGGCAAGGCCGGCTATCACAATCTGACAAAGCTTAGGAAGAGCCTGGTGATGCAACCTGTCTTTGGATGAAGGGCCTCACTGAAAGCAGGTGGGTTATAAGGTTGGCAGAGCTGGTTGCTCTTGTGAAAGGGAGTTTGGGGGAATTGCCAGTTGATGAAAAAGTAACATGGGGAAGCAGCCTGATACAGAAAGAAAGCCTATACAACCTATGAACCTAATGGTGATTATTTTGCTCAGCCATCTGGAGGGAAAGCTCTGGTGACTAGGGCATGGTTTGGGCTAGTTGGTCAGTTTATGGGATAGCAAGTTCAACTCAGCAGAAGGTGATCTTCTATAGAAATCTTCAAAAGACACAAAGTTAGGTACAATAGCACTCACATCCTCATCTGTAGAGGCATCTCTATCAATAACAACTTTGGGTATCACTCGCCCATTGCAGTCCTTCATCTCCGTGACCTCGTCAGAGAGATCTTGTTCAGGGGGAGGCTTTTTCTTCTCTCCATCGAGGTTCCTTAAGGATCCCACACTCGACTTCTGCAAAATAAAGCATATCTAATGATGCACAGTGGGCAGATTACCACCATCTAGAGCAAGCACCAAAGTTGGCCTTTTATCATACAGTACTTCAAAAACTTGCTTTATCTTTTTTTTTATATCTATTCAGCATTTTGTTGTAAAGAATGTGCTTATTATGGGTGTACAAGTTCATAGGCTTAGCATTTGCACCTTATCTGGACCTATACAGATTAACCTGAGGCCAATAGGCTGCTTCAGTCACTGACTGTCACTCACTGTTCCTACAGTGAGAAACCCTAAGTTTCATCAATAGACGTGATGGAAGATAGCTACTCTCTAATGATCGGTACTATTGTTATGGCAATATGACATAAAATGGACACTTGCTTGTTTTAACAGTTAAAACGGTGCTTAGAAGATAGAGACATTTCCTTACAGAATACAACCCCCCTTCTTCCCCCCTGTTGCTTGTGCAGCTTTACTAAGATACGGGTATATTTGCATAAGCACACCTATTGTCCTACATATAACCAATCAACTAGTGGTACAATAGACACCCCCTTCCTATCTCCTGAAGTGTATATCAAGCTGTATCACACCCAATAAAGTAGAGATTTGCTTTGACTCCACAGAGTGTGTCAGTGTCTTTTCTCTCCGTGCACGTATCATATCTAACTAATTTGGACCAACACATCAACATAACTGACCCTTGATCAGATCCAAAACAGTTGGCGCCCAACGTGGGGCACACGAGAGACCTCCTGGCGGGACACCCCCCAAACCATCGGACAGAGGCGAGACACATCAACAGACACCGGGACTGCAGCCCGTGATTGAGGTGAGGAAGTTTATCATCTTACCTACATGTGTCACTTGATGTAGTCTTCGTATATCTGTCCGAGGGAGGATGTGACGCCAGCCAGAGGCATCGTGTGGGCATGACAGTAAGAATCCCCATATGTTGAAAATATCTTGATGTGTTGTATATTGTGAGGAGAACTTTGAGTGACTAACCTATATCTATGTATAATAATAAGTCTACCTCAAAATTCCTGTACCGCGGGTCAGCCCAGTTGTCTACCCGTGGGGACAGATGGGGAGGAGGCGGTCAGAGTAAGCCCAGGTGTGCTGCGTATGGTCACAGAGAACTATACGGATCAGACTCTGACTCAACAAAATATACGTAATATATGGTGAATCACAAGATTAAGTTACGGAACCCCCCCATATGTTGAAAATATCTTCATGTGTGGTATATTATGACGAGAACTTGGAGTGACTAACCTATATCTTCGTATAAGAATAAGTCTACCTCAAAATTCCTCTACCGCGGGTCAGCCCAGTTGTCTACCCGTGGGGACAGATGGGGAGGAGGCGGTCAGAGTAAGCCCAGGTGTGCTGCGTATGGTCACGGAGAACTATACATATTAGACTCTGACTCAACAAAATATACGTAATATATGGTGAATCACAAAATTAAGTTACGGAAAGTCCCAGGAAGTGACTTAGTGAAACGGGTAATAATGCAAGTGTCCCGAAGGGTTACGGCGGACAAAAGAGGGTGGCTCGCTGTGTAGTACCACATGGCGACAATTGTTAAGTGATAAAAGAGGCAAACTGCTAGATGACAATTTGCCACAAGCAGTCGAGGTGTGGCTTGACTGTAGTAAAGAATTTGAAAGGACAGGAGGGAAGCAAAAATATTATGAGAATTCAGGAAGGCATTATTGCAAACCTGGTAAAATCACTGGGCTGAGGCAGCCACCGCCCTATAATGGCGCCGACAAGAAAGAAGGTGGTTCCATATGTGGTCAGCAAAACCCCTCTTCCAGAGAGACGTGTTTTACGTGTGCTCCACATAGCCACACTTTTGTAGTTTCCCAGCACGTCCCCCAAGCCCCAGCAGCGGCGCCATCTTATACTCAGCTGACGCCCACAGCTGGACCTTTAATTCCCCTTAACCCCTACCCTCCTGTCTAGCCCGCTCCAATGGTGCATCACCTGTATCCCATGATTAATTCAGATGGTATTTTCTGTACACCCCCCACACGGCCCGCACCGCCACCTCCCATAACCCAGCTGATGGTGGCTGAGGATGATGAGGGGGAGGATGATGAGGGAACCATTCCCTATACTAGTAGACACGCAGACCTTACTCCCTACACTAGTACCCCAGGAAGTGCGGCACATCCTACAACCCCATAACACTATAGCCCATTACATCACAGTCAGATCAACACCTTGAACATGAAATACAGGACTTGAGAACACAAATACGCACCATAACTGGGGAGCAAGCTGAATTCCTTAGACAGGCCAATGAATCTATGAACGAAATTAGAGAAACCCAGCAAGGATAATTTAGCATGTGATATAGTGAAATAGAAAGTGAAGAGGCAGTAAGGAAGGCATAGAAAGTAACTAAGATATGTGGTATCAATATGAATACCGGCGGACGGCTGCAGCCAGAGGACTGGCGCAGACTGTTGAAAGGAAAGAAGGAATGTTACAAGACAATAACCTAGTACAGACAGCAGAAGCCTGATTCAGAGTTGCTAGGGAAATTCACCAGGAAAGGTGGATAGTAGAAGAGATAGACATGGATGAACAGAAAGTGTTTTTAATGGTGGAATTAATTTGCTACTACATTTGTGTAAATGTATCTTTAAGTAAGAAAAAGAATTGATTCGTGTTTTAAAGCAACTTTTTGCCCATCCGATATAATCTGTGGTAACTTGCATACACTGTAATAGTTTTATCTTTTTAGTGTAACTAGAATTCGTGTACAGCGCTACTTACACTGTTGGTGTTATATGAATATAACATTCACTATAGGGATGTTAGATTGCTAGGTAAAGAGCAATACGTATTTAAATAGACACAGAGATAGCATTTGCATTCTATCACATTTATATACAGTAAATGCACACACGTGCAAAGATATAATGTTAATTTGTTGCGTTCTAATTTTTGTTACTATTAAGGCAAAGTACCTCATGTGATACATAGTGAGAGAATATTGAGAAGTTGTTTAACGTTTTAGATGCAAGACAAGTTTTTAATGTCATGTTTTTAGTGTCGTATTATAAACAGACAAGTTTGTAGGAGTTAATAGTGAAGTTGAGAGAAAGCTTCCCCAGAAGCCCCCCTTCTCTCTGACAGTCTATTTGCAGATAAGAGAATTGTAGCAGCAGCTGCAAAATTATTATTTTTTCTTTTTGTGAAGGGAGGGGGAGAACGGGCCAGAATTACTGTTACTGTTAGTTATTGAGAAGTTCTATGTGTTATGTGCTATGGTTATATAGTCTAATCATGACAGTATTTGTCCTAATGGTAAAGAGATACATGATTATTATGTATGAGAACATATTCTCACATTATCAATTGATTCAACTATGATTATAAAAGGGTAATAATATTTCAAGAATAGTACAGTTTGACAAGTTTTTATAATTATATTGCAACACAGACTAGCAGTAATAATATGTTTTAATTATATTTTAATGTGAAGATTAATAAGATGTTTAGTGAAATATTGCATGTTACTAACTGGAATTTTTTCGAGTTTTATTTTCATATAGATTAAAGCTGCACAGCCAAAAAAAGACAAGTTCAAAGTGCACCAACAAATCTAATGCTGATCAGAATTATTTCTAAAGAAAAAGTTTATTTTTAAAAGAAGAAAAAGTTTTCCAATTCATGTAACAGGATTCTCACAAAGTTTATCGGAATATTGTTGTGAAAGTTGTTCAAATCAATTCCTGGATCCACGTTATTTACGTAAATCACATTCCTGTACTGACAAACAGGCCAACAAAGGAGCAGCAATTTAGTATTTTGATGGGCATAATAATCCCTGACCACTAGCCAACATAAGCCAAGATTTTACCTTAATGGGTAACTCGTAAACAAATCACCCAGGAGTCTGCAACAGATACAACAGTCTACGACAGATCATCATTGTTGGGAAGTATATTTTCATTGAGTATATATGTATAATATTGTTATTGGTGATTTGTAAATTTTATGTTAAAGATTTGTATAATTGTGTTATTATGGGTATTTTTGAAGTATAGTGAAATTTTGAAATTTAACAATTAGACCGGCTCTAACAAACAGGATTGAGTCGACCTATAAAGAAATTGTATTTTGATAGTATTTTTGCGGAATTTTATATAGAGAATGTTAGGAAGTTTTTTCAGATATTTTAAAATAAGTTTGTTTTTGTAAAAAAGTTTAATCGAGAAGGATTATGGATTTAAGGAGCAGGTTAAAAAGTGTTCACAGGTAATGCGTGAAATCCCCTGGGACTGGGAAATTGGCTAGGATCACTTGGAGCGAAACTTGTAAGTGGTTTGGCATGTGTGATATCAGTGTTGCTAATTGTCTGTGTTTATGTTGTTTGTTTCAAGGGTCTCATCCTCAAGTGCATCCTGACCACTGACATCATGCCCCTACGAGAAGACTGGAAGATGCTGGTCAAATATTCCCCATTATGGAAGCTTACAGTGCAACTAAGCTGGATGACCTACCAATGTGTGAAATCGAGGAAGTGTGCCTTATCACCTTGGATACAATGATTATGTTGACCAGGCAACTCCTGATGGTTATCCTTAAAAACAGACAATGTCAATTTCTAAGAATAAAAGGGGAGAACAGTATGAATATTAAATGGACTGTAGGGGCCTCTGGAGTCACGTCGTGGATTGGAGACCATATTGTTTTGTCCACTGCCATTTTGTCTGACTGACGCTTTATGTTCTGAATGTATGCCATCTTGTGTGTTCTGAATGCATGTTCAGCTTTGCTCCAAGTCACTTTAAAGTATTTAGTCAACAACAGTCCTGGGGAATGGCAAACTCCGGAATAATGTTTTATTTTTTACTGATACTAATAAAGGGGTTTTATTAGGCAGGGTAAGAGAAGCAATGAACAACAGATATTTAATTTGTTTTGTTCCAGCAAGAGCAATGATAGGTCCATCTTATCTCAAGGCAAGGACATGGGCAGCAGATGTTCTCTATTATCAGTATATTCTCCAGAACATTCCTGTACCAGCCTAAATAACAAAACCAAGTATGTAATGTTTGCTTTGCACATATATTTCTTAATACATCTTTGGTGCCTCTATGTGCAAAATTATATAGTTTTGTGACCACATGTGTTTTTGGGTCATCAGGTTATGCCATTATGTAACATTATGTAACATAGTTAGATAGTTATAGCAGGATTTAAGAGAGAGATACTTTGAATTTTTTTAGATTGTAAGTCCAATATCTCTGCTGAGCGAAGCCAAGGTCTGCTCAATCGCCAAAGGTCTAAACCTAATCAGTATTGTCCTGAGGCAGTCCGGTAAAACAGGACAGCCATAGTCGGTTATTATAAGATTTATTATGGATGTGGTATTTTTGATTGAAAATGTTGTTTTAATTTATCGGACCACTCTAATTTTATCCTACAGTAGTTAAATAATATAAGAAAAGTGGTCACAGATCTCAAGTAGGCCACAGGTTTTGATTGAACATTTGGAATATGTTCATGGTTAGAAGATCGTTAAGTGTTTTGTTTTAATAATAGTAGTTATATGTGCTTTTTATATAATCATAGAATGCGCTAAAGCTATGCAATCAAGCAAGAGAAAGCCTTCAGAAAACACTGGCCTTCTCTAGGATATATCAAAGATGGCAATAAAGTTATTCATATTAGCATTTGGATAAAAGAGTGGAACTGAAGGGTTAACCTGGGATAGCAAGGGTTAAAAAAAAAAAAAAAAAAGAGCTGATTTCACTTTGATACTGTTTAGCTTAATTTTATTAGAGACATGTATTCATCTCTTATCTGAAGAGTTCTCAGCCTTAAAATGGTACTAGGAGGACCAGGAGAAGAAAAGTTGGCTAAGGGCCTGGAACTCTAAGTCCATAGTATCACTATTTTCTATTATCACCCGAGCTCATTAAAACAGTTTTTATTGTTCACCTCACTGTTCAAGGCCAAGATATAAGCAACAAATCCTTTTTCACTGTCAGCAGAGTTCTTTCCAAATTCTGGAAATAATTATTTTAGATATATGTGTAACAGTTATTTGTAACAGTAACAGTTATTTAGCATAGCACCTTAGGGACAGCATCTGACTTCCCTATGTGCAAAGTCTGTAACAAGGGGGGTGATGGACAAGCCAACACTCGTCTAACGTGCAGCAAGAAAAGAGTTCCGAGGCACATTGGGACAGATGAGCTAGGGCCCGATAGGTGTCAGGGACAGTCTACAATCAAGTGATCCAAGGGGGGACTGTTATGGCAATATGACATAAAATGGACACTTGCTTGTTTTAACAGTTAAAACGGTGCTTAGAAGATAGAGACATTTCCTTACAGAATACAACCCCCCTTCTTCCCCCCTGTTGCTTGTGCAGCTTTACTAAGATACGGGTATATTTGCATAAGCACACCTATTGTCCTACATATAACCAATCAACTAGTGGTACAATAGACGCCCCCTTCCTATCTCCTGAAGTGTATATCAAGCTGTATCACACCCAATAAAGTAGAGATTTGCTTTGACTCCACAGAGTGTGTCAGTGTCTTTTCTCTCCGTGCACGTATCATATCTAACTAATTTGGACCAACACATCAACATAACTGACCCTTGATCAGATCCAAAACACTATCATTAGAGGTACTAGCAATAAGTGTCCCTCACTGCAATGGCAATGAGAGAAATTCCCCAGGTGTCAGCTATCAAAACCATAGCTGTGCGTAGTACTTGTTCCTTGTTGAGGCATAGTAAAATTTACTTTTTTGTTTGTTTGTATAACAGTACTCTATTGCCAATTATACTTTACTTTCCTCAGGCTGATGCCTGCCTAGTATGCATCATATTATATAGGCATCATTTTATATAAGCATCATATTATATATAATTTTTGAGGCTGTGGCAGGCTTAGCACATGTTTCACAAACATTTGGACTTAGTTAAGGATGTTGGCTTCTCTTTGTATGGTTGCAATTCCCTGTGAATTAAAATAATGGTCAATTAGACCCCCATGAACTATTTAGTCTTTGGTAGCAGTAGATTCTGCTTTGTGTGTCTAGTAGGGAGGGGAGTTTATTTATGCTATCACAAATGTAATGTAATTTAAATGTAACCAAACCCTCCCCTTTCCATGTGTTTACACTTTTTACAACGTATGGTAAGAATAACTGCAAAACAAGTAAGTGTATGCGATCTGGTTTTATAATTGATCATTTTAGTTTCAAAATAAAATACAATTCCAAATGGCACATTGTTAATGATGTGTATTAAAACTTGTGTGAGCAGTTATATACATATACGACTTCCTTCTTCGGACAGAATTAACATTATATATACCAAGGCCTTCGAATAGAATAGGAGAATAAATGAAGATTTCTATGGCATTGATTCAGGCTGGGACAAATGACTCTTATTTACTATGCCAGGATTCTGTTTGTGCCAAGGAAGCCAGCTAAGAGAAATCAGAGATGCCGCAGCTGGCTCTTTGATAAGCTTTGCTACGATGGGAAATGACCACCAGAATAATGTAGCATTACATGAGAGGTGCTGATACACAGCAGGAAGTGGCAGAGACCCGGGCTGTGTAAAATCATCAGTCAGGAATCTTGTGGGCACTATTTTGGGAAGGTGGCAGGAAAAATATGTAATGATCGTCTTTATGCAGTGAGCAGACAGTCAGGAAGGGACTTATGGGAATGCTTCCGGGATCACTGCCTCCCCATCTGAGAAGGCATGAGTGACGCCACTGAACAGGGGAACAGCATGTAACTGACAGAATGACAGGCGTGCATGTCATCCTAGTGTGTCACTCCATGTGTTGCCCCCACGCAAACTCATTGCATATTCCTTATTTGTCTACTTGAGCAAAAAAGATGAACCAGAGCCTCTTTAAGGGATAGTAACACTCCAAAATGGGGAATATGAATAGAAATATCCTGTAAATTTTTTTTTTATAAAGGCTCTTTAAGGTTTATTATGGCACAAAAAAATAAACTAGCTAAAGCTGCTATTTTAAAATAAATAATGCATCAATTAGTTGACTTACTTTATAATACCTACAGTCTACAGTATTGAGACTAGTCTACTATACACATTAGTGGGAGCAATGTTGCCAGTTTTACCTACAAGCGGCCAGGATGGAAGATTGCTGCAATCCAAGGTATTAATTTGCATTTCTCCCAAAAACACGCTGGTATTAGCTATTGATAACGTTCTTTCAATCCAGTCTATAATTTCCTAAAAAGTAACATTACTATATATCACCACTGTTTATTTATATCAAGACTGCCATTAAAAACACGGTATTTCTGTTATCAACCAGATTTTTACACCATCATTTAAAGATTGCCAAAAGCCACCAGCAACATAGTACAAATAAATCTTCCACAATACCTCTGAGGATGCCTTTGTTTTAGGCAAAACACGTCAGGGCTTCATTTGATAGCAAATACAAAATAAGAGTATTAAGTGGACATACCCTTTTATTTCTGTGTTATGTTTTCTTATATATGTTATTATTGTTGTTCTTATTTTCAATATTAACAAGTCACTGTATTCTTTTTGCAATCTGTTTATAATTGTTTTACTGTTTGTCAAAGATGCCTGCACCATTCTCTTGGTTTATACTAGTATTTATGGTGTTGAGGGGTTCCATTCTTGGTGTTTGGCCTTCAGTATTAATCACTGATTTGGAGACGCAGATCTAATACGTTACATTTATGTTATCCCATCCGAGGCTGGCATCATTCAGCCAGTAGAAGAAGATTAGCACCCAAAAAAATTTCCACAAATGTATTTTAGTATCACTGGGTGATAATGGTGCACTTTTGGGAGGAATGAAATCTACCATAAAGTAATAAGATAAATATTAATTGTAATTCTTTTTGTAATGTTAAAAACATTGGTTTGGATTATGTTGTTCTATTATCATTACCTGGTTTTTATATCTCTGTAATGCTAATAGGCACCATAAATGCATTCCTTGGTCATTCTGTTGTATGTCAACTGATCTCTCCAAGAATATCTTTGAGGTCTTGGGTCTATAAATAGCACACTGGAGGATTTGCAGGTGTACTTAAAAGCTTCAGCAAGGAACCAGAAAGCCAGTTGAAAATGTTAAAGTATATAATGTGGGGATTACGGACAGTGATTTATATGTAATAAGTGGGGAAGCCCCACCCAGAAAAGGCCTAGACTCTGTGTCTGCTTCTTAAGGATCTAAGTGGCTGTGTCTCACAATTTAGATTTGTCCAGTCCCTGCTGGTGTTTTGCCAAGTTGTGCAAGGGTAAATCTGAGTAGGATCGCCTCATCAGATTACGGTTACATGAAAGGTCAAAGGAGCACTGTACATCACTACAGCTAGGAGCAATAATGCTTTGTGCATCTAACAACCTGCTGTGATAGGCAGCAACAAACAGATATGAATAAATCATAGAGACGTAGAATGTATCAGCAGATAAAAAAACATTTGGCCCAACTAGTCTCCCCAATTTCTAACAAAACAAAACAATCTGAATACGTTAATTGGCCCATGACCTTATCCAGTATCTAGGATAGCCTTATGCCCCTGCCTGCTTAAACTCCGTCACTCTTCTGCATGTCTAGTTCCCAAAGTCTACAGATATTTGTCAAGCCCTACATTACGTTAGCAGCAAAAAAACGATCCTGTTAACGATAAGGATTTCTTACCAGATTAACTGTATTAACGGAGGGTATCAAATCACTTTTATCCATTAATTTACTGTATAACGCAGTTTATTATTTTGTAGATGACATTGAATCTGGCCAATATCTTTAGTGCTGAATAGGTTTAAACATTTTTTCATGTAAAGAGAGATCAAATATATCAGAAACAGTAGCTCTCCAGCTCTTGTTGAAGTAGAACTCCTACAATCCCCACTTGTCATCTACCAAGTAAAAAGATGGCTTAGAAACATGCAAGGTACAATTTAGCAATGCTGGAGACCTATCTGCTAAATACCTTGATAATAGGCTTTAATAAACTGAATACTTTAATTCAACTACATAAGTTAAAAACATATCACAGCAATGGTCTAACAAGAACCTATTGTTCCACTCACTCCAACTATATTTGAAAGGATGCAAGGCCAAGATACTGACCCTTCGACCTTGCTCTTCTTGGTGCTTCTTCAGCTGTTCCAGCAGTTCCTGAAATTCTTTCTCCTTTTCCAATGCCTCTTGGATGGTAGCTTCATTTTGCTCAGCATAAGCCATGGCCACCACAGCCAGGATGAGGTTGATCAGATAGAAAGAACCAAGAAAGATGACCAGTACAAAAAATATCATATATGTTTTTCCAGCTGCTCGAAGTGTCTGTACACGGAGAGAGAGAGAGAGGAGATTACTGGAAGATGTGTACTATGGTTTGAAAAAGACAACAAGAGCAACATATCTGAAGACTAGGAGGGATGAGTAGATTTGATTTAAGTTAATTTTTACCTTATGACAAGAGCCCCAGATCCTATATTGTCTAACTGGAAAAATGGATCAATAACATGGAACAGTGGTAAAATTACAGTTAATTGTGCATACATTTGCAGCCTAGGCATCCTCAAACCTTGTGTTGTGGAATGTTTTAACTTGGAGGGCCACATATCATCTGGAAGTTTTGGTTGGAGGGCTACACATAAGTAATTTCATGAGGTTACACCATAAAATGTATGACCTTTTCAATTATGATAGGGGCCGCATGAAAGACTTCTGGTCAGGGAGCATCAATGCTTAAACTCATTATTTATAGGTGATGTTGTAATATCAACATTTGTATAACGCCAACAATTTGCACAGCCATTGATAAAGTACCTAAAGGGTTTTACAAATTCAGTATTACAGAGATAAACCAAAAGAAAAGATAGCGAGAATGTTTATTATTCATTCTGTGATATCAGATAATGGTGTTGTTTTTTTTTACATTTTAATATTTAAATAGTTATTATTAGTTATTTATAAGATTGTTAGAAAAAATGATGTTATGTCATTGCAAACAAGATATATTGCTATATACAAAATGTATTAAAGTATAATAAAAAAAGAAGGAATAAAAAAAAAAGCTGAAAGGCATTTCTGAATGCAAAACCAATTCAAGGGCCTCCAGCTAATAAATGAATGGGGCCATGTGATATTGCCCCTGGCCCCCTAATAATGAATGTAACAAAACATGCACATCATTATAGAACCTGGAAAATGGGCAGAGAAAAAACACATTGTGATAACATGTATTGGTATTCCTCTTTTTCTCTTTGCTAACAAAACCTAAACCATCCGAAGAAGACTGATGTCGGAATGCATCAGGGTTCTTTTTTTTTTTAGCCAATAGGGTTGTGTTATTATTATTATAGTAAAAGCATTTTTACTATAATAATAATAAGCAGTTTTTTTTTTTTACACCAGTCACCGGTTGTGTATCCATTTAGCACTTATACCAGCACATATCTATCTTTATGGCTTTGTATTGTTTTTAAATGTATATAATGAGGTGGCACAGACCCTTTAAGAGGAAAAGGTATATTGCTGTTTGAAATGTGTCAGTGGTGTCTCCTCCATGCCTCCCAAATTTTCTGCCCCGGGGAATCGGAATGTCAGGGTATGTGGAGCTTGGGAAGTTAAGTGTTAATGCGGGAGGTTAAGTCAGTATGCAGTGCGAATTCTCTCGTGTCCCAGACACCAAAGAGTGAGAGCGGGACTGCAGGAATGCAGTGCAGAATCCGGCTCTCCCGGCAAACTTTACCTCTGTCCTGTGGTAGATCACAGTGGGACAGAGGGACATGCTGGGAGGCATGCTCCTGTTTATGGCATCACCTGTTGCCTGATTTGCAAATGTCTCATTGAAAAGTAGTTTATCTACACATCAAGCCACGGGTGATGTCATAAACAGGACACCACAGATATATTTAAAACTTTGTTTTCTCTTAATGTATCCATTTGCTTGCTTTCAGCCAACACAATGTATTGATCATCTTTGGTATTTTTTTTGCTCTTTAGAATTTTAGTATAAATATTACTAAGGTGGCAGATTCCCTTTAAACATTTCATGGCTCGTGGTACTTGTGTCCCAGAAGGCGTAAGTACCAAAACGCCATTTTTTGTTCCTGGCCCCGATCACAAGGTGATCGGTAGCCAAGGACATGGAGGCAGAGATACAAACAGTGCCTTAATAGATCCTATGGGTCCCTGCTGAAAACGTGTGATACCTTGCAACATCACTTATGATGTCACAGAGGCGTGCCCCAACTTCCGGGTTTGGGCGCGGTGCAATTTAGCAAAATGTAGCCGGCCACGTGGCTACTGACCGGTGGGATCTGAGCATAGCTCCTCACGGGCGGATGCGTTGAGCTGTTAAGTTCAGGATGTTCAGTGCAATCCTAGTCCCTTGCGTCACAAAGGGGTTAAGTACTAATACATTTCCTCTGAACCTGTCACCTTACAGTTTAAGATCATAGTCTCTTATTCTGGCATTTGAGTGTCTTTTGGAAAATGCTTTCTTCTGTCTGACTGCAATGCCTTTAATATATTTCAGTGACTTGCATGACTTCCTGAGCAGATATAACTCATACTTCATGGTCTTTGCTGCTGACAGGACAATGAGATTCTTGAGATAAGGGACATACCACTGGGGATATTCACAGCTGCATGTGTAAGTCATTTCATTGCATAAATCAATTAGCACTCTGAATGCCAAGCCTTGCCAGGGGAGATACTGCTGTGTGCAGCATAAAATGTCTTCATCTTAAAGGGAACTCACACTCCCCAATAATGATTTTGTATCTTTGCCAGGATAAAGCCAAACTATGTATAGATATAGTATCTTTACTATTGCAATTCTCAAATATATTTCAATAAACCAACATTTTTTTTTTACAATTGTAGTTTGGGTGCTAAATGGACCCTGTCACCCAAACATTTTTATACTATACATGTATAAAAAAAAAATCTGTACTGTGGAATGTATTCAGGTAGCTCCTATCCATCCCATGAATCTAATAGCTGAATTGAAGAGCTATCCGAATTTGCAGCCAGTGGAGAATATCAATCAATGTTGTCATCCACACTTTGAACATGAAATGGTACTGTGATACACGTGAGAGGATGGCTGGAGAGTACATACATTGATCAGCCATAACATTATAACCACCTGCCTAATATTGTCTGGTCCACATTTGATGCCATAACAGCCCTACCCCATTGAGGCATGGACTCCACTAGACCGCTGGAGGTGTGCTGTGGTATCCGAGACATTAGCCGCAGATCCTTAAATCCTGTAAGTTGTGAGGTGGGGCCTCCATGGATCGGACTTCTTTGTCCAGCACATCCCACAGATGCTTAATTGGATTGAGATCTGGGGAGTTTTGAGGCCAAGTCAACACCTTGAATTCATTGTTGTGTTCCTCAAACCATTTTTGCTTTGTGGCAGGTTGCATTATCTTGCTCATAGAGGCCAATCCCATTAGGGAATACCGTTTCCATGAAAGGGTGTACATGTTCTGCAACAATGCTTAGATAGGTGGTATGTGTCAAAGTAACATCCACACTAATGGCTGACCCAAGGTTTCCCAGCAGAACATTTCCCAAAGGATCACGCTGCCTCCTCCGGGTTGTCACCCATCAGTGATCATTATGTTATGGCTGATAAATATGTGATATTTGTATATTTATGTATTATTTTTTTGTTAATATATTTATTGTCCATAAGTATTTTATACATAGATATTTATAAACATGTGTAAAAAATATGTATTTATGTGTGTTTATTCTATTATTAAATTTGTGTATAGTACCGTGTAAAGGTTTTAGGCAGGTGTGAAAAAAGGCTGTAAAGTAAGAATGCTTTCAGAAATAGAAATAGTTAATTTTTATCAATGAAATAAAAGCAAAGTGAGTGAACAGAAGAAATATTTAAATCAAATTAATATTTAGTGTGGGCCTTTGCCTTCAAAACAGCATCAATTCTTCTAGGTTCACTTACATGCCATTTTTTAAGGAACACAGCAGGTGCGTTGTTCCAAACATCTTGGAGAACTAACCATGGTTCATCTATGGATTTAGCAGCTTCAGTTGCTTCTCTCTCTTCATGTAATCCCAGATAGACTAGATAATATTGAGAATAGGGCTCTGTGGGAGCCATACCATTACTTACTGGACTCCTTATGGTTTGGGGTTGTAATCATGCTGCAGAATAATACTGGGGCCAATCAGATGCTTCCATGATGGTACTGAACGATGGAAACCTATCTGCCTGTACTTCTCAGCATTGAGGAGACAATTAATTCTGACCAAATCCCCAAATCTATTTGCAGGACTGCAGCGCTAAACCTGCAAGCAACCTTAACCATGCTTCACTGTTGTCTAAAGACACTAATTTCTGTACTGCTCTTCAGCTTCAGCAAACAAACTGCTGTTTGTTACAGCCAAATATTTAAAAGTTTGACTCATCCGTCCAGAGCACTTGCTGGCATTTTTCTGCACTCCAGTTCTTGTGTTTTCGGTCACAGTTGAGTCGCTTGGCCTTGTTTCCACATCAGTGCTATGGTTTTTTGGGTACATGTCTGGAGAAGACCAGGCCCCAGTGTTTTCTGACAATTCTCAGCAGATGGCACTGCTAGAAAGTTTCTGAATGTGAAGGAAAGTAAGCATGATGTGTCTTCCAGCTGCTACACAAAGATTCCTTGGCCAACAACTGCATCTGGTCCGCAAAGTTAACAGTTTCTTTGTGCTCCTTCAAAAGAGTTTGGAGAACACATCTGGAAACCCTTGTCTGCCTTGAAAATTCAAACCTGGGAGAGACCTTGCTGAGAAACTGTCTTCAATAATGTCACCTTGTTAGTGGAGTTTGGCTGTTCCTCACCTAGTTTTATTCTTCCTACACAGCTACAGTTAATGATTGTATTTTAGTCTGCATATTAAATTGATGATCCTTAGCACTAATCATTTTTTAATAATTTTTCTTCTGTTCACTCCCTTTGCGTTTTGTTAATTGATAAAAATAAACTATTAACATTTTTATTTTTGGAAGCATTCTTACTTTACAGCAATATTTTTTCACCTGCTTAGTACATTTACACATTAGTATACAATAATGGAAACATTGCCTATCCCTGCATATCAAGCCTTTTTCATTCCCATATTCACAATCTAAATTAAGTTTATATCACTGGAAATCTTTAAGGGAGTCCATCACTAATTTGAAATCTTAAAAGGACAATGAGCATCATTGAACAAAAGTTCTAGAAAGAACTGCTCAGGCTAAAGGTAAAAGGAAATTAACTAGGTTGATAATTCATAGCCACTCATGGGATATGTAGTTCCAAAACATCTTCAGTGCCACAGTGAGACATTAATTATATATGATGTACCTTGTTGAAAGTCTGCTAAAATAGCAGTTCTGCTTGTGTAGTCCATCTCTAGCATAGATCTCAAGGTCCATTTAAGAAGAACCACTCGGTACAGATAAATTAGCTCAACATTTGTTGGATTTCTAGTTTGTGTAATCTGCTTTTGTGTCTGTTTAATGTTTTACATGAACTATCTACTTGTTGATGAAGAGGAACTTACCAACTGGAACAAGTTCTCCCAATAGTCCTGAGTCATCAGCCTAAAGAGTGAGAGGAAGGCCCAGTTGAACGAGTCGTAGCTTGTATAACCATAATTGGGGTTTCTCCCGGTTTTGATACACGTGAAACTTTCTGGACACTTCCTGTTGATTAAAAAATACTGGTAAGCAATGCCTATATTTAAGAAAAAAAATTCCCGATCTTCATTTTAGGAAATCAGCAGGAACATTCCATTGGCTTCCATGGAGATTAGCGCAAGGAGGTTGAAGTCAAATTCGACCTTCTAATTCAACCTCCTCATGCTACTATCACATTTTTCTTTTAAAAAAATTCCACCTGTGCTTAGATTTACATCAAGCAAATGGGTGTTAATACTAACTGTGAACCAAAGCATACCCTGACTACAATGAAGAAGTGTTTTCTGGGAAAGAACGGAATGTGTGCTTAGAATACAAAAATCACGAGTGATTCAAGGGGATTGTTAGTATTTTCCTTTTTGGTAATGTAAATGCCTAATTCACCTTTGACTTCTGAATTAAATTAGACATTTTCATTGCAATTGAATATAAAAAAAAGTCTGTATAAAGCAGTTGTACACTGAGGTCATAAAACCAATCATTTAAATTGTCCCAACACATTAAAAAAAAAACAAAGAAACTCAACCATTATGTAAAAAAAATTACTTTCATGGAATATGGTGGGGGACAAAATGCTGGTTCTGTGATATGCATGGACCCCTAAAGGCCTCAATTTATTTGGCAAACTGGAATACATTTGTGATTCCTTTCATTTCGAGGTAAGTGTTATGTATAGATTTACAGCAACAAAAAGCCTCTGCAGTGGAAGGATTATATTTAGATACATATTTTTTAGGTTTTATTTAAAAAAAGATGACTAGATAACTCAAACTAGGACACTACTGGGCAAGCTCTTTGTCCATAAAATACATAGGTGTGTTGAACCATAAAGATTGGGCACCAAGAATCCATTTTAACAGTTGGAACACAGTATGGCTCTATGTTTGACTCAGCATCACAGGAGCTGTGGGACCACCATTGGGTTAGTGGTATGTTTATGTAGTCTCTATCCAGAACAGACTAACTAACTACATTAAGAAGAGCATGCAAATAAATCCTAAGACATTATGAGCAAAAAGAAAATCACTCACCCACTGTCACTGCTGTTCCCACACAAAAGGGCATCATTTGACCCTTCCAGGAAGTAAAAGTTTGCTTTAAGCATTAAGACAAAAGAAAAATATAAATTAGTGATCTGTTTTAAGGAAAAAGTATGATGAAACATTTTCATGTGCTGCAGAGGAGAGACGTTTGATGTAGTATTGTCCTTACTTTCATCATTGAGGTAAGGTGCCCAGTCAATGGACACATTGGCAAACATGTCAGTGCTGTTGGAAAATGTTGAGTTGAAGTCTGTGTCACTGTAATCTGTATAATTCAAGGTCATGTTGCCATAATATAGGTATGCTTCTGGAGGTGGTGGCCATCGTACACACTTTTGCCTCAGATTTCCCATGAACAACTGAAGTCCGATTAGAGCAAAGACGGCAAGACAGAAAACTGTGAGAATCATCACGTCTGCAAGTTTCTTTACTGACTGGATGAGTGCCCCAACAATAGTCTTCAATCCTAGAAGAAGATGAGTAATGTTAATTTTCCTTACTCATCTCAGATTACACACAATTACATGGGACATGGTGGGTCCAATGGAGCAGTAAAAACTTCTTGATCACCAAAATGGAGTATTATATGGAGTATAGTATTGGAACACTATAGGGGGCGGGGGGGGGGGGGGGCACAGGTTCAATCTCTGGCAAAGGACAGAGACACACAGAAATAAATACATTTTGAGCCTTCATACTTCTGAGGTAGATAAAATAAGTTGGGTAACAGTAATATTCTTGGGCAAAAGTAACATCCCCAGGATGTACTTGGAAACCAGAGAATATCTGAATGTACCTTTCCTGCTTACACACTTTTAAAAAGATGAGGAACACATGCAGCATAATAGCTGACATGTCCACCCAGCAGATAAACTTTAGAATAAAACTGGGCGGGCAAAATGCATCCTTTTGGCTGTTACAGTCCACATTTTATAGCTCACCAATTAGATATATATATAGATAAGGGTCATGCCTAAGTGATGAATGAGGACAGGAAAACAGGTTAACCACAAACAATATGAACGTCACATATAAGAATACACACCTGGAATTACTGTGATTGTTTTAAGGGCACGAAGGACACGGAATGTTCTTAGAGCAGAAACATTCCCCAAATCTACAAACTCTGTGGTGTAACTATAGGGAGAATAAGAGACAGGAAGAACCTGAGGATACTGGAAGTAGCAGGAGCAAGATGGTACTCATGGGCCCATGCAGGTTAATTAAAGAAAACACTGCTATTATTACGGGCATGCTCACATCATTAAGCTCACAAACGCATGAGAATTCATTTCTTGAGCCTTGATAGCAGAAGATGGATGTAATGGGACACCCGATTGTAATGTACCTATATAGTAATGTCGTGTCATAAACAGATAAGAGCAAAAATGAATATAGAGGATGATAGTTGACCGTCCAGTAAAATTAGTAAAGGATAAAACTGTACAGCAGTTATTTTAAGTTTTTAATGTGGAGGGCAATAAATCACATGCATAAAGTTAGGATGGGAATAATGTAATTGAATCCTTTTTAACCACACACTGGGCACACAATCTGATATTTCTCATGAGAAAACCAGATGGTCTAATTTGGTTTCTAGCAAAAGTGAACTTGCCACAAGTTTAGGGGAAAAAGCCATCACAACACGCATTTCATGCAAGGTACTCATGTACTGACAATAGCACTCCTTCCACCAGAGATTTATCTGTCATTGTGTAATAGGTTTCTATAATTAATTTAGTAGTGATATTCTAGGCAGACCTCCTGTGATCTTTTGAAAGAAGCCAACTCAGTAGGTTTGTCTCTACACAATGCGTACCGCCCAACTTTTCTCCCTGGTGAGTAGGGATGTTGGGGGCAGAGCTTGGTGGTCAAACCTTACTAAGATCAGGAACAGGATACTATTCTGGATTCCAGCTGGTATTAAAGGACAATTGACTACCAAAAAAATGAAGTTATGTTTAAATCTGACTATCCATAAGCGCCTCAAAACTATGCCAACTTGCTTTATACATGCAATATTGGTGTGTTCCTAATATATAATTAAGCAGGCCCGGTGGGCCGCGGTGGCCATGGGCCGAGGCCGGCAGGGGAGGTCCCAGCAGTGGCCTCTGGGTCCCAGGATCTCCCCTGCCGGTCTATGCAGGGCCGGCACTATCCGAGCGCCGGCCCCGCTGTTTTCCATGAAGGGCCGGTGAGGACATCAAAGATCTCCCTCACCGGCCCACATGCTGACAAATGCGGCCGCCGGCGGGGAGAGAGGGAGGGAGACTGGAAAGAGGCCCACAGGCTAGAGTTCACTCACCACGAGGACCACCAGGGAACCCCGCCTCCCAGTCTAAAGGTAAGAAGGGAGTGATGGGTGTGAGAGTGCTGTGTGTGAGTGCTGTGTGTGATGGGTGTGAGAGTGCTGTGTGTGAGTGCTGTGTGTGATGGGTGTGAGAATGCTGTGTGTGATGGGTGTGAGAGTGCTGTGTGTGTGATGGGTGTAAGAGTGCTGTGTGTGATGGGTGTAAGAGTGCTGTGTGTGATGGGTGTGAGAGTGCTGTGTGTGTGATGGGTGTAAGAGTGCTGTGTGTGATGGGTGTAAGAGTGCTGTGTGTGATGGGTGTGAGAGTGCTGTGTGTGATGGGTGTAAGAGTGCTGTATAAATATTAGAATGGATTGTGTGTGTGTGTAGGGGGGGGGGGGGGTAAATAAACAAATAAAATAACAGGCATTATGTCCCCCCCGGACATAATGCCTGTTATTTTATTTGTTTATTTACCCCCCCCCCCTACACACACACACAATCCATTCTAATATTTATACAGCACTCTCACACCCATCACACACAGCACTCTCACACCCATCACACACAGCACTCTTACACCCATCACACACACAGCACTCTTACACCCATCACAGACAGCACTCTCACACCCATCACACACACATAGCACTCTCACACACAGCACACACAGCACTCTCACACACATCATACACAGCACTCACACACATCACTCTCACGCACCGCCCCTTTCACACACCGCCCCCCTCATCACACCGCACCCCTCACACACACATACTGCACCCCTCACATACACACAGAACCCCCCAACACACTGCACAACAGACATACACAATACTTCCATATATATATATATATATATATATATATATATATATATATATATACACACACACACAGCACCCCTCACACACATACTGCACCCCTAAACACATTACATTCCAGACACACACTAGATCCCTTACCCAACTCTGGATCATCTACACACATACACACGCTAGATCCCTATATACACTCTGAAACCGTTATAAACACACACTCACTAGATCTCCTATACACATTCTGGGTCCTTCAAACACACACTAGACTCATATATATATATATGTGTGTATATATACACACACTAGATTCTTTGTAAGCAAACACATACTACACCCCTAAACACACACTACATCTATATATACACACAACACACACACTATAGCCTGTATTCACACACTTGCTATATCCCCTATACACACATTCTCTACAGCCCCTAGCCACATATGCATCACATTACACCACAAACACAACACAACTAAAACCGACCTTATTACACAATACCACACCACAATCAGCTCACTCTACACACACGCAATCCCACAAGCAGGCTCCAAACACATGCTCAATACTCTTTCCTGGCATTTTTGTCTCGGTATCCATTTATAGAGACACCAGAGACAAGTTGCAAGGAAACACAGTGCAAGCATGTTATTAAATTTGCTTGCACTGTGCAGAACAAATACAGGGTTTTTTCTCATGCTAGAGCTCTTCAGCAGAGCTCTGCGCATGGTCTGCCCTGGAAGAGCATTGAACCAACATGCTCACTTTGAGAGGGAGCGTGTTTGTCATTGGTGATGACAAAACACACCTCCTCTGCCCTGCCCCCTTCTTAGTGGGCCGCTGTGATAAAAAAAATGCCCGGGCCGAATTTTTCTCCCAGTCCGGCCCTGATCTACACACATACACACGCTAGATCCCTATATACACTCTGAAACCGTTATAAACACACACTCACTAGATCTCCTATACACATTCTGGGTCCTTCAAACACACACTAGACTCATATATATATATGTGTGTATATATACACACACTAGATTCTTTGTAAGCAAACACATACTACACCCCTAAACACACACTACATCTATATATACACACACACACACACACTATAGCCTGTATTCACACACTTGCTATATCCCCTATACACACATTCTCTACAGCCCCTAGCCACATATGCATCACATTACACCACAAACACAACACAACTAAAACCGACCTTATTACACAATACCACACCACAATCAGCTCACTCTACACACACGCAATCCCACAAGCAGGCTCCAAACACATGCTCAATACTCTTTCCTGGCATTTTTGTCTCGGTATCCATTTATAGAGACACCAGAGACAAGTTGCAAGGAAACACAGTGCAAGCATGTTATTAAATTTGCTTGCACTGTGCAGAACAAATACAGGGTTTTTTCTCATGCTAGAGCTCTTCAGCAGAGCTCTGCGCATGGTCTGCCCTGGAAGAGCATTGAACCAACATGCTCACTTTGAGAGGGAGCGTGTTTGTCATTGGTGATGACAAAACACACCTCCTCTGCCCCGCCCCCTTCTTAGTGGGCCGCTGTGATAAAAAAATGCCCGGGCCGAATTTTTCTCCCAGTCCGGCCCTGTAATTAAGCATAGCTTGACAGGGAAAGGGGGGGGGGGGGGGGGGAGGCGAGAAAATCAAGTGAGTTTTGACTCATGTACTAACCTTTAGACATCATTTGTGGGTTATGGTTTCTGACTGTACAATAATCCTGTGTTGGTTTTTACATGAAGAAGAAATATTTTTGATTTTTATTCAGTGTAAAAAGTCAGGAATGGCCATTATAAATCTCATGATGCTGACTAGGCCTCTTGGTTGTCTTAGCAGTGGTAATTCAACACCATCTGGATAAGCAACTCCCCAGTCTTTGTATGTACATTTTCAGTTCTTCATCAGAACCGAGTATATACCACTTGCAAGCATTTTATTTTATACAAGCACTAGAAAAGCACGTTAGTGACCACTGTGTCTACCTTCCACTTACGCCATGACAATGACACAGAAATCCAGCCAGTTCCATGGATCCCTGAGGAATGTAAAACTGTCTATGCAAAATCCTCGGGCCAGGATTTTTACTAAGGATTCAAAGGTGTAAATACCGGTAAATGTGTACCTAGATATCAGAGACAGGACACAAGAAATGGGTTTGAGATATACAAAGATAAAAGAAATATATAATAAGGCTCCACAAATAGCAAACATGTGTATTCAATAACAATACACCATATTGTTAGAAGAGTAGAGTCCTCAAGGCTAGCATTGAACGGAGTCAGATTCTAACTTCCTTCTGTTTTCCCCAAATTTCAAATGGTTAATTTTTCAGTGTAAATTTCCTTACAATTATCAGCACAGTCGTAATTTCCTCGATTACTTAAGAGACATCTAGACTGTGTTATCCATCTTTTTGATACTATATAATAACTATGGGTTTTCAGGTATTTTAGGGACCAGAGAAAACCCCTTTCAAAGCACAATTCATGTTTAATGCTGATCTGTGACTGACTGATTGTTTTACTATTAAAACAATAAATAGACAGAGATTAGGTTCAATGTTCAGACATTATTAACTTAATGTGGTAACATAATGAAAGATAATAAAGAACAGGCTGATGTGATTCAGCTGCCCATATGGATATGGAAAAAAGCCAAACTGAGTTTGAAATTTGTTTAAAAATGATTAACATCAAAATAAATCTAATCAGCTATGCAACAATTCAACAGACATTGGAGGTTCTACCCAATAAAGGGAGAATTGCAGGGAATTTACATGGTAATTTCAAACTGTAGGCCAATGTGGCCAAGTTCAGTTGCATTGGAGAATTTTTCCAACTCAGCTACATTGGCTAAAAGTTTTGAAATTCCCAGCAATTCTATCTTTATTGATACCCTTGGGAGTTACAGGGGTTTGGGAAGGGGTTATACACTTCTCCTCCACCTTAAGATTATGTAATTTAAAAGGGTAGGATTCTGATTCTTGGTCTCATAAGGCGAATAGGATTAGGAAATGAGATTAGAATTTGTACAATTCCCCTGAGACTTGGACACGAGCATCTGAAACCCAGAAACTTTGTGACATATACAGACGGTTCTGAATTGCCCAGGATAATTCAAACTTTGTCTTATTAGGCCTCAAACAACAACTACTGAAGGGAAAAAATAATAGGATATGTAAATAAAGATACAACTCACTCTACATTCTTCGACCAGGGCGGTGGATCACTCATGGCCATAAAAACACAGTTCGTTAAGATTGTTATCATGATAAACAAGCTGAATAATTTGAGAAAAGGTGTTAAGAGAAACAGCAAGCAGATATTACATCAGAAGCAGAGGACAGTTACTAGAAAGCAGTCAGCCACACCGGGCCTACTTATTTTATTATTTGTTAGACCTCCAGCAGGAGGTCTAACAAATGGTAATTGCTATGTCCCAAATCATAAACCACAACATGTACATTCCAGCGGGATGTGTCATGAAAATTAAACATATCTCAGCTGACTGGAATTAATAGAGGCTATTAATTCTATTGACCAGGGCAGTGCAGATACCAGGATCCAGATAGCTATGGTTATTCGTTGACCTGTTCTTGCTCCATAATAAACATAAATGACACATGAATTTATCCCACCCTGAATTAACATGATAAGTCATTGTGATTGAAAATATTGGGTGCTTCAAAACAACTTACTTCATTAATAGGGTAATTCTGTAAAATGAAACAAAAAAAACTATTTAAATAAAGACACCAAGCTTGCTGTCAAATTTAAATACAATATTTCATGCAGGCTTCATGGTTTATAATTGGCAGGAATCCACGAATGCAGACAAGAAACGCATGTATATATATGATATACGGCAGGTTGTGTCCACACTGTCCTTTTCTGAAGTTATGCCTGTGCATAACATTCAGAATGATAGACGGATGCGTATTAGGGACTGCAACTTGTGGCTTGGAGAATGGTGTCGGGAGCAAGGATTTGGCTTTGTTTCTCATGGAAGTTCACTATGGGATAGAAAGGAACTGTACAAAAAAGATGGTTTGCATCTTTCTCAAAAGGGAACGAATGTTCTCAGTGAGCAGTTCAGAGGTTTTGCTAGGAGGTTTTTAAACTAAAAGAGGGGGGCAAAATGGCGATAAAACATCAATCCAATTGCCCCCCAAAAAAGGTACATAAATTACCTGTAGTCAGTGTGCTGAAAAATGATAAGCTTAGGGTCATGTCTACAAATGCTCGCAGTTTAGGGAATAAGATCCATGAACTTGTGACAATATTGGCAACTGAGAATGTAGATTTAGTGGCTGTTACTGAGACATGGTATAATGAAAAACATGACTGGGACATTTCAATACCAGGGTACTCTTTATATAGAAAAGACAGAGAAGGTAAAAAAGGGGGAGGGGTGGCCCTGTATGTGAGGAATAGCTTAAAATGTAAAGTAATACAAGTTAGTGAGGCGAACATAGAGTCAGTTTGGGTTACATTAGAATTTGGTAATCATATGGTAACTCGGGTAGGTGTGATTTATAGGCCCCCTGGACAAATAGAGGAGTTAGATAATCTACTAGTTGAGGAAATAGCTAAAATGACAATGAAGGGAGAAGTGATCATCATGGGTGACTTTAATCTTCCTGATGTGAACTGGAAAAACAAAACAGCTACTTGCGCCAGGAGTACGCATATCCTAAACTCCCTACTGGGATTATCTCTAAAACAAGTAGTGGAGGAGCCAACTCGAAAGCAGGCCATACTAGACTTAGTGTTCACAAATGGAGATTTGTTATCAGATATTACTGTAGGTGAAAGTTTAGGATCTAGTGATCACCAGACAGTGTGGTTTAATATAAGAACAGTGACGCAGTCACACCACACAAAAACAAAAGTTTTAGATTTTAGAAAAACAGACTTTTCTAAAATTAGATTAGGTGTGAAGGAGTCATTATCAGACTGGAGCAATTTAAATGGAGTCCAGGAGAAATGGGATTATCTAAAAGTTGCACTACTGAAGGCAACAGAAAATTGCATAAGGCTTGTCAGTAAGAGCAAAAAATTGAAGAAACCACTGTGGTACTCTGCAGAGGTGGCTAAAATAGTAAAAAATAAAAAGCTAGCATTTAGTAATTATAAAAATACTCAGAGTGAGGAAGATAGAAAGATCTATAAGAGTAGGCAGAAAGAGGCAAAGCAAGCTATAAGAGCTTCCAAAGCACACACAGAAGAGACTATAGCCCAGTCAGTTAAAAAGGGGGATAAAACATTTTTTAGATACATAAATGAGAAAAGGAAAGTAAAACAAGGATTAGTTAGATTAAAAACAAAAGAAGGATGCTATGTAGAAGAGGATAAAGGCTTAGCAGACGGCCTTAATGAATATTTTTGTTCAGTTTTTACAAATGAAAATGAGGGTAAGGGACCTCATTTAGGGAAAAAGACTAATGAGTCTTTTGATGCATGTAAGTTTACAGAGGAAGAGGTTTTACTTCAGCTGTCTAAAGTAAAGACAAATAAGTCGATGGGACCTGATGGGATACATCCAAAGTTATTAAAAGAACTTAGTGGTGTACTAGCAAAACCGTTAACAGATTTATTTAACCAATCATTGTTAACGGGAGTAGTTCCAGAAGATTGGAAATTAGCTAATGTTGTGCCCATTCACAAGAAAGGTAGTAAGGAGGAGGCGGGCAACTATAGACCAGTAAGTCTTACTTCAGTAGTGGGGAAAATAATGGAAACCTTGTTAAAGAATAGGATTGTTGAACATCTAAAGTCGCTTGGATTTCAAGATCAGAGACAGCATGGGTTTACTTCAGGGAGATCATGCCAAACTAATCTTATTGATTTTTTTGATTGGGTAACTAAAATAATAGATCAGGGTGGTGCAGTAGACATTGCTTACCTAGATTTCAGTAAGGCTTTTGACACTGTCGCACATAGAAGGCTTATCAATAAACTGAAATCTTTGAGTTTGGATTTCAATATTGTTGAATGGATTAGACAATGGCTGAGTGACAGGCAACAGAGGGTTGTAGTCAATGGGGTATATTCGATGCAAGGTCTTGTTACTAGTGGGGTACCTCAGGGATCTGTTCTTGGACCCATTCTCTTTAATATTTTTATTAGCGATATTGCAGAAGGTCTTGTTGGCAAAGTATGTCTTTTTGCCGATGATACAAAGATTTGCAGCAGGGTTGATATTCATGGAGGGATAAGCCAAATGGCAAATGATTTAGCTAAACTAGAAAAATGGTCAGAGCAGTGGCAACTGGCATTTAATGTGGACAAGTGCAAGATTATGCACCTTGGGCGTAAAAACCCAAAAGCAGAATATAGACTATTTGGTACAGTCCTAACCTCAACATCTGAGGAAAGGGATTTAGGAGTAATAATTTCAGAGGACTTGAAGGTAGGTAGGCAATGCAATAGAGCAGCAGGAAATGCTAGCAGAATGCTTGGTTGCATAGGGAGAGGTATTAGCAGTAGGAAGAGGGAAGTGCTCATGCCATTGTACAGAGCACTGGTGAGACCTCACTTGGAGTATTGTACGCAGTACTGGAGACCGTATCTCCAGAAGGATATTGATACTTTGGAGAGAGTTCAGAGAAGGGCTACTAAACTGGTTCATGGGTTGAAGGATAAAACTTACCAGGAAAGGTTAAAGCATCTTAACATGTATAGCTTGGAGGAAAGACGTAACAGGGGGGATATGATAGAAACATTTAAATACATAAAGGGAATCAACACAGTAAAGGAAGAGAGTATATTTAAAAGAAGAAAAACTACCACAACTAGAGGACATAGTCTTAAATTAGAGGGGCAACGATTTAAAAGTAATATCAGGAAGTATTACTTTACTGAGAGGGTAGTGGATGTATGGAATAGCCTGCCAGCAGAAGTGGTAGAGGTAAACACAGTCAAGGATTTTAAGCATGCGTGGGATAGACACAAGGCTATCCTAGCTATAAGACCGGGAAAGGGGGACTAATAAAAGTACTCAAAAAAAAAAAATTGGGCAGACTAGATGGACCGAATGGTTCTTATCTGCCGACACATTCTATGTTTCTATGTTTCTATGTATATGAGCTAAGTACTTATATTCACTCACTTTTTACATGACAACCTATTTTCAAGACTTAGGCCAAATAGTTAATTTGAAAAAAAAAATAAGTGAGAAACAGCTTGTATATTAAGACACATGTACGATACCAGTAAAGAAAACATTCATTAATTTTGAAAAGGATATGAGTGGATTAAGACTTTGATGGCTCCTCTTCTGATAGGATTAAATGGATCCAGTAGATACAAGGCATTGGTGGCACTGAATCGGAATATAGCCTTGCTTTTATTCAAGACAATAAATGTCTGTGAAGAGAGATAATAGTGTTACAATCGGTCGGTTACTACTAGAAAATGGCACCACTGATAACTGAACACTATAAATTCTAAAGACCAGATGTAACCAGACTGCTTAGAACCGGCCTGGATTTCCAAAACAACCTGTAGCCAGGTGCTTAGAACGATGTAATATTGTTTTTAGTTGTGATTCAGGTGGCATGTGAGTGTGGTTAATATTTAGACATATCCTCTGTCACCTACACCCCGCTCATTATATTATTTCTCCTTTTAAAATAATGTAATGTTATTGAAAATGTATCTCTTGGATGTTAATCCAGACATAGTACCTCTAAAACATATTCATACACATTTTATTTATGGTTTAAACATTTCTAGAGATGAAGGTATTTTTAAATGGCTTCCTTTATAAATCAAAGGTATATTAATTTAAAATAAATGATGTTATTTCAAGATGATAAACAATATGTATATATATCAATATATAATATACTCATTTAAATATAGAAAGAGCTTCAACATGGTCTACACTAGAAGATGACACATAAGGAACTATGTCAACAAAAACAAAAGTTGACATTATGACATATTCATAGGGCAGAACCAGTTATAATTCCCTACCACATTCCTCTTTCCCAGAATAAAATAACATTACAATTCTGTTGGTGGTGGCGGTCATCACAATTTCTGCAAATTGTGCTTTCAGGGGAGGATTGGCAACTTCTTGCCATGGGGGCAAAAGCTATTTAGTCAGCCCCCCCATTATCATTATTAGTGTCAGAAACAGACACAAAAACAGATGGATGTTGATCTATAAAATAATTGGACAGAAAGATAGAAAGTGCTATACATTGCTCTAGCCCAATAGAGGGCAATTGTCCTCCTGTGCCCCATGCCAGCCCTCCCCTGTGTGCGCTTCATCTTAGAGAAAATGTTAAAAAGCAACTCAATCTGACTCTCTGGTCTTCACCTCCTCCACAGTTCTGGGTATTGGTACCAGGAATTAATATTTATGAAAATTAGTGGTAAAAATAAAAAGCATTAAAAAAAGATTAATTGTTACTTGTGTCTTTCTAAGATCCTTACCTTTTGTGTGTTGTAGAAAGGATCAAGGTCCTGCAAGGGTTGCCCGATAAGCTCAGATGGAGGATCTCCATAGATAAGTGGAAGGTTTTTACCAGCTTCTAGTCCATTGTTGGGTTTTTGTACCTGCTCATCAAGCACTTCAATCTGCTTAGCTTTGCGGATAAGGTCCTCTTCGATGTTCTTTTCTATAGCCGCCAAGTACTCTCTGGTGAATGGCTGTAAGCTGTCAGGACCAGGAGGGAGCATCTTGATGGCCATATTTGCATTCTGTTTTTAGGTATGAGGTATTGTGTGATGAATGTTCCTGTGAATATAAAACCTGGAATAGCAAACAAAGCCCCAGGTGTTTAAAAGTCTAAAAAATACGAAAATATTTTAAAAAGTATTACATATAAAGAAAAGTGGGACAAAGGGATTTGGGTGCAACATAGGCTCTATCCATCCTAAATAGGGACACTTGAATGGTATGAAATAACATTTAAAGTGATAACAATGTCTGAATTACATAATAAGTATCAATAAATGAGGACATTTGGATATATATTACATGATGCAGAAAGTTTTCAGTGTTCTAAATCTTTTTATTAACACGCATACAATATATTTAAATGAGGCAAAGAAAGTATGACTTTTATTTGCAACCATTTTTAGCCCCTTGAAGACACACCTTATTTTACTATGTTGTACAATCTAGGACAAAAGCTATTTTTATACTTCTGCACTGTTTGTGTTTAGCTGTAATTTTCCTTTCTCATTTATTGTACCCACACATATAATATACTGTTTCTTTAGATACCATTATTTTTTATCATTTCACAAAATTTATTATAAAAAATTATAATAAAACAAGATAAAATATATGATAAAAAACTCTTTTTTCTAAATTACATTTACAAACACAAATAAAAAAAAATAGATTCTAATATTTGTCCTGTGTTTAGAAATACTTTTTACATTTACTTTTACATTGTTTACATGTTTTTGCAAGTTATAGGGCAATAACCAAAAGTGGTGTTTTTTTCTAACCTTTTTTTCCTACAGTGTTCTTTTGACCCCAACCGTAATCACCCCAACACTAGTACTAACCTAGATGCTTACCCTAACCATAGATTCTAACTCTAGATGCTAACCCTAGCTTCTAACCCTAGCATGACAGCATGGATTGTCCTCAAAGGAACTCCCTGACATAAAAATGTTTATACTGAATGTGGAGAATACAAAATCATAACTACATTGCATACATAGAATTGTAAGCAAATGCAAAGCTCAAGAGGAAAATGTGTTTTTATGTTTGGTCTGTGGTGTCTCCTCTTTATGACATCAGTGGCTAAATTTGCAAATTAATTGTTTTCAGTGTGAAATAGGCAATTTGCATATCAGGTCACAAGTTGATGTTTCATAAGCTCAAAACACATTTTTTCTTAATCAAAGATTGTAGACGTGTAGATAATTTAATTTACTTTTACTATATGAATAGTTAGGTTATAAAGTCTCTTTAAAGAAAACAAACCATATAATCTTCCCCTATGTTCACTCACATATATTCCCATTACTGAACAGAAGAGATGTTTGCATTACTGTGATAACATAATTATGAAATTACACTGAGGCCTCTGGTGGGGGCAAAAAAAAAGCTTTACATAGAGCACATACAGAGCATATTTTCTTCTGTGTGGACCCTTGCAGTGTGGGCTCTTGTCTTGTGACTCCGTACTTACAAATATCATTACAGTGTAGAAACAAACTAATAAATGTATAAAACGTGCATAGAACCTCCATTATTAAATAATATCAAAGACACAACAATATTAAAAGTGCATACAACCTCATTATTAAATGAAAATCAGACACAACAGTATTAAAAGTGCATAGAACCTCCATTATTAAATGAAAATGAAAGACACAACAATATAAAAAGTGCTTAGAACCTCATTATTAAATGAAAATGAAAGACACAACAGTATAAAAAGTGCTTAGAACCTCATTATTAAATGAAAACGAAAGACACAACAGTATAAAAAGTGCTTAGGACCTCCTTTATTAAATGAAAGACAAAATATTTAACAATTTTGAATAATTTTTCCACTTTTAACTATTTAAAAACATTTTGACAATCCCTTCCATCGGATTGACTCAAAAATAGATAGCAAATATTGCAATTTCTACAAGGCAGTATCCCAAACCAAAATAATTTAAATTAAACTCTGCATACATTTTGAAGAAGCATTTAGTAAAAACTAGTAAAACATTTACTATTTTATTAAAATAATAACAAAGAAATTTCCATTTGCATAATATCTCAAAATGCTAGGGATGTTTTCATTGTCTAGAATAAGATGTGTCAAATTTTGATCCTCCTAAGATGTTTTATTACCATGTCTACTTTGAATATTTATCGCAGACAGCTAACTGATATGATAGAAAAAAAATCTCACTAGATGTCAGAACTTCAAAGCCATCAAAAATCGCAGTTAAGCCCAAACACAAATTTTCCATAGGCAAAAATATTTAGAAGAATGGAAGGAAATGTGATTTTATTACAACAACAAAAAATTATTAACCATAATAATATTTAAAAAAAAATGGAAATATACTTACAGCAAATACACAGAACTAGGGACTTGTAGAACAGAGGAAAGTGGAAATGATCTTTTCCCTGAATGACTGGCAAAAAAGCTGGACACAAGAGCTGACTTCAGTTGCATGTGTTTGTATTGAAATTGTCTGCGTCACTATACATGGCAGACAGATCAGTTAACAAGAAAACTACAGACCGGACACAGCTCAGCTCATAACTTGTAACTCTATCGAGACAGAGTATCAGAGGGAGGGGAGATCAGACTAGAAATCACACAATAGATTTGATGGTGGGAACAAAAAAGTTATCAGTCTTCTAGTAAAGAAATTGTTACTAGATACTAGTTGTGTCCTAAAAGGTCCTGTGGACACTTAAAGATCTTAAAAGGAGAGTAAATTTAAAATGACATGCAGACTATTGCTTTAAATGCCATAAACTGCCATTAACATACCAAGGAACATTGTAAATTAGCTGTCTCTGACCTCTTCAACATATTAAACCTTTAGAAGTAATTTGAGAAAGTCTTACTTTGCCAAAAGGATGGTGGATGCATAGAATAGCCTTCTTGCAGATGTGGTAGTGGTTAATATAGTAAAAGTTTGGAATGCATGCATGAGAAACACATATAACTATCTTGGACAGGACAAGACAAAATGAGGTTTGACATTTTAGGACAGGTAGAACATGGGCACACTACATGGAATGAGCAGTGCTGCTTATTAACCGTCAGGTTCTATGAGGTAAAGTTTTCAAAATGGATCAAACCAACACTGTTGACGCTATTTTTTCCCTTTTATAACTTTGTATCAGAACTGAGTTTTATGGAAATTACTCTGATGGCTTTATTCAGGAAAGAGGGAATTGCAGGGAATTGACAAAGGAATCTTTCCAACACTGATACTTTGGCCTTAACCCCAACAAAGGATGTGTCAGGCACTTCCAGCTGGCAACTCAGTTGCTGACAGTGGACGTGCCTGACATGTCCTGTGGTGGAATGTGCGAAAATTGCTCTGACGGTGCTGCTCTATTGCCTCGATGTCAAAGCAATAGGCAGCACCGAAATTCCGGCTCTGGGTCACCCACGATCTCTCCTGCAATATGGCTGTGCCCTCTTGTGGTTAGAGCTTCGGAAGTGAAAAAAAAAATTAACTTCCGACTCTCTGAATCTGTTGCTTGACTGCCCCTAGAGGCAGTCAGCAACAAAGACTTAATCAGCTAAAATTTAGGGTTAGAATAGTTGTTAGGGTTACAATTAAATTAGGGTTTGCATAAGGGATAGAGTTACAATTAAATTAAAATCAAAATATAGTAAGGGTTAGGATAAGGGTTAGAGTCGTGGTTAAATTTAGGGTTCGGGTAGGGGTCAAAAGGTCAATGTAGGAAAAAAACAAAAAACACTATTTTTGGAAACAAGTAAGTCTGAACTCGGGACAACCTTTAGAAACTATTTAGAAGGGGTCTTTTTTAATGATTTTATTTGTGTCAGTAATTTTTCAGGTCAAAGTTAGAAAAAGTGTTTAAAAAAATGTTTTTATCATATTTTATGATTTGTGTTGGTAGTAAATTATAAAATATGAGGAACATAATGGTATCTAATGAAAGCCCTTCTTATGAGGATAAAAACAACATATAATTTGTGTGGGTACAGTATGTGAGAAAGAAGAAAATTACAGCTGAACACAAACACCCCAGAAATGTAAAAACAGCCCTTGTCACCAAGAGAAAGTCAAGGTCAAAAGGTCTTGTCACTAAGGGGTTAAAAGGGCCTCTGTAAACCTAAACATTGACTATACTGATACTATATACTAATGTAAAAAATAAAAGTTGATGAAAAACGTCCTACAAGTTGTGTTAGAAAAAGTGCATGCAAATACTTAAAATAAGAAAAATATATGTTTTAAATGTGTCTGTGGTATTACATCACCTTGTGACATGATATGCAAATGAATAAATTTAAATTGGAAATGTGTAATTTGTATATCAGGACACAAGGTGTTTTCATAAGGAGACACCAGAGACACATTGAAGCCATTTTTTTTCCTTATTTGCATTTTCATGCAGTTTTGCTAACACAATGGATAGATCATGTTTAATCATTTTTTATTCTCACCATTCACAGTTGAACTAATGTTTAGGTTGACATAGTCCCTTTAAATTTGAAATCTCCTTCTTAATTTGCTGCAATTCTCTGTTCATGAATAAAGCAGTAAAACTATTCTTAATATACACCAATTTTGTAAGGTTTAATAATATCCTTCAGTGAGTCACCTGTATTCAAGCAGGTATATGAACTTGACATACTACCTACAAGAACCCTGACACTCCAAGTCAGACTGTGAAAGGTTACAGGCTTTATGTATGGTTTGGCTGTGATCATAACTTGAAATCATCTTGTTTGTGTGCCTTAATCACTTTCTTTCTTCTATGTTTTTTTAGAAGACATTATTGGTTTTGTAGGAAAAAACAAACATTACTCACGACAGACCAAACAAAAACACAAGAGAATAAGTCTTATGCTATTTGTACCCATAATTACACTATGCAATCTTTTTAATGGGCAGACTAGGTGGACTGAATGGTTCAGTCCACCTAGTCTATTCTATTCTATTTTCTATGAAACCTAATGCAGAAAGGTTATTGACCAGTGTAGCGTGGAAGATGATGGGACCAATAAAACCGGTAAAACAATAACTGATAAACCAAGGATAAGTGGAATCAACACTGTTTTAATGATGTCCTCTGTGTTCCTTTTTGGGTATTTTTTTTACCTGATGTGTTTCAGTGTAAAGATGGCTTCTTCAGAGGTTAATAGAAAACTGGAATATTATTCTTATGAATCAAGATGAGTGAAAGTAGGTCAACAGAGTAGCCAAAATCTTTGTGGTGTTTACAGTTACTTATAGTTTTTTTTATGTGATAAAGTAGTTTCTCCTGCTTTGCAATTTGGAAGTTTATAGAACCATACAAGGAATTTCATTTTGTTTTGGATGCTTTGTAGTAAAAATTAATGGTGCTTTTCCTTTTGATAATAAGTATACCTGTAAACATTTACGGTCTAATGTGTAGTTTAACAGTTCTCACTACAATGTCAGTTTATTTGAGCAGATTTTCATTTTGTGATGTCACAGCAGCCAGTATCCTATAAATACCACAAACATGACATCAATCAATATTAATATAATGCAACTTCCGAAGGGGGTGATACTTCTCCTTTAATAAAGGAGATGAGCAGGTTTAATAAATGAGTCGGCCTTCTCTTGGTTGACATTCCAGTGACCTGACTGTCCTCATTACAATCCACGTACAATGTTTCTGCCAGACACTTACCATACTTGCCTCATCTCATTTCCTGCTTCACTTTCATTCAGTGGTTCTCCAATCCATTTGAATAACAGTTTAAATCCTTATGTGCATCAACAAAAACCTTCTACAGTTCTGTTTAATTTAGACTCTTCCATGTCCGAAATTACTCACATAATGAAATAGTGCATATGGTACCCTGAACCAACAGACTTGCTTCTGGAGCTACAGACAAGAATTGGAAAGTTTTTATCCTTCAAACAATCCTTAAAGCACAGTAGAGACTATTCACTAAAACATGAACTGACATGCCAGCTACAAACTCTCCATGTAGCTGCATGTGTAGTCAGGCCTGCCATCAGGGGGTGATGGGCGATACTGGCCCTTTTTTTCGTATTTATACAATCCATTCAGACAGTTTTATTAATACTATAAAATCACAACACCAAAAAAAGACTAAAGGATTCAGGATTAGACATAAAACAGTGCCATTTTTTCTACATGACCATCTATGTGTCAATTCACCACTGTCCATTTTTTAAGTAGATAGACCCCAATCCCCATAAATATCCCACAATCATACCTGAAACAAGGTAAATCACCTGTTTTCTAAAGTGCCTAATTGCCTCTTGGAGCGTCTTTTGAAGTCTACAAAATATATTATTATTTAGGGATTACATCACAATGATATATACAACATGATGCCTTTTTTAATGTTATAATTCAGGGCTTAACAAACATTTGTAGATTTTAGGAGCCTAGCAGACTAATTCAGGATCCAGTCTGGTTATTTTTAGGAGCCAGGGAAAATGGCACTTCCATTGAGCTCTATGTAAAAAAATCAAAAAGGCTTGAAACAAGCAGTAGAGCAGGGGTTAGATGAGCCATGTCTCCGTAGTTTCTGGGATTTGTCAGGCCCTATTATAATTACATCATAATTATTTTGTATCTTATGCAACCAACCCCATGTCCTCATATTTATCTGACTATGGCCATGAGGGGATTATATAATATATTAATATTATATTATTATGTAAGTGACAGGGGAACCATTTATTAACAGCTTGAGAGTTTTTCCAAATCAACTATTATTGCCTGTTTTCGCATTTGAGTAAATAGACCTTACAGTGTATTGTTTTGTCTCTATTAGTCCAAGTTTGTATGACCCCTTTACATTTTGTACCATGTGCTGCAAAAATGATTGGTTCTGTAAATACATGCGTTAATATAATTTGTATTAATTACAGAACAAAATAGAGCTACCTATATATTTATTTAAACATACTGGGATACATTATTACAAGCTTATAAATATACTTTCATACATTTTTTCAACATATATTGCCACATATATTATCTAAGGGTATTGCTGGAGCCAGACAGAGGAACATGTATCTATTACCATACTCTATTGACACTAGTTATGTACAGAGAAACAGAATATGTTAGATTGTGAACTACTTTTACCACTGCAATGCAATCAATTGATTCCAAGTCAATGGAAACCAAAGTGGATATCTACATCCACTAATTTCATACAACGCTATATCCTAAGTCTCAATATTATGTGAGTGCGCCATCTAGGGGAGATAATACATTTTACATGCTACTTAAATATACTACTCTAGAAAGCTCTATTTCCTGTCCCTTTTTTCTCCTTTCTCCAATGCTATACAGAAATTAGAGGTACTGATGGTAAATAGACATGACATTCACTGTTATGCTGCATAAACTCACACTTTGAGAATTATTTTTGAGCTACTGAAAGCTTAAAGCACAAGTTACAAATAATAATATTTTAAACAAATGAACATAATCCCAACATTTTTGGAATATAAACTCTACTGTCGGAAAGACTTTAATAACACCTTAATTCATCTTAGCACAGTATCTCTGATGACCGCAGGACTGTGTGTGTGCTAATTGGCCCTCATACTATGGCTAAACTGCTTTAAAGTAGCATGGACAACCACCACCGCTCATCCCTAGTGGTTTGGAGATGTGTGACTGAATCAGTGCTAACAGCTTTCTTTATAGGGTTATATATGGCACATTATACTGAATCTCACACAGTGTGTGGGTATGTCAGTGGGAAAATCAATGCAGCCTTGATCACCCTTATTGTCTAGCAGTCTAATATAGGATGTTGTGCATGGTATAGCTAATATCACTTATCATTGACTACGCGTGTAGCTACATTGAGAAAATAGTGATTTACACACAGAGGATTATGGGAACATGAATCCTGACCATCAAATTTGGATGCTGCTGAATAGCAAATTCCCTAATGCTTTTGGCAAAAGAAGGATAATTTTGTTAGAATACTAGATCTTATACCGTATTTGCGCGATTATAAGACGACCCTGATTATAAGACGACCCCCCAAACTTTGGATATTCCTTTAGGAAAAAACTAAAAGCCTGAATATAAGACTACCCTATAGGAAAAAAGTTAAATTTGTATATATTCACATGTAAATTGCTTTTTTAATAAAAAAATTATATCAAAAAATGAATTTCTTGTTTTTATTTCCTTTTTATGTGCCAATGCTGCCTCTCGCTTTCCTTTTCCCCCAGCTGTGTCTCTCTCCCCCTCCCTTTGACTCCCCGCCTTGTTTCTCTCTGCCCCCCCCCCTTGTTTCTCTCTGCCCCCCTCCCCTTGTTGCTCTGTCTCTCCCCCTCTTGTTGCTCTGTCTCTCCCCCTCTTGTTGCTCTGTCTCTTCCCCCTCTTGTTGTTCTGCCCCCCATCCCTCCCCCTGTCTCTCTGCCCCCCATCACTCCCCCTGTCTCTCTGCCCCCTATCCCTCCCCCTGTCTCTCTGCCCCCCATCCCTCCCCCTGTCTCTCTGCCCCCCATCCCTCCCCCTGTCTCCACCCCCTCCCTCCCCCTAACATGTAAAAAGATCCCTGGTGGCTAGTGGGGGCAGCTGGGGGATGTCTGCACGATACGTGCACACATCCTCCATGCTGCCCGACACCTCCGTCTATTATGACGGACAGCTGTCCGTCATAATAGACGGAGGTGTCGGGCAGCATGGAGGATGTCTGCACGTATCGTGCAGACATCCCCCAGCTGCCCGATTTACCCTGGTGGCTAGTGGGGCAGCAGAGGATGTCTGCGCGACGAGCGCAGACTCCCCTGCTGCCGCCCGGCACGCTCGCCGGGACTTCTGTGACGAAAGCGGAAGTACCCGGCTTCATCACAGAAGCCCCGGCGGTCGTGCCGGGCGGAAGCAGGGGAGTCTGCGCTCATCGCGCAGACATCCCCTGCTGCTAGAGAGGGGGATCCAGGTCCCCTGCAGCTCTGCTGGGGACCTGGATCCATGTCTTATAATCTGACCTCAATTTGAGGTTAGATTATAAGAAGACCTCGATTATAAGACGAGGGGGACTTTTCAGAAAAAAAATTCTGAAAAAAACCTTGTTTTATAATCGAGCAAATACGGTATTTATAAAACTAGACAACAATGGTTTCTATGTGTAATGAGCAATTCTGGGGCAGATTTCTAAGTGCAGAGCAATCACCATGGACACCAATACAATGTTCCACTTTTAGAATATGCTGCTCTTTATACATAACCTTCATTTTATTTGGGATGAGGTTTTTATTTTATGTTGGACCTGCCAACTGTTCAGGGACACTGTATGCTTGCTGTGTACTTTGGTATTTTGCTTGGCATTTTTCCAGGTGCTAATCTTAAGGTGAACAAATTTACTTGCTAAGAGACTGATAAACAGATGCTGCAGTAATAGTATCGATAATAAAGCAGCACTGCACTTTATGATTTTTTAAAGGTTAATTCTAGCCATCTTAGTTAACCTCTTTGTGACGCTTGGACGTTCTTTGCCGCCCTATTTTTATGGTCCCAAAAGATGACATAGAACGTCCAACATTCAACAGTGCACCGCGGATCCCCGTGATGAGCTGTGCTCGGATCCCACTAAAGCGAATTGTCCTCAGTCTGACAGGGAAAATGAAGCCGATGCTCAAATTCTACAGGAATTACGTTACATGATAATTTGTGTACCTTCATTGAAGCATCATGCCATGGGTGACACATAGTAATAGTAAACTGTGATTTTGAATTTTAATATGGGTAGACCCGCAAACTATACAGTACATGTGCATGATGGAATTTGCTTACAACTAATGTGAACCCTTCCTGTGATATTGCAATCTAGGCATTGTATTACTGAACATTTAATCTACTTGTGAGGTCATATTTTACCACTCCTTTACTTTTTCTTAGATGTCAAATATGAATCTACTACAATTTTTGTACTGCATTACACAGTGGTGGATCCAGGATGAGGACAACGGGGAAATTGCCCAGAGAGGAGAGACAGACAGACATGGGAGAGGAGAGACAGACAGACATGGGAAAGGACAGGAGAGACAGACAGACATGGGAAGGGAGAGGAGAGACAGGCAGATACTGATGGATGGGGCGAGAGGAGAGAACACAGATGGGGAGAGAGGAGAGAACACAGATGGGGAGAGGAGGAAAAGAGACAGCTATGGGGAGGAGGAGAGAGACATACATGAGTACAGGGACAAAGAGACAGCCATAAGAGGTAGAGAATAGAGACATGCATGGGAAGGGAGAAGAGAGAGACAGACATGAGAAGGAGAAAGACAGACATGGGAAAGAGAATAGAGAAAGACATGGGAAGGAAGAGAGTCAGACAGACAGACATGGGAAGCAGAGGAGAGACAGACAGACATGGGAAGGGAGAGGAGAGACAGGCATACATGGGAAAGGAGAGGAGAGACAGGCAGACATGGGAAGGGAATGGAGAGACAGACAGACATGTGAAGGGAGAGGAGAGACAGACATGTGAAGGGAGAGAAGAGAGAGACAGACATGGGAAGGGAGCGGAGAGAGGGACAGACATGGGAAGGGAGAGGAGAGAGAGACAGGCATGGGAAGTGATGGGAGACGGACATGTGCCCCTCCCGAGATCAGACTCTGGATCTGCCCCTGGCTATACTTTATTACTTCTCAAGGCTAGGGGCATGACCTTATTCTTTGTCTTTTTTTTTGTTTACTGATGATTATTTGGTGGTATAGGAATAATCTTGGACCCATCGTGGTTACAGGATCGTACGCAAGTTGGGAAAGTGAGGATCTGTGAACTCAGAACTGCTATGAAGCCACTCCAGGATTGGACTAAATAACCAGCTGCTATTCCAGATCATCCAAGGAAGGGGGGGGGGGGGGGGGGGGTCAGATTTCTGCAGTCTGATGACTCTGTTCATTCCTCCCAAGCAAGGAATGATACCAAGTGTAAGAGACGCATGTAGAGAGTAGGTAGAGTAAAATAGCACAAACTGCCATTCGGTGTTCCAGAACCTGCCCTCCCTCTCTGCACGCTCCTGTGCCCTACTATTTTACACACACAAAAATGCCCTCGTTTCCGCTTCTAACAAAATTCAATCTGGAGCTGGAATGAAGCTTTCTCCTGTCGGCTGGATTAGCTGTGAACTGATATCTTCCTTCAAGTATTATGAAGCATGTGGCTCTCTGCCAGTGTTTCAGGGTACCTCCTTCCAGATCATTGGAACATCTTCTATTTTCCACCGTCTTTATTATATAAACTGGACGTACAGGCCCAAACTATCATTAATCAAACCTTCCTGCTGCACAGAGTTATATCCTAACCTCTGAAAACAAAGGTTATGTCGAAATAACAGGATAATGTCATGTTTAAAATAAAGAAGAGAAATATCACTTGGACTCCTATGCATTTAAATAAAGAGTAAAATTAAGAAAGAAAGAAACATTTAACAATCCACTTTAAGAATATAATTCTTTCTGAATTTCGTTTCTATGATGTGTAATTCTCAAGATAATACGGAAACATTTATATTCTACTCAGCCCTAAATTTGACAAACATGCTGTTGCAACCTGTTGTCAGCTTAGATTATCACATGCACAGTGAATATGTTTTCATGCTACCTCTGATGATGGCATTGCAGTTTAATACCGCTAATAGAATTAGATTGTCAGCGATGTTCAGTAATGGCACATGTGTGACTTGCGTTGTGCAAGCTACTTCTCACTTTGTTAACTGTAAGCTTACCGAGGGGAGTGAGAAAATGGTCCTTAATTTGTTATGGGCTTTATTCATGAAACATGCAATTACAGGGAATTGACAAGGGAATTTCAAACTTAAGGTGAAAATAGCCAAGCTGGAAAAAATCCCCAATTCAGCTTAATTTACAATAGAATTGATCTTTTGCCTACATTCATAGCTAAAATTCATAATGTAATGACAAAAAAGCTTAGATCACTAAACCTGTAATGATGGAAATCAATGGATATAAAAATACAATTTGCAGTAAATTAATGGGCAAAAGTGATTAAATTCCTTCCGTGACTTCAGTTAATCCCTAATTCACTACCTCATTGGTCAAAAAAGCCCCATCTTTAACATGGAAATGCATGCTGAACAAAAGCGAATCAATGACGCTGATTACAAAGTAACTTTTGAGCAATTCTCAATTCAATCATTTCTTTCAAAGCAAAAGCAGAATTTTTGGTATCAGCCTGAGTTTCATAATTAAAGGACAAAGGACAGACAAAAAATGAAATTAAGTTTAATTAAAAGATTGCTTCTATTTAAGTAGAAAGTATCTACTTAAGGAGCTTTAATAAAATAATCTGAATAAAGTGCATCATTGAACCATTTTTCCTTGTATAGCTCTACAAGGGTGAGACATGTTGAGTCAGATGAAGGAAGATCTGACCCATCTGACCCAAAATGCTAAATGGCATGTTCTCATAGAGCTACAGCACATGCAACAATAAGGGACTTTACTTGTATTCTTTCAAAAAATTAATTCTATTTAAATGCCAAAACTTGACACCAACTTTCAATTAATCATGAGTTAATTGTTTGCTGACTATTGCTTTTTAAATTTCAAATTCTTAGGTAATTTAGGTCTATTTACAGCAATATCATGACAAGGAAAAACATTAACTTAAGGGTCTACAAAATATACTTTGAACGTCGGGCCTGATGTAATTGCCCCAAAGTTCAGAATGATTTGGGGTACATAAGGGTCATATTGGAAACCGTATTACGAGCTACACATATGCTTCTATGTGACCCGAACAGCCTTGCAATTAAGCCATCATGGCCGATTACATGCCGATTGTTTTTCGATAACAGGTATAAATACACTGAACCAAAAATAGCTTCCATGATCCTCATAGACTTCTTTGGGATGATATGGAAATAGCCAATTTCCCCCCCAAATTAAAAATAAAAATGTTAAAAGTTGCCGGCTCCACTCTCTGGCATCACAAAGAGATGAAAGACTCAGTTCAGTACTTCTTTTGACCATTTATTCCACCAGCAACATTTCAAACAATCAGCTTTTTTTTAAGTGTAGTGTAATGTTCAACATGTGAATCTTATAAAGTCATTCCCATAATCATGTGATGATTTAAACTGAATTACAATCCACTAAATTAATTATTCAATAAACACTTTTTTGATATAATTATGGGATTTACTATATAAGTGAGTCAAGTCTTTATTTTTACTTCCATTTAATCCTATTCAGCAGTGTAATAGCAGTGATTGGCTGTGGCTGATGCTAGTTGCAGTACAACAACTGGCTGACTGAGGGTAATAGGAACGGCAGAGCTCCACATTGGCCACCACAGTTCTAATACCATAAACATAGTATTAAGACTGATGTTAATTTTAATGCAGAGATGAACAGGTCATAGATGTCAAAACGATCTCCCAATTAGCAAGCACAGAGCAAGTCATAGTAAAATCTCAAGACAGGTGTTTGAATAGCCCGTATCACCATCTGAGTTACAGATCATGCTCTCATTCTATTTTAAGTTCATGCAAAAAAGGGTTTGATGTGCAGTCAGCTTAGGGAAACAGGTGTGACTCGGGTGTAAGAGAGTGATACACTCAGGTCATCTCCACCTAGGCATCACTAGTAAACTCAGTGGACCGTGGAATGAAGTAGTATAAAGGGAGCACACCACACAGCAGGTCCACACATAGGTGCTCATGTTTATTACAGGGACACCATTTTTCAATAGGTGCCATAGCATCAACAGCACAAAGTTCTGTGTATAAATCATCTGCCACTTTTTGACATTTTTGGCACAATAAAATGATGTTTATAAGGTGTGTGTATGCTGTGTGTATATATGGATGTTTCATTAAGTTTCAAATATTAGCATAGTTGATTGTTCTAAAGATGAAAATTAGGATTAATCCATTTAATCAAATGTTATGAATATAAAAAGAAATAAAATTGTGGGCACACACTGCAAGTGATTGTATAGCTCACCAGTCATAACTTTGACCACAATATCAGTGTGTGTGTGTGTATACACATTTATATGATATTGCCATCTGGTTGAACACAGGTGCAGTGATGGCTAGCCCATTATTATGGAACATAGGTTTGAAGGGAAAGGTACTTCACAACAACTAGGGTTCATAAGCATGCCCCCCGTAAATTCAAACAGACCAAGTAAATTCAAACAGTTAGTAGACTGTTTAGGGTAGGTTAACTAGATGGAGCAAGCTGAAAAAATACTTGGCAGGCAGGGAAGTGCAGCAAAAAAAGATTTTTTTTTTCTGCGTACCCCATAGCTGTCAGAGTGGATTAGTCTGCTCTGTTGGTCTCCCTCTACCTGGTCTACTCCACTTCACTCTGGCAGCTGATAATTCATATGCCCCTGCCTGGACAGAGTTACAGCTTCCATGCTGCAGACACAAGGTAGTTTATTTCAAACATTTATTGCAGCTATGGTTAGTTAAAATGCCAGCTGTCGAGACTACATTTTTTGACTCTCAGTCTCTCTGATATGGTAAGTATCATGGTTAAGGGACTACTCAAGAACTGGAGTGCCAAAGGTTATCTATTATATTATTAGGGATTGGTACTGCAGCTGCTATATAATGCACATCTCATGATTCTCAACCATTCATTCTGTTGGCTGAACATAGCCACTACTGCTGCCTAACAAGCAGGGCTGACCCTTTAGTGGGGCAGAGTGGGGGCAGCACCTTGGCAGAGGCGGCACTTTGCTGCTCCATGCAGCGGTCTTTTTCTTTTTTTTCCCTGTGTCCGGGGGAGCTTGATAGAAGGAGGTCTCAGCCAATCAGGTGAGACCTCTCAACTCTCCTGACTGGCTGAGAGTTCAGAAGCCAACCATGATTGGCTCAGTCCCTCCTTCACATGAGGAGCTCAAAGAAAAGAGATACCTGGACCAGGTAAGTTAAACAGTTACACAGTGTGTGTGTATGTCAGTGTGAGGGTTTGTGTATGTCAGTGTGAGTGAGTGTGTATGTCATGTGAGAAAGTGTGTGTGTATGTCAATGTGAGTGAGTGTGTGTGTATGTCAGTGTGAGTGAGAGTGTGTACGTCAGTGTGAGTGAGAATGTGTGTGTATGTCAGTGTGAGTGAGAGTGTGTGTGTGACAGAGTCATTGTGTGTGAGTGAGTATGTGGATAAAGGGGTTAACTCCTCTGATTCTACCTCTATCTGTCTAGCCACCCAAGGAGTTAACTCATCTGACACTGCCTCTATCTGTATAGCCACCCAAGGGGTTAAATCCTCTGGCACTGCCTCTATCTGTATAGCCACTCAAGGGGTTAACTCCTCTGACACTGCCTATATCTGTCTAGCCACCCAAGGGGTTAACTCCTCTGACACTGCCTTTATCTGTCTAGCCATATAGGGGTTAACTCACCTGACACTGCCTATAAATGTCAAGCAATCAAGAGGTTAACTCATCTGACACTGACTATATCTATGCGGATTTTGTTTTAGTTCACTGGGCACATTACGTTTTAGGGAATTGCACAGCCTATTATCATAATAATGTTTTACGATGACTCTCTTTTTACCTTATGGGTGGGCGCTTTGAAAAAATATTTTATTATGTACATAAGCAGTGCTTTAGTGGGCATATAAAAATAAAATGTTTTTTTTTTTCTAAGAGCTCACCCACGAGGTGAAAAGAAAGAAATGGTAAAACAAACATTATTATGAAAATAGGGTGTGCAGTTCCCCTAAACATAATATGTGATCACTGACCTATAACATGACTCAAGGGTACACATTTTAATCATGGCCTGCCAATACTCGCACCATATAATTTTTCACATAGAAAGGTGTTCTTGCATTAAACTCTCACTTCCTGTTAAGTTAAATTTTAGTTTGAATTGCTATTATTTTATTTTTATGGGGGGAGGGGGGGGGGGGGGCGGCAGCATTTTGTTTTTCGCCCCAGGCAGCACAATGTCTTGGGCCGGCCCTGCTAACAAGTTTACTAACTCTAACTACATATTTTTTGTAATACATGAGAATGTGTGCTGTGCATCACAGAGCTACACTACACAGCCTTTGTTAAATGCAATTCCCATAATGTTGAGAATGCTACATTGCTATTTTATTATTATCGGACTTGTAGCTAACTGTTGATGGGGCTGTACACTAGAAACACTAACTTTTGTTGACTGCATTTACAACAAGCTATTTTACTAGCTGACCTTCATGGGAATTGTAGTTATAGACTAGGCTTATGGTGGTCTACACTACACTACACACCAACATTTTTATTGTTGACTACAGCTCCCATGATATACAGTCAGCCACTCCTAGAAGAACATTATAGGAATTGTAGACTGGATAAATCCTATTGTAAACTGAAGTTCGCATGTTGCGCAGGTACATGCTCATCTGTCAGATATTATTATCATTTTTCAGTTTAATGTAACTGAAAACTAACCTTTACCTCCCACCAGGATACTCCTCTCCTGAGCCATCAAAGGTAGGCAATGTGGAGGTGGGAAGGAAGTATTGCGAGAGGGCAAAGGTGAGGATGATATTTTGATGATATATTCCCCTGTGGAAAAAAACCTGCGGACACCAATGACGGAGAGGTAAGCACAATTATAGAATTTATATGGCAGGAGGACAAACAATGGAAAACAGAATGATTGTTGTCAGGGGCGTATCGTGCCCCTGAGTGACAGGCGTGCTGCCAGCCAAGAGCACGCCTGCCACTCGGAGGCACGACGTCTCTCGTGTATTTCCAGGGGTTTGTGTGCCAGCACACAAACCCCCGGAAATACACGAGAGACTTTGTTACATCTGAAAGATGACGCTGCCACGAATTCGGCAACAGAGTCACTCACTTTTCTGCCAATTTGACAAGCGCGAAAAGTATACGAAAAATTTGCATACTTTTAGTGCTTGTTGAATTGGCAACAGAGTGAGTGACTCTGTTACCAAATTCGTAGCAGCGTCGTCTTTCAGATGTATTTCTGGGGTTTGTGTGCTCTCTGCTCGGAGCACACAAACCCCAGAAATACACAGCATGGGTTCTCCGTGCTAGGTGTGTGCCGCACACCTAGCACATATGGAGCATCCGCCACTGGTTGTTGTTCAAAGGAGAAAAGAAGGAGACTGGGCACTTTGAAAAACTGTCAGGGATGGGCAAGGGAATGGACCCATGGGCTAGCCAGGCCCTAGTGTGAGTCAGCAACAGATTTTCATAATTTCTCAGTACCCTCAATCATTCAATGACTAGCATAACGTCAGGGAGATAATAACAATTAGTGCCACCAGAACCATAGAACTGTGTAAGTGCTCTCCATCAGTTTGACTATTCTCTCTGCTTATTGTGTGCAGGTCAATTACACTGCTTAACTTTCAATCAATATAATAAAATGTTTCAAACTAAGTAACTAAAATAACTGAAAGATTGCATCAAGTGTAGACATTTTAAAGAAAAATGATTTTATTAAAAAATACAAATACAGTATCTTATTGAGCCCTCTACAAGGTGGACATGTTGTTTTTGATCATATAAAGGAAGATCTGAGACATATGACCCAAGATATCTTGCCCCTTATAGTGCTGTATACACAGAGAGGATTCAATAAGGTGCTATATTTGTTTTGTATTATTAACCCCTTAGTGACAAGACATTTTGACAACTGAGAGTTCGGAAGAAGATGACACCTTGGACTCGACTCCTCAAGACACATCCACCCTTTTGGGACCCACTAAGGCAGACTTTGACATCCTGGTGTCCCAGGTGAAAGCCAAGATGACGTCGGCAGTCAGCCTAATACGAGACACAATCAAGGAGGAACTGAAATACATCAGGTCTGACCTCGCGAGCAAAGGCCAAAGATTAGACCACGAAGAGAATGATCAGTCTCTCCTGTGCGAATCCGTAGCTAAGTTGGAAATTAAACTTAACAATCAGCGCCACCTGAATTCGCAACTAGCCCTCCGTGTCTTTGATTTAGACAAAAGAGGCCGGCGATGCAATCTATGCATACAAGGTCTCCCTGAAGCAGACGGACCTGAAGACCTCAAAACGCTGGCCCCCGAGGTCTTCCGCACTATCCTGGGCAGAAGCACCACGGAGAACATCCGTTTAGACAGGGTACATAGAGCCCTCTGCCCGAGAGAAGCCGCAAACCCACAGCCCAGAGACGTCATATGCTGCGTTCACTCCTACCTGGTGAAGGAAGGGGTTCTTTTGAGCAGCACGGAAAACTAGAAAACTCACTTTCCAGGGAGCTTCAATCATGATCCTGCCAGACGTCGCTTGGGCAACACTGCAAACCCGTAAACAGTTAAAGCCGCTAACGGATCTCCTAAGGGCTGGAGACATTCCCTTTTCCTGGGGGTTCCCATTGCAGATAAACGTTCATAGAGGTTCACACAGGATTGTCCTGCGCAACCCCAAAGATCTTCCCCATTTCTGCAATGCGGTGGGCATACAACAACCCAATTTGCTGGACTGGAAGACTGGAGATACGGAAGAAATGATCGCTCCTATGCTCCATAATCAGCCTTGGACCGCAAGACCCCAATGTAAGAGGTGCAACAAAGCTGCTCCGACAGATACCCAACAACTACCAGACCCCGTACTCTCTCAACAGGCCTCGACCTGACTTTTGACAATGACTTTTTGGTATCTAAGTGTTTATCCCCACTCTCCTCTCTAAACTCTCACGGACGCTATGCTGAAACAATCAAGTCTCCGACTCCATTATAGTATGAACATTTCCCCCTTCCCCATGCACTTTTTCTGGCTTATTTGCTGATTTTTGATGTTCGGCCCCCATTTGATGACTGAGCCATACTTGTTTAGCGATGTTCTGTCTTAAAGCAAATCTATTGTGCTACGCTAAAATTTTGGTCCCCCTATACCAATTGATAAATATACCTATGGGGAACACCCTTGAGCCAAGGCTGCCTATGCACAAAGGCTGGTTTTGCCCCTCTTTAACGCCCTCACTAGATGCTCGTAAAAATCTATATGACTAGACAAGCGAAACTATGCCTTTGTCTTCCACCTGTCCTTCTCTGTTTATATACGTATATACTGGTACCATGACCCAACTATAAGGGTGATTCCCCACTTTAACATTGTTACAAATGTGCTCTTACACTAGCACATTAACAAATACTGGAATGTGTTCCAATGTACATACCTCTAAGGCCCTGCGCTACCAGGATAGCTACCCGCTTTGGGTGCGATAAAAGATGCCTGCTCCTCCACCCTACATTGGCTTAAACATGATCTTTGCCTGACTGTGAGGGACTGCCTACACATAGCTCCCTCCCCAATACTGAACTATTAAACTGTTCTTTAACATGTTAATGGTTTTGGCCCACACATGTAGACCTTCAGTTACGTGCATATCTAAGATAAACCCAGTCTCCCCCTCCCTTTCCGCCCCCACCCCCCTACCTAATATCCCCTTACCCCTCACTTCATAACCGGCCTGATAGCCCCCAATGATCCCCATCTATCTCATCCAGATACACTACTGTTTATGAAAAGATCAATATCACATATAGATACCTATGGTTCACCCTACCCCGATGTGTGCTATATGTTCAAAACATGGTATAGATTTTCTACACCGCTTTGTCGATACACGTCTCTGAAAAAAGCACTGAGCCTTCTACAACACAGCTGATCGATGCGCTCTATGATCGAACAGCCATCCCCCCCACAGTTGCTACGTGCCTCTGTACATAATAGCGAAGCTCCAGCACTACTCTTGTGTAGTGGCTCTGAGTCTTCCTTAGGCACCTACACCGTTTACGTCATTTCGACAGATAGCTTAAATCTCGTTTTTATTGTTCTATTTTCTGCCCCTCCGCAATTTTTTCCCTCTTTATTCCTATACCCCCATCGTATGCTCACAAGACAGACCATATACCACCTTCCGCCCCCTTCATGGAAGCACCCATGACTAATCTAGCAGACATAAATATTGTTTCCATGAACGCAAAAGGCCTTAACTCACCAACTAAACGATCCCGATTATTTCGAGTACTTAAAGCCTGCCGTGCTGGGATTGCAAGAAACCCATTTTTTTAGACGAAAGGTTCCCACTTTCCACAATCCCGATTTCCCCCAAGCGTATTTCTCACACTCTCCATTCAAAAAGAATAAGGGGGTGGCAATTTTTATTTCTAAATCCCTTCCGTTCACTTTACTGGATCAGTGGGCAGATAACGAGGGACGAGCCATATTTCTCAAGGGAGTTATTGGCTCGGAGACGATCACACTGGCAACATTATACACACCTAACATTGAACAACATGTTTTTCTCTGTTCTATGATAAGGCGCCTCCATGATTTCTCTGCAGGAATTATCCTCTTAGCAGGGGACCTCAACATGACCATCGACCCTAGATTTGACTCCTCTACAGGAGCCTCCTCGCTACGATACTCCAATATTAAAAAGGTGAAGAGAGCCTTGCATAGTGCGCAGCTGGCAGACACATGGCATATTTTGAACCCGTCCACTAAGGACTATACATTCTATTCACCTCCCCATTCCCGATACTCCCGTATTGATTATATTTTTATATCACATAGACATCTCCCGCTAATTCGTCATTCAGAGATAGGCCATATTACTTGGAGTGACCACGCACCGGTAACAGCTAGACTAATAATGCCCTCACTCACCAAGCGACAATCCTCTTGGCGATTGAATCTTTGCTAAAAGACCAGGAAACTGTTACCTCCCTTACAAGCTCAATACAAAATTACTTCTCTGAGAATTCAACCCCGGATTCTTCGCCTACTATTGTATGGGAGGCCCATAAAGCAGTTATCCGCGGCCTCTTGATTAATATAGGTTCCTATAAAAAGAAGCAACACTTGGCCTCCATGATCAGACTCCTCTCTGAGATGCATCAGATTGAAACAACACACAAACTTACCTTAAACCCAACGGTCTATCAATCCCTGTTTCTTCTGAAAGCCGAATTGGCTGACCTTTGCAATCAGCGGGATCAACATTCTCACATGCTGATCAAGGGCCATCTCTACCGGTTTAAAGATAAAGCAGGTAAACAATTAGCTAAACTTATACGGGACAGGCACAACTCTACTTATATTCCCAGAATCATTCAACACCCCAAGTCGCAAGGGTTTTCAGGGATTTCTATAAGGAACTATACAATCTAACGCCTATGAACCAAACCTTGACACCCCGAACCTGACCAAGGAAATTTCAGACTATCTAGCGAAAAAGGAAGAGACCTCCCCCCCCAAAAAAGGGGAAAAGTCTCAAGTTGAGAGTGAAAATTAGATCTTAAGTGGGCAGGAGTGTGTATAGGTATACTACACAATACCTAATAAGCGAACAAAATAGTGAACAACTAGGATAAGGATTTTATTTTGTGTATACCAGGTTTATCCTAGTTGTTAACTCCACGTCAAATTGGCTAGATGTGACATAGATTACTTAGACTCCCCGATCACAGAGAAGGAAGTTCCACAAGCCATAAAAGATTCCCCTGACGGCCTTACAATAATGGATTATAAAAATTTTCGTGACTCCCTAGGAGCCCCTTTCACCTCAGCCCTCAACTCACTGAAAAATGGTGGAACACTCCCTCCCCAAGCTAAGGAAGCTCATATTACGGTCATACAAAAATAGGAAAAGACCCTGATTGTTGCTCTAGTTATAGACCCATCTTGTTGATCAACATTGACTTAAAGCTATTCGCCAAAATTCTTAGGACATTGAGGTCTTGCAAAATTTTCTACCCTCATCATCCACCGTGACCAGGTTGGATTCATCCCAGGACGCGAGGCACTAGATAACACACAAAAAATTCTCTACCTTATCCACTATGCCAAAATCTCCAACACCCCAGGTATGTTAATCTCAACAGATGCCGAAAAAGCCTTTGACAGGGTGAGCTGGCCGTTCCTATATGCCGTGTCAGAGCATATAGGTGTGGGGCCCTCAATGCTCAGATGGATAGGCTCCCTTTATGATGCCCCTTTTGCACGCATTCGGATTAAAGGCTCTTTATTGGAACAGTTCACCCTGTCTAACGGCACTAGACAGGGATGCCCCCTATCTCCCCTTCTTTTTATTCTTACTCTTGAACCTCTGGCCTCAGCTTCATGCTCTACTCTTAACATAATGGGCATCGAGATGGGTCCACATCATCACAAACTAGCAGCATTCGCAGATGACCTCCTACTGTTTTTAACCAGCCCTATCCCGTCTCTACCTAATAGACATGTGCAAAACTAAAATTTTCGTTTCGTTTTCATCCATTCGGACGAAAATTTTATTTATTTAGTCTAAAATGAATTTCGTTCATTAGTGCATTCGTTTCAGACGAAATTCGTTCATTATTTTCGTTTCGTTAATTTTTATTCGTTCGTTTTATAGAATACAATGTAATACTATTGGCTTTCTATAAACCGAACGAGAGCCCCATTCATAAGAAATTCTTATGAATGGGGCTCTCGTTCGGTTCATAGAAAGGCAATAGTATTACTTGTATTCTATAAGCCAAAAGTCTATAAACCGAACGACTTTCGGTTTATAGACTTTCGGCTTATGGAATACATGTAATCCTATTGCTATTCTATAAACCGAACGACTTTCGGTTTATAGAATAGCCATAGGTTTACATGTATTATATAAGCCGAAAGTCTATAAACCGAAAGTCGTTCGGTTTATAGGCTGTGGGCATTTAACTAATAAGAGACAGAGTCTCCATTCATAAAATTATGAATGGAGACTTTGTCTCCGTGTAGTAAAATGCCGACAGCCTATAAACCGAACGTTCGGTTTATAGGCTGTGGGCATTTTACTACACGGAGACAAAGTCTCCATTCATAATTTTATGAATGGAGACTCTGTCTCCGTGTAGTAAAATGCCGACAGCCTATAAACCGAACGTTCGGTTTATAGGCTGTCGGCTTATGGAATACATGTATTCCTATTGCTATTCTATAAACCGAACGACTTTCGGTTTATAGAATAGCCATAGGATTACATGTATTACATAAGCCGAAAGTCTATAAACCGAAAGTCGTTCGGTTTATAGGCTGTCGGCATTTAACTATACAGAGACAGAGTCTCCATTCATAAAATTATGAATGGAGACTTTGTCTCCGTGTAGTAAAATGCCGAAAGCCTATAAACCGAACGATTGGTTTATAGACTTTCGGCTTATATAATACATGTAATCCTATGGCTATTCTATAAACCGAACGTTCGGTTTATAGAATAGCAATAGGAATACATGTATTCCATAAGCCGACAGCCTATAAACCGAACGTTCGGTTTATAGGCTGTGGGCATTTTACTACACGGAGACAAAGTCTCCATTCATAATTTAATGAATGGAGACTCTGTCTCCGTATAGTTAAATGCCCACAGCCTATAAACCGAATGTTCGGTTTATAGGCTGTCGGCTTTTAACTATATGGATACAAAGTCTCCATTCATAATTTTATGAATGGAGACTCTGTCTCCGTATAGTTAAATGCCGGTGTTCTGACAAATTTCTGGAGCAAATTCTCCTGCGCAATCGCAGGAAAATTTGCTCACTGCGCATGCGCATAAAGTTACAGCTGATAACTCAGCTGTAACTTTGTGACCACCGCGCATGCGCCAGCTGCGCAACCCACCTCCCGCCCCCCTCACACCCCTTCTTACCAGATCATCGACCACAGCGATACACAGCGCATGCGCACGCCTATCCAGCCGTTTGGGAATGCGCGCGTCCGTTGTTGTGTTCTTAAGGTGGTAAGTAACACGGGCGTCGGGACATAAGGGGGCAAGCATCCTGGTGAGGGCTGCCTCATCTTGATGGGATTTGTGATCCTCCTGCTGTATTATTGACATCCTCCGCTGCCTCGCTAGCCACCAGGGAGAATCGGGCAGCTGGGGGATGTCTGCACGAATCGTGCAGACAACCTCCATGCTGCCCGACACTTACGTCTATTATGTATAGTGCATACATCCCCCGGCTGCCCCCACTAGCCACCAGGGAGCAAGAAACAGGTGAGGGGGGGACAGAATAACAAGGGGGGGGGGGCAGAGAGAAACAAGGGGAGGGAAGAGGGGAAGAGACAGAAACAAGGGTAGGGGGGCAGAGAGAAACAGGGGGAGGGAAGGGGGGAAGAGACAGACACAAGGGGAGCGAGGGGGGAGCCAAAGGGAGGGTGAGAGAGAGACAACACTAAGGGGGGAGAGCGACAAATCTGGGGGCAAGGGAAAGAGAGAGGCAGCATTGTCACATAAAAGGAAATAAAAACAAGATTTTTTTTATATCATAATTTTTTATTAAAAAAGCAATTTACATGTGAATATATACTAGACATGTGCATTCGTTTTCGGACGAATGCATTTTCGTCCGAAATTGCATTTTCGTCCATTCGCCCGAAAAACGAAGAACGAAAATGCTAAGCTAACTAAAGCCGAATGAACGAATGGTTAATAAAGGAAAATCATTCGTTCATTCGTCCATTCGTAGTACTATTGCATTCTATAAGCCGAAATAGAGTCGGTTTATAGAATACAATAGCATTTAACTATACGGAGACAGAGTCTCCATTCATAAAATTATGAATGGAGACTTTGTCTCCGTATAGTTAAATGCCCACAGCCTATAAACCGAACGTTCGGTTTATAGGCTGTGGGCATTTAACTATACGGAGACAGAGTCTCCATTCATAAAATTATAAATGGAGACTTTGTCTCCGTATAGTTAAAAGCCGGCATTTAACTATACGGAGACAGAGTCTCCATTCATAAAATTATGAATGGAGACTTTGTCTCCGTATAGTTAAAAGCCGGCATTTAACTATACGGAGACAGAGTCTCCATTCATAAAATTATGAATGGAGACTTTGTCTCCGTGTAGTAAAATGCCCACAGCCTATAAACCGAACGTTCGGTTTATAGGCTGTCGGCTTATGGAATACATGTATTCCTATTGCTATTCTATAAACCGAACTTTCGGTTTATAGAATAGCCATAGGATTACATGTAGTACATAAGCCGAAAGTCTATAAACCGATCGTTCGGTTTATAGGCTTTCGCATTTTACTACACGGAGACAAAGTCTCCATTCATAATTTTATGAATGGAGACTCTGTCTCTGTATAGTTAAATGCCGACAGCCTATAAACCGAACGACTTTCGGTTTATAGACTTTCGGCTTATGTACTACATGTAATCCTATGGCTATTCTATAAACCGAAAGTTCGGTTTATAGAATAGCAATAGGAATACATGTATTCCATAAGCCGACAGCCTATAAACCGAACGTTCGGTTTATAGGCTGTGGGCATTTTACTACACGGAGACAAAGTCTCCATTCATAAGAATGGAGACTCTGTCTCCGTATAGTTAAATGCCGGCTTTTAACTATACGGAGACAAAGTCTCCATTCATAATTTTATGAATGGAGACTCTGTCTCCGTATAGTTAAATGCCGGCTTTTAACTATACGGAGACAAAGTCTCCATTTATAATTTTATGAATGGAGACTCTGTCTCCGTATAGTTAAATGCCCACAGCCTATAAACCGAACGTTCGGTTTATAGGCTGTGGGCATTTAACTATACGGAGACAAAGTCTCCATTCATAATTTTATGAATGGAGACTCTGTCTCCGTATAGTTAAATGCTATTGTAGACTTTCGGCTTATAGAATACTATTGGCTTTCTATAAACCGAACTAGAGTCGAGTCCCCATTCATAAGAAATTCTTATGAATGAGGAGGGACTCTAGTTAGGTTTATAGAATGCCAATAGTATTCTATAAGCCGAAAGTCTTTAAAACGAACGACGTTCGGTTTATAGAATACATGTAATGCTATTGCTGTTCTATAAGCCGAAAGTCTTTCGGCTTATAGAACAGCAATAGCATTACATGTATTCTATAAACCGAACGTCGTTTGTTTTAAAGACTTTCGGCTTATAGAATACATGCTGCTATTGGCTTTCTATAAACCGAAAGAGTCCCCATTCATACGAATAGGTCAATTGACCTATTCGTATGAATGGGAACTCAATTTCGGTTTATAGGAAGCTAATAGCATTACATGCATTCCATAAACCGAAAGTCATTCATGTCGGTTTATGGAATGTAGTACAATGCTATTGGTATTGTAAACCGACTCTATTTCGGTTTAGAATGCCAATAGCACGAATGGACGAATGGACGAATGAACGAATGATTTTCGTTTATTAACCATTCGTTCATTCGGATTTTGTTAGTTAAAATTTTCGTTATTCGTTTTTCGGACGAATGGACGAAAATGCTATTTTCGTCCGAAAATGCATTCGTCCGAAAACGAATGCACATGTCTACTACCTAATGTAATAAAAGAATTTAGCACCTATAGTCATCTCTCCAATTTTAACCCCTTAGTGATAAGACATTTTCCCCTTGACTTTCCCTTGGTGACAATGGCTGTTTTGACATTTCTAGGGTGTTTGTGTTTAGCTGTAATTTTTTTCTTTCTCACATACTGTACCCACACAAATTATATGTTGTTTTTATCGTCATAAGAAGGGCTTTCATTAGATACCATTATGTTCATCATATCTTATAATTTACTACAAAAAAAATCATAAAATATGATGAAAAATTTAAAAAAACCCACTTTTTCTAACTTTGACCTAAAATATAATTTACACAAATTAAATCATTAAAAAAGACCCCATCTAAATAGTTTCTAAATGTTGTCCCGAGTTCAAAAATATGCATGTTTCCATGTTTTTCGGTATTTTTTTGAGAGTTATGGGGCAAAAACTAAAAATAGTGTTTTTTGTTTTTTTCCTATATTGACATTTGGCCCCAACCCGAACCCAAAATTTAACCCAACACTAAATTTAACCCCAACTCTAATCCTTATTATATCCCATAATATTTTTTAATTTTAATTTAATTTTAACCCTATCCCTTATGCTAAAAGTTATTTAATTTTAACCCTATAGGCTAATCTATCTATATAACCTGTTTTTAATTAATTAAATATTTATTTTAAATATTTCCCATTGCAATGCTACTTAACTACCACTAGGGGCAGTCAAGTAGCATATTCAGAGCGACGGAAGTGAAGTTACTTTCACTTCCGAAGCTCAGACCGGCAGAGGGCTTAGCCATATTGACGGAGCAGCATGCTCCGTGGGGCGATCGTGGGTGCTCCAAAATAGAAATTTCAGTGCTGGCTATTGCCTCGACATCGAGGCAATAGACCAGCACCCTTAAAGCGGTTTTCGCGATCGTTGATCGCGAAAACCGCTTGATTCACCGCAGGACGTGCCAGGCACGTCCTTTGTCGCGAAGGTGTTAAAAAAAAAATCTGAAGCTCTCAATATCTCCCTGCCTGTACCCTCAGTGAACTCTCTCAAGAGTTCTTTTCCATTCCGATGGAACGACCACAAGATCAAATACTTGGGCATTTACCTGACAAGTGACCTGTCAAATCTATTTTCCTTGAACCTCCAATCTCTCTTAATGACCTGCAAATCAGATCTAGCTAGTTGGTCTGCTAAACATATCTCTTTGTTCGGCAGAGCTGCCATAGTAAAAATGAATATCCTGCCCCGTTTTCTCTACGTCATTCAGACCCTACCGATCTTCTTCCCTGCCTCATTTTTCAGGGCTCTCCGTAAGCTGATTACACAATTTATCTGGAATAACAAACGCCTCAGACTAAGCAACCGACTCCTAGTGCGACCTAAGACCCTTGGAGATGTGGGCCTGCCTGACGTAGAGAGATACTATAGAGCTGTACACATGGCCAGGATAATGGAGTGGAGTCGCCCCGCATCCAAATTGTGGGTCTCCCTAGAACAAAGGAGCCTAATTCACCCCATCCCACTAGCTGCATGGGTACCCCTTAAACACCTTAGAGCTAATCACCCATCAAACCCGACCATAACGCCTACATTAAAGATATGGAAACGTTATAGACGGGACACAGGACTCATTAACTCCCCTTTGTTAATGCTTCCTGTCATGAAATGGATTTGAAGATCCACTGTGACGGTGGTTCTTGGAGGGGCTTGGCAGCCAGAAGACTCCCTGTGGACTATGGACCCTGTCTGTAAATATATTAGTTTGAGGGTACACACTTTGAGGGCGCCAGAGGAACCCTGTTTTCATCTGGACTTCAAATACAGGCTCATTCAGGATGTGAGCCAAGCTGTGTACACTAGGATTTAAGCCTTTGTCCCATTCAATGTGTTTTCCCCAGGTTAAGATTGTATCCTATCCTGTAAACCCCTGTAATTATGTCACCTTAGCCATTGTCTTCATGTAAGTCATTCAGTGTCCTGTTGTACAGTGATGTCACTTAGCAAGTTACTTTAATTAAGTGCACTGTGTATGTATCTGATACCTTTGTATCCTGAAAGGTGTGAGGCAGGATTTCCCCATTGTATGTCCTTCTGTTAAACTGATTATATTGTGTTGATTATGTGTCTTACTGTCAGTGCTGTATTTACCGCGAGGCATCCTAGGCGGATGAAAAGAATTTTTAAAAAAAAAACAAAAACGCGGCCCTTTAAAAATAAAAGCCCGCGCTTGCAGGCAGAGACGGAGGTGAGAGGGGATCGGAAGATCCCCCCTCACCATTGCTCTGCCTGCCAGGCTGCACGGGGAGCCGAACAGGCAGCACAGATAAACCTCCGTGCTGCCTGTTCGGCTCCCCGTGCAGTGTGCCGACACGAAAGTGCCGACAGTCACGTGACCGGCGCGCTGACGTCATACGCGCGCCCGGTCACGTGACCTGTCGGCACAATCGCCGGGAAGCCGAACAGGCAGCATGGAGGGACCATGCTGCCTGCCACTAGCCACCATGGAAAGGTAAGTGCTGATGGGAGTCAGAGTGTGTGTGATGGGAGACAGTGTGTGTGACTGAGTGTGATGGGAGTCGGAGTGTGTGACTGAGTGTGATGGGAGTAGGAGTGTGTGACTGAGTGTGATGGGAGTAGGAGTGTGTGACTGAGTGTGATGGGAGTGTGTGTGTGATGGGAGTATGAGCTTGATATGAGTCTGAATGATGGGGCATGTCTTAGGTGTGTAACGTGGGTGTGCAGCTTGGGTAGGGGGGGTGCCCGGATTTTGTCTGCCTAGGGCAGCACAAAATCAAGATACACCACTGCTTACTGTGTGTATTGTAAGTAGGTTTACTCATGGTCATTTCTATCTGGATTACTAATGCTGTGATGTCATGTTTATGTGTATATAAGTCTGTGCTGTTGCACAAATAAAGGAGTTGTTCAATCTTGCTGTACCTAACTGCTAGATGTCCTGTCTATTTGGATACAAAGAGCAAGGGTCCAGGAAAGACTTGCTGGGTGAATGCTGAGCTGTAATTGGGGGCTAAGGAGGTGATTTCCCACAACGGACAGGGGGTCTACTTCGTCCGGTAGACGGTCCGTTACACTTCCACTCTTAGGGAATGACAGTTTTGTCCCGGGCCTAGATAGAGAATTTTTTCTAGATATATTCCAGTCCCAATTGCACTACCCTAGACTAGGCCATATACTAGAGGGGGGATACTAAGGCCTCTAGCCCAGTTGGTTCCTTCTATGCCGCCGACCCAGGGCCAGACATATAAATATATGCAACTGAAATGTTTTGTTTCCTCACTGACCAGTGTGTCCTCTTTACCCTCTAACGCTACTGCCTTTGAACTTCTTTGCATGACCAAAGACCCCCCCACAAAAGGGTATCATCCAGCTACCGTATTCTTACAGATATGACCGAACATAGTAAGCCTCATTATATACGTATGTGGGAAAAGGATTCCAATCTTACACTAACACGACAGCAATGGCAGAAAATTACATCTTTGTCACATAAATGCTCAATCTCCACCCACATACAAGAAAAATTTTTAAAATTCTCACACGTTGGTACATGACCCCCCAAATATTGCATAAACTGTATCCCTCCTCCTCTGACAAGTGTTGGAGATGCCGCCAACACACAGGTGATTTTCTGCACTTATGGTGGACCTGCCCACTGATCCAGTCCTTCTGTACAAATGTTCTAAAAGTCGTTCGTAAAGTCGGTGATGACACTATTCGTAGCGAGCCTCTTACTGTCCTCCTCCATACACCAATACACTTGCTCAATGCCGCTAAATTATTGATCCCGAGGCACTGGAAAAAAGCTACCCCCCTACCTTTAGGGAATGGCTAGAGTCAGTAGAGTCGACTAGAGCCCTGAAGGACATCAATCAAACTGCTATGGGCAAAGCGACCCTCCACAGACAAAAATGGCTCCACTGGTCACTATACTTACCTAGCCCTGAATGCCAAACCGATATCCTTGCAGCCGAGACGACATCCCAGACGAGTAATTATATACTTACTTAACTCATTCATATACCAGTATCTACTCAAATACTACAGAAGATATCGAGCATGCTGCTCCGACAATAGTGCACCCCAGAGCCCGAATTTCGGTGCTGGCTATTGCCTCGACATCAAGGCAATACACCAGCACCGTCAGAGCGGTTTTCATGATCGTTGAAACCGCTTGTTTCACCGCAGGACGTGTCAGACATGTCCATTGTCAGGAGCGGAGTTCCATTGTCGCGAAGGGGTTAAAACATTTCTATTTAACATACCTACATTTGATACAGTCTTTCAGTTAAACATAACTTAATTTTTGCTGACAGTTGTAATTTAAGCTCCTGATTCACAGGGGCCAAATTAAATAGGCTGGTAAATAGAAAAGAGGGCCATCTGGTCACACCCTACATTACAGAAAGCTTACCAGATCTGTGGAATATACTCTCAATAATGGAATTTAACACCACTAACAAGAATCCAGAAGGGAATGTAGAGTATTTGAAATAGTTTGTTTGATGACCCATTATCATACAAATGGTTAAAGTAAATTAACACAGAACGGCATATCCCTGGCCCACTTCTGTTTTCCCAATTCGGAGTTCAGCGTAATAGGTTCTTGAGTGTAATGTATACTTGAGATATCTGCGTTACACTGTGCAATGTTCAGTATTCTGTGAGATGTCTCAGCACCTCCTGGAATTACGATCCCTCTAAAAAAGGCAGCTGACTCTATGAAGAAGTCCCCTAATCTCACCCACAATATATTACAAAACCCACACCATAAGAAATCCGTATGCCATCTTGGCAAAGGGTCGTTCAAAAGTACAAACTGAAAGATTGAAGAACTGTTACTATTCACATCAGTGGGTGTCCATAGGGTAAGCAAGATGCTCAGTTCATCCACTCTTGGAAGTTTGCCCACAGCAATTCTGCACCCCCCTGAACTGTTACATATTAAATACCCCAATAACCACTGACCATTCAGTGGGGCTCTTTAATGATTCACAGAGTTGGTTGAGTGGATTGTATTAAAATTAATATAATATGTTTTTTCCAAACATGTTTTTTCCTGTTAAATCACATTAAAACTATGTTTATGGACAGTGGAAGTGTTCTTACATTGTGTTTTTTTAATAAACATTCTGTGTTTTATATCATTTTAACCATCACCCTTTGTCTGTTTTTATGGCTACATTACGGCCCAAAGAAGATAAAGCCTGACGTTTATTTATTGCTCCTCAATGTGTATGAGTTGTTTACTGTTTGTGCGCATATTTGGGTTATACAGCAAAACCTTTCTTAATATAAACATATTTAAAATACATATGATTTAAAGAAATAATACAATCAATGTACTTTATTGAGCCATCATTGCTCTGTAAAGTCTATCAGTGGGCAGCCATGTTGTTTACAATCTTCGGTCAGAACTTCCGTCACCTGACCAAAATAAAGGATGATCTGACCAAAGACTAAAACCATCTCTCCCCCTGATATAGCAAAGGGGGCTCAATAAAGTACGTTTTATGACTTTTGTACCATAATGTTGCACCCAGGCTCACTCCTGTTTTGAGGCATTAATACAGCTCTACTCAGACAGCAGTGTGGATGATGGGAGTTGCTATTCAGTAACTTGTAGACTGTTGCACAAAGTAGTGGCACTTTGAAAATAAATTAATAATAACTGGAATAGTGTGAATTATTCCATAATGTACTACTCTGTCAAACATATATAAATAAAACCAATGTATCAGTGCCATCACACATGGACTTGCATGGTATACACATATCAGTACAAGGGCCCATCCCAGTTTGGTGACACCCAGGCCGATAATTACTCAGTTACAAGTAATTAGCTTACAACTGCCTTTCATGGGGGATTTGTGTAGAGGGTTTGTGGGAATGGTAGGTATTTAGCACAGGCAGGTGTCTCTGTGAAATCCCGCCTGATCTTTTGACATCTGTGTTACCCCTGCTGTGTCTGGAAGGAGCCGGGATGTAAACAAGCAGATATTGCACCTCTGTCAGTGCAGGGTCAATAGACCTGTAATCCTGGAACAGTCTTTGACAGCTAATAAAAACTTAGAAACCCTTTCTTGTGGGAAGATTAGCATATAGGGGGTTACTGAGCTAATGTAAAGAATTAGTGTTGGGTATTTCTCAGAGAGTTTAGGGATAATGGACATGAATAAAACATTTTAATAACACAGCTGAGGGCAGGGATTTCCAACAGTGTTTGTACTACATTGAAAAAAAATTGAATTCAGTGACATCAAATAAGGAGGTCTTGGAAAGATACGCAAGACTGTTTCTATGGCAACAGCAATAACTATCTCTTTTTATTTCCAATTTTTAGGTGCTAGGAAGTGGGGAGAAAAAAAAACTAATGACGCAGATCATGTGTCAGGAGTTAGGACAGAACAACCACTCAGGTCATGCGGTATGCACTGGCTCCTCTCACCCTACTTCCTTGGGATGCCAGTGTAGGCCAAGCGACATAAGTGATTGTTCTGAGCTTCCGTGGATATGTTGAGCACCATAGGTCTGATTGCTGTAGAGGACACCAGTAGACTATCTTGCATCTTCAATTTAGAAGCAGTCCATTGTATATATGCTAATACTTTGCTCCGAGTTGTGGGAGCCATCTAAGTTGTCACTTTTCGTTTGTTTTTAACTTTTTATATTATTAAACAACATTGAGCAATGGATACTTTTTTTTTTTTAACTTTCATTTATATGACACAATTGTTGGAGGAGGATATATACTCATGCTAAGTATTGCTATGGGAGGTGTCACGGAGATTACAAGCTATCCATGTAAAATTGGTCTTCGGAGTTTACATACTTATCCTTTGCTCTGGGTCGTAATAAGAACACACACATGTGAGTTGAAAATCGTTACTATTTATTGTTACAATAAGTACACTCTGTAGTGTTAGACTATCCTTTGCACATCTCTTCATTTTACATGTGGTGAGGATATCTACAGAAGACTTCAACTCCAGTAATGTTGAGCAAGCAACATTGCTAGTTTATTATTTGGGGATGGGGCTGCTGGCAGGAGGGAGGATCTACAGTGCAAACACTCTTATAATATGGTAGAATTTTTCTCACTTGGCTACTTTGGCCTTAAGTTTGAAATTCCCATCTCAATTCCCCGAAATGATGTCTTTCATGAATAAAACCCTAACTTTTGTTGACTGTGTATGGACAGATATCAATATATAGAATTAATTGGGAAAATGATGATACATGTACATCACAGTGCTTCACAGCCAAAGAAACCCAAGGTTCAATCAGTGAGTCTGTGATGTCAGAAGAAACAAATGGATAAGTGGTTGGCCATTAGGTTCCTGAATAAAATAGTCACAGTATCTGGCAGCTTTTCTATGTAAAATGCTGCACAGATATCCAAACTCTCGTTTATAATGAAAATGATAGTTTTCCCTTGCTCATCCCAGCAACAGACAACTGTTTTACTGCCCCTTTAAGAAGAATTAAAAGGAAACATACATATATATGTATATTACCTTAGAGAATTTTTCCAAATCATATGTACCTCCAGAAACAGCCTATATTTCATGTTTTGAGATTTAAAATAATAGAAATATTACATCTGTTAATTAGGGGCTGTTTTATTCTCCATAAAAAAATCTCCACCTTATGCAACTGTTTATTCACAATGATGTCATCTGTACTGAACTCACTTTCCTACATTTCACTCATTCGTCTAAAACTGACAGGACATTTAAGCTTCCACCTAAAGTTTAGATTTAACTAAATTTATTTATAGATATTAAAGTAACAATTCAAATAAAATCATATTTTCTATATCTAGAAAGGTAAACATTTAGAAAGAAGACATGTCCATATTAAATAAATTATTGATTCAAATTTAATCTTTATAGATCAAAAGTGATAATTTAAGTGAGCCTGCCTGTGGAGTGTTTGATGCTGAATATTGAAAGTTACCAACATTGTACTTTAAACTAAGAGGCAAAAGTAAAGGCAGAGGCGTAACTAGGGACCACTAGACCCTGGTGCAGAAAGTGGCCTTCCCCCGATTTCACCGAGAAACAAGCTGGCACTTTGCCATCTTAGTCCCCAAATAGCATGTATGTGCAAACCGCCCCCGTACCATATTTGAAAACCAGACAGCCTCTCTGAGCCATCTTAGCTTCCAATACAGCCTCCATGTGCCATCTCAAAAATTCCTAGACATTTCAAAAGGACTGGAGGTCACCCCACACACAAAGTAAGCAGATGACAACAGTCCAGGTGTAAAGCCAAAATCAGGATCCAGAGTACATGACTGGGACCTCAAAGACAATTGGGCACAGGCATCTAGAGTAGCAAGTTTATATGGAAGGCATACTAATATAATCTAATATAGACCAATGTAGACAGCACAATATAGTGTAGAATGGCTCATTACATCACAAGTTTTAATTAATGTTGTTTACGCACAAACTTGAATCAGGGGGCATCACAAGAATACCGGTGCTGTTATGGCACTGGTATGCTCTCGTGGGCCTGTGATGTCACCAAGTTAAAGGGATGGTTTCCTTGTGATGTTTCCCTTACAGTCATCAAATCCATCAGTGTTTGCGCTGAAAGATGTGATGTGTGTTGTTTCCTGCCATGTGCCCTGATGGTCATGTAGTAAACTAACAGTGCAGGCAATTGGGGTCGGATGGGTTGCCGAGTCGCCTTGAGTGAGGAGAAGTGAGGAGACCTAGTTAAGGTCCCCTTGCTGATGCGATAGCAGAGAGAGCTGGTCGCCTTCCTATGGAAACATGGCAGCTGTCAGTCAGAGAATAAATCCAAAAGTACACTCCAGTTTATCCTCACACTAGGAACAACTAACATTTCAATTGTGCTTCTATATTAGTGTTTAGTGTTCTTTTAAGTCGGAAATTCATTTGTCAGTTCGATGCAGTTCCCTGGTATTTTCTAGATCAACATTAAATTGTCTGTCATAAAGTCCAGTAAATGTTCACCATGAACAGTGTTGGTACCTACGGATGGTCATAATTCCCAAGCATCCTTAAACAATTGTGTATAGTGGATCCCTCAGAACCACGTTGATTGATAGTTAATTTCCTTATGGTCACATATGGCTTCTACATACTACAAGACAGCATGCAGAAGTTATATGTGGCTGGTAAAAAATGGCTGAAGTGACAACTCTATCCACTATAGTGCATCCCATGGGCAATACTGTCTTGCCTCCATTATCCACTGCCAAATTAATAAATGATGCTTGAAGCACCGTGAGCTCTCTGCAGGGTACACCTGAGTAAATCACTGTTTTCTCAACCTGGTAGGATTACGTGACAGCACATAGGAGTGGAAAAACAACATCCTGACTCCGCCCTGGATTTATACTCACAAAAATATGGCTACTCACATGTGATTTCTGTGTATGTAAGTCTCTTATATTTGTTCTTACTTTACTCACATAGTAGTGGCGTCCCGAGGGGGGGGCCGCCGGAAAAAAAAAAAATCAGGAGGGAAGACTGCACAGAGGAGGCGTCCGTCCGGGAACACAGAGCAGCAGCAATTCGGTAAGTGATGGGGAAGGGGGAGAGGAGGGTGGTTTAAAACGAGCACTTTAATGGCACAATATTCCTGGGCTCTGAGTGGCGCACTATTACTGGGTTCTGACTGGCACAATATTCCTGGGCTCTGAGTGGCACACTATTACTGGGTTCTGACTGGCACAATATTCCTGGGCTCTGAGTGGCACACTATTACTGGGCTCTGACTGGCACAATATTCCTGGGCTCTGAGTGGCACACTATTACTTGGCTCTGAGTGGCACACTATTACTGGTATCTGAGCGGCACACTATTACTGGGATCTGACTGGCACACTATTACTGGGCACTAACTGGCACACTATTACTGGGCTCTGACTGGCACAATATTACTGGGCTGTGACTGGCACACTATTACTGGGCTCTGACTGGCACAATATTACTGGGCTCTGACTGGCACACTCTTACTGGGCTCTGACTGGCACAATATTACTGGGCTCTGACTGGCACACTCTTACTGGGCTCTGACTGGCACAATATTACTGATATCTGACTGGCACACTATTACTGGGCTCTGAGTGGCACACTATTACTGGGTTCTGACTGGCACAATATTGCTGGGCTCTGACTGGGACAATATTACTGGGCTCTGACTGGCACAATATTACTGGGCTCTGACTGGCACACTATTCCTGGGCTCTGACTGGCACAATATTCCTGGTATCCGAATGGCACAATATTACTGGGCTCTGACTGGCACACTATTAATGGGCTCTGAGTGGCACAATATTCCTGGGCTCTGACTGGCACAATATTCCTGGTATCTGACTGGCACAATATTCCTGGGCTCTGACTGGCAAAATATTCCTGGTATCTGAGTGGCACACTATAACTGGGTTCTGACTGCCATACTATTACTGGGCTCTGACTGGCGCAATATTCCTGGTATCTGACTGGCACAATATTCCTGGGCTCTGACTGGCACAATATTCCTGGTATCTGACTGGCACAATATTCCTGGGCTCTGACTGGCACAATATTCCTGGTATCTGAGTGGCACACTATTACTGGGTTCTGACTGCCATACTATTACTGGGCACTGACTGGCACAATATTCCTGGTATCTGAATGGCACAATATTCCTGGGCTCTGACTGGCACAATATTCCTGGGCTCTGACTGACACAATATTCCTGGGCTCTGACTGGCACAATATTCCTGGTATCTGAGTGGCACACTATTACTGGGCTCTGACTGGCACACTATTACTGGGCTCTGAATGGCACAATATTACTGGGCTCTGACTGGCACACTATTACTGGGCTCTGACTGGCAGAATATTACAGGCATCTGACTGGCACAATATTACTGGTATCTGAATGGCACAATATTACTGGTATCTGACTGGCACAATATTACTAGGCTCTGAGTGGCACGCTATTACTGGGTTCTGACTGCCATACTATTACTGGGCTCTGACTGGAACACTATTCCTGGTATCTGAATGGCACAATATTCCTGGGCTCTGACTGGCACATTATTCCTGGGCTCTGACTGGCACAATATTACTGGGCTCTGACTGGCACACTATTACTGGGCTCTGACTGGCACACTATTACTGGGCTCTGACTGGCAGAATATTACAGGCATCTGACTGGCACAATATTACTGGTATCTGAATGGCACAATATTACTGGTATCTGACTGGCACAATATTACTAGGCTCTGAGTGGCACGCTATTACTGGGTTCTGACTGCCATACTATTACTGGGCTCTGACTGGAACAATATTCCTGGTATCTGAATGGCACAATATTCCTGGGCTCTGACTGGCACGTTATTCCTGGGCTCTGACTGGCACATTATTCCTGGGCTCTGACTGGCACAATATTACTGGGCTCTGACTGGCACACTATTACTGGGCTCTGACTGACACACTATTACTGGGCTCTGACTGGCACACTATTACTGGGCTCTGAATGGCACAATATTACTGGGCTCTGACTGGCACACTATTACTGGGCTCTGACTGGCAGAATATTACAGGCATTTGACTGGCACAATATTACTGGTATCTGAAACGCACAATATTACTGGTATCTGACTGGCACAATATTACTAGGCTCTGAGTGCCACACTATTACTGGGTTCTGACTGCCATACTATTACTGGGCTCTGACTGGCACAATATTCCTGGTATCTGAATTGCACAATTTTCTTGGGCTCTGACTGGCACAATATTCCTGGGCTCTGACTGGCACAATATTACTGGGCTCTGACTGGCACACTATTACTGGGCTCTGACTGGCACACTATTACTGGGCTCTGAATGGCACAATATTACTGGGCTCTGACTGGCATAATATTACTGGGCTCTGACTGGCACACTATTACTGGGCTCTGACTGGCACAATATTACTGGGCTCTGACTAGCACACTATTACTGGGCTCTTACTGGCACAATATTACTGGGCTCTGACTGGCACACTCTTACTGGGCTCTGACTGGCACAATATTACTGATATCTGACTGGCACACTATTACTGGGCTCTGAGTGGCACACTATTACTGGGTTCTGACTGGCACAATATTGCTGGGCTCTGACTGGGACAATATTACCGGGCTCTGACTGGCACAATATTACTGGGCTCTGACTGGCACACTATTCCTGGGCTCTGACTGGCACAATATTCCTGGTATCCGAATGGCACAATATTACTGGGCTCTGAGTGGCACACTATTACTGGGCTCTGAGTGGCACACTATTACTGGGCTCTGAGTGGCACAATATTCCTGGGCTCTGACTGGCACAATATTCCTGGTATCTGACTGGCACAATATTCCTGGGCTCTGACTGGCAAAATATTCCTGGTATCTGAGTGGCGCACTATAACTGGGTTCTGACTGCCATACTATTACTGGGCTCTGACTGGCGCAATATTCCTGGTATCTGAATGGCACAATATTCCTGGGCTCTGACTGGCACAATATTCCTGGGCTCTGACTGGCACAATATTCCTGGGCTCTGACTGGCACAATATTCCTGGGCACTGACTGGCACAATATTCCTGGTATCTGAGTGGCACACTATTACTGGGTTCTGACTGCCATACTATTACTGGGCACTGACTGGCACAATATTCCTGGGCTCTGACTGGCACAATATTCCTGGGCTCTGACTGACACAATATTCCTGGGCTCTGACTGGCACAATATTCCTGGTATCTGAGTGGCACACTATTACTGGGCTCTGACTGGCACACTGTTACTGGGCTCTGAATGGCACAATATTACTGGGCTCTGACTGGCACACTATTACTGGGCTCTGACAGGCAGAATATTACAGGCATCTGACTGGCACAATATTACTGGTATCTGAATGGCACAATATTACTGGTATCTGACTGGCACAATATTACTAGGCTCTGAGTGGCACGCTATTACTGGGTTCTGACTGCCATACTATTACTGGGCTCTGACTGGAACAATATTCCTGGTATCTGAATGGCACAATATTCCTGGGCTCTGACTGGCACATTATTCCTGGGCTCTGACTGGCACATTATTCCTGGGCTCTGACTGGCACAATATTACTGGGCTCTGACTGGCACACTATTACTGGGCTCTAACTGGCACACTATTACTGGGCTCTGACTGGCACACTATTACTGGGCTCTGAATGGCACAATATTACTGGGCTCTGACTGGCACACTATTACTGGGCTCTGACTGGCAGAATATTACAGGCATCTGACTGGCACAATATTACTGGTATCTGAAACGCACAATATTACTGGTATCTGACTGGCACAATATTACTAGGGTCTGAGTGCCACACTATTACTGGGTTCTGACTGCCATACTATTACTGGGCTCTGACTGGCACAATATTACAGGCATCTGACTGGCACAATATTACTGGTATCTGAATGGCACAATATTACTGGTATCTGACTGGCACAATATTACTAGGCTCTGAGTGGCACGCTATTACTGGGTTCTGACTGCCATACTATTACTGGGCTCTGACTGGAACACTATTCCTGGTATCTGAATGGCACAATATTCCTGGGCTCTGACTGGCACATTATTCCTGGGCTCTGACTGGCACAATATTACTGGGCTCTGACTGGCACACTATTACTGGGCTCTGACTGGCACACTATTACTGGGCTCTGACTGGCAGAATATTACAGGCATCTGACTGGCACAATATTACTGGTATCTGAATGGCACAATATTACTGGTATCTGACTGGCACAATATTACTAGGCTCTGAGTGGCACGCTATTACTGGGTTCTGACTGCCATACTATTACTGGGCTCTGACTGGAACAATATTCCTGGTATCTGAATGGCACAATATTCCTGGGCTCTGACTGGCACGTTATTCCTGGGCTCTGACTGGCACATTATTCCTGGGCTCTGACTGGCACAATATTACTGGGCTCTGACTGGCACACTATTACTGGGCTCTGACTGACACACTATTACTGGGCTCTGACTGGCACACTATTACTGGGCTCTGAATGGCACAATATTACTGGGCTCTGACTGGCACACTATTACTGGGCTCTGACTGGCAGAATATTACAGGCATTTGACTGGCACAATATTACTGGTATCTGAAACGCACAATATTACTGGTATCTGACTGGCACAATATTACTAGGCTCTGAGTGCCACACTATTACTGGGTTCTGACTGCCATACTATTACTGGGCTCTGACTGGCACAATATTCCTGGTATCTGAATTGCACAATTTTCTTGGGCTCTGACTGGCACAATATTCCTGGGCTCTGACTGGCACAATATTACTGGGCTCTGACTGGCACACTATTACTGGGCTCTGACTGGCACACTATTACTGGGCTCTGAATGGCACAATATTACTGGGCTCTGACTGGCACAATATTACTGGGCTCTGACTGGCATAATATTACTGGGCTCTGACTGGCACACTATTACTGGGCTCTGACTGGCACAATATTACTGGGCTCTGACTAGCACACTATTACTGGGCTCTTACTGGCACAATATTACTGGGCTCTGACTGGCACACTCTTACTGGGCTCTGACTGGCACAATATTACTGATATCTGACTGGCACACTATTACTGGGCTCTGAGTGGCACACTATTACTGGGTTCTGACTGGCACAATATTGCTGGGCTCTGACTGGGACAATATTACCGGGCTCTGACTGGCACAATATTACTGGGCTCTGACTGGCACACTATTCCTGGGCTCTGACTGGCACAATATTCCTGGTATCCGAATGGCACAATATTACTGGGCTCTGAGTGGCACACTATTACTGGGCTCTGAGTGGCACACTATTACTGGGCTCTGAGTGGCACAATATTCCTGGGCTCTGACTGGCACAATATTCCTGGTATCTGACTGGCACAATATTCCTGGGCTCTGACTGGCAAAATATTCCTGGTATCTGAGTGGCGCACTATAACTGGGTTCTGACTGCCATACTATTACTGGGCTCTGACTGGCGCAATATTCCTGGTATCTGAATGGCACAATATTCCTGGGCTCTGACTGGCACAATATTCCTGGGCTCTGACTGGCACAATATTCCTGGGCTCTGACTGGCACAATATTCCTGGGCACTGACTGGCACAATATTCCTGGTATCTGAGTGGCACACTATTACTGGGTTCTGACTGCCATACTATTACTGGGCACTGACTGGCACAATATTCCTGGGCTCTGACTGGCACAATATTCCTGGGCTCTGACTGACACAATATTCCTGGGCTCTGACTGGCACAATATTCCTGGTATCTGAGTGGCACACTATTACTGGGCTCTGACTGGCACACTATTACTGGGCTCTGAATGGCACAATATTACTGGGCTCTGACTGGCACACTATTACTGGGCTCTGACAGGCAGAATATTACAGGCATCTGACTGGCACAATATTACTGGTATCTGAATGGCACAATATTACTGGTATCTGACTGGCACAATATTACTAGGCTCTGAGTGGCACGCTATTACTGGGTTCTGACTGCCATACTATTACTGGGCTCTGACTGGAACAATATTCCTGGTATCTGAATGGCACAATATTCCTGGGCTCTGACTGGCACATTATTCCTGGGCTCTGACTGGCACATTATTCCTGGGCTCTGACTGGCACAATATTACTGGGCTCTGACTGGCACACTATTACTGGGCTCTAACTGGCACACTATTACTGGGCTCTGACTGGCACACTATTACTGGGCTCTGAATGGCACAATATTACTGGGCTCTGACTGGCACACTATTACTGGGCTCTGACTGGCAGAATATTACAGGCATCTGACTGGCACAATATTACTGGTATCTGAAACGCACAATATTACTGGTATCTGACTGGCACAATATTACTAGGGTCTGAGTGCCACACTATTACTGGGTTCTGACTGCCATACTATTACTGGGCTCTGACTGGCACAATATTCCTGGTATCTGTATTGCACACTATTACTGGGCTCTGACTGGCACACTATTACTGGGCTCTGAATGGCACAATATTACTGGGCTCTGACTGGCACACTATTACTGGGCTCTGACTGGCAGAATATTACAGGCATCTGACTGGCACAATATTACTGGTATCTGAATGGCACAATATTACTGGTATCTGACTGGCACAATATTACTAGGCTCTGAGTGGCACGCTATTACTGGGTTCTGACTGCCATACTATTACTAGGCTCTGACTGGAACAATATTCCTGGTATCTGAATGGCACAATATTCCTGGGCTCTGACTGGCACATTATTCCTGGGCTCTGACTGGCACATTATTCCTGGGCTCTGACTGGCACATTATTCCTGGGCTCTGACTGGCACAATATTACTGGGCTCTGACTGGCACACTATTACTGGGCTCTGACTGTTACACTATTACTGGGCTCTGACTGGCACACTATTACTGGGCTCTCAATGGCACAATATTACTGGGCTCTGACTGGCACACTATTACTGGGCTCTGACTTGCAGAATATTACAGGCATCTGACTGGCACAATATTACTGGTATCTGAAACGCACAATATTACTGGTATCTGACTGGCACAATATTACTAGGCTCTGAGTGCCACACTATTACTGGGTTCTGACTGCCATACTATTACTGGGCTCTGACTGGCACAATATTCCTGGTATCTGAATTGCACAATTTTCTTGGGCTCTGACTGGCACAATATTCCTGGGCTCTGACTGGCACAATATTACTGGGCTCTGACTGGCACAATATTACTGGGCTCTGACTGGCACACTATTACTGGGCTCTGACTGGCACACTATTACTGGGCTCTGAATGGCACAATATTACTGGGCTCTGACTGGCACATTATTCCTGGGCTCTTACTGGCACAATATTACTGGGCTCTGACTGGCACACTATTACTGGGCTCTGACTGGCACACTATTACTGGGCTCTGACTGGCACACTATTACTGGGCTCTTACTGGCACAATATTCCTGGGCTCTGACTGGCACATTATTCCTGGGCTCTTACTGGCACAATATTACTGGGCTCTGACTGGCACACTATTACTGGGCTCTGACTGGCAGAATATTACAGGCATCTGACTGGCACACTATTACTGGGCTGTGACTGGCAGAATATTACAGGCATCTGACTGGCACACTATTACTGGGCTCTGACTGGCAGAATATTACAGGCATCTGACTGGCACAATATTACTGGTATCTGAATGGCACAATGGCACAATATTACTGGGCTCTGAGTGGCACACTATTACTGGGTTCTGACTGCCATACTATTACTGGGCTCTGACTGGCACAATATTCCTGGTATCTGAATGGCACAATATTCCTGGGCTCTGACTGGCACAATATTCCTGGGCTCTGACTGGCACATTATTCCTGGGCTCAGACTGGCACAATATTACTGGGCTCTGACTGGCACACTATTACTGGGCTCTGGCTGGCACACTATTACTGGGCTCTGAATGGCACAATATTACTGGGCTCTGACTGGCACAATATTACTGGGCTCTGACTGGCATAATATTACTGGGCTCTGACTGGCACACAATTACTGGGCTCTGACTGGCAGAATATTACAGGCATCTGACTGGCACAATATTACTGGTATCTGAATGGCACAATATTACTAGGCTCTGAGTGGCACGCTATTACTGGGTTCTGACTGCCATACTATTACTAGGCTCTGACTGGAACAATATTACTGGTATCTGAATGGCACAATATTCCTGGGCTCTGACTGGCACATTATTCCTGGGCTCTGACTGGCACATTATTCCTGGGCTCTGACTGGCACATTATTCCTGGGCTCTGACTGGCACAATATTACTGGGCTCTGACTGGCACACTATTACTGGGCTCTGACTGTTACACTATTACTGGGCTCTGACTGGCACACTATTACTGGGCTCTGACTGGCACACTATTACTGGGCTCTGAATGGCACACTATTACTGGGCTCTGACTTGCAGAATATTACAGGCATCTGACTGGCACAATATTACTGGTATCTGAAACGCACAATATTACTGGTATCTGACTGGCACAATATTACTAGGCTCTGAGTGCCACACTATTACTGGGTTCTGACTGCCATACTATTACTGGGCTCTGACTGGCACAATATTCCTGGTATCTGAATTGCACAATTTTCTTGGGCTCTGACTGGCACAATATTCCTGGGCTCTGACTGGCACAATATTACTGGGCTCTGACTGGCACAATATTACTGGGCTCTGACTGGCACACTATTACTGGGCTCTGACTGGCACACTATTACTGGGCTCTGAATGGCACAATATTACTGGGCTCTGACTGGCACATTATTCCTGGGCTCTTACTGGCACAATATTACTGGGCTCTGACTGGCACACTATTACTGGGCTCTGACTGGCACACTATTACTGGGCTCTGACTGGCACACTATTACTGGGCTCTTACTGGCACAATATTCCTGGGCTCTGACTGGCACATTATTCCTGGGCTCTTACTGGCACAATATTACTGGGCTCTGACTGGCACACTATTACTGGGCTCTGACTGGCAGAATATTACAGGCATCTGACTGGCACACTATTACTGGGCTGTGACTGGCAGAATATTACAGGCATCTGACTGGCACACTATTACTGGGCTCTGACTGGCAGAATATTACAGGCATCTGACTGGCACAATATTACTGGTATCTGAATGGCACAATGGCACAATATTACTGGGCTCTGAGTGGCACACTATTACTGGGTTCTGACTGCCATACTATTACTGGGCTCTGACTGGCACAATATTCCTGGTATCTGAATGGCACAATATTCCTGGGCTCTGACTGGCACAATATTCCTGGGCTCTGACTGGCACATTATTCCTGGGCTCAGACTGGCACAATATTACTGGGCTCTGACTGGCACACTATTACTGGGCTCTGGCTGGCACACTATTACTGGGCTCTGAATGGCACAATATTACTGGGCTCTGACTGGCACAATATTACTGGGCTCTGACTGGCATAATATTACTGGGCTCTGACTGGCACACAATTACTGGGCTCTGACTGGCAGAATATTACAGGCATCTGACTGGCACAATATTACTGGTATCTGAATGGCACAATATTACTGGGCTCTGAGTGACACAATATTCCTGGTATCTATAATTGTACAATTGTCACCTCGTGGGGCTCCTGTGTGTTGCATAATTAATGGAGGTCCATGTGTGCATAATTATGGGGTGTTTGTGTGTGGCAAATTTATCGAGCCCCATGTGTGGCATAATTAAGGGACTCTTTTGTGTGGCATAATAATGGGGCATCTGTGTGTGTGTGGCATAATTATGGGGCACCTGTGTGGCATAATTAATTGGGCAGAGGTGAGGCATAAATAGTGGGGCTCTGGTGTGGCATAAGTTATGGGGCTCCTGTGTGTGGCATAATTTATGGGGCTCCTGTGTGTGGCATAATTTATGGGGCTCCTGTGTGTGGCATAGTTAATAGGCCATCTAACTGGCATTACTAAGGAATCTGTTTGGCATTGTATAGGAGGAAATCCAGGGGGGTGACACCATGAGTTTCCGCACTGGGTGACACCAACCCTAGTGACGCCCCTGACTTTACTACCTATAGCATGCTTGGTGAGCAACATTTTTACATTTAGATTATTTGAGCCTGTGACTAACTTAGAACACCAACATTTTTCTTTTCCCTAATTTACTACCTATGTATTTGTATATTACAGGTATTACAACAGATAGATAGTTGCTTTTGCAATTTTCTGACGATGACAGAGTCCCTTAAGCTTGGCAACACTTGATGAAATAGTCCTAACCAAAGCCTGGGGATGACCCACACTGACTACTGATTGCTGGTAGTCATAGGTGTACAGGTGGGGTGTGGCATCCCTTCAAAACACATTCTTCTCACCTACTTTGGTACCACTTTGTAGAATCTTCCTATGCCCCAGATGCAGGGCCGGCCTTAGGGGTGTGCGACCTGTGCGAGCGCACAGGGCGCAACATCCCAGGGGGTGCCTGCCCGGCCGCTTAAAAAAAGAAAAAAAAAAGCCGGTAGAGGCACTGGCTGGTGGAGATCAAAAGAATCCCCCATCACCAGACCTCTGCTCGGCAAGCTGTGCTGGGTCCCGGTAGGGGGCGGAGCTAACTGGCTCAGCGGTGTAGCTCCGCCCCCACCCTGTGAAGCAGAGCAGAGTCTGCTTCACCGGGGGCCAAGGGCAGCAAGAGAAAGTGCTGCTCTGCTCCCCATGCCTGCATTAAGCATGGGGAGCTTGCATTAAGCATGGGGAGCCGAGCAGCACTTTCTCTTGCTGCCCTTGGCTCCCCGGAAAGCAGACTCTGCTCTGCTTCACAGGGTGGGGGCGGAGCTAGACCGCTGAGCCGTTTAGCTCCGCCCCCTCCATGGATCCACCTTTGCAGGCAAAGGTAGGGGAGGGGGGCAGAACAGGGGTTGGGGGGAGAGAGAGAGACAGGCAGAACAGGGGCAGGGGGAGAGACAGAACATGGCTAGAGAGACAGAACAGGGGGAGGGGGAGAGAGACAGAACAGTGGATAGGGGAGAGACAGAACAGGGGAGGAGTGAGAGAGAGAGAGAGACAGACAGAACAGGGGCAGGGGGGAGAGACAGAACAGGGGGAGGGGGAGAGAGAGAACAGGGGGAGGGGGGAGAGAGATAGACAGAACAGTGGATGGGGGAGAGACAGAGCAGGGGAGGGGTGAGAGAGAGACAGACAGACAGAACAGGGGCAGGGGGGAGAGACAGAACTGGGGGAGAGAGAGATAACAGTGATAGGGGGTAGAGAGAGAGACAGAACAGAGGGGAGAGAGACAGAACAGGTGGAGGGGGGGACAGAACAGGGGGAAGGGGGACAGAACAGGGGACGGGGGGAGAGAGACAGAATAGGGGACGGGGGGAGAGAGACAGAACGGGGGGAGAGAGACAGAACGGGGGACGGGGGGAGAGAGACAGAACAGGGGACGGGGGAGAGAGACAGAACAGGGGACGGGGGGAGAGAGACAGAACAGGGGACGGGGGGAGAGAGACAGAACAGAGGACGGGGGAGAGAGACAGAACAGAGGGAGAGAGAGAGACACACATGGCAAGGAAGAGAAAAGGGACAAACATGGGAAGGGAGAGAGACACATACATAGGGGGGTGAAAGAGCAGGGGGGGGCGCCACGGGGGAAGCCCGCACAGGGTGCCGGAACATATAAGGCCGGCCCTGCCCAGATGTTCTTGATCCAAGAAGAAGAGGAATATGAAAAGGGATCTTTTAACCATGGAATCAGTAATATTCTCATAATTGATCATTAAAATAAAATTCTGAGCAAACTAATATCTAAATGGAATAGCATATATTTGTGTCCTGTAACACTGCCATGAATTAGTTTGACTTTTTTTTATTAATTTTTTTAGCTTTTTTTGCTTTTATACTAACAACAATTTCAGGAATAAGCAAACCTTTAAACTAAGCACCCAACCACACATGATATAAACAATGTAGTACCAAGAAACTTATCTAGGTGAGATAGGGTCACTAGTGAAGCATCTTGTCTCTCATTTCTATGATCAGCACTTGAATGTCACACAACACTGCTTGTTGATGTTAATTCACAATGTGTGACACCGAGTACCATTACGTATTGAACAATAATATCTGGCGAAGGTCATTCCCTGGCAGAACCAGAACCACTATGTTTGCCAGGTGATAGGTGTTGAACTGGATACTCTAGTATAGTAGCGTGAAACTACAGCCCTCCCGTAATCACCAATGCAATGACACTTAGTCCAACAGCTGGATCATCCCAAGCTCTTTGATACAAATCAAATCTAAGGATTTGTACATTGTGGAGGGGTTGAGTGGAGAATTCATCATAATGTTACATAATGTTTGATGGTGTAGCATGCTTTAAACCTGTGAGCATTCTGCATTGTTTGAACTTAGGTGGTGTATGAACAAGGTGAACAGACATCCCGGGCAACATCGGGCCTTTGTATTAAATACACTCAGACCTCAGCTCATGCTGTCTCACACTTACTGTGCCAGTAACAAGAGGGGATAGACAACAGACATGAGGGAGGAGAGAGACAACAGACATGGAGGGAGACAGCGGACATGGGAGGTGGAGTAGAGAGACTAATGGGTGTCCAGGTTTTTTACTTTCAAAATCTGGTCACCCTATGTATGAAGACAGCATTGTGTAAAGATGTGAGAACTCTGCATTGTTTGAGTTTAGATGGAAGGATAATGTTACATCATGAGATAATATTATATAAAGTTGGTGGTGTGTGAATTCAGAATTAGCTAACGCTGTGGAACTCTCCATTGTTTGAGGTTCGGTGGAGGGATAATATTACATAATGAGATAATATTAATAAAACGTGGTGGTGTGTGAATTCAGCATTGTGTAAAGCTGTGAGCACTATGCATTGTTTGAGGTTAAGTGGAAGGATAATTTTACATACTGAGATAATATTGCTAAAACGTGGTGGTGTGTGAATTCAGCATTGTGTACAGCTATGAACACTATGCATTGTTTGAGGTTAAGTGGAAGGATAATTTTACATAATGAGATAATATTGATAAAATGTGGTGGTGTGTGAATTTAGCATTGTGTAAAGCTGAAAGCACTCTGCATTGTTTGAGGTTAAGTGGAAGGATAATATTACACAATGGGATAATATTAATAATATTTGGTGGTGTGTGTATTGAGCATTGTGTAAACCCATGCACACTCTACATTGTTTGAGGTTAAGTGGAAGGATAATGTTACATAATGGGTAATATTATATAAAGCTTGGTGGCATGTGAATTCAGCATTGTGTAAACTAATGCACACTCTACATTGTTTGAGGTTAAGTTGAAGGATAATGTTACATGAAGCTTGATGGCATGAGACACAGCATTTAGTGAAGATAAGGAAGAACGTGTTATGTTGTGAGAAGATCACTGTTATCCCTGAGTATTACATGAAGATCAGCGTGCCATTCAGCATATTGTAAAAATAGAATTGTACATTAAGCATTGTGTGAAGCCCATACTGGACATGTAGCATTTTGTGTAACCAGAAGAATACATATTTATTTGTAATTGCTCAACACTTTTCATCTTGTATAAATATATGCATCTTATATCTCCTTGTTAAGAGAAGTGAAAGGATAAAGCCAAAGCAGCACAAGTGGGATTCTAGGTTAAGCACCTAAAATGGATCAGTCAGTAGGAAAATGTCATTGCTTCCTTTGGTGATTATCCACTTTTAGAATTGTGCACTATAATCTGAACAATTTCACTTTTCATGATGTCACTGTCTCTTTAAGACAAACCAGCCAGGTATACCAACAATTCATCTAACACACTCCTCTGACCAACTTGATCTCATGAACTCAACCATTTCTCTCTGGCCTTTTTTAGGTTTATGTGTATCACGCCTCAGATCAAATTACCACTATAGATACATGGCCCTACACAAGTTGGTGTGACATTTACTTAAATGTTTTAAGATTTTTACCATTGTACAAATATATATAAAATAAGTACAGGGGGTCCTGTTCATTAACTGGACCCTACAAAGGTCATGAGTTGTTCCTTTAAGGGCTGAGATTTCCGATTGGCAGAAAAAGCTTCAAGGTTCCAATCCTAGATTCGGCGGGATTTTCAAAACCAGTCAATAAATAGTAGGCTTGGTTTTAAAAAACAGCCAATTGAGAGGCTGGGAGAGGCAGGCTTATGACTGGCAGACATTGGCAGCGGACAGAGCATTCTTTTGCCAATTGTAAAACCCAGTCCAAACTCTTAAGAGGACGGATGCTTAGAGGACGAGTCTGTGTTGGGTCTTTTTAGTGGGCGACACAAATTTTTCTTTTTTTTTGAATGGGTGGATTTATTTTTGGATTGTGCATTGTTGGGCATTTAATTAAGGTATACTTTTATTCATAGGGCACACTTTGTGTGAGGGTCTGGTAGTGAATTTCAAAGTGTCTGAGGCTTCTCTTGACCTCCAAACTCGGATTTTAATAAATAGACCCCAATGCCTTTAAAAATAACTAAACTACCGGTAATTAAGCATTCTAAGAAATATTCATTTATTTATTGGGGGAGATATCAGATTGTCTCTTTGTGGAATCCTTAAGGAATTTATCTCCTATTTAAATTAAAATTGGAAACTGCTTCAATTTTAAGTTTTTTTGCTTTCTTTTAACTAACACAGCAGTGAGAGGAAAGTGTGGAACAAACCTATATTATAATGTTGTTGGGTATTCAAATATATTATATCACAAATTATTGAGTTTTTTAATACTTTAGCCTGGGTCTTGGGGACCTCTGTTTCTGTGTGGTAAACCTTTACACAGTTTACAAAGAGTCTGCCACCCATCTTGGGTTTGTGACCTCTATATTTGGCACCTCTTTCCTCTGAAACATAGCACCCAGATCAAATAGCTTATTTATTGCTGAGAGACATAGTAATGTTTGCCCACTTCAAAGTGTTCATGATGTAAACTGCGAGTTATACTCTGCAATACTTATATTTTAATCTTCAGGTGGTGGTTAGTATGTTGCTTCTTTGTGTGTACCTATGCAATACTTCCTCTAGATAGTAGGAGTAGGTCTCTCTACCTCATGCATTGGTCTGTCTAACATCATCTGTAATTCCATTTTATCCTCTTTATCAAGCTTTGTAAATACATATGAATGTAATGTATTGTAATACCTGGGTGATTCAAATTCACTTTGTTACCAGTATTAGTATGTTATACATTCATTTGACATAAAATAATCAATACACTGAACATAATATTATTGTTACTTTAGGGTATCTTGTCACTCAGCATGAGCATTTCATCTCACAGTCTTAGGGACTGTATCACCTAATTGTTTCACTGTGAATGTATAGAATAAAAAATGGTGACAAATGATCTATATATTGGGGAAGAAACAATAAACTCGTTATTGAAAAAAAGGCATTAGGGGTAAAATAGTGGGCATGCCTGATTTAATGCCTACTGCTAATGCCATTAATGGGTGCATTAAAATAATTACCATGCCTGTTAAAAGAACCTTATACAAACACTGTTTCGTGCGGTAATTACCGTACACAGTGATTCAATGTGAGCCGGTAAAAGTTAATTACCAGTTAGCTTACCAGTTCAAAAACCACGACCTAAATGTGCATTGGATGCTTAACACAGCTGATATATGCACATTAAACTTTTAAGTGCAGTAGGGAACACAAACAGTGCTCCTTGCAACACTGAAAGGGTTACCTTGTTTTTTTAAAAACATTTCTGGTGGAGCCCCTACTGGGACCAGGGTACTGCCCAACTGCCCCTGGTCCCTTTTAATAAAGAACAGGATCATGAGGGTAGTTTACCAAGTGTTAAAAAAAAAATGCTCTAAAGCTCTAGCAGCCAAAGTGCCACTGGCCCCTACCTAATAAATGAAAAGGCCCCCTGGGGCAATGGGTTGGCCAAATGCCCCAGGGCCCCATAAAATCAATAAAGCAATGGTTCCCATGGATAAACAATGAAAAATAGTGAAATGGGCTACACATAACTGAGGCTGCACCATACTGTGGAGCTCTTCCCTGCTCAATCTAGAGACTCTTGCAATAGTGGCAATTTTTGATGTCTTCTAAACCCAATGTAGGCAGATACTGTCATTTTGAGATTAAACCCTATATATCTATAACGCTAGTGTTTTCCTCTCTGTGCCTGCCTTTCCATTCTTATATCTTTCTGTCTGAGCAAACAAGTCTGAAGTCATCCATTTTATAAAAACCTGTCAGAAACATCTACATCCATGAGCCTGGTTCTAAGAGGTTCAAATATTTAATTAAGAGTTAATTACTATTGGGGTAATTCTGGCACTAATATGAACTCAAAATACTACACTATACTGTGTGCTGTCTGTTTTGCGTCTCCCTCCTTGCACATAGCCTTAAAGACTTGCAGTATTCAGAAGAAACATTTAAAGATCCTCATTTTGTACTGTTGTTGTACAGTTCATGGTGCCAGTGGGGCAATAGACTGCCCAAGTACCGATGGGCCCATTAACTTAATTATATATATATATATATATATAAACAATTCAATAAAATTATGCCAACTGTAAAAAACAACAACAACTGCCTTTGTGTGCCGTGAGGGTGAGCAATGACTATCACAAAGAGTGTTGTGTGAAAAAATATACCTGTGAAGAATCAGTGGGCAGCTATAATTAATATACCTGTGATGAATGTTCAGTGACGAAAATAGGGCCATCCAAAAAAATAAATGAAAAGTAATCCACCTAGCACTAAAAAGAGTGCTACCAAAAATAAAAAAAATTCAAAAAGCACCACAACCCTATCTCTAAGCATTCATCCTCAGCAGAAGACAAATGCAGAATGAAATCTCAGCATGGTAGGGCGGGAATTTCAAATTGCAAAAATGGTTTTTATTTTGCTGGGCAATTCCGCTGGCCCCACAGGGCCATACTGCATGCCACATAAAAGCATAATATTGGCCCCATTGGGACAGCAGAATGCCCGTTGGGCCCATCAAATATAATTATAATTATGACTGTAAACAGTCAGGAGTCACTGGACTAGGACTGGGAGTCAACTAATCAAATGCCACCTTTGTGCAATTTAAAATCCCCACCCTAACGTTAATTTATGACACATGTGGCACTTGAGCAGCCCCTGGTCTTAGAATTATTTATTTTTTAGGGGGAGGAGTGGAGAAACACTAGTTACACTGTTATGACTGTTACACCCCCAGTCCCCTAGAGTTAAGTTAACACTCGGGGGATGATGTGCTATATAATAAATGTTGTGATTCCCTTAGTGCCTTGTGAGACATGCCATTAAATCCAATGTTATTTCTTTAGGAATAATGTGCATTAAAAAAAACTTTCGCTTTTGCAACCTTAACTGTGGGCATTACATCTGAGCAAATGTTTTAAGAGACAAACTACATACATTTTTTAATCCTCTACTTTTCCATGAGACACCTTTATTTTCAATGACAGTACCCTTTTTAGTTTGCATAAATGATTGTTATTCATTCTTAGGCCAATTCCCCACCATTTCTTTATCACTAGATATAATGGTCGTTCGTTTCTACTTATATGAAACAGTTAATAGTTACAAACTAGAATTTCCTTTTTTAAATTTCATATTAAAAAAAACAACCATCAATGCAAACCACATTTGATATAACAACATTATACTTGCTCTAATCCATGAACATTTAATATCTAAAGTACAATACAACTTTACACTAGAACTAATCAATGTACATTTAATATAAACGTACAATAAAACATTACACCAGCATTAATCAATGAACATTTAATATAATAACTACAATAAAACATTACACCATCACTAATCAATACACATTGAATATAAAAAGTACAATAAAACATTACACCAGCGCTAATCAACACGCATTCAATATCAAAAGTACAATAAATCATTACACCAGCGCTAATCAATGCACATGTATTGCAGCATTATTGCAAAATTGTATCAATTTGTATTGCATTGCAGTGTTGCACAATGATTCACATAGAGACACATACCTCTTAAGAGGACACACATCCAAAAAATATATATGATAAATAAACTCGCATGGGGTCATAAAATAGAGGGAATGTTGAGAGATAAACTAATCAATGCAGCAAACATGAAAAGACTAAACAAGATGAAAGTAATGAGTACATTTGTAGGCCATTTAATTAAATACGTTTTAATAATATATATTACTATATTTTTCATGTAAATAGTAAATTAAGAAGTGCTCAGATATGTATAAAGAAGCCTTGAAAACAAGTACATGATTTTATCTGCAAAAAAGATTTATTCTCAGGCCAAAAATCTTTTGAATTCCTCTAATGAAGCTCTTTTTCAAGGCCTACATTTGTTTGATTACATAAATCAATCTTCTAAGTAGAAGCACAAAAAAATTACAAGGTCGTTTTTAAATTCACTCTTTTTCACTAAGATCTCCTGTTGCAAAGAAACTGTCATTACTGTGTTCAGTGTAGGGAAACTACCAGAATTTTCCATATTTCTAAACACTAAACTATCAAAAGCCGAAAAGGCAACAACATAAATGCAGCATTAGTAGTTGATATTAAAAAAAAAAAGTGACTTGAATTTTTCCATCTGCCATTTTGGCGTGATATTTGTTTATTCTTTGTCAGTGCACCACAGTTTACTAGTTAGTGAACAAACCTTTCAGAGTTTTACCTCATGTGACTGTAGGCCGGAGCCACACACATAAAATGTGTAATTTATATGGCTTATCACAGCACTCCAGCAGACCACTTAGTATACCTATGTAGAATTTGTGGCACGTTATGATCGACACAGGTACAACAAATGTTAAAACAAATAATTTGAAGGTCCACAAGATTTACTTTCCTTCTGTGGTCTATATGGTATACTAGTGCCAGTACTGCATTACATTTTCTGTAGGTAATATTTAGCACTGGTCATAACTCATAGAAAAAATAATCTGGATTTAGCCAGACATTAAATATACAAAAAGTTGAATTCTTCAGATCCTTGAAGATGTGGATGGAACTCTAAAATTGAGTTAATTTGCCATGCGAGGGGTTAAAATAAAATGCAATCAACAGCATATTTTTCTAGCATATTTTCTATTTTCTTTCATAGAGAAGTCAGTTGGTATCTAAATTGTCTTCCAGATTAAAGAATTGCTAGGATTACGCAATCAAGTAAAATATTTGTAATAAGCCCAATTTACATGAGAACGATAATGTTTTTAAAAAGTTGTTTACAATATTTGGTTTATACCCGCCCAGACCAACACCCACTTGATCCCCATAAATCAGACCCTGTCTCTTTAATGTCAGAGACTTGGCCCAGGTTTGGAAGTTTGGTTTCTTATTTTCCATTCCCTCTTCGGACGCTTGATTTCTTCATCAGAAAGTATCCTCTGAATTTGATTTATATATAAAGAAGCACAAATTTGAATTAACTCTTTTTTTTTTCCCGTGTAAACTGTTTTTGTCATTTGTTTAAAAAAAAATAATAAGGACTTGTAATAAATCCATTATGCAGTTATGTAGCATTTGATCTTGTGTCTTTCCTACATGACAAAGATGCCTGATGACTGTATAATTTTATATAATTATACACAGGAAAGCCACTGACCAGCTGATCGGTATAAGAGAGGAAGCATAAAAAAAGCACCATAGAAGGTAGTACTGAGTTTAATGAAGCCTTACATTTTCCATCCCCACTAATAATACTTTCTGTCCACCTTAGTGTATATTAATGTGCAATGTGTCTCAAGTGTCTAGGGGGTATTTTGTACAATTTTAATTTTAATATCTATTGGAATGCCATATAATTGTTACTTGTTGAATGAACAGTTGGCATTAGGTGTACTAATGGCATTTAACTATAAAAAAGGTAAAAATAAAATAAATAAATAACCATGCCTGCTTTAACCATTTGACTACCAGAGTGAAGGCATGAGCCTTACATTACTTAGCACCTAACCATGGATTAAAATGGTTAACAGACTTGCTTATACATAAGTTAAGATGTCCCTCAGGAGTATGACCAAGCAGAATAGAGTGTAATCTAATTACCAGATTATTTAGCTTGTGAGGAGTAATGGTTTGGGGGTTAAATGGGCAGTACAGAGAAATGCAGGGAAGTTTAATTTACCTTGTCAGATGCATATAAGAAATCCCGAAGGAGTTGAGTTTTGCGGCTCAGACTATCCCCAAGTGATCATGCCGTAGCCACTGACTCTTCACAGGACAGCTGCAGCTGATGTCAGATGGTCATGCCTGAAATCTGAGCATTGAAAAAGCTCTTCAGGTAAAACTTGCCTCTCTCAGGTTTCGGGCATTAATTCCCTACTTGGCCAGTGCTGTGGCATGCAAGTGTGTGCTTGGGTGCATGTATACATGTAGAATGGTGTGTGTGTGTTTATGTGCTATGACTCTAAGACATGATAATTGGGAATCCAGAATATGCCATCTGCCATCATTCCCTGTCTGCCTAAACCTTTATATTCCTAATACTTAAGAGAATCTTCTAGCCACCTCTTCAGGAAGGCGGATCCATTCCCAAAAGCCATAAGAGTAATGATTATGCATCCCCCAGGGGGTTACTTCAATTGCCACTTGAATCATGAAGGTCCAATAGACATGCACAGTACATAGGTCATAGGTAGGGTCAAGTAGGGTGAGCAACTTTCCATTCTACCTTTCAGGAACAATTACTTCAAGTGCATTGCAGAAATATATATGTGCATTGTGTCTAGGGGTGTTCTCAATAAACACTGATTTGGCTCAGTTGCAGTCCTGATTGGGGCTAACATAAATAAAACATTCTGCTAGTCCAAAAAAAATATTTGTCTAAAATAGCTGTATTTTGGGCATTTCATTTCACCACATAATAGCCAATAAAATGCCGCGTACTTACCAGGCTACTCGCAGCTCCCATCGAGTTCTGGCGACGCCAACTTTCCGGAGTTCTTTACTCACCAAGATGGTCACGCGGCTCCCTATGTCATGTTCGAGCTGCGAAAATGAAAGAACATATAGGTGCTCTGCTCACTGATTGGTTACTCACCCCTGGCTGGCGATTGGCGTCAGATTTATATTTAAACCTCTCAGTTGCTCCTTACGTTTGCTTGTGATAAGTTCTCCGGTGACAGTTGTTAGCTACCTTGTGTTTTCGTATATATTCGTGTATCTAATGTTCCTGACCCAGCTTGTACCAAAATCCTCAGCTTGCTTTTGACTATTCTGTCTTCCATTATCCTGACTTCTTATTCCAAATCTGTATCCAGTATCCTGCATCTCAGTACCATTGGCTGGGTGTCCAGTATCCAGTATTTCAGTACCAGTGGATGTGTGTCCGGTATCCAGTATCTCAGTACCATTGGCTGTGTGTCCGGTATCCAGTATCCCAGAACCAGTGGCTGTGTGTCCAGTATCCATTACCTCAGTACCAGTGGCTGTGTGTCCGGTATCCAGTATCCCAGGACCAGTGGCTGTGTATGCGGTATCCAGTATCTCAGTACCAGTGGCTGTGTGTCCAGTATCCAGTGTCTCAGTACCAGTGGCTGTGTGAAGGTTTCCAGTATCTCAGTACTAGTGGCAGTGTGCCCAGTATCCAGTATCTCAGTATCGGTGGCTGTGTGTCCGGTATCCAGTATCTCAGTACCAGTGGCTGAGTGAAGGTTTCCAGTATCTCAGTACTAGTGGCTGTGTGTCTGGTTTACAGTATCTCAGTACCAGTGGCTGTGTGCCTGGTATCCAGTTTCTCAGTACCAGTGGCTGTGTGTCCAGTATCTCAGTACCAGTGGCTGTGTGTCATGTACTCATACTTCCCTATGCAGTGTTCTGAGAGAAGTAGAGGTGCAATTATTTACCTTTTCAACAGTGTCCGTGTCTCAACCAAAGGTATGTCTGATTTTGAACGAAGACCTGGTGAAAGGTTGTACAAGAAAATGTAAAGATCCAGTGAGTCCTGCATCATGTATCCTACACTCTGACAGCTACAAATACATAGTAAAATACATTGAAAAACATCTAAACCCATCAAGTACAACCCTCCCATCTATTATTTCTGATGTCTTTTGATCCAAAAGAAGATACAAACAACCCCTAAAGAAGCTATTTAACATTTTGCTGCTTAGGGGGACAATTCCTTCTTAACTCAAAAAGGCAATCAGATTTCTCCTTGGATCAAGAACCTCTAAAATATTAATGTTAATTCTGTTATTCATAGCTCTGTATGTCCACCTCTCTTGGCAGTAGACATGTGCAAAACTAACATTTTCGTTTCGTTTTCGTCCATTCGGACGAAAATGTTATTTATTTCGTCTAAAACGAATTTCGTTCATTAGTGCATTCGTTTCAGACGAAATTCGTTCATTATTTTCGTTTCGTTTTGTTTTATTCGTTCGTTTTATAGAATACAATGTAATACTATTGGCTTTCTATAAACCGAACGAGAGCCCCATTCATAAGAAATTCTTATGAATGGGGCTCTCGTTCGGTTCATAGAAAGGCAATAGTATTACTTGTATTCTATAAGCCGAAAGTCTATAAACCGAACGACTTTCAGTTTATAGACTTTCGGCTTATGGAATATATGTAATCCTATTGCTATTCTATAAACCGAACGACTTTCGGTTTATAGAACAGCCATAGGTTTACATGTATTACATAAGCCGAAAGTCTATAAACCGAAAGTCGTTCGGTTTATAGGCTGTCGGCATTTAACTAATAAGAGACAGAGTCTCCATTCATAAAATTATGAATGGAGACTTTGTCTCCGTGTAGTAAAATGCAAACAGCCTATAAACCGAACGTTCGGTTTATAGGCTGTGGGCATTTTACTACACGGAGACAAAGTCTCCATTCATAATTTTATGAATGGAGACTCTGTCTCCGTGTAGTAAAATGCCAACAGCCTATAAACCGAACGTTCGGTTTATAGGCTGTCGGCTTATGGAATACATGTATTTCTATTGCTATTCTATAAACCGAACGACTTTCGGTTTATAGACTAGCCATAGGATTACATGTATTACATAAGCCGAAAGTCTATAAACCGAAAGTCGTTCGGTTTATAGGCTGTCGGCATTTAACTATACAGAGACAGAGTCTCCATTCATAAAATTATGAATGGAGACTTTGTCTCCGTGTAGTAAAATGCCGAAAGCCTATAAACCGAACGATCGGTTTATAGACTTTCGGCTTATGTAATACATGTAATCCTATGGCTATTCTATAAACCGAACGTTCGGTTTATAGAATAGCAATAGGAATACATGTATTCCATAAGCCGACAGCCTATAAACCGAACGTTCGGTTTATAGGCTGTGGGCATTTTACTCAACAGAGACAAAGTCTCCTTTCATAATTTTATGAATGGAGACTCTGTCTCCGTATAGTTAAATGCCGGCTTTTAACTATACGGAGACAATGTCTCCATTTATAATTTTATGAATGGAGACTCTGTCTCCGTATAGTTAAATGCCTACAGCCTATAAACCGAATGTTCGGTTTATAGGCTGTCGGCTTTTAACTATACGGAGACAAAGTCTCCATTCATATGAATGGAGACTCTGTCTCCATATAGTTAAATGCCCACAGCCTATAAACCGAACGTTCGGTTTATAGGCTGTGGGCATTTAACTATACGGAGACAGAGTCTCCATTCATATGAATGGAGACTTTGTCTCCGTATAGTTAAAAGCTGACAGCCTATAAACCGAACATTCGGTTTATAGGCTGTCGGCTTTTAACTATACGGAGACAAAGTCTCCATTCATAATTTTATGAATGGAGACTCTATCTCCGTATAGTTAAATGCCGGCTTTTAACTATACGGAGACAAAGTCTCCATTCATAATTTTATGAATGGAGACTCTGTCTCCGTATAGTTAAATGCTATTGTATTCTATAAACCGACTCTATTTCGGCTTATAGAATGCAATAGTACTACGAATGGACGAATGAACGAATGATTTTCGTTTATTAACCATTCGTTCATTCGGCTTTAGTTAGCTTAGCATTTTCGTTTTTCGGGCGAATGGACGAAAATGCAATTTTCGGACGAAAATGCATTCGTCCGAAAACGAATGCACATGTCTAGTATATATTCACATGTAAATTGCTTTTTTAATAAAAAATTATGATATAAAAAAAATCTTGTTTTTATTTCCTTTTATGTGACAATGCTGCCTCTCTCTTTCCCTTGCCCCCAGATTTGTCGCTCTCCCCCCCCTTAGTGTTGTCTCTCTCTCACCCTCCCTTTGGCTCCCCCCTCGCTCCCCTTGTGTCTGTCTCTTCCCCCCTTCCCTCCCCCTGTTTCTCTCTGCCCCCCTCCCCTTGTTTCTGTCTCTTCCCCCCTTCCCTCCCCTTGCTTCTCTCTGCCCCCCCCCCTTGTTATTCTGTCCCCCCCTCACCTGTTTCTTGCTCCCTGGTGGCTAGTGGGGGCAGCCGGGGGATGTATGCACTATACATAATAGACAGAAGTGTCGGGCAGCATGGAGGTTGTCTGCACGATTCGTGCAGACATCCCCCAGCTGCCCGATTCTCCCTGGTGGCTAGCGAGGCATCGGAGGATGTCTGCGCGATGAGCGAGACCTCCCCTGCTGCCGCCCGGAACGACCGCCAGGACTTTTATGAGGAAGCCGGAAGTACCCAGCTTCATCATAGAAGTCCCGGCGGTCATGCCTGGCGGCAGCAGGGGAGATCTGCGCTCATCGCGCAGACATCCCCTGCTGTTAGAGAGGGGGATCCAGGTCCCCTGCAGCTCTGCTGGGGACCTGGATCCCAGTCTTATAGTCTGACCTCAATTTGAGGTCAGATTATAAGACGACCTCGATTATAAAAGGGGTATTAACACTTCCCTTGCTGATCACAGTTTCTTTTTACTGTGATCCGTTTCCTTTCAAGTTTATGGACCTCATTTAGTTTTTTCAAAATAAATTTTATTTTGTAAATTTTTACTATATTACTTATATTCTTTTCATGTATTAATGTAATTACAGTTAACTCCTACAAGCCTGTGCTGTGATTATGACCAGAGCAAACGTTAACCCATTCGTGACGTTGGGACGTTCTATGCCGTCCTGATTTTAAGTCCCTTAAAGTCGTTAGGACGGCATAGTACGTCCTGTGTTAAACAGCTCATATCGCTGCTCGGATCATGCTGCAGGCACTTGCAGCGGGATCCCACCTGTCAGATGAGGCCATTTTAAATGGCCTCAGTCTGACAGGGGAAATTTAGCTGGTGCTCAAAACGAGCACCAGCTACATTTCTCTAAATCGTGCGTGACGTCCGAAGGGCTTGCAATTTTTGGGCAGGGACCCACAGGGTCTATTAAGACCCTGATTGGGTCTCTGCCATAGTGTTCCTGGCTAACGATCACCTTGTGATCAGTGGCCAGGAACAAATCGTGACGTTTTGGTGCTTACGTCATTTGGGACGCAAGCACCATGCGTCACAAAGGGGTTAAAACTCTCCACTTTTTTCAATTTATTTTTTAATACTAAATTCAAATCATTTCATGCTATTGGCAATTCTATAAACCGAAATAGAGTCGGTTTATGGAATACCAATAGCAAAATAGCCATTACAAAATGCCTCGCTAGCCACCAGGGAGAATCGGGCAGCTGGGGGATGTCTGCACGAATCGTGCAGACAACCTCCATGCTGCCCGACACTTCCGTCTATTATGTATAGTGCATACATCCCCCGGCTGCCCCCACTAGCCACCAGGGAGCAAGAAACAGGTGAGGGGGGGACAGAATAACAAGGGGGGGGGGGGCAGAGAGAAACAAGGGGAGGGAAGGGGGGAAGAGACAGACACAAGGGGAGCGAGGGGGGAGCCAAAGGGAGGGTGAGAGAAAGACAACACTAAGGGGGGAGAGCAACAAATCTGGGGGCAAGGGAAAGAGAGAGGCAGCATTGTCACATAAAAGGAAATAAAAACAAGATTTTTTTTATATCATAATTTTTTATTAAAAAAGCAATTTACATGTGAATATATACTAGACATGTGCATTCGTTTTCGGACGAATGCATTTTCGTCCAAAAATAGCATTTTCGTCCATTCGCCCTAAAAACGAAGAACGAAAATGCTAAGCTAACGAAAGCCGAATGAATGAATGGTTAATAAACGAAAATCATTCGTTCATTCGTCCATTCGTAGTACTATTGCATTCTATAAGCCGAAATAGAGTCGGTTTATAGAATACAATAGCATTTAACTATACAGAGACAGAGTCTCCATTCATAAAATTATGAATGGAGACTTTGTCTCCGTATAGTTAAATGCCCACATCCTATAAACCGAATGTTCGGTTTATAGGCTGTGGGCATTTAACTATACGGAGACAGAGTCTCCATTCATATGAATGGAGACTTTGTCTCCGTATAGTTAAAAGCCGACAGCCTATAAACCGAACATTCGGTTTATAGGCTGTGGGCATTTAACTATACGGAGACAGAGTCTCCATTCATAAAATTATAAATGGAGACTTTGTCTCCGTATAGTTAAAAGCCGGCATTTAACTATACGGAGACAGAGTCTCCATTCATAAAATTATGAATGGAGACTTTGTCTCCGTATAGTTAAAAGCCAGCATTTAACTATACGTAGACAGAGTCTCCATTCATAAAATTATGAATGGAGACTTTGTCTCCGTATAGTAAAATGCCCACAGCCTATAAACCGAACGTTCGGTTTATAGGCTGTCGGCTTATGGAATACATGTATTCCTATTGCTATTCTATAAACCGAACTTTCGGTGTATAGAATAGCCATAGGATTACATGTATTACATAAGCCGAAAGTCTATAAACCGATCGTTCGGTTTATAGGCTTTCGGCATTTTACTACACGGAGACAAAGTCTCCATTCATAATTTTATGAATGGAGACTCTGTCTCTGTATAGTTAAATGCCGACAGCCTATAAACCGAACGACTTTCGGTTTATAGACTTTCGGCTTATGTAATACATGTAATCCTATGGCTATTCTATAAACCGAAAGTCTTTCGGTTTATAGAATAGCAATAGCATTACATGTATTCTTTTTTATAGACTTTCGGCTTACAGAATACTATTGGCTTTCTATAAACCGAACTAGAGTCGAGTCCCCATTCATAAGAAATTCTTATGAATGAGGAGGGACTCTAGTTAGGTTTATAGAATGCCAATAGTATTCTATAAGCCGAAAGTCTTTAAAACAAACGACGTTCGGTTTATAGAATACATGTAATGCTATTGCTGTTCTATAAGCCGAAAGTCTTTCGGCTTATAGAACAGCAATAGCATTACATGTATTCTATAAACCGAACGTCGTTTGTTTTAAATACTTTCGGCTTATAGAATACATGCTGCTATTGGCTTTCTATAAACCGAAAGAGTCCCCATTCATCCGAATAGGTCAATTGACCTATTCGTATGAATGGGAACTCAATTTCGGTTTATAGGAAGCTAATAGCATTACATGCATTCCATAAACCGAAAGTCATTCATGTCGGTTTATGGAATGTAGTACAATGCTATTGGTATTGTATAAACCGACTCTATTTCGGTTTAGAATGCCAATAGCACGAATGGACGAATGGACCAATGAACGAATGATTTTCGTTTATTAACCATTCGTTCATTCGGATTTTGTTAGTTAAAATTTTCGTTATTCGTTTTTCGGACGAATGGACGAAAATGCTATTTTCGTCCGAAAATGCATTCGTCCGAAAACGAATGCACATGTCTACTTGGCAGTGAGTTCCATAGCTTTACTCCTTACTGTAAAGTAACCCTTCTTTTGTCTATTAAATCTTCACTCTTTCAGTCTAAGAGGATTTTATCCCCTCTAAGATGCATTTGTAAATGCAACTTTTTCTGTCTTTACATAACTAAGATTCTCCAATGCCCTTATTAATTCCTAGCCCTCCTTTGCACTTTTTCTAGCTCCATAATATCCTTTTTAAGGATTGGTGCCCAGAATTATACCTCATATTCAAGGTAAGATCTTACCATTGACTTGTAAAGAGGTAAGATGATATCTTCCTCCCATGAATCAATACCCTGCTTTTTACCTTCTAATATCTTATTGGCCCTTGCAGCTACTGACTGACATTGTACACTGTTGCCAAGTCTGTTGTCTACAATTATCCCTAAATCCTTCTCATTAGTAGTTTTTCCCAAGGAGATACTATTTCAATTATTCATTACATTGTTATTATTTTTCCATTAATCCATACCTTTTCTCTGAATTGAACATGATTTGCTACTTTTTTGCCCACTCCACCACTTTGTCTAAATCTTCCTGCAACCAAGAAACCTAATTTTGTGTCATCAGCAAACATTGAGACATGGCTCTCAACACAATTTTGGAGCTCATTATTAAACAAATTAAAAAGAAGAGTGCCCAAATCACTCAACTTAATACCTTGGTCCAGTTTGAGGATTTTCCATTTACAACAACTCTTTGAATTCTATTTTATCGATTATCCATCCAAATAAATGAATTTGCCCCAAGCCTATTTTTCTCAATTTGTATTGACCTTTTGTATAATACCTTTTGTGTGGAACTGTTTCAAATGCTTTAGCAAAGTCTGAATAGATCACATCAACTGCCAGGCCTAGATCTATATTTGTACTGACTTACAAAGAATGCTATTAAGTTGGTCTGCCAAGGCCCGTTTTTCACAAAACCATGACTTCTGCTAATTACTGTATTTTTCAGTGTATATGACATCCCCATATTTAATAAGCCCTACTTTTTGTAACCCAAAATGAAGAAATCAGTATACGTTTTTTTCCTCTTTGCACTCAGGATTTGCCCCGAACCCACTTTGCACTCAGGAATTGCCCCCCAAAACATTTTGCCCTCAGGAATTGCCCTAAACCTAGTTTGCACTCAAGAATTGCCCCCAGCTATTAGATCGCACTCATAGGACTTTTCCCCAGGACTTACCCCAGATATTAGATCGCACTCACAGGACTTGCCAGCACCGAAGATGTCTATCTGTCTGCTGCGCCATGCAGGAGGGAAAAGGTGTACACATTTTAGAAAAAAGGGCTGATGTAGACTTGTATAGTTTTAGCAACACTTCAAAAAATGTCCCCACTACAGATGTCAAACTCACTGGCCTATAATTGCCCTGCTGAGGTTTTAATCCCCTTTTAACACCTTCGCGACAATGGACGTGTCAGGCACGTCTTGCGGTGAATCAAGCGGTTTTATAAAGGATGCTGCTGGTCCCTTGCTATTATAAAGTTTGAAATTTTCTTGTTTTGTATTTCCTGTCTTATGTTGCCATATTGGTTTTGATTAGAGTTGAGCGGACACCTGGATGTACGGGTTCGGCGGATTCGGACGAACTTCGGAAAAAAGTCCGGGTTCGGGCTCGAACTTGACCCCAAACCCGAACCCCATTGAAGTCAATGGGGATACGAACTTTTGGCCACTAAAATACCTCTAAAGCAGGGGTCCTCAAACTACGGCCCGCGGGCCACATGCGGCCCGCCGAGCACATTTGTCCGGCACCCCCCGCTCCCCGCTCCCCGCTGATTACCTTTTTTTTTTCCTTGCAGCCGCAGAAGATGCGGCTGCAGGAAAACGGAAAAAAATAAAAAAAAATCACCGCGACCGGATGTGACGTTTCGTTTCGTCACATCCGGACCCGGTAACTGTTTCCCTCCTCCGTGCAGGGAGGAGGGAACACTGCGCGAGACGTCCGGCCCGGGGACACAGCAGCTGGAGGTAAGTGATGGGGAAGGAGGGGGAGGAGGGAGGTATAACGAGCACTCTACTATTCCTGGGCATCTGACTGGCATAATTTTCTTGGGCTGTGACTGGCATAATAATCCTGGGCATCTGACTGGCATAATATTACTGGGCTCTTACTGGCACTCTATTCCTGGGCATCTGACTGGCATAATATTCCTGGGCATCTGACTGGCATAATATTCCTGGGCATCTGACTGGCATAATATTCCTGGTCATCTGACTGGCATACTATTACTGGGCATCTGACTGGCACACTATTCCTGGGCATCTGAATGGCATAATATTCCTGGGCATCTGACTGGCATAATTTTCTTGGGCTGTGACTGGCATAATAATCCTGGGCATCTGACTGGCATAATATTACTGGGCTCTTACTGGCACTCTATTCCTGGGCATCTGACTGGCATAATATTCCTGGGCATCTGACTGGCATAATATTCCTGGGCATCTGAATGGCATAATATTCCTGGGCATCTGACTGGCATAATTTTCTTGGGCTGTGACTGGCATAATAATCCTGGGCATCTGACTGGCATAATATTACTGGGCTCTTACTGGCACTCTATTCCTGGGCATCTGACTGGCATAATATTCCTGGGCATCTGACTGGCATAATATTCCTGGGCATCTGACGGGCATAATATTCCTGGGCATCTGACTGGCATAATTTTCTTGGGCTGTGACTGGCATAATAATCCTGGGCATCTGACTGGCATAATATTACTGGGCTCTTACTGGCACTCTATTCCTGGGCATCTGACTGGCATAATATTCCTGGGCATCTGACTGGCATAATATTCCTGGTCATCTGACTGGCATACTATTACTGGGCATCTGACTGGCACACTATTCCTGGGCATCTGAATGGCATAATATTCCTGGACATATGAATGGCATAATATTCCTGGGCATCTGAAAGGCACACTATTCCTGGGCATCTGACTGGCATAATATTCCTGGGCTCTTACTGGCACTCTATTCCTGGGCATCTGAATGGCATAATATTCCTGGGCATCTGACTGGCACACTATTCCTGGGCATCTGAATGGCATAATATTCCTTGGCATCTGACTGGCACACTATACCTGGGCATCTGACAGGCACACTATTCCTGGGCATCTGACTGGCACAATATTCCTGGGCATCTGACTGGCACACTATTCCTGGGCATCTGACTGGCACACTATTCCTGGGCATCTGAATGGCATAATATTCCTGGGCATCTGAATGGCATAATATTCCTGGGCATCTGACAGGCACACTATTCCTGGGCATCTGACTGGCACACTATTCCTGGGCATCTGAATGGCATAATATTCCTGGGCATCTGACAGGCACACTATTCCTGGGCATCTGACTGGCATAATATTCCTGGGCATCTGACTGGCACACTATTCCTGGGCTCTGACTGGCACACTATTCCTGGGCATCTGAATGGCATAATATTCCTAGGCATCTGACTGGCACACTATTCCTGGGCATCTGACTGGCACACTATTCCTGGGCATCTGACTGGCATAATTTTCTTGGGCTCTGACTGGCATAATTTTCTTGGGCTCTGACTGGCATAATATTCCTGGGCATCTGACTAGCATAATATTCCTGGGCTCTTACTGGCACTCTATTCCTGGGCATCTGAATGGCATAATATTCCTGGGCATCTGAATGGCATAAAAATAACGTTTTGTTTCTTCACTTCAAAATAAGATATATGCAGTGTGCATAGGAATTTGTTCATAGTTTTTGTTTTTACTATAGTCCGGCCCTCCAACGGTCTGAGGGACAGTGAACTGGCCCCCTGTTTAAAAAGTTTGAGGACCCCTGCTCTAAAGCCTCTAAGAAAAAATTAATATGGACTTATTATCTATATTTATATTATATAATAAAAAAGACAATCAAGAAAGCCTTTTTTGTGACATCTATATTATAAATTAGAGCATTCTGATAGCAAATTAATCACACGCTTATTATGCCACGCACAATATATTGGTGTTTGTCCATATAGGTCCAGACTGCAGATGCTTTCCAGCACCCAAATCCCTAAGAAAATATTTAGTGCCCCAGAAAATAATTAAGTAGATCTGCAATACGAAATAGTAACCATTGAAGTGCGTGGTGTTAATAAGAGTGCGATCATGCAATTTGGATCCAGAATATCTAGTCAAGCAGGCAGCCTGTATTTGTTATGGTCTTACTGCAACCTGGATACAGTATCCATAATAAGAAAAGAAAAAGAAAACGAACACAACTGTAAGAAATCAGCACTCTCCACCAACTCTGCAGTTACATGCAAAATGTCTGTCCTGTGTAATAATTGCTCAGCTGAACTCTTCACATATAAAGAAATAATGATCTTCTTGGCAAGCTAGTATTAACAAAGAGGACATCCTATATTTTCTGCCATCTTATCACCCCTTGGATTTATTGTCTAAACTTAGGTACACAGATATGTTCCATAGAAAAGGGAGATATATACATAGAGAAGGTTAAAAAAAAAACACGTTTTTGTTGTTGTCTGAACTTTGTACCAACTAGACCAACAAGAAGAAGGAAAAAAGAGAGAGGAGAACAAAGGAGAGATAAACCCTCTCTCCCAGTTTCAGAAAAATCACACAACACACACTTCTAACTTGGCTAACTTCTTACCTGATTTTTAACTCGTTACCTTGTTTGTATATGTTGTATATGTATTAAAATAATCTGTAATGTACACGTTGGAAATGATAAAATAATTTATGAAAAAATATATGTACTTTTGATAAATTTATAATAATAAAAAAAAACTTTGTACCAACTGTAGTTCTATAATTTGCTTTCCATTTATCATGTCTTGTTGGTTATAAGTAGAGTTGAGCGGACACCTTGATGTTCGGGTTCGGCGGGTTCGGCCGAACTTCGGAAAAAAGTCAATGGGGACATGAACTTTTGGCCACTAAAATGCCTCTAAAAAAGTCATGGAAAGGGCTAGAGGGCTGCAAAAGGAAGTAAAATGGGGGTAAGAGTAGGACAAGTGCCCTGCAAGCAAATGTGGATAGAGAAATAACTTAAAATAACATAAAATACATACAAGTTACAAATACAGCTGAGCCATAAAATAGCACTAGATGGAATCTTTGAATTTAGTTTTGGAAGAACATAAATCTAAATCTAAAGCATGGCTGCCAGGAGGATCAACAGAATGATCCATTCGAGAGAGGGTTGGAGTGCAGGGTATTCAATTTCAGTTTATACTAAGTGACCCATAGGTTGAGGAGGCGGTAACCGTGGCGGTGTAGGTGGAAGCGGCGCTGGCGGAGATGAAGGAGGAGGTAGCCAGAATTTTTCAAAGTGCGCTGTAAGCACAGAATTGGACTGTTCTATTTGACTCTCAGATATGAAGTGCACCGCAAGACGCAAATGTACTATTTACCACCCAAAAGTATTAGAATTTTTCAAAGTGCGTTGTAAGCACAGTATTTGACGGTTCTATTTGACTCTCAGATATGAAGTGCACCGCAAGACGCAAATGTACTATTTACCACCCAAAACCATTACAATTTTTCAAAGTGCGCTGTAAGCACAGTATTTGACGGTTCTATTTGACTCTCAGATATGAAGTGCACCGCAAGACCCAAATGTACTATTTACCACCAAAAACTATTAGAATTTTTCAATGTGCGCTGTAAGCACAGTATTTGACGGTTCTATTTAACTCTCAGATATGAAGTGCAGGACGCAAATGTAATATTTAACACCAACAAATTGCAGTATTTAAAAATGCCTAGATGTTGCCCACTGAACTAACAGAACAGGATTAAAGTCATGTGCCTGGCACACATGCAGTTGCAAGTGCACTGCACTCTCTGTGGCACTCTATTACATGCATTCCATAAACTGAAAGTCTATAAACCGAAAGAGAGTCAGTTTATAGACTTTCGGTTAATGTAATACATGTAATGCTATTGCTATTCTATAAACCGAAATGGGTCAATTGACCTATTCGTATGAATGGGGACTCTATTTCGGTTTATAGAAAGCCAATAGCATTACATGTATTCCATAAACCGAAAGTCTATAAACCAAAAGACATTCGGTTTATAGACTTTCGGTTTATGGAATACATGTAATGCTATTGGCTTTCTATAAACCGAATCTCTTTCGGTTTATAGACTTTCGGTTTATAGAATACCAATAGCATTACATGTATTCAACAAACAATGTATGTCATGCTATGGGCTTTCTGATTGGCTGCCCTGCAGCCTTTCAAAACGCACCATTAAATCGCCGAACTCCAACCCGAACATACAGTGAAATGTCAGTGTTCGGGTCCAGGGTTCAAAAACCATAATGTTCGGTAAGAACCCGAACAGTGCGGTTCGGGTTCGCTCAACACAAGTTATAAGGAATAAGGCAGAAACAATTCATGAAATACAGTAAGTACTGTATATATAGTTAAATATATTGATTCTAATGAAAACTACTATATTACAGTGGCGTAGCGTGGGTTGTCAGCACCCGGGGCAAGGCAAGTAATTTGCGCCCCCTGACCCGTGGATTTTAGCACTCGAGTCTCTTCTACTAGATTAGTTAAAGAAACCCTTACCCCCCAAGCACATGTATTGTTTGTTATGAAAATACTTATGTAATTAAAGTAAAATGCATCTAAATACAAGTTTATTTTCCAACACTTTATTGAGTGCGAACATGCATTACACACATTCTCCACATTTTCAGCAGGTTTTAACCCTTCACATGTAAACATAGCAGTTTCAGAGAAACTGCTACGTTTACATTTGCGGTTAAGGCAGCCTCTAGTGGCTGTCTTCCGGACAGACACTAGAGGCGCATCTGCGACGCTGGAGCCTGGAGGCACATTTCGCCTCCATCGCGCAGAGTGTCCATAGGAAAGCATTGAGAAATGCTTTCCTATGGACACTTTGAATGCGCGCGCAGCCATGCGCATTCAGCTCCAGTGACGTCGGACGGGGAGCTGACGTCAGACAGGTCACCAGCACCGAGGGAGCCTGGCGCTGGATTAAGGTAAGTAACTGAAGGGAATTTAACCCCTTCAGCGCCACGGGAGTGGGACCCTGAGGGTGTGGGCACCCTCAGGGTACTAAAGTGTCAGGAAAACCACTTTGTTTTCCTGACACTATAGTGATCCTTTAAGAGTTTAAGGGGTTATTTTGGCCTGGGGAAGCCAAATGGTTATACACCTATGCTTTAAACCAGGAGTAGACATCCTTTGCCACTCCAGATGTTGTGGACTACACCTCCCATGATGCTTTGCAAGCCTTAATGGAGATGTAGTCAAAAAACAAAGGGAGTGTCAAAGGTTACCTACCCCTGCACTAAACCAAAAATATATAATACAGTTCCTACCCCATAAATATAATATTTAATGCTATGATATTTAATGCTCTCATCCAACCCCCTTCCCTCCACAGTTCCTAATAAATATATTACAAATATAATTCCCTCACCCCTGTAGCCCCACCTATTTACATTTCCTTCTACATACACACATATATATAGATTATTCATTAGGCCACAAATGTAAAAAATATAATCATTGCCTCATCTCAAATTCCCAAGTCAGATCTTTCCCATCCCCCCCCCTCTTCCCCTAATACACTGCTGACCCCCCTCCCCCTAATACACGGCTGACCCCTCCCTCCCCTAATACACAGTTGACCCCCATCCCCTAATACATTACTGCCCCCCTTCTTCCCTTCCCCAATACATTACTGCCCCCCTTCTTCCCTTCCCCAATACATTACTGCCCCCCTTCTTCCCTTCCCCAATACATTACTGCCCCCCTTCTTCCCTTCCCCAATACATTACTGCCCCCCTTCTTCCCTTCCCCAATACATTACTGCCCCCCTTCTTCCCTTCCCCAATACATTACTGCCCCCCTTCTTCCCTTCCCCAATACATTACTGCCTCCCTTCTTCCCTTCCCCAATACATTACTGCCTCCCTTCTTCCCTTCCCCAATACATTACTGCCCCCCTTCTTCCCTTCCCCAATACATTACTGCCCCCCGTCCCCAATACATTACTGCCCCCCTCCCCCATACATTACTTACCTCCCTCCCCCATACATTACTTCCCCCCCTCCCCATACATTACTTCCCCCCCTCCCCATACATTACTGACCCTCCCCTCCCCCATACATTAAATGACCCCCCCTCCCCTCCCCCATACATTAAATGAACCCCCCTCCCCCATACATTTAATAAACCCCCCTCCCCTCCCCATACATTAATGAACCCCCCTCCCCTCCCCATACATTAATGACCCCCCTCCCCATACATTAATGAACCCCCCTCCCCTCCCCCATACATTAATGACCCCCCTCCCCTCCCCCATACATTAATGACCTCCCTCCCCTCCCCCATACATTAATGACCTCCCTCCCCTCCCCTATACATTAATGACCTCCCTCCCCAATACATTAATGACCCCCCTCCCCTCCCCCATACATGAATGACCCCCCTCCCCCATACATTAATGACCCCCCCTCCCCCTCCCCAATACATTAATGACCCCCCTCCCCTCCCCCATACATGAATGACCCCCCTCCCCCAAACATTAATGACCCCCTCTCCAATACATTAATGACCCCCTCCTCAATACATAATACAATAGGTCCCCCAAGCCCCTTTATTCTTACCTTTACAAATTCCACTTCCAACAGCTCAGGGAAGAAAGGCCGCGATGCAGTTTCAGAAGAGCCTCCGCCGCGCAGCCGCCGGATGTGACGTCACGCCGTCATTTGCCGCTCACATCCGGCGGCTGACAGGAAGTATCGCACGGTTGTGGCTGCGCCCCCCCAGATATTGCGCCCGGTGCGGCCGGCCCCCCCTGCACCCCCCACGCTACGCCCCTGATTTAATATAGTCCAGTGGTTTACTTGCTCTTTGCAGACTATCAAAAATGATCAAACATAAAGTATGTAAATTGCCTCCTCTATGGGTTGCAGGTGAGATGAATATATCTTCCCACCAATATTGCACAGAAACAAACCTGGTGAGTTTGCTTAGCAGGGGAAACTCACCATGTTTGCCGCTGCCAATGTACATCTAAATTAGTAAGATGCAATGTTTAACTCATTTCAGCTCACCTGCAACTCACCTTTTAGTGTATTGACAGCAATGTGGAAGAGTGAGTCTTATACCGTGCAGCTGACGGAAGTGGCAAATTCTTTTTTCTATGACTTGACACCTGAAATTACAGTCACCACATTTGTGTGACTGGAAGGGTCTACCTACTGATGATTTGGTGTCTTTATCATTGATGAAATCTAAATTTCTCTCATTTTAGCTTTCAGCGCTCTCTTGGTACATCCAATATATATGTTTTTTTTAATTAAAGTTAATAAGATATATAACTGTTGTAATGTTGCAATTAACATAGTCGCTCAGTCCATAGACTTTTCCTGTGACTGTAGAGCTAAAACTTTTTGTAATTTGCATGTGATCACAACAGGTAAATATATTACTATCACATTTACAATTTTCTATGATTTTAAGCCAAATCTTTTTATTTGGTGTTGTAATATTTTTGCATTTGCCAGGAGACAAAATATTGCCTAGAGTTAAGGCCCTTCGAATGGAAAATCTATAACCTATCCCTGAAATCGGTTTCAAGATTTCATCAATATATGTAATTGGTATATTTTCTTAATTATGTACAGATGGTAGGAAAATCTGCATTATCTGATGCTTGGCCTAAAGATTTCCTTTTTGCCTTGGCCATGTTGCTTTTGAGAAGATCTTTCTTTCATTTGAATATATTGCCCTTTTGCAATTCTAGTCTAAAGGTGTTTAGGATGACGAAAATGTTACCTCAGTTTGGTTTTCTATATATTTCCGTTTCTATTTTTGTCCTAGATTGATTATCCCTTATAGTCAAATCAGGTAGTTGATTTTTTCACATCAAAAGTTATTTACAACTTAGATTTAGGTGATTTTTGTTAACAAACTCACCAGCCATTTTATCACCACCTTTCAGAATTAGGGGATGGGATGGTTCATTGCGGCTTCACCGTCCCCTCTCACGCCATTGCCAGTTCACCGTGCGAGTGGTCATCTCCAGATCTTTCTTTGCGGGACAGTTCATCGCGGGATCGCTGATGGTGAGTATCATTAGGAGTTAATGTTAGTATTAGGGTTCAGGGGGGTTAGTATTAGGGTTCAGGGAGGGTAGTTTTAGGGTTCAGGGAGGGTAGTATTAGGGTTCTGGGGGGTTAATGTTAGTATTAGGGTTCGGGGGGTTAGGTGAAGGTAGTATATCCTACTAGGATTCGGGGGGGGGGTTAATGTTAGTATTAGTATGGGTGTTCGGGGTCACATTAACAGGGGGTTGATTTATTAAGGGGGGGGGGAATGTTTAGAAGCACTGACAGTTCAGCGCTGAACTGTCATTGCTTACATTGTATTTGTTTTCTTCGCCGAAGATTTGGGAGGCCTCCCCATAATAAAATACCTGATCAAATGAGAACAAATGATGTGTGAGCAGGAATTCCACTGCTCTCAGAAAGAAATCCATAAAAGAAATGTTGTAGTTAGTATAATGTCCAACCCTTTATCAGATGGAATTGACGGGTATAATCATACTGGTCATTTCCAATTTATACAACAGTCACGGACCGGCTAAACAGAGCAGAGCACCGAGAGATAGAGCAGCAAGGAGGTAAGTACTGGGGAAGGGTGCAAATAACGAGTATAATGCTGGCATACTGAGGGGCAAAATACTGGCATATTAAATGGCAAAAGAATGGCCTATTGAGGGGCAAAATACTGGCATACTGAGTGGCAAAATAATGACTTATTGAGTGGCAAAATATTACTGGCACATTGAGTGGCAAAATATTACTGCCATATTGAGTGGCAAAATATTACTGGAATAATGACCGAAGGCTCCCAAACACCCTCCATATTACACTAGACAAGTGGGTGGGGGCGAGTGGGAGATATTGTCAGGGAGGGTCAGGGGGGGTAGGGGGCCCAGAAAATGTGTTCAGTAAGGGGCCCTGAAATTCCTGGTGACCACAAATGTATTTGTGCGTGGGCCACATTCACGTTTCAACATCCAGGTGCTCCAACAAGGTCAGAGTGCAAGGGGGCGGCGTTTCATCATTGCACAAGTGGTTAGCTCAGCAAGTTGGACACCCTGGCTCCAACATAAAGTTTTATGGGTTTTGGGCAAGTGATAATAAATCGTAACCGTTGGGTTCTCAGTCATTAAAAAACTTGCCATCTGGGTGTAAGATTCCTTCCTCTAAACCCTCATCCAAGATGGATCTGAGTTGTGTCTTAAATAAAAGTTAGGAGCTGTATTTGAATGGAGCTGTGGGGTTATGTTTTTTTCTTTTTTTTTGGCACAATAAAGTTTTATAAATAGCAGGCCAGAGAAATTCCTTCCAGTCCATTGATTTGTAGAGACAGGGTTGGCTCTTTGGGCCATTTTATGTCTCAGATTACCCATATCCCCCTCCTCTTCACAGTGTGTTTTTATGTGTGTTTCTATGTATGTACTGCAAATGTTCTGTGTGTACTTTTGCCAGTAGTCCTGCCACTGGGGTGTGGGAGACACCGACTTCCTAACCAAAGTCCATTGAGCAGTGGTTAGGTGTATTTCAGTAAATGCCCAGGGCCTCAACGAGCCGTGCAAGAGAAATACAGTGTATGGTTTTATAAGAAAAGAAAAGGCGGAGATTATCTTATTCCAAGAAACCCATTGGAGAACAAAAGACAGAGTCAAATTGGGTAGTGACAAATATAGAACATTCTAAGCCTCTTTAACAGAGACAAAGAGATGTGGAGTGTCCATAATGATTTTGCACCAAGTACAGTTAGAAGTTGAATATTTTGAACCAGACAAAGAGGCCCTGTACATCATTATGGTCTGTAAGATAGATAAGAGATGGTCCACATGGTGAATGCATATCTGTCAAATCAGGTCCCGATGGCCAAAATTTTGGAAAAAATGGTAAGATAAAATGTGAAGCGACTATAGTTGTGGGGGACTTTAATAGTGTCCCAGACGCCCGACTGGATAAAAGTTCCACCAAAAGCTTAAGGACAACATGACAGTCTCTAAACACGCCAGACAATTCTCAAATATTATTAGTAAAGCAGGTCTATATGACCTTTGGAGAGTGGCGCCCCCGGAGGAGAGGACCCACTACTCGAAGGTGCACCACTCTCAATCAAGGATCGATCTGGCCCTGGGTGACATAGAAGGTCTAAGGTTAATTAAAAAAAAAAAAAAAATTTGTGAAAATGTCTGCTCAGACCATTGCTTTTTAGTTTTTGAGATCGGGGAAAATTTAAGTTCCAAGCCCTTTAAACCCTTAAAAGCTGAAAGATTTCCTTTTGTACCCTAAGGTCAACATATAGGAAAAGTTACTGAATACTTATTCCGGGAAAATAAGATGTCTGCTAGTACCACCTGGTATCCGTCAGTGATAAGAGGTCACTTTATAAAGATGGAAAGGTGTCTGTCTCTATAAAATGGTGCAGGAAAATAGCAATAATTCCCTTCACATCTATAGAAACAAAATATCTAAGATCAAAGAACAGATTAACATCATCCAGACAAATGTGTCTCTAAAAAAATTTGAAAAACTTTGGTTGCTCTGTTATTGCAGAGATAGACCAAATAAGAGCAATAGTAACAGAATCAATAAAATCAGGGTGGGAACTAAAACATTCACTGATCCAGAGGAAATTGGGGAAAGATTCAGGGAATTCTATCGTAACCTCTATAGCCTAGATGAGGAGGGTTCAGATAAAGTAATAGAGGACTATCTGAGAAGTCTTAACTGTCCAAAAATCAATGCAGATCAACAAGAGCTCATAAATAGATCAACAGAAACTAGGGAAGTTATGGATGCCATCGATAGATTAGTCAAATATATAACCCGGGACCTGACGGTTTAGGAAATTTATTTTATAAAGCTCTAAAGGTCGCCGATTTTATCCGATTTTAGGGGTATGCTTGGACGAGATGGTACAAGCCAACATCCTGCCTATTTTGAAAAAGGTTAAGGACGCCTCGGATGTTTAAAGATATAGACCCATCTCACTCATCAATGTGGATATTAAGCTGTTTTCAGCTATCCTGGCAGAGAGATTTAAAAGGATAATTCCCTTTATCAAATAAAAGTTAGGAAATGGCCACACATATGCATGTACATACATTAACTTAAATCATTTTATACACTAGAATAGCATTTCTTGTGGTATAATAATACTGGTGATCATATCATTCCAGCAATAGGTTGGCATCACATCACCGGCTAATGTTCACCATCAACAGCTGTTAGGTTATATGGGCCATCACGACACATGTATCATAGAACCGTTTCATTTCCACCGTATTGATGGACATATTGTTATCCACTGTGTATATCAAAGGGTGAGTGTGCTTGGCAGTGGCATGAATAGAAACCACTGTGCAATACTCCCCTATTGTCAACATACTATCTTTGCCTACACACTACAATTTTTGTGTGGACTGCCATAATAGTGGAAATAACCAAAATCTTCTCATAGCAATCTATGGGGCTGATCAAGGCTATCATTTAGGTTGATTTTCATGCTTATTCAAGATCCCTTTGGTGGTCTCTCTGAGTTTTCATTGGGGAAATAATACCAATAATCCTCTATACTAAGAGACAAAGGATTCAGATCCTATGCTCTTTTTCCTATTGGTTCGTCACATTTGCAAAAAGCTGCTGGTAGTAAAAATAGGTTTAAACTCATAAAAACAACATTTATTATACAGCAAGAAAGAAAACTATGGTGAGACTTAAATTAAATAAAATAGGTGTAGAATATGAATGAGTTAATTCTGCATTATGTGACACTGTGGATCTGTCAACCTAAAAACTGAACTAAAGAGATTTTAAGCGTTTCTAGGTATGTTTATAGGGATATATTGATTGCTATCTCTGGAAATCTGGGACAGTTGGCAGGTGAACTGTGCTATCTCTACACATGTGCATAGTAAACCTCTGTAGATCACATGGGATATTTGTAGACATGGACCTAGCAAGATTTATGCTGTGCACATTTAACACCATTATTGCCATGTATTCTTGTGACCCTGATGTATTTTTTTGTATGTACATCTGTGAATGTAATTTGATTTCTGCTCTCTGTACACCTTTTAGTCTATTTTGCTGTGTGAATGCTTGTGTACCCAACACACTCTCATCCATGTGTATACATGTGAATCAAGCACACTTTCTGCTTGTGTACCACTGTTAACCTAATATACTTCCTACTGGATCAATGGAGGTTACTTTATTGTATCTAGTTACATCTCTGGCCAGAAAATTATTCATTTCTGCCATACATCACACCCACCGTATCTTACAACTTGAACCCTATTTGGCCATTTTCCCATCCTTCCCTTGTGGAAACGTCCACATTGCTCACTTGGTAAAGGGTTTATATAGTAATATGTACAATACATTTTCGGGTTATGATACCTTGGTTTCATATTGGTTTCCCAAGCCTCATCAGTAAGACGGTAAATAGTATACCCACCTTTGGCTGTGATAGGGTTAATTCTTCAGTGTGTGAGATGTCAGATACACACTCGGACATGTACAGCTGTCACCCATCCTCCAGGACAAGATGTGCATCTGGTTTTTCAGCTTTTGGACAAACTTCAGACAAGTAGAGAAATGTGCCAATGGCAGGATTCCTGACATGAGATATACTTTACACTGCAGCCTGACTTGCTTGGTTGAAGTGGCAGCAGAGGATTAAAGTACAGAGACAATCATGGAGATAAAGACATAAACAGAGTGATGTATAATATAACGTGAAGCACTATGGGAATAGTGAAACAAACTGAGATATATAAGCTTGAACTAGCATGAAGGTTTTCTTTATTCCAGTATTGGTGATTGCACAAACATAGTCGGATAATATCCTATAGGGACGGCTAGTAAAGGTTAGCTATTCACCATTGCTGCCAGTCATTATATTCATTGCCAGCTACAATTATGTTGTGGATCGATCCAGATAGTTACCAGTGAGACTAGTGTCAAAGTGGGAGAAAAGGCAAGTAAAGTTTACTTTCTATAACTTACCATTTATTAACAATTTACTTCAGAATTTTAGAAATAAAAAGTTATCCCATGAAAGGTTAATGATAGAAATAAAATGCAAAAAAACCTTTTATTCATCTTAATGTGGCCATTTGTTTTAAAAAGAAATTCACTTTACTGTTGCGTTGAACGTGGGTGAACGCCAATTCCATACCAGTATCTGCCAAAACCAATTTCAACCGAAAGATGTCCAAAATGCACCAAACCAAAGTGGTAGCCTCAACATCCCCATTATAGTATGGTAGCAGGAGAGGGGGAGGCAAATTTTTCAGTGGAGGAGAACATGACACTGGTGAGGAAGCTGTACCAACACTACAGTTGGGAGATGGGTCAGCAGCCAAGAAGACAACCCTAAGGAAGAGGAATGACATCTGGCAGGAGGTCATGGATTATGTCAACGAAGCTGGTGGCAACAACTGATCCATGGAGATGGTGAATAAGTGCACTTAAAATACTCATACACCATAGGCCACTTGTAAAATTGCACTACACACATAACTCACACACCTGCAGTTCATTTAACACATGTAATAGCTGTCAAGGATAGCTAGGAACAGGGCCGCCATCAGAAACTTCAGGGCCCCGTACTGAAATTTTTTTGGGCCCCCCCATATCTCCCTCTCGTCTTTGTATATCATGCCAGTGATTTAAATACACACCAGGACACGCCCCTTCACACTTTGCACATCCAGGATTTGTTGCTGCCCCCCGGGACATGCCTGCATTGCACATCCAAGACTTAATATGCCACAGCCAGCTTTTTTTTATTAATATTCCACTGTTTGCCCATTAATATTCCACGGTTTGTCCATTAATATGCCACAGTCAATTTGCCCATTAGCATGCCAATGATAGTATGCTCCTTAACCCCTTGGCGACACAGGTCGGACTCGGTCCGTCCTGTGTGCCGAGGCGTTAGTGACACAGGACGGACCTAGTCCGTCCTGTGTCAAAACAAGCACTGAAAGCGGAGTTTTTCCGCTTTCAGTGCTCAAGCAGCATTGTAACGATGCTTCCGTATGGAAGCATCGTACAATACTGAAAAAAATGCCCGTCGGCATTTCGATCGCTCCGGAGAGCGATCGAAATGCCGGTTTTAAAGGCACAGTGCCTTTAAAACGCGGGCATTTCAAAAACGAGCATGGGAAGCGAATTTTTCGCTTCCTATGCTCAGAAAGTGTTTCTGATTGCGTCGCAAGTCGAGGCAATCAGAAACACACAAAAAAAATGCACGATCTTGGTCACTGGGTGACCAAGATGGCGCTGCCCTTCTAAGGGCAAGAGCACAGGAGGCAGGAAGTACCTGCTTCCTGTGCTCTCTGGCTGTCACACGATTGCCTCTTCACAGAGGCAATCAGTGACTGCCAGGCACACTGACAGGCAGTGGGGATGTTCTGCTGAACATCCCCACTGACTGGTCAGATCAATATTAACCCTATATTGATCTGACCAGTTATGATCTGCCTCCCTCTCCTCACATTTTTTTTAGTGAGGGAGAGAGACAGATCAAAGTTCTAAAAGTAAGTAAAAGTTAAAAAAAACAATAAATACACAACACACAAATAATAAATCAATAAAAAAAATTTTATTAAAGCAATTCCCTGCGTTTAACCCCTTCCCTGCCACTGATCTTGCGTAAGCAGTGATCGTGCACATCAGCGCATTTATTTTTGCTGTTTGTGCATTTTTTAGGGGTTAATTTTTTTTGTACTGTAATTTATTACAGTACTACAAAGGCTCTTCTAAGAGTTATTAACCCTTTCTTTGCCGTCGATCACTGCTTACGCAATGATATTGACGCCAAAGCAATTTTTATCTGTCTGCATATTTTTTTTTATTTTTTTTTTTACACATACCCGCTAGAGGATTACACGTAAAGTAAAAATATTTGAGTTTTTTTTTTTAAGCTGCCTGAGTGCATAGCGATCAGTAACAGCGAATTAGTGGCAAAGGCGGTTTGGTGATTTCTCAATTAAGCTCACCATTCGCCCTGGTCAGATCAAAATTGGTCGGATCAATATTCACAAAAATTTATCTGCCTCCCTCTCCTCACTTACATTTTTGTGACGGAAAGAGACAGATCAGTATTAGTGATATAAAATAACATTTTATAAAATTGTCAGGTTTTATGAAAGTCTTTCACTGTGTATTAACCCCTTCCCTGCCATTCATCATTGTATAAGCAGTAATCTTGCACAGCAACAGTATGTTTTGCTGTCTGCACTGTTTTATGGATTAATTACTTTGTACTGTAATGTATTACAGTACTAGATAGGCTCTTCTAAGAGCTATTAACCCCTTCTTTGCTCGAGATCACTGCTTACGCACTGATTCTGAGGCCGCGGACTCAGGGTTCGATTTTGACCCTGGTCAGCTTTCTGATACATCATCTAGTGATTTATCGGTGGCTGCTGAGCCCTTGCCACAAGGTGTGATGGGGGTCTACCGTTAAAAAAATATATGGTTTGGTGGGGGTAAATTACATTGGCTGGCTTAAAAGATATATCCCATATAGGACACGGACGCAGGTTGACTACATGTCAAAATTCCAAGTTGGAATTTTGAGATGCGCATCTCACAAATGTTGACTTCTAGCCAAAAAACAAACCAACAAACCTATGCATGGGTGCTATCCCTGTACTCGGGAGATGTTGCTGCACACATATTGGGTTGTTGTTTGGCAGTGACATATACTGAAATCTGTGAATTCATGCCTGAAGTACAATGTATGTGGAAAAAAAACTCCCAAAAAAGTACTACCACAAACTTTTACAAAGGCTGGTGGTAGAATTAGTACCTATACAGTATTAAAATACCACCATTTGAAATACCTTAGGATGTCTATTTTCCAAAAATATATGGTTTGATGGGGTACAATTCATTGGACAGCTTCAAAAATGTTCCAAATGGAACATGGGCGCAGGCTGACTACATGTCAAAATTCCAGGTTGGAATTGCGCACCCCCTAAATGTGGCCTTTTAGCCCCAAAACAAACAAACAAACAAACCTATTCATGGGGGGTATCCCTGTACTCAGGAGATGTTGCTGAACACGTACTGAGGATATTGGTTGGCAGTAGCAAATACCAGAATCTGAAAATTTCTGCCTGAACTACAATGTGTGTGGGGAAAAAATGACATCCCAACCCTTTGACATAGGTTGGTGGTAGAATTAGCACTTGGAAAGTGTTAAAATACCACAATTTTAAATACCCTAGGATGTCTAGTTTTCCAAAATATATGGTTTGATGGGGTAAAATACTTTGACAGGCTTCAAAAGTGTCCCAAATGGAACATGGGCGCAGGCTGACTACATGTCAAAATTCCAAGTTGGAAATGCACCCCCCCTAAATGTGGCCTTTTAGCCCCCAAACAACCCAACAAACCTATGCATGGGTGGTATCCCTGTACTCAGGAGATGTTGCTGAACACATATTGGGGTGTTGTTTGGCACTGACACCTAATAGGATCTGTGAATTTATGCCCGAAGTACAATGTATTTGAAAAAAAATTACTATCCATAACATTGACATAGGCTGGTGGTAGAATTAGTGCATGGAAAGTGTTAAAATACTACCATTTGAAATACCCTAGGGTGTCTAGTTTTCAAAAATATATGGCTTTGTAGGGTAGAATACACTTTTTGGCTTCAAAAATGTCCCAATTTGGACATGGGCGAAGGTTTTCTGGACGTCAGAATTCCAAGTTGGAAATCCAAAAAGCGCACCTCTCAAATGTGGCCTTTTAACCCACAAATAACCTAACCAACCTATACATGGGTGGTATCCCTGTACTCAGGAGATGTTGCTGAACACATATTGAGGTGTTGTTTGGCACTGACATATAACAGGATCTGTGAATTCATGCCCAAAGTACAATGTATGTGAAAAAAAATTACTACCCAAAACATTGACATAGGCTGGTAATATAATTAGTGCATGGAAAGTGTTAAAATACTACTATTTGAAATACCCTAGGGTGTCTAGTTTTAAAAAATATATGGCTTTGTGGGGTAGAATACACTTTTTGGCTTCAAAAATGTCCCAAATTGGACATGGGCGAAGGTTTTCTGCACTTCAGAATTCCAAGTTGGAAAACCAAAAAGCGCACCTCTCAAATGTGGCCTTTAAACCCACAAATAACCTAACCAACCTATACATGGGTGGTATCCCTGTACTCAGGAGATGTTGCTGAACACATATTGAGGTGTTGTTTGGCACTGACATATAACAGGATCTGTGAATTCATGCCCAAAGTACAATGTATGTGAAAAAAAATTACTACCCAAAACATTGACATAGGCTGGTAGTATAATTAGTGCATGGAAAGTGTTAAAATACTACTATTTGAAATACCCTAGGGTGTCTAGTTTTAAAAAATATATGGCTTTGTGGGGTAGAATACACTTTCTGGCTTCAAAAATTTCCCAAATGGGACATGGGCACAAGTTTTCTGCATGTCAGAATTCCAAGTTGGAAAACCAAAATGCGCACCCCCTAAATGTGGCCTTTTAGCCCCAAAACAAACCAACAAACCTATGCATGGGTGGTATCCCTGTACTCAGGAGATGTTGCTGAACACATATTGAGGTGTTATTTGGAAATACCCCTTCACATTTTAAGGTAATGTTTACCTAAATTGCAATCTATGTGAAAAATTAAAAAAAAAGTTTTTTTGCTGCAAACTTTGGCAAAGATTGGTGGTAAAATGGCTACATGAAATGTGTCAAAATACCCCAAGTTAATTGCCCTGAGTGGTCTAGTTTTCAAAAATATGTACATGTTGGGGGTCATTCATGGATTTAGTACAGAAATCAGTGTTACAATGTCACTATCACTAATTTTGAAAAAAAAGGATTTTAAAATAGCTTTGCACTACTTATAGTTCTGGCCCTGTAACATGAATAAAAAAAACAAAAAAAAACATAAAACATGGGATATTTCTGAACTCAGGACATATATTAGAAACTATTTAGCAGTGTTTTTTTGTTGTCTCTTGTACATGAGTATACGATTTTTCAAATAAAAGTCATAAAAAAAATATTTTTTTCATTTTTTTGCCATATTTTATTATTTTTTTTACATCAAATTATATGCAATTATCAAAACAATGGTATCAAAAGAAAGCCCTTCTTATAACGATAAAAACGATATATAGTTTGTGCGGGTACACTAAATGAGACAGAAATAAATTACAGCAAAACACTAACACCTCAGAAATGTTAAAACAGCCCATGTCACCAAGCGTCGGACAAGCCAAAAAAGTCATGTCACTAAGGGGTTAATATGTCACAGCCAGTATGCTCCTTAATATGCCACAGCCAGTATGCTCATTAATACGTCACAGACAGTATGACCATTAATATGCCAAATACAGTATGCCCATTAACATGCCACAGCCAGTATGCTCTTTAATATGCCGCAGAACAGTATGCCCATTAATATTCCACATACATTATACTCATTAATATGCCACAGTACGCTCCTTAATATGCCACAGACAGTATGCTCATTAATATGCCAAAGATAGTATGCCTATTAATATGCCACAGACAGTATGCCCATTAATTTGCCACAGACAGTTTTCCCATTAAAGAGCCACAGACAGCCCCCCTTCCTCCTCCACTTACCTCCTGTGCGAGAGACAGCAGCCTTTCACGCTGCTTCTCTCACGCTCCCCACGCACTAATCTGATTGAGCACCGGAAGGTCTCGTGACCCTGGTGCACAGCGTGAGCTGCCTCCACTAGACACCAGGGAGCTGTGGGACATGTCCTGGTGTGCAGGGGGTAAGTTCTTGATGTGCAATGTGGGTGATGGGGCATGTCCTGGGGTGCAGGGGTAAGTACTGGATGTCCAATGTGGATGATTGGGCATGTCCTGAGGTAAGTCCTGGGTGTGCAATTTGGTTGATAGGGCATGTCCGGGCTGGGCACGTCCTGGGTTTGCAATGTGGGTGATGGGAAAAAAGAACTATAAAATCTTTTGTAGTGTACTTTAGAGAGTTATAAAGTTGAATTCTCCAAGTTAGATCGAAGAATGGGCAAATTAAGCCTATGTTAACCAAATTCAGAGCCTGTTCGGGGGTGATCAGCGCACATCGAATAGATGAATATCAATGGTTTTCATGGCGAAAATGTCTTGATCCGAACACCTCTAATGCTTAAGTTTCTGAATGGCCCGAACTGCCAAACCCTAAGTCTAATTCGGGACTAATCAGTTTATATTGGGTAGACCAAAATATTTATTGAACAAAACACAGAGAATTAATACATATTTAGAAATGTTGTCAAAACAAAATATTAACTCAATAGAAGAGGAATAATAAAGTGCCACAGTAGTACATATTCAGCTGTCTCCTGCACAGCAACCAGTCAGCAAGGTGCTGACCAGTACATACAGTATATGGAGTAGCAGTGCTATGGAAGTGATGATTTAAAGGTATGTGTGAGAAATAAGTGTAGACAGCTGATTTTAAAATCTGCTACCAGCCACCAGATGCTGGCCCTCTGCATCCCTGACTTTAAGATAAGGTACAATCATGGTTACCAGATCTGCCATTTTTACAATAGTACAAATTTATTAGCCCTCCCGTTATCATTAGAGATAGACATACATAGACAGGCATGACAGACATGTTGAAAGGAACAGATTTTGATAAACAGACAAGACAACTGGATGCAAAGATAGAAAGTGCTACACACTAGGGCATTTAGAAGTGAAAAGTGTTGTAGCCCCAGCTCAGGAAGTCAGGTTAGAGAGCAGCCCAGGGGGTATTTGCCTCTCAACCCCCCTTGCCAGCCCCCCTCTGCCTATATGTACGTTAACTGGATTGTCAGACAGATGTTTTTAAATATTGGTGGGAATAAGATAGTTGGGATGAAGAAAGAAGGACCCTTATTATTGAAGCTTTACCCTGAGTATCAGAGTAGTCCTGAATGTAGGCACTGGTTTTAGGAATGTTGGAAGGTATAGAATGGAAATATTAGAACTTACATGGATAGCAGCCCAGCTTTCAAAGACCATATGAAACAGGCCTAACGGGTGAAAGCGATACCATTACAGGCAGCACAATTTGTCATGTAATTTCGAAGCTATAGCAGAAGAAAGTTGATTTAAGTGCCTCATCTGCTCGTTTAACAAGAATCAAAGAAAGAACTATGCCCCCACAATTAAAACACAACCTTTAACATATTTATTTCAAACTCATATATATATAGACTAATCCAAACATAGTGGGAATGCACTCCCGGGACTTCGTTCAGGTATCAAAACATATAAATGTATTCAATAAACCTAGCAACGTTTCGGGCAGAGATCTGCCCTTTGTAGTGCTTGACAAAGGGCAGATCTCTGCCCGAAACGTTGTTGTTTGTATGAAGATGTGACCTGCACCCAGGCAGAATATCTTGAATTGACAAACAGCAGGCTGAGTGCTAGTACATTGGGGGAATATATTCATTTGTGTCATTTGTAACAATTTAATAGCAAAATGATAATGACAGTGCTGACAGAATACACCGCAGGACACAAAAAGACATGTTTGAAATGTGAGTTTTCTCTAGACATACACACCAATGCGATCGCCAGAATAACTGACAGGGTATAGGGACTTTTTTGACAGTGGTTAGAATTCCGCAAAAGTCATTCTCACACGATATTGGCCGATTCATCAATTGAAACCTATGCTGGAGGGTGCTATTTTTAACACAGAGGGTGCTATCTCTAATACAGTTGCTCTAATGGCAAAGATGGGCCACTGTCTGAGAGACTTTACTTCAATGAACCACCATTCATTTGGTTAAAACCCACAGAGGGTTGCTTCTGCTGTGGAAATTGTAACGCTTGCAAGCTATCTAAAATATTTATGAGTCACTCTACTGGGCAAACATACTCTATTAAGACACTCACTAATTTTACTGTCCCCAAACAACTTGTCATTGCAATCACTCTCCGCAAACAGCTTTTCATTGCCACAACTGTCCCCAAACAGCTTTCCAGTGCCATCTCTGTTCTTTTATACACTTCCCTTCTTTCCCCATCTTTTCTCTTTTCTAATGTTGCTAGTCCACAGTGAACAGGGGCAAAATTTGAATCAACACCTCTTCATTACCTTTTATGTACTAAATTGTATATATTGCATATATGTGTATGTTTATTGTTTATTTAACCCCTTCCCGACCTTATGACGAGTTAACTAGTCATAAGAGCCGCAGCATTAGCGACCTTATGACGAGTTAACTCGTCATGCAGTCTAGCTGGCGGTGCGCTCCGTGGGCACCGCCAGCCAGTCTGCAATGGGTCCAGGACTAAGCCTCGCACCCGAGGCAAAGCTCCTGGACCCGATCGGTGCATTTCCGGGCATGTGATCACGGTGATAACGTGATCACCGCGATAACATGCAAATTAGATGGCAAAGTCAGTGTGTTCACACACTGACTTTGCCTCTAATTCACTCTCTGTGCTTCACAGTCTTATAGTGAAGCACAGAGAGTGACCTGTAAGTAAAAATAAATTAATAACATACACAGAGGTTAAAAAAATAAAAAAAAAATAAAAAATTAACCCTTTCATTGCTGATCACAGATTTTAACTGTGATCAGTTTCCTTCCACTTTATGGCCCTCATTTAGTTTTTTTTTAACAGATTTTTTTATTTTTACAATTTATAAAGTTTTTTTTTAAAAAAAAAGGTCATTTTAATATATTTATTTAATAAAATGTAACCCCTGCATGCCTGTTGCATGATTTTTACTGATCTGACATCGCACTCTTCAGAGTTTTTTTCTGTCTTTTTTGTTATGAGGGGTTTGGGAACCAATATTTTTCTTTTTTATTAGTTAGTTAATTAGGGGGGATAAGTGGGTTAGTGTTGCACTAGTTATGTAGCTTATTATTGGGAAAATAATGGGGAAAAACTTTTTTTTCCTCAAAAATTTCCTCTTTTATTTGTATTTTTTAATACTAAAATGTAAATAATTTTTATGTATAGGGTACCAAAAGAAAGCTCTAACTGTCCTTTAAGAAACAACATATAACTTGTATGGGTACGTTAAATGAGAGAGAGGAAAATTATGTTTCAAAAACCGCGTATTAAAAATTGAAAAACGCTCTGGTCCTTGGCCCAGGAAAATCCCTGGTCCTTAAAGGGTTAAATTGTACATTTACGACTTCTACCTACCTTCTAAGCTGTAGGTTGTATAAAGGGACTCTTTCACCCAAACACTGCTTATATTATGAATGCAGAAAATAAAATAAAAAATCACAAGCAAAGGCAGAAATTAAGAGAAAAATATGTTTCAAATATGTTGTGGTATCGCCTGCTTATGACAACACCTTGTGGCTTGATATGCAAAGTATACATTTCCCTTTGAAATGTGTTAATTTGATGTCATAAACAGGAGACAGAGCAGACACATCAAAAACACATTGGGGGCATGTATAAACATGGCGCACATGCAGATTGCGCCAAATACTGGCGCAACCAGCAGGTGCACCAATATATAAGGCAGACTCCCGACTAATTTAGTTTTAACACTGGCGCTCACACCATAGATACCAGTGAATTACAGCTGCAGATTGCTCCACACTTACAACACTGCCTCAGAATTGACCTCTAATAGTTACCCCAGCTGTGTTAGTTCTAGGCATCATACTTAAGGTGATCATATATTATACACAGACTCAGTAAGCAACATAATGCATATCAGGCATGTGTTTTTATTATATACCACACAATACATTGTGTATATTGTTTCCAGGAGCTCTTTCTGAATTATTAAATGTGAAGTTCCATGCATTTAGTGACTAAAAACAGAGTTATAGGCGAGTGCTCTCAGATGTCCAGAGATTGGAGTCAAGGGTCACCTGTAAGTGGAATAAGATTATTAAAACATATAGTTAGCATAATGAACCATAAAACTAATAGTCCCATGGGCAGAGTGAAGTGAGACAACCCTGCCCCCTTGTGGTTGTGATAGGAGTTGCTGGCACAACAACAGTCCTGTTTGAAATTCTACATGTTTATTTATGGGGTGGGTTCTGCGAACAGATAAAGCAAGACTGGGCAATAACCAGTACTTCAATTGAACTACTCCCAGAATGCAGAGTCAAAATTGTACAGATGGAACAAGATGACTGGCTTTGCATCATGGGAATTGTAACTCAGCAGCAGTTGGCTAGACACACAATGCACAGCCCTGAGGTAGACAAATATTTGAACATCTAAGGCCAAAAGCAAATAAATAAATAAGATACATCAATTTGTCTGTAAATGTTATGTTTCCTAAATTAATTAGGGAAACTACACTGTTTTTAAATCATTGTTTGGGTTCTTAACTAGGAACCAGGAACTGCTGTGACTGAGACACAGCAAAGAGTAAATTGACATGTGTCTATTAAGATACATGTTGGGTTTACTCCTAACTTTTGGGACATGTTTTTTTAAACAGTGCAGTGTTCCTTTAATGATCTCAGTTTGTTTATTGAAATCATTATCATGCACACAGTTACGCATTAACAGGGTAAACTGACCCTTTGGAATGTTTTTAAGCCATCTTGGAGGATGACAACAATCAAAATCAATATAAGCAGTAATGTCAGTGGGTTTAAAACATGTTTGAGTGCAAATTTTATCATTAACTCGTAGGTGACCGGACATTAACCTTTGTTTGTGTATAGCTGTAATTTTCTTCTTTCTCCATCTAATGTACCCACACATATTAGATATTGTTTTTATCGGCATTAGAAGGGCTTCCTTAAGATACAATGTTAAACTTTTTCAATGCGATTCTTATTATTTTTGTTCTGGTTGGGGCCAATTTATAATATTATTTCACACATTATTATTTCACACATGTTTTGCCCGGGTAGCATACTTTCCAAGTGTCAATATTGTGGGTAGAAAGATCCTCTTTTAGACCCAGATCCCTCTGGCTTGTAACAGAGATCTACAGAATTAAAACTCAGTGATGTGGATTTAAACTACTGTAATTCTGCTTATACCTGTATTTAAAGGCTGTCTTAAACAGTGTGCATATGCTCCACAGGGTCCATGTTTAAAATGGATTAATAGGCAAATAGACCGGATTTGCATATGCCTACCGAGTATGGTAAAGATTAGCCACAACTACCCTAGTGTAGTATGGTATTCAGCCAGTAGTGGGCTGACTGTATATCATGGGAGCTGCAGTCAACAACAAAAAAGTTAGTGTGTAGTGTAGTGTAGGCCACTGCAACCCCAGACTATAACTACAATTCCCATCATGTTCAGCTAGCAATATGGCTAGCTGAATATTATTGTAGCTGCAGTCAACAAAAGTTAGGGCTTTATTCATGAGGTAATTGCAAGGAATTGGCAAGGGAATTTCAAACCTAGGGCTAAAGTTAGAACAATTCTCCCATTCAGCAGAATTTTTTGAATCAACTAGCAATGTTGTGTGCTCGATATCATGGGAATTGCAGTCAACAAAAGTAAATGTCATGTAGTGTGGCTCTGTGATGGACAGCAAACATTTTGATGTATTACAAACAAAGAGGGTAGTTAGAGGGTAGTAAAAAAAAATGACATACAAGTTAGTTATGCGGTACTGGTGGCATTTCTTGTGATTTTCAGCCAACCAAATGGATGGCTGAGAATCATGAGTTGTGCATTCCACAGCAGCTGCAGCACCAATCCATAATCATATAATAGTTTACCTTTGGCACTCCAGTTGCTGAGTACTCACATGCCCATGATGCGTAACATACAAGACTTGCTGAGAGTCATGGGAAATATAGTCTCAACAGCTGGACTGTTAACTTATCCTAACTGCAAAACATGTTTGAATAAACTCCCTTTATCTTCGCCCAGCCTGGGACTCTATGCATTGGGGGAAGCAGCAGCAGCAGCAGCAGCTAGTGTGAATGGGGAGATGAGCTAAAGGGATATAAAAGGGGAAGAGAGCAAAGCAAACCACTTTGACAGCAAGGGGGTGCATAGAATTAATTAAAATAAAATATTTTTTGCTGCACCCCCCTGTCTGCCAGGTGTTTTTTTTGTTCTCTATGTCTAGTTTAGAGTGACAGGAGCCTTTGACCAGCTAGCAGCACAGTTTCTTATGGGGGGAGGGAGGTTTAAGGCCACTTGCACTGGCCTCGATATGCATTAGGTGTCCAAGGGCCATTTCGGAAGCCCCTGAACCCAGTTACTTAAGGGGAATTTTTCTTTGTTATGCAACTTGCCACCTTTAGCAGTGGTGAGTTGTTGGAGGCAATTTGGAAGTCAAAGACCAACTCACCTCTCAATTCTAACTCCCTTTTTTAATGTATAGCGATTTGTTATGCTTTTCATGAAGGGTAGTTGGAAATGGGATTCCAAGTTGAAGTTTGGCTGGTGGGGGACAAGGAGTTCAAATATATTTTTGTGTGAATAGCATGAGGAGTTCGAATTGGGAGTCACATTTGACTTCCTCTTGCTATTCTCAAATTTAAGTAAATAGCCCCCTCGGAGTCATTGGAAATGTATTTCAAAAAGAAGCCACATCATAGTGGGATACAGAAGAGTTGTTCTTTTTGATCCTCACCTTCTTTGTGTAGCCAAAAGTTGTCAGATCAGGCAAGGAGTCACAATCTGAAGACAAGGTAACATCAGAATCCTCAGAGATAGACGAGAAGGAGTCACTGGATTCTGGCATTAGAGTGGAAATCCAAAGTCTGCCAAGAGAACAGACACCAGTGCTTCAATTAATCGAGCAGCAAGAAAACTACAGTTAGACAATAAATCTCTCCAATAATTTTTCTTTATTTTTAAAATGCTGTTTATTCATTTTTTGCCAGTCTCTTATTTCTTTTACAGACTCACAAATATGAATGAGCAAGTAGAATGTAGACAGCAAATTTAGCAGAATGTCAATTATAACAGGACAATAAAGGTCTGACATTATTCTGTGTCCCCAGTTGTTTGATTCCCACGCTGACCATGTACTTATATACTTATTTAACTAGCCATGCCTTCCAGTGGATCTTACATTAAATGGACTGTATCACCTAAACATTGCTTTTACTCTGAATGTAGAGCATAAAAATGTATTGAAAATGTCATATGACCATTTACTGGTTCAGTTCAAAATGGACTGGGTTGAGGCCTCTACATAAGGATACATTAACATCCATTTTTTTGATAAATGGTCCTCTATAGTTAATATCTTATCAGGTACTAGCAGACATTTAATTAAGAAAATATTTGAATTTTCTCCATGGTTTCCTATGGAGGCAATCAACCCAACCACCCAGTGTATGATTTTGGAATAACAAGGAGTCCTGATTTCAAGAGATTGCTTTTTGTAACATTGTTAAAGAGACTGTATCACCTAAACATTGTTTTTACTGTGCATGTAGAGCATAAAAGGTATTGAAAATGATCTTTCCATTGTATTAGTAAAACTGTGAGCAAATGCCTAAATTAGTAGAAAAATGTGTTTTCAATGTGTCTGTGAAGTCTCCTGCTTATGACATCACCTGTGGCACGGTATGCAAATTAACTGCTTTTCAATGTGTATTTGCATTCAGTGCCGCAGGTGATGTCATAAGCAGCAGACACATTTAAGACTCTAATTTAGGCATTTGCTTGCAGTTTTACTAATACAATGGAAAGATCATTTTCAATACCTTTGAACTGTATCTACGTACACAGTGAAAACAATGTTACAAGTAGTGTTGAGCGAACCCGAACCGCACTGTTCGGGTTCGTACCGAACATTACGGTGTTTGTGCCACGAACCCGAACATTTCACTGTATGTTCGGGTTGGAGTTCGAGGTTCGGCTATAAACCGAAAGTCTTTAAACCGAAAGTCATTTGGTTTATAGACTTTCGGTTTATAGAATAGCCAATAGCATTACATGTATTCTATAAACCGAACGACATTCGGTTTATAGACTTTCGGCTTATAGAATACATGTAATACTATTGGCTTTCTATAAACCGAACTAGAGTCCCCATTCATAAGAATTTCTTATGAATGGGGACTCTATTTCGGTTTATAGAATAGCAATAGCATTACATGTATTACATCTGAGAGTCAAATAGAACCATCAAATATTGTGCTTACAGCGCACTTTGAAAAATTCTAATAGTTTTGGGTGGTAAATAGTACATTTGCATCTTGTGGTGCACTTCATATCTGAGAGTCAAATAGAACCGTCAAATACTGTGCTTACGGCGCACTTTGAAAAATTCTAATAGTTTTGGGTGCTAAATAGTACAGTATTTTTAATTTGTATGTATTTTATGTTTTTTGAAGTCATTTCCCTATCCATATTTGTTTGCAGGGCACTTGTCCTACTCTTACCCACATTTTAATTCCTTTTGCAGCCCTCTAGCCCTTTCCAGGACTTTTTTTAGAGGCATTTTTGTGGCAAAAGTTGACTTCAATAGGGTTCGGGGTCAAGTTCGGGTCAAGTTCGAGCACGGACCCGGACTTTTTTCCGAAGTTCGGTCGAACCTCTCGAACCCGAACATCCAGGTGTCTGCTCAACTCTAGTTACAAGCAATCTCTTGAAGTCAGGACTCCTTGTTATTACAAAATCATACACTAAGTGGGTGGGTTGATTGCCTTCCAATGAAAACCATGGTGTATATGCAAATATTTTCTTAATTAAATGTCTGGTAGTATCTGATAAAATATTCACTATAGGAAACCATTTATCAAAAAAATTGGATGTTAGTTTATCCTTATGTAAGGGCTTCAACCCAGTCCATTTTGAACTGAACCAGTAAACGGTCATACGTCATGGCAAACCCAGAAAGGCCCTGCTCTATATCCACTGTGGTAAAATCGCTGTTCTTGTTGTGGCTGCCAACAGAGATCTCTTTCACTTTCATGGGCTATTGTATTGTGGTTTGGGAGCACACTGCTTGGACTGAAGTAGTCTAGAATAAATTGTTTACCTGACTCTGCTATAATGGCCTTTGACCTGTGATGCATATTAGTGTGATTGCATCATTGACACCCTGAAAATACTTTTAACATGGTCTGGAGAGCTCAATAATCATAAACTACATTAATGTATAGAAAACAACCAGCACAGGTGAACATGCACAAGCCTGACTTTATATTAACTTGAAAGTGATCCACACTTGCATCTAGGTTTGCCACCCGGCCGTTTTTTTACCGGCACAGCCGGTAATTGACCCCTCCGTGGCAGTATGAGTTAAATACCGGCAATGCAAAAGCTGGTTTTCTTTTTTTACACAATTCCGGCGCAAGTTTACCCAGCCTGGGCCAGCCTTCCCAATATAAATGCTCCTTGTATTTATTACACACTGCGGGGGATAACCAGAATGAGTAGAAGGGATAATTTAATTTGCTGTTGGGTTAAATGAGTTCCATAATAGGCAATGGGCTAACATGCAGGTTTCATGTAGTTCGTGTAGGTCTTTAATATTGAGCTTTGTATCCTGGGGGTTTTAGAATTCCAGATATAATTAGAAATTATTCGAGAAAGTTGTTTGATTTCGTTACTCGATGCTCGAAGTGGAATAGTTATGAAAATATAAAGTACTTTGGGAATAATGTACGACTTTACAATATTCAGACGACCCATCCAGGAAGGTTCTAAGCCTTTCCATTTGAGGAGCTGTTCTCTTAAATTAGTTGTTAAAGTGGAATAATTCACCTCTTTGCACTGTTGTAAATCAAACATAATCTTAATGCCAAGATGGTTTATGGTGTTATTACTCCAATTAAGATGAATAGTTTATTCTAGATCGTTTATCTGTGATACGGGTACCTCGTGCATGATGACTTGAGATTTATTATTTTCTCATTTTTATGCCATTATATTTTTCGATTTCTCGAATATTTCTTTTTTTTTTGCTTAATTTTGGCTTCCTAATTTGTCCTGCTTTTTAAAATTAATTTAAAGTTTTGATTGCTTCACCATTTTGTATCTGCTTGCTTCTTATGGTGTGCACCTCTTGTGATCTCTCTTTATTTAATTTTTGTCACCTTTTTTATTTTTGTAAAATGTTTCTATTTTTTTAAGGATTTTTTTTTCTTTTTGTGATAATGAATTAGATAAACTACTAATATAGATATATACCAATTAAACAATATCTTTAATGATATATTTAGCGTGCATGTCTGCTCTTTGTACCTCCTCATTGTGCACAGTGCACTAAAACACTCAGACACCCTTTGTGTGTCCTGGCTGCATCAAGTCTCCCTCCAACTCCATGATGACCAAAAATAAAGGCTAACCCCCCCCCCCCCCCGCCTCCCCCCCCCCCCCCAAAAGGTTGACCAACTCCCAAATGACATGTTTGTCTATGTGTAAGTGTAAGACAGCTTGTGTGTGTCTGTATAAGAAAGCCTGTGTGTGTGTGTAATGAGTGTATATGTCAGCTCATTGGCATGATCTACAAATATATAACATGCCAGTGAGATGTATATGCATGATGCAAAATGAGCTCCAGGCACCTGGTACTTCAATCTGAGAGGGACATTGAGTGGCCCCACCCCCTTTTCGGCTCCACCTTTTGTGGCCACACCCACAACCGGTATTTTTTTAATGAAAAGGTGGCAACCCTACTTGCATCATGCCCTGATTGTGATTTATTTTATTTAGACTCAGCCTTACATTATGCTATCTTCTTCTTAGAGTGCTCTATGAAAACCCAAAACACTACCACCTCCCTCATCTCCTTTCAAAAAACACTAGCGGAGTTAGAATGAAACAGCTCTGAATATTATTTGCCTTAGAGTGATCAGACAGAGGAACATTTTATAGTCTAAGAATTGTGACGCACGTTAGGCACAGCTCTACATGCTAGTGTGCCCTTGTGGTCTGCCTGCGTGTGTTGTCAAAAGACAGTGCATTCCCAGGATATGATGTCACAGCTGATGCAAACTGTCCTTAGCTAGTGTGCAGCCCCATAATGCAGAACAAAACAGTACAACAAAAAATCCTGGGATGCCTCCTGGGATTATTTGTTGCTTTTTCAGACTGTGGTCACGAGGCCTGAAATCCAGCATTTATTGGTGCATGAATTGGAAAAGCCTAGGCCTTTGGTGTATTATTTCTTCCCATGGTCCATTAGCATTAGTAAAGTGACCTATGCCCCCAAATCTTTGCATCATCACTGGATCACCAGTGAGGCTCAATTCCTACTGCATCTAAAAGTTATCTTTTACAGTTGATTGCTTTGATCTCCAATATACCTTCCCCATTTTGCTCATCAAGTAAGTTTATACCCTCTGTAGGAGATAGTTACTGACCTGCTGCTATCCAGTCCAAATTTAGGGATCATCCTTTCGTCCGTCTTAGAGATCAAAGCAGGGACTGATCCCAAAAATACAGAGAGGAGAACACAGCAGCTTCCAATGATGCACAGTATCTGGATAGGTGTTAGAGAAGGGGTACAGCACTCGCCCCAATAACACAGAAGGGCTGTATGTGGACACCTAATATATAGCAATCAGAGCAGTGTAAAAATGAAAAACACAAAGCAGTGTGCACATCTGTATTACACTCATGTATCTATGATCTGCACACAGCAGTAACAATAATAATCTATTTTCATTATACAGGGGGTGTTAAAGCAGCTGATAAATGTCTAACTTCATAGTACTCATTTTATCATTGTTATAAGGTTGAAAGGCTGTCCTGACAAAACCAGGATAAACCCAAAATCCACAAAACATCAAACAGTGCCCAAAAATAGAGAAGATGTCCTTTTGGAAAGTGGACTTACAACCTTAAGGTTTGAATACATATTTTAGTAGGACTAGTTTCCAATAGAGCTATCTCACTAGTGTTCCTTGTGTGTTTTGCCTCTACTTACCTCATCATCAGTAAAAAAGTTACTCTTCATCTCACCTGCACATAGCCCCCATATTCTCTACAATCACACAATGTCCACCATTTTTGCAGTAGATAGTATTGATGTCACAGACACTTTTACAGGCACCACCATGTTCCATGTAGCCAGATTCACACTCCTTTGATCCAGAAACATTCTCTTTCATTATATGTGCAGAGAGCAGTCTCATTTGGTCATGTAACTCCTTACTGGTGGTTTCCCCATCACTTCCCAGTGTGGGAAAAGGCAATGTTTTCCCTAATAGCTGATCAGCATTGGTGGTTGGAAAGAGTTTTATTGAATTTAAACCCGAATTTCCATTTCTGTCCATGGCTATCTGTAATGAGTCTGTAGAACTTGCAGTACTTGTAAATCCATTTATCCATTCATGTTTCAGATTAGAAATGGCTGGTGAGTCCCCACTGCTCTCTGTCAATTCCTGAGGTTCACTGGTTGTGAGTTGACCTTTTCCATTCCCCATTATAGGCCCTACATCTTGACCCAGCCATCTTTTTATTGAAGCATCAGAGATGTTTGTTCTTAAGTTATCATTTATGGTTGGGCCTCTTGTTGACAAGCCCTTGCCACGACTCCGAGGATATAGTACCAACTTACTGTTTGATGTAGATGTTGAAACAATATCAGATTGCCTTGACCAGTCTTTTGTTGCTGCAACCTCTTTAAAAGTCATGGCCTCCTCACTATTGGAATGTAGTTCTATTTGACTGGTTAGCTTGAGGGTTGGAAACAGGTCAAACTTTTTTGATGTATTCTTTGTAGATGGGTCCTCGTTGAAAGTGACGTCTCTGTCGCTGTCAAGATGCAGTCCGTGTTCATGGCTTCTCCTAGGGTTTGAGAGGTCAGCTCTACTCATCCCATCATTTTTTGCTATATTCTTTTTAGACAATAAAGCACCATTTCCACCTGGCTGTAACAAAATCCATTGTTTTACCCAACTGGTGAATTCAGAATTTCTTTTTTCAGTGTTCAAAAGTTGAAGAACCTTGGATAGATTTTTTTCATCTCCACTAGACCTTAGCTGATGCCCTTTGTTTTCTTTAGTGTGTGGATTGGAATCTGTGCTTTTCGATCTAAGTTTCTTACGTTTAAACTCTTTTGACAGAAGTGTCTTCCTATTTAATTCCAGGGGTCTCTCTCTTCTAGTATGTCTTCTTTTACCCCTTTGTTCAGGCAGCAGCTCTTGGTTTCTTGCAGATGTTTTGGTTTTCTCTGACCAAATTCTATTATGCTTGCTTCTCCAACTGGTTGAGTTTGCCTGCAATTTTACTGTGCTTATGTCAATACCGCTATCCTGATTATTCACATTAAGTTTTAGGATCTCTTCAAAAATGTCTCTTTCCTCCAATATCTCAACCCGCTCCCGTTTTCTAGTAATAGAATGTGGAATCGATAGTCCATCCATATATGGAGAGAAAGTATCCTCCACTAGTGTCATTCTACGAGGGATATATTTGGCCCGAAAACCTTGTTGATTGCTCGCATCTGGTAAACTGGACATCTCAACTACTACTGTAAATGAAACTCAGAATTAATAATTGTTCTTCATCCTCTTTTGAATTTGTAGATCATACCCATTATAAATACCTGGACAGATAATTGCATGCTCACAACATAGTAACAGGGGGGCTGTTCAACTGTGACCTTCTGTTTCATTACAGCTTTTATTATCCTTGACTATTCTAAAACGTTGACTGAGGAATATGGGAGACACATTATAGCAACAGCTGTTAGGATTACGTAACAAACCTCCCCATTTACTTAGAAAAAGCATGTTAGTACTTACACTGGACAACATGCAAACTGAGACTTATCTCATTGGTGTCACTCCCATACTTAGCACACTTTAGCATATTATTAATATTTTATTTTTCATTGTTTATAAAGCAACATCACTTTTATATACAGGGACTTTAGATATATAGGGAGCAGAGGTACAGCGATTGACGATAAGGAGAACCCCACTCAAACCATCTTACAGTTTGAAGGGGACAGCTGGTATGGATTCATATCATATGGGGTAAAAGTGCAATATAATGCAGTGGTTTAATCACTCATGTATACCCAAGAGAGAACATAGATAGACAATCTGTATTCAACAATATAAATTATTTATATAAAGTATGAGAATAGACATCTAGATATCCATACAATTTTAATTTATTGACAGATCAGAGGTATTTGGAAAATTGATTAGTGTCAATATTATTATTGCAGTCATACAATAAATAATAAAAACAGCGTGTGGCTTCTCAGGAATAGCCAACCATTTCTTTCCAGGCACAGAATTCCAGACACCCAGCGGGTATTTTACTGGCAGGCCAGCAAAACGTTACCTTCAATATTAACAGTATGGCAGTTTTTTTTTTTTTTGAAGAAAAGATGGCAGCTCTACTTAAGACATAACACAAGTGAAAGTCTGTTGATTAAGGTCTCTAGATAAACAACACTAAACTACAGTACTTACCTGCATGAAACAGGAAGATAAGTTGGGGAACAAACTGTGGCAAATCCATGCTACTGTTCTGAAATGATCACCGACTATATCCTCCTCTCCCATAAAGACAGCAGGAAGAGCTCTGCTCATAAAAACATTCTACATATGTGTATTCCCTCTGTGCTGTAATTAAAGAGTTGCTGGTAACATTTAATTTCAGGAGATGAGATTTTGTGGCTTCGTTGTATAGAAATGCTTTCATTACTACTGCTTTTAGAAGGTTTGAATGAAGACGTTCCCATGGTCTCATTTCCCCAAAGAATTATCTCTGGAATTTTATATATATATATTTATATATAAACCAAGCTACTGGCTGATCATTTTGGATATGATGAATTGCTAACAAAATCAAAACTTTTATGCCCACATTCTTTTGAGAGGGGAAAACATTCATCAGCCTCCCCACAAAATGATTGCTAAGACCATTTTTTTCATCATAGATCTGCAACACCATCCATTTGCACAAGCACAGCTAAGGTACACCTGCCAACTTTTGTGGTCTGTCGCAGAGTGTTGGGGTGGAGCCTAAAGTGACCAGAATCATGTCTCGTGACCCAGTGAGATTGAGCTCCTACCAGGTACAGATGTGGGTGCCTGGAGCTCATTTATCTGCATTTATTCTGTGTATGTCTGTTATCTAACAAAGATCTAATAATCTGAATTATTTGTTATACAATTTAATTTGAGGGGCATGTACAGGAATTAGGCTGGTCTCAGCTAAGGTTGCTCAATAAATATTTCAAACTCCTTGGTTGCAAAAATGCTTGATTTGTTATGAATTCATAATCCAACGCACAGGATAACATCAGCAAAGCACACCTCTCAGATGGAAGTCATGAGGGAAAAACGATTCAGCCTATGGATAAGCGAGTGTAGCATGAATTCAGTTAGGTATTTTTCCCGTATGACTCCCATCCAAAATGAAAAATGTAGCAGGCTCGCAGTCAATGAGCGGGTGCCTATAAGTAAGTGCCCAGAGGCACTTGTGTAAGGCTATTATGCTGGTGGTCGTTTATCTGTTATCTGTGTGGGGGTTCCAGACCCCATTTCCCATAAAATCGGGGTCCCTTACCTGCACCCACTCCAGTTGCTGCCCGACGGAGGGGAAAGCCGTCACGTGGAAGGACGCATCCCGCGAGTTGCTGATGCCTCTGTTATTCGTATGGCGGAGGGGCCGTGGCCTAACGCGCGATGGTGCTATTCCATTGGTGGAGACAGCGAGGGTGTGGAAAGAGGCTGGCATTCACCTTAGTGAGTGTCATGCTACTCTATGTGAGTAGGTGGACTTCCCTAATTGGAGGAGGCGGGGAGGTTCACCTGACAGCCCTTAAATACCAAGCACTCACTACAATCTGTGCTTGTGTATTGAGCTGCTAAGTGGTGTATACCCTTGGTTCCTTTTCAGAGTCCTTTATCCCTGTGATTACTCCTGTACTTATTGACCTTGGCTTCCCTCCTGGACATTCTGATTTCTCCTGCCCATTGATCCTGGCTGTTTATTCCCTGGTGACTCTACCTTATATCCCGTTCACTGCTGCTCCCCTGTGGCCACTCACTACATTCCTGCCATAGGCTCCCAGCCCCAAATCTCACAATCTGTCTTTCCACATGTGACTATGGAGAATTGAAGGCCTCCAATTACAAGACGCCGGATTGTGAGGTCTCTCCGCAGTTCTTTATCCCATTTATGAATTTGAGTTTTTTGAGGCTTGGATAGCCTGGCGTGATTGAGATGAAATAGCCGATACAGTTGTAGAGGGAAAAAGGTAGAAACCTGAGCATATATTTGTCCTTTACACTTTTATCTACTTCCTTGGGAAAGCTGCCTACTCTTTCAACACCAGGGAATCCAGGAATGGGTAAGTCTTGGCTGCTGGGCAAATTCTATGGATGCAATAGGTGCAGAGGCAAGTTGTTTGTTTGCAATGGGTGCTGAGGCAAGTACTTTGGATGCAATCTGGGTGCTGGGGCAATTCCTGTGTTTTTAATGTGGGTGCTGGGGCAAGTCCTGTGTTTGAAATCTGGGTGCTGGGGCAAGTCCTGTGTTTGCAATCTGGGTGCTGGGGTCAGTCAAGTGTTTGCAATCTGGGTGCTGGCAAGTCATGTATTTGAAATCTGAGTGCTAACACTTGATCTCCCAAGCTCTGCCCTCTGATGTGCCAGGAGCAAGATTTGGAAGGTATGCAATTGGTAAAACAAGACCTTTGTGCATTTTAGGTTTGTTGGCATTGTTCACACACCTGAGATTTTTGGGCTGCAGGGATAATTTATTAGTATAAATATTAACGTGACTGTGTCACCTAAACATTGTTTTTACTGTGTATGTAGAGAATAAAAAAATTGAAAATGATCTAAATATTGCGCTAGCGAAACTGCAAGCAAATGTTGGTGATGTCATAAGCAGGAAACTCCACAGACACAATTACAACATATTTCTCTCCTGATTTAGGCATTTGATTGCAATTCTGCTAACACAGCTTTAAGATAATTTTGAATCATGTTTTATCCTACATATTCACAGTGTATAAGCAATGTTTAGATGATACAGTCTCTTTAACCCCTTATCGACACAGGACGTGCTAGGTCCTTCCTGTGTGGCAAGTAGGGTTGCCACCTTTTCCTCAAAAAAATACTGTCCATGTGTGGGCGGAGCTACAAGAGGGAGGGGCCATTAGGGGTAGAGCCACAAAGGGGGCAGATTATCACTGAAATGATATATATTATTTGTATATCATGCCAGTGAGAAGCGTGTGTGTATATATATAAAATATATATATATATATATATCATATACACACACAAGTTGTCTCTCACACTCGCAAATAAGCTTTCTCGCACACACTGTCTGTGAGGCCTGTAGGGAACTGGATAGAGACCTCGATGCAGTCACAATAATAAATAAAGAGCAATACACTGAGGGTACGAACCTAATTAGTAATATAGGGTACACCGGAACACATAACAGTTCGAAATCCCGCAGGAAGATAATAAGCTTGAGGCCACGGGTAATGGTTAGCATCCAGCAGGTAGAAGGTTAATGCATATGAGCATAACACAGCAATTGTAATCCAGCAGGTAGATGATAACAACGTATAAGCACAAACAGCAACTGTAATCCAGCAGGTAGATGGTTAAAGCATATAAGCGTAAACAGCAACTGTAATCCAGCAGGTAGATGGTTAAAACATACAAGCATGAACAGTACTGTAATCCAGCAGGTAGATGGTTAAAGCATATAGAATGGTCGAGGTACAAGCCAGGTTCAGTGGGAAACAGGCAGACAGAGAGGTAATAGGACAGTTCAGGATCAAGGGCACAGGCAGGCAGGGTAGTTAGGATACAATCCAGGGTCAATAAGCAATCCAAAAATATGAGTGGAGTTTAAACGCCGAGCAAGGTACACGAGAATCACCAAGCAAGGATTGCAAGGTGATTCTCCATTTTAAACTACCCGCGTCTGACGTGCACGCGACGTGCGTGACGTCATCGGGGACGCGCCTCCAATTTCATTGGCAGCAGTGTGCGCGCTACCGGAGCGGGATAAGTAGAACAGGGTACTCGTGGGATCTACTTCGTGGTAGATCCTGACACTGTCTCACACACACACACGCTGTCTATCACACACACAGACAACAATCTTGAACATCAGCGCATTTATTTTTGCTGTGCAATTTTTAGGGTGTTAATTTTTTTTGTACTGTAATTTATTACAGTACCACAAAGGCTCTTCTAAGAGTTATTAACCCCTTCCTTGCCGTCGATAACAGCTTACGCAATGACAACGCCAAAGCAATTTTTATCTGTCTGCATATTTTAAAAACATTTTTACACACACCCGCTAGGGTGTTACGTGTAAAGTAAAAATATTTTTGATTTTTTTCAAGCTGTCTGAGCGCATAGCGATCAGTAACAGCGAATTAGTGGCAAAGGTGGTTTGGTGATTGCTCTCATGAGCATCACCATTCGCCTGGTCAGACCAATATTTGTGAATATTGATCCGACCAATTTTGATCTGCCTCCCTCTTCTCACTTACATTTTTGTGAGGGAAAGAGACAGATCAGTATTAGTGACATAAAATAACATTTTATATATAATTGTCAGGTTATGTGAAAGCCATTCCCTTTGTATTAACCCCTTCCCTGCCATTCATCACTGTATAAGCAGTAATCTTGCATAGCAACAGTATGTTTTGCTGTCTGCACTTTTTTATGGATTATTTGTACTGTAATGTATTACAGTACTAGATAGGCTCTTCTAAGAGCTATTAACCCCTTCTTTGCTGTAGATCACTGCTTAGGCACTGATTCTGAGGTCACTGAGGTTTGATTTTGACCCTGGTCAGCTTTCTGATACATCATCTAGTGATGTATCGGTGGCTGCTGAGCCCTTGCCACAAGGAGTCATGGGTGTCTACTTTTAAAAAATATATGGTTTGGTGGGGGTAAATATACATTGGTTGACTTCAAAGATATATCCCATTTAGGACATGGACGCAGGTTGACTACATGTCAAAATTTCAATTTGGAATTTTGAGATGCGCACCTCACAAATGTTGCCTTTTACCACCCAAGCAACCAAACAAACCTATACATTGATGGTATCGCTGTACTCTGAAGATGTTGCTGAACACATACTGGGGTTTTGTTTGTCAGTGACATATATCAGAATCTGTGAATTCATGCCTGAAGTACAATGTATGTGGAAACAAAACTACACAAATTTCCTACCACAAATTTTGACAAAGGCTGGTGGTAGAATTAGTACATATTTATTATTAAAATACCACCATTTGAGATACCTTTTTTCCAAAATTATCTGGTTTGATGGGGTAAAGTATATTGCACGGCTTCAAAAATGTTCCAAATGGAACATGGGCGCAGGCTGACTTCATGTCAAAATTCCAAGATGGAAATGCACACATCCCAAACATTGCCTTTTAGCCCCAAAACAAACCAACAAACCTATGCATGGTTGGTAACCCTGTACTCAGGAGATGTTGCTGAACACATATTGAGGTGTTGCTTGGCAGTGGCAAATACCAGAATCTAAAAATTCATGCCTGAACTACAATGTGTGTGAAAACAATGACATCCCAACCGTTTGACATAGGTTGGTGGTAAAATTAGAACATGAAAAGTGTTAAAATACCACAATTTTAAATACTCTAGGATGTCTAGATTTCCAAAATATATGGTTTGATGGGGTAAAATACTTTGACAGGCTTCAAAAGTGTCCCAAATGGAACATGGGCGCAGGCTGACTACATGTCAAAATTCCAAGTTGGAAATGCACCCTCCCTAAATGTGGCCTTTTAGCCCCCAAATAACCTGATCAATCTATACATGGGTGATATCCCTGTACTCAGGAGATGTTGCTGAACACATATGTGGGTGTTGTTTGGCACTGACACATAACAGGATCTGTAAATTCATGCCTGAATACAATGTATGTGAAAAAAAATTACTACCCAAAAATTTGACATAGGCTGGTGGTAGAATTAGTGCAAGGAAAGTGTTAAAATACTACCATTTGAAATACCCTAGGGTGTCTAGTTTTCAAAAATATATGGTTTTGTGGGGTAGAATACACTTTCTGGCTTCAAAAATGTCGCAAATGGAACATAGGGCAAATGGGCGCATGTTTTCTGCATGTCAAAGTTCCAAGTTAGAAAACCAAAAAGTGCACCTCTCAAATGTGGCCATTTTACCCCCAAATAACATAACCAACCTATACATGGGTGGTATCCCTGTACTCAGGAGATGTTGCTGAACACATATTGAGGTGTTGTTTGGAAATACCCCTTCACATTTTCAGGTAATGTTTACCTAAATTGGAATCTTTGTGAAAAATGTAAAAAATATATATGTTGCTGCTAACTTTGGTGGTAAAATGGCTACATGAATGTGTCAAAATACCCCAAGTTAAATGCCCTGAGTTGTCTAGTTTTCAAATATATGTACATGTGGGGGGATCATTCATGGATTTAGTACAGATATCAGTGTTACATCATCCCTTTCGCTGATTTTGAAAAAAAAAAAAGGATTTTGAAATAGCTTTGCACTAGTTCTGGCCCTGTAACATGAATAAAAAAGAACAAAAACATAAAACACGGGCTATTTCTGAATTCAGGACAAATATTAGAAACTATTTAGCAGTGTTTTTTTTGTTGTCTCTTGTACATGAGTATACGATTTTTCAAATAAAAGTCAGAATTTTTTTTAAATAATTTTTTTGCCATATTTTATTTTTTTTATACCAAATTACATGCTATTATCAAAATAATGGTACCAAAAGAAAGCCCTTCTTATGATGATAAAAACGATATATAGTTTGTGTGGGTACACTCAGTGGCGTCCCGAGGGGGGGGCGGGGGGACCGCACCGGGTGACACCTCCAGCGGGGGTGACACCCGTGCTGCCGGCACCCCCCCGCATCGCGCCGCTTAGCTTTTTTTCTAGCAGCCGCATCCGCTGGACGCGGCCGCCGGAAAAAAAGTAAAAAAAAAAAAAAATCACAGCAACCGGATGTGACGTTACGTCACATCCGGTGCTTTGTTTCCCTCCTCCGTGCAAGAGGGAAGAGTGCACGGAGGAGGCGTCGGTCCGGGAGCAGAGAGCAGCCTTTAGGTAAGTGATGGGGAAGGGGGAGGAGGGTGGTTTAAAACGAGCAGGGCTCTGACTGGCACTATTTTACTGGGCTCTGGCTGGCACAATATTACAGGCATCTGGCTGGCACTATATTACTGGGCTCTGGCTGGCACTATATTACTGGGCTCTGGCTGGCAAAATATTACAGGCATCTGGCTGGCACTATTTTACTGGGCTCTGGCTGGCACAATATTACTGAGCTCTGGCTGGCACTATATTACTGGGCTCTGGCTGGCATAATATTACAGGCATCTGACTGGAACTATATTACTGGGCTCTGGCTGGCACTATATTACTGGGCATCTGGCTGGCACTATTTTACTGGGCTCTGGCTGGCACAATATTACAGGCATATGGCTGGCACAATATTACTGGGCTCTGGCTGGCACTATTTTACTGGGCTCTGGCTGGCACAATATTACAGGCATCTGGCTGGCACTATATTACTGGGCTCTGGCTGGCACTATATTACTGGGCATCTGGCTGGCACTATATTACTGGGCTCTGGCTGGCATAATATTACAGGCATCTGACTGGCACTATATTACTGGACTCTGGCTGGCACTATATTACTGGGCATCTGGCTGGCACTATTTTACTGGGCTCTGGCTGGCACAATATTACTGGGCTCTGACTGGCACTATATTACTGGGCATCTGGCTGGCACTATATTACTGGGCTCTGGCTGGCATAATATTACAGGCATCTGACTGGCACTATATTACTGGGCTCTGGCTGGCACTATATTACTGGGCATCTGGCTGGCACTATTATTACTGGGCTTTGGCTGGCACAATATTACAGGCATCTGGCTGGCACTATATTACTGGGCTCTGGCTGGCATAATATTACAGGCATCTGACTGGCACTATATTACTGGGCATCTGGCTGGCACTATATTACTGTCCTCTGGCTGGCACAATATTACTGGGCTCTGGCTGGCACTCTATTACTGGGCTCTGGCTGGCACAATATTACAGGCATCTGACTGGCACAATATTACTGGGCATCTGGCTGGCACTATATTACTGGGCTCTGGCTGGAACAATATTACAGGCATCTGACTGACACAATATTACTGGGCATCTGGCTGGCACTATATTACTGGGCTCTGGCTGGCACAATATTACAGGCATCTGGCTGGCACTATATTACTGGGCATCTGGCTGGAACTATATAACTGGGCATCTGGCTGGCACTATATTACTGGGCATCTGGCTGGCACTATATTACTGGGCTTTGGCTGGCACAATATTACAGGCATCTGACTGGCACACTATTACTGGGCTCTGACTGACACAATATTCCTGGTATCTGACTGGCACACTATTACTGGGCTCTGTGTGGCACAATATTACTGGTATCTGACTGGCACACTATTAATGGGCTCTGAATGGCACACTATTCCTGGTATCTATAATTGTACAATTGTGGGTGTTTTCTTACATTTTTATTATGGCGGGGGGGATGTGCCACACTCAGGGTCCGCCCCGGGTGCCAAATGCTCTAGGTACGCCCCTGGGTACACTAAATGAGACAGAAATAAATTACAGCAAAACACAAACGCCTCAGAAATGTTAAAACAGCCCATGTCACCAAGCGTTGGACAAGCCAAAAAAGTCATGTCACTAAGGGGTTAAGAGTGCCCACACATTTACACACAGATAAGCACAAGTATCTGCATTTTATTGACTGCAGCCTTGGATAATAGATTTTCATTGATGTCCCGGAATAAAATGGTGATATGGGCATCATTACTTTTGTCAGTAGTACAGTTTCCATCATGCTGAACCAGCCTTTTACTGGAATTATAATTCACAGCAACTGGACTTTCAGAACTTGACTACAGTTGTAAAAAAATGCAACACTGGTGATAGTTAACCTTTGACTCTCCTGCTGTTCCGTGCATTAAGCCCAGACATTTCAAGGGAAATGTAGTCTACTACAGACAGAATACCAACAGTTAGTTATATTGCATCGATTACTACCATTGCCGCATTATTGTGTCCCCGGAAAGCCAACAACGAATGAAGTGCTATCTTCCCCCAGCAGGAGACGCTGTTATAATTACTGTGTTCTATGGTGTTATCTAGACTGGTAAAACTCTATGAACAGATGTAGCATACTGTTCTGGCGCCGGAAATACGTCACAGCGTACATGTAGGTTGTTGAAATACCGTTTCCGGTCCTGAGTCACGGTAAGAGAGAATGGCTCCGCCGGGAGAGTGCAAGATGGTGGGGGACGGATCGGAGCAGGTACTGGGCAATCAGCGATATAGATTATAAGTATATCAGTGGAATATTATGAGACCGTTAAATTAAGCATTTGTATCGGCCGCATAGTTTAATAACTGCTCTCACTGAAATCACTGTGCTAGTTCCCATCAGCTTACAATGGTTTCACTTACACTATCACATTGCATGTTGTGAAAATATCCAACTGTTTGTATTATACCATGCTAATCCTGTGCCACTTACCCTCATCTTGTATTACCCCCTGTTAGCCTTCTTCACTTCCCATGAGCCTCTATTGCCCCTAGTCACTCTCTATAGCACTTCCTATCAGTTTGTTACCAAGTGCCACATTTTATTAGTTTGTATTATGCCGTGTGCTCCTTCACATCAACATGTATTAATCCCTGTTTTACTGCCCTTCAGCCTGTGCCAAATCCGATCAGCTAATAGTTACCCTCTACCTCTTTGCTCGGTGTCACTCCCCAACAACTTTTATTACCTAGTGTCACTTAGTGAGCTGTTTGCAATATTCCCATGTAACCACCCATCAGCATGTATTAAACCATCAAAACATTTTGCACATGAGAACGTATTATTTAATATAATATATAATGTAATAGTATCCCTTGTGTCACATATCAGCTTGTAATCTATTCCCTTTTCTCCCCCTTACTTCAGTGTTACTTATTTTTCTTGGCTCTACGTCAACATGTCACTACCAAATACTCATTCCCAACCATTTTTTACCAATTTCTCCCAAACTGTCACCCCACATTATCCTCTAATTCCCACTAATAACCTTGCTAACAGCCACCATCTTCTCTGGTCATGATCTTTTCTCAACGTTTACGACTTGTTTTTTTCCCCTATTGTCACTGCTTGTTACATTAGACACACACAATATCTGTGTCTCAACTTGCTCATGCTTTTTGTTTATTTTCACCTCTTGCTTCCACAGTATTGTACCTATATATTAATCCAGGCATTGGTTACTTTAATACTCATGCCAAACATCCATTTCTATGTTGTTGTCCTTCAGCACATAAATCGGTATATGCATTCAGTCTTTTTGTTTTTGTTTACATGCAGATGGAAATGGATGAATCTCGTGGAGGGAGTGGATTACGTCAGTATTATTTATCAAAGATTGAGGACTTGCAGGTACTGGAGTCATTATTTAATGTAACCTATTATCTAATTATGTAATGGGATCTTTTCATGGTAGGTGGTTAATATAAAGTTCATTGTATACGTTTGTTCTTTATAGCATTATAACATCTTTTTAATGTAAATCACGTTATATTCATCACTTCAAAATATAAAATTTTATTAAAAAATGTATCTTAAATTGTTGCACAACATGTGCATGCGTCAAAGTGTATTTGTTGTGCAACCATGAAATGGTGTAATTTTATAGATTTTATATAAATTTTAGTCGCCAGAATGAACAGAGATGATCTATGGAATGTTTTTATTGTAAAGCACAAATAAATCACACAAATGAAATTGCTTACCAATACAGGGCTCATTTCTTCATAAAATGTAACAACTATATAAATGCAACATTGCCCAGCCCTGTGAATACCTGTGTACTCACAGTTCATCACTGACCATCCTACATAAAGAACACATGCAAATATGTAATTCACAAATGCAGGTAGATCAATCAATGGATTCAAAAGGCTTATACAGAACACTCATAACACAACCTCACAACAAAATCTTTTGTATTTCTCCCAAGGCTGGCATCAGAGCCACTAATGTAAGTGGTCCATTCTTCCTCACTTCCTGCAAATGGGGGAAATCTGTTGTAGTAGAAAGGTTAAGTGAGAAGGGGAGTGACAAATGAGGGATGGGGGAGCATAAGTATAGTCAGGCCACAAAACGTAAATACGCTACTGGTCCTGGTAACATAGAACAACACAATGCTAATTGTGGTTAGTAACCTGAATTTAGGAGTCTTCAGGAATGCTTTACAATTAACCGTGAAGGCTTTTATTCAAGCCAATATACTTTTTATGTTTATTGTTCAGTGATCACAGTTACTTGCAAAGCATTCCTGGACTCTTCTTGATTAATTTTCACTTTGTTGTGCTGAATTTGTCCCAGGTGGGGTCCTCCTGTGGGGATACAAGAGGCCCAGGAATTGCCGTTCATTCCTTTTTGATGTGCATCACCAGGAGCGATTTGCTTTCAGTTGCATTTTGACGCATTGGCTTCCTCACTGATGTACAATCTATATTGAGAATATGCTTACAATGAAACATCGGCTTTCTCAGTATGAATTTGGCTTATTGAGGTCTATTGAAAAGCAAAAATGTATATTTATAAAGTTTTCATTCTAGCCATTATTTCCCATTCCTTCCTTTTTCTCATTTGTGCATACACATGAAAACAAGCATGCCCTGTACTCTATTCACTGTGTTACTGTAACACCCCAACACATAGCTGGGATTGACTCCTCTGATCTATTTTCAGCTGGTTGTCAATGATAAAAGCCAAAATCTGAGGCGTCTTCAAGCTCAGAGAAATGAACTGAACGCTAAAGGTGAGTCTGCCTAGAGGGTCTGAACGTCCATACTGCTACTTGAGTCTCATGAATTTAGTTGCAAAGCTGAGCACACTTAAGGCATTAAATCAACAACAATTTTTGCAATGGATTTGCATCTGAGTAATACAATTTTCCCAGAAATGTTGTACTTTATACAATATATTTTATTAATGCAGTAAAACACTGCCTTAAATAGATGAGCAGTTAAATGAATATTTATTTTTAAAGGCTAGCAGATTAGGTCTCCACCCTGCTTTCCATTGACCGAGACAAGGCGTTTAACGCTTTGTGGATCAGTTGAAATTAGCAAAAGTCTTGCACATAGTTATCTGATACTGGCCACGTATATGTAAATATACATCACGTCTGTTCCAATTTTTTCAGTGCGTCTCTTGCGAGAGGAACTGCAGCTGCTCCAGGAGCAGGGATCCTATGTGGGTGAGGTAGTGAGAGCGATGGACAAGAAGAAAGTGCTGGTTAAGGTTTGTGTAACCCCTTTATTTCTGGGTCTCATGGTGCTAACCCATCGATATCAGAACGTCTAACCTTTTTTTTTTGTCCTCTAGGTTCACCCAGAGGGAAAGTTTGTTGTCGATATTGATAAAAATATCGATATAAATGATGTAAGTATCCCCCGGAAAAGGTAGGCTTTTTCATATGGTAATAATATACAGTTCTAAAAGTTATTATTGCTGTTATGGTAGTTCTAGTATACTCATTTAATGAATGTCTCTCATAGGTGACACCAAATTGCCGTGTTGCACTGCGTAATGACAGTTATACACTGCACAAGATCCTGCCTAACAAGGTCGATCCACTGGTGTCTCTGATGATGGTGGAAAAAGTCCCAGACTCCACATATGAGATGATTGGAGGCTTGGACAAGCAAATCAAGGAGATTAAAGAGGTCATCGAACTGCCCGTCAAGCACCCTGAACTGTTTGAGGCATTGGGGATTGCACAGCCTAAGGTATGGAGGAGAATATAAATTGGTAAAAAGAATGGGGAATAATCTGCACAACTAAATATCATGAAAAGTGGGTTTTATTTTGTGTGTGTGTGTGTGTGTGTGTGTATTACAGTGGCCAATATTTTATATAACTATATTCTAAACGGTCAACTCTGTATACACCGATATGTTCTGAATTGGATTCACTTTAGCAGAATTTCACAGATCTCTGTAATGTGGGCACTTAATATCCTTGAATTTGGTTCCGAATCAAGCAGCTGAGGCATTCAGATCTGGACATATTCACATTGAAATGCATTGATTTTTGCCTACTCAATATGCGCCGGTCACACAAATATTTATATACAATTATAATATATTGTTATATAATAGTAGATTTACATAAATATAAGCATTTTTTAAATTTTAATAAAAAATGTATTTTATATTTAACGTATTCTACTGACTGACTTTGGCTATACTCGTATTAGCTGAGGTCCTCCCGAAATAAACCAAAATCCTCCCTATAGAAGTTTATGAAGAGGACCAAGGCTACCATTTTGTTTCTGTGCATTTTGGCTGATTACATTGACAGTAGATATCTGTGTGGGATTGTCTATTATATGTTTATTATAGAACAGTCTATTTTTATGTCTTTATTGCTGTTTGTTTAGAACAATGTAAAATGGGGCTGTCCCACTCAGGAGTTGTTTTCTGTGTGTGGGCAGTGGTTATTGTAGACAATGTTAAGCAATTATAATCTTGTGATTCAGACCCTGGTAGGCAAAGGATATTCTATTCCGTGCTAACTTGCTGCTGAAATAAAGATGTCCGCTTCTTTCTTCCTTAGGGTGTGCTGCTCTATGGCCCACCTGGCACTGGGAAGACACTCCTAGCCCGTGCTGTGGCTCATCACACAGACTGCACATTTATAAGAGTGTCTGGATCTGAACTTGTACAGAAATTCATTGGGGAGGGTAAGTGCCAAAGAGCCTGACCTGTATATGTACACACATATATTGTGTGAAGAAAACATCTTTAAAGAGGGATTAAAGTATTCCCAACATGCTACCTTTTATCCTGGTCTAATGTGCTGGAACAAGTAACCTATAAATCTTGTGTCTGTCTCACAGGCTATCATCCTTCCTGTTTGTATAATCATTCTCACTTACTTTTCTCCCTCCTAGCTTATATAATTGACATACAGACACACCACTAGGAGCATCTGATTGTCACAGGCCCATCTCTGGGGCAGCAGAAGCTTTACAAAATGAATTTTCCCAAGTCTTTATTTGTGTGTTAAAGATTATGGGATATCTTTTAAATGGTCCTTTGCAGAAATACCATTAACAAATATTAAACAGGCCTTAAATATCATATCAAAATATGTTTTGCTTACTTTTAGAATTTGAAATATACACTAAACAAGGCAAAAACTTCAAACAACATAGTTATTCTTTGAAGATTTTTGGTAGACCTTTGATCAGAGTCTCCAAAGGATGAAAGTGTCAGAGTACAGCAAAATATTCCTGGCTGTTCAATTTTCAATGTTCTATTTCAGGTGCCCGCATGGTGCGTGAACTGTTTGTGATGGCTCGTGAACACGCTCCTTCAATTATCTTCATGGATGAGATTGATTCTATTGGATCCTCCAGGCTGGAGGGAGGCTCAGGAGGAGACAGTGAGGTCCAGAGGACAATGCTTGAGTTGCTCAATCAGCTTGATGGCTTTGAAGCCACAAAGAACATTAAGGTGCGACCAAGAATGGAGTGGATTGTGTATCAAGCCAGATGGTTTATTGGTGTGTTTGATATCTGATGTTTAAAAGATAAAACAAGAACCTGTTTTTGGTTATGTTTTTTAGGTCATTATGGCAACCAACAGAATTGATATATTGGACTCTGCCCTGCTTCGCCCTGGGCGCATAGACAGGAAGATTGAGTTTCCTCCTCCTAATGAAGAGGTAATTCTGGCCAGAGGCTGGTACATGTGTATGTTGGTAGACCTCTCCTGTCTTATTCTTCTCTCTTTGTTTTTGTCTAACTATACTCTCTTTCAACCTCTTTTCTTCTGTTGCTTATCTCCTCCTTGTGTCTGTTCTTGCTCCCTCATTCTCTTCACCTCCACTTTCCGAGTTATGCTCATTCCTATATTTATTTTCTACCCTCTCTTAAGGCCCGCCTGGACATCTTAAAGATTCACTCCCGAAAAATGAACTTGACTCGTGGCATTAACCTGCGTAAAATTGCAGAACTGATGCCTGGAGCATCAGGAGCAGAGGTTAAGGTGAGCATTTTTGTGTCTAAATTGAAGGGTTGATCTGTTTTGAGCTCATGCATACACTAGCAGCAGGGACAGATTATGGCGATGTTGTGTTTAGCACACACCTCCTTTTTAATAGCACAATAATGGGCAGCAGATGGTTACTTATGAGACAGATATGCTAGATACTGGGTGGAAGAAGATGACTGGGTTCCAGATGTGGACACTCCATACACTCCCCAAATCCACATCATGGTTTGTGCTGTGTAGAAACATTCAACCATTGTACAAAGCTATCACTCATGGAAAATTATGCTCGCACAGGCAAGTATGCTCACAGATACTTCAGTACCTCCCCTGTGTCTTGAATCTGTTCCCAAACATTTGTGCTATTTGAAGCTCTCTGGTTTAATTAACTCCATGCTACTGTAGTAATGCCAAATCCACTGTTTCAGTACATTCTTACTCGGGACTCTCGCTAGTCCCTCCATGAAAGACATTACCAATGTGGGGCACAACATGCCAGCAATAGTTTAAAAATTGCTTTGCTGGGTTTAGTCCCTCTCTAATAAAGCCATATCGAAGGACAATTAAACTATTTAATAATAAAATAAAAACCTTGCTTCTTTACATCTAGGGTTAAAAAATAGTGCCCTCTATCTTTAGAGATACCCGCAGGTTTGCGCATGGCTCTGCCTCACAGCTGAGGCAGAGCCAGTGGGGGGGGGGGGGAGGCTAGCGTGTGCCGAAAAAGGCCTGAAAGGGCTGCTAGCTTCCCGGGGGAGAGCTCAGAATGCACTTAAAAAGACTGGTAAATTGGTGACACTGCTCCTTTTCCCGGCAATTGTCTTGTAGTGTTTTTTTTATATTTCTATTTTTGTGCTGATTCATATTAACCAAATGTATATATATTAAGTAATGTTGGAAAGATTGTATGAATTTGTGATATGTTACATCATTGTTGTATAGAAAAAGCTAATTAAAGAAATCACCCAAAAATAATATAACAGACATTTACTTTGGTCTGATTAAATTTACATTTTGATTGGTGACCCTAGGGACACCCGTTAAAAAGTCATTCGTTTTTCTCACTGAGGTGTCTGCCCCACTAAAAAATAAGTCCACCTGATTTGTGACATTGAGAAAATAGAAAAATATTGATCACACTACCAAATGCCGTTTGTTCTAGCACATATTCCCACTATGTGACTGATCCCTCTCTGCATCCTAACATGTGTTGCTTTATGTTTTTCTAGGGAGTGTGCACTGAGGCTGGTATGTATGCCTTACGTGAAAGAAGGGTGCATGTCACACAGGAAGACTTTGAAATGGCAGTAGCAAAGGTGAGTCTTCTAACGATTAATAGTGCGGGCTTTCCTTCTGGTAATACATCATGAAATCCAACTAAACTATTGCCTTTCAACTGGAATCACAGCAGATCTACTGAAACTACTGCTGTTTGGTTAAAAAAAAAAAAAAAAATATATATATAGCTATGCTGTTCTTCTTTTAAATAGGATTCAGAACAGCTGCAAGGAACCTTGTTTTAGTGAACCTCTGTAATAATAATCTGTGAGATGATAACTAACCAGGAATCAAGTGATCATGTGATTTGGTTAAACACCCTCTTCTGATTATTGAGGGGATTAACATGCCTCGTGCACAGGTGCCATTAAAGATACAGTACAGGGTACAAAGGCGCTAGTGTGCATAGTTTGGAGACGTCCATGAATAATATGGGACTGGATTGGTGGCAGTAACCCTTTCTGTTAATAAAATACAAAAACTTTGCACTTGTAAATGTCTGATTTATGTAAGAAAATCACTTTGACCATTTATTCTGACGATAATCTTTTTGGTCCTGTCTCAGGTGATGCAGAAAGATAGCGAGAAGAACATGTCTATAAAGAAGCTGTGGAAGTGAAAATACAGAGCGGCCAATATCCTGTGTTCCTTCAAAATATACCTTCTGTGCAGTTGTCTGTGTCCAGCTGCTGCCAGCCTCTCCCATTCCGTTTAGGAACTCTCTTCTCTAGTATTACACCCCTCTCAATCCGCATTTAGAAATCTACATAACTCCTGCCAGCCCCTGTAAAGTCAGAGGGATTTGCTATTTACAGTAAAGCATGGCAGGCCCCTTTTTCTATAGTACTAAGAGTGGTAGTACAGGGCAGGTATAGCTCTGACTAGCACATCCCCTTAAAAAAAATTCTAGAAGCCAGAATCCTGCGTACAACCCAGGAGTGGAATTAAGTCCCTTATCAAGCATATTCTGGCAGCAGCGTGCATTTTGGGTGGTGGGGGATTTGTTTTACAGTTTGTTTCTAGGAAAATAAATGGCAGGTTTTTGTTTTTGTAATACTGATGAGAATGAATTCATGTGGTCTGTTTAATAAACAACAGAACAAGTTTAAAAAAGAGAAAACCCTTATTTATTTCACGTGAAAACATTTTGCCAACCACAAAAAGGAATATTTACTAATGAAATACATTCAAACCCAGCTCCCAAAGCTCTTTATTTGTAAACAGCACACCACATCATTAGCATTACAGATTATATTAAGAGATAAACACTGCTCGTTTTGCCCATAAGTGGGAAAAAAACCACCTTCCTTTTCATTTAAATTTAAGCAAAGGTTAAATTATAGTAAAGCCGTTTCGAATAAATAAAATTTCATAAATTGGTAATAAAAAAACAAAATCCATTCAGAAAGTTTCAGTTTACTTGTGTTTAAATCTGTTTGTTAAGAAAAACACAGGTAAATTATAAGACAATTTTATGAAATCTATTGCTCGAAATAATTTAAACTATGCTTACATTTAAACAGTTAGGATAGTGTTCCCATCGGCTTCGTATAACTATTTGTTTTTTTTAAAAGCAATCTAACAACGATTTACTAATTTGGATCTTTTTACACAATGCATTCACAGTTATGTATAGAATTGGGCCGCTCTACGCGTGTCAGTCCTGCATCTCTAAGGGCAATCCCCTTTATACATAATTTCCGGTGTCTGAACTTTTTTCCCCCTTCTATTTCCCTTTGCTTTTATGAGTGGAATCGCTATACATAACAACCATTGTTCATAAGATATTCCAGAATATATATATTTTTAGCCTTGATTGTGATACATTAATCTGCAGGCATGGTATTTAGCAATCTTGCAAGCATTGCTTTATTGCAACATATCATGCGATTTGTAAAATGTATTTAAATCTAATATTACAATAAGGCTCGAGGAATGGTCTGATGACTGGTTTAATTCATGGCATATCTAGTGAATACATATACTGAATAGTTAATGTAATAGTTTAGCAAGCTCTTTTGGGTAAAGTAGAGTTGTAGGAAGGGGACTTATTTAGTTATATGAACTTCAAGAAAAGTTTGTTAGATTGGTTGCTGAGGCAACCCAGAATGCATCCTGTCCAGAGAAGGAGCTGGAGTAAGCTCAGAGAAGGAGCTGAACTAAACTCAGCAAAGTAGAAGGAAAAAAAAACAGGGCCTACTAGCAACAGCGTACATAGTGATCATTTCATCTAAAAATATATCGCATATATCCTAGAAAGATACTTATTTCTTCCAATTTTGCAACTTTGTTGATGCAGAGATTAGAGGGAACCATTCATTTTCTAAAGAAAGATTGTCAAACTGCAGTCCTCCGAACAGCTGGAGGGCCATAGTGTGACACCCAAATCTAAACCTTTTTAGGTCATTTCGTATTAAAAATACCTCAAAGGGTCTGTTATCCGGAAAACATTTTTTATAGTAAAAAAAAAAAAATAATAATTTTATGAATGCTACATAGACACTAGCCCTGCATCTTTAACTGTGGTGAGCACCCAGTACCAATTTGTATTCTGTTAACTGAACCAAGGACTATATAGTGTTCCCCTTAAATGTCTTGGTGTGTCCTGAAACCAATGAAAACTGAATAATTTCTTTTCCTCCGTTTAAAAATGTGGAGTTGATCATTCCTTAAAAATATTTATATTGAAAGTTATTTACTTAACATTAACTATGTATTGCTTTGAAAACTGACTACATATGTCTAATTATTTTGTAACCACAACTCTCACTCAACCATATAAAACTTCTCCTTGCTGGATAATCATTTTAAATACAACAAAGTTTTTTTGTTTGTTTTCCCCCTCTTCCCCCAAAAGAAACTACAATAATCCTGCACCAATACCTGCAAGATATATATTTGGTCCTAAATGTATCTGCATAGATAAAATGTGAATCTCCTGAGAATAGACAATATGGCTCAAGGTTGCAGTATTGGTTTTTTTGCATTTCGAGCGGCACATTCACAAGGTTTCTCCTCCTATATCCCAAAAGGGGAGAATAATGTACACAGGAAATAATACAAGTTACACCAACAGAGAAGAGAGAAGTTTCTCCCTTTTTTCACACAGATGCTGGTGGCTTGTTGGAAAACTAGTGCAAAGTCTTGATATATAAAACCAGGAGCAGACACACAGAACAGCATACACTGAGAAAAACTAAATAAAAAATCCCTGCTTGAGATACATTCTATGCTCCTTAATGTAAAGACTCCCACCCCAGCAGAAAATTATAAAACCCAAGCGTATGCATCTTCCACCAGTATAGTGCAAATATAGTAAAAAATAACATCCATTTAAAAAAATAAACCACTATATCAAAGTAGCAGAATTTTCATGGGTTAGAAAAATGTATTGAGTATTAAAGGGTGATAGATTTGGATTATCTGCAGAGCACTGTGCTGCCTTTAGTTGCTGTGGATTGTAAGACTCCGTCCTATGGATGTGTGTCATCATGAGGCCTGAGCATGATGGTAGCTGTAGACCAGAGCAGTAGGCAGCACAGATACTGCACAGCATTACAGCAGAGAAAGATTCCTGAGATAAAAGCATATAAAAAGGCATAATCAGAGTAGGAAGTATGATCTTGCTGCAGTGGAAAATCTTACTGCTTCGTACATCTGCTTGGATATGAGGAAAGCAATGGACATTCCATGCAAATCTGTCCCATGGAGTTAGCAGAAAAATAAAAAAGTATGGGGAGGGGAGCAGAAAGCCATTGACACAAACATGTCAACTGCTGCCAGTACAATGCATATTAACATTTGTTAACAAGAATAGCTAGCTTACTGTTTTGTTCACTGCAATGGTGTTAATAAAGATTTGCTCAGAGTCAGAGTACCAAAAAAAATCTCGACTGTTCCATTTTACCAGTCAGATATTGTTCAATTACAGCTTTACATCAATTTAACCTTTCTGGATCCAGCTTTTCATGTCAAATTGTAGAAAGCTGAAAACTGATGCTGAATGTGGAATCTGAAACACTTTACTCTAGCTATTCTTGTATTTAGTGAATTGACTCCTATAATGTATTTGCATTTACAGTGGTATATGGAAACACAAATATGGATAGATATGGGATACTAAACCCCTTCACTAGACATATGTTATAGTAATATTCAGTAAGGTTCTGTTCTTGTGTCAAATTATAGAAAATATTTAAAAGCCCCACTAATGGGAAGTCCGATATGGCCATATTACAATAGACTGTTTAATAGAGGTCTATATGTGTATGTTTATATTGTATGCATTTCAGATGCTTGCACACATTTGTAGATATCTATCTATCTATCTATCTACATATGTGTGTAAACACAGTATATGTAGTGAAATGGGTTAAGCATATTCTTTGTTCTAGACTACAAATAGAATGTTTAAATTATTATAACCCACAAAAACCTTTTCACTGAGTAAGAACATCATGGTTGCTCAAGAACTCAAGTTTAGAGACGAGACAGGCAGGGCAGTGGATTACAATATAAGTAGCTTAAAGATTGTACCGACTGACTGATACACTACAGTTCCTCCCACCACAATACAACATTATGAAGACATCAGAGGATGAGATGTGAAAGGAAGATTTGGAATGTATGGCTCTGGACAGTGATTGGGTCATCTGAACTTCCTGAATCTGCTCTAGGTGAGTCGGATCCCTAGAACTTGCTCAAGTTCTTGTCTTCGTTGCTGCACCTAAAAGAAGAAAAACAATTACACGTAGGTTACATTATCTGTATTGGGATCACACTGTCATTATTTGTGTTATTATTCTATTTAACTTTATTCAAAGCGTAAATTGAGATAGAGTAATTTTGATGTCAGCTTTTATAAAATGGTCACATTTGGCATTTTATTTTCCTAATTCCATGTACATTGCTCAATCTGCAGAGGTTTTAAAAAGAAATGGGAAAGGCAACTAATTTACTTCAAGGACAACTGTACCAACAAATGAACTTGTGTTAAGTTAAAAGATCGCATCAAGTGTAGGCATTTTACATATATAAATGTTTAATGAAAGAATACAAATAATGAACTTTATTGAGCCTTCTTTACTTCATTTACCTCTAACAGGGGGCAGACATATTATTTAGAATTTTGGGGCAAGTCTTCATTAGCCTGCATAAAGGTTAATGGAGATATGACCCAAGATTCTATCCAACATGTCTGCCCCGTTAGCACTGGTGTATCTTGGTTTTGTGCTGCCCTAGGCAGACAAAATGTGGGCCCCACATTGCACACCAACTAAATTACCCATAACCCACATTGCACACCCAGGACATGCCGCATCACCCACATTAAATGTCCCATCACCCCCATTACATGCCCCCACCACCCCCAATACATGTCCCCATCACCCCCAATACATGCCCCCATCACCCCCAGGACTTACCCTTGTACTTGGTGGCTGATGGCAGGCAGCATGGTGTCCTCCATGCTGCCTGTTCGGATCCCCCGCAGTGTGTGCAGAGAGTTCACGTGACCCGGCGCGTGTCTGACTTCACGTCAGGTCACGTGACCTGTTGGCACTTCCCCATCACACTGCATGGGGCCAAACAGGCAGGACAGAGGTTTCTCTGTGCTGCCTGTTCGGCTCCCTGTGCAGCTTGCTTGCAGGCAGAGCAGTGGTGATCTTCCGATCTCCCCAGCCACTGTTTCTGCCAGCAAGCAAGTTTTTTTTCCCTTAAAGGGGCGGCTTTTTTTTTTTTTATAGGCACTTGCCTTGTTTGCCTCACGCTAAATACAGCGCTGCTCGGTTAGAGCTATATAAAGCATTGAGTGCTCCATAAGATGATTTGTTTGTACTCTTTCATTAAAGCAGCTCTTTGCACACCAGCTACACTTGATGTAATCTTTCAATTAAACATGAGTTACTTTTTGGCTACAGTTGTCCATTTATGTATTATGACAGCGATATTGCAGCTTATATGATTTTTCACAGAAAGTAAATAAAAAATTTAAAAAACTCCTAGTTTTTAGAAATGTAAAATATATATAGTGTTTAAAAGACTAATTTCCAACAATTTAGACTGTTTACTTATTTTAAATCCCTCACAACTCCAAGAACCCTAGCAAAATATGATTATGAAGAAGTAATACTTTACCTTAAATTACTTAAAATATACATTTGGTTCTGAATAAAAACCATAGCGTAAAACCAGTAATTCCGTTAATAAAACTAGAAATCTAATTTAACCTGCTGTTCATATCTGATATCCAAAACTAAATAAAAATCACAATTAAAACAACATATTATCCACAATAATTGTCTTGGAAGACAATCTGCACATTGGGATGTTATGGTGGAACTGCAAGGAACAACTCAGGTGAAGATACTTCGGTCACAGTGTTTTCATTGTTTACAATAGACTGCCTCCCTCACCTTTCTTCTTCTTTTCACCTGAAAGAATCAATGTTTGGTGCCCCTACCATAACTCTGTTGTGTGTGTATCGTACTGTTCCAAGCCTCAAGCAGAAAGCCAGCAACCAAGCTCATGCTGATGAGATCCCATTCAATACAAATGGTTATCTGGTTTCAGTGCCTGTGTTTCGGACTACGTTTAAAAGAGGTCTAAGTTCAAAGAGCATTAAGTGGATATAAAGGCAGAATGGTGATCACTGTTTCACCTTATAGCATAAAGCTACCCATAATCCCTTGCAGTAGTGGACGCACTGCAAGTTTAGGATTTAGGTGGGGGAAGTAAGTCATCTGGCTTGTCTGGCTAGTATTGTGTTTAATTCAGTCAGGCTCCCCTTGTCACGGAGTGCAGTGGCATCAAACTTAGCCAACACGGACAACTAGGTTCATATTGTTTTAGTATAAAGAGAAAAAATAGGGTTTTATTAAACTTTTACTTCTCATATCCCAAAGGTGGGAGTAGCAGTGCTTTATATTACTTGTTAATATTTTGTTACATATACGGCTTTAAAACTGCCAAATGTAGAATTTATATAACTAGAAAAAACACAAAAAAAATTCAGAGGATATGTTTAGAGAGACCAAATGGACTGTAACGAGAAAAGACAGGTAGAGAGGGAAGGCGATCTGATAAAAATGGGGGAGGGAGGTGTCCGATAAAGAATTCAATGACATTTTTATGTAGTAAGTAAAAGAAAAAATGATTTTAAATTACATGCAGAAACACAATACAGAATCTAAATCTACTTTATTCAGTAACACTTGAGCCCATGCATGTTTTACAGTGGTCACAATGACAGTTGACTGTGGTATTTTAATACTGAACCCAGGCAGAGAGGCAATTACTGACATTGCAAGTGGTGTGTTCTCTACAGCGTTATATTATAGGGATGGGGAAAAAAAAAGAAGAGTTTATGGATTGGCAAGCGAGAAGGGCAATGAAAAGCAGAGACTATTTTAGGCACAAACCTTGAAGAAGATATGTCTTCCCACAGCCTCCGGAGCCCATGATTGCTGATAAAACTCGGAACGTCTTTCTTCCTCTGGGTTCCCCATAGTATCGGTCATGATCTTATCGCAGGATACAGATATTATAATTCATTAATGTCACAAACCAATAATATGTTATGAGAAATAACATCCCTCCTATATCTTTTAAAAAGATATTCTTGTATAGAAATAGCAAGAAAATAACGGTACAGAACTGTTGCGATCTAGAAGGCTTTCTGTTACCACCACAGAATATCTCAAGAGGCATAGAACGCTATCATCCACCCCATTATGTTTTGTCAGTTACAGAGTCTCCTTCAGGAAAAAGTCATAATAAGCTGTAATCCTAGGAACTGTCCATGAGAGGGCGTTAACTAGAAAGGCTTAGTTCAGGGGAGTCTACGTTTTTTTCGGAAGTAGGCTGCAGGTACAGAAATTGCAACATGTCTAACCCCTTCATTACCAGGTTGTTTAGGCCATGTGAAGGACCATGGTTGTTTTAATACTTTTGCGGTATTTGTGTTTAGCTGTAATCATCCGGTAGCTGCGATTGGCTGTTATAGCTACCAGATGTGTTAGAAGGGACCTCAGCAGATATTAGAAATAATATTAAGTGGGCTACGTTAGTACACAACTAAGAAAATACCCAGAAATACAACTTTCCCTTTCTTCCGCATGTCAGATATTTAATTAAACAAGTCTGGTGCGTGTCTATGGGGATTTACAATTTATTTGTTTGCATCCAGTTGTTGCTGAAGGATAGTTTACTTAAGGAGCCCAACATATCATCCAAAACAATTGATATTCGATTGATGGCAATGAGATGTTTAAGTGGGACACATAAGGTGTTTACCGAAAATATGTAATCAGAATCTAACCATGCATTAGCTTAAAGGGCTGCGTCCTTACTGGAGACCCAGTAATTAAACATGATTACAGTAAACATGCTGAAATGTAAAGTACAAGTTACCTTCAAGTCCCGGTTTTGGGATTTCAGCCAGTCTTGAATGAATTCCTGAGGGCTGTTGCTAAAACTCAGCATGAAATCTCTCTGTGTTTTCAGCTGGTTGATGGATTCAATGGTCTCATGGATCTGGAAAAATAATGCAGGTAAATTGTTCACAGGTGAATGACTTTCGGTCCGGCACTGGACACCATTTTATAGCACTTAATTAGTGACACCGCAGGCTCAAACAAAGGACCATGATTTCCTCACAAGATCAACAGTGATTGCAGCCCCACCAGTTATGGTCACAGAACAATCAAGTAGCATAGCTGGTGGCTGTGAACATGTTCACAGGACAAATCAACACATGAGAACAAAATGGCTTTATGCAGTAGGATTATTTACAGCCAGGGGAAAAAAGGGTATTTTTTTCAAATTCATTTGAATGGGAAGACTTGTAGGTATAACATCATATGATCCAGGGGTAGCCAACCTTGGCATCACTAGACGCAACACTGCAACTCCCATGGTGCTCCAATACCTTGCTAAGCATCATGGGATTTGTAGTTTAACAAATGTGGTAGAACTACAGCTAGGCTACCTCAGATCCAGTCCTATTTGTTCAAACTTAAGGCCAAAGTAGTGGAGTTGGATCATTTTTTCACAGTGCATTGGCCTAAATTTTAAAATTCCCCATCTCAATTCGATCTTTATTGAGTAGACCCTTACATGCACTTAATTGTATAAGAGTGGTTAGGAAGAGTTGATAAGCAGCGCTTGGTTGACCTTTCCAGTTCAAACACTCCTCCTAAAAGTTTATCAGAGAGGAACTCTCTCTTTTGTCATACAGGTGTTAGAACATGAGTGGAGCCATGTGGGATATACAGGGATAGACTTGTACCATCTATCAGTTTCACAGTCATATTCCATAATAAGGTGAATTATCACATCCGATAACCATGACAGAAAACAGTAGGTAAGAGAGAAAATCCTCACCTTGACATCCAGGTTGGCAATCTCCTGTTGGTTGGTGGTGGATGCAAGAAAGTTGCTCATCTGAGATTTCAAGGGGTCGTCAACTTCAACCTCAATGTCATAACAAGCTGTCTTCTTCTGGTCGTTGGGATCCACACTAAGAAGAAATGTGGGAATAATTAGTGTTGTCAATGATTTAGATGAAACACAGCAAGTAAAGTTTAGACCAGCGGAAGGCAACCTGTGGCCCCTCCAGCTGCTGAGATGCTTGTAGGAGATTATGGGAAATGTAGTCCTGCAACATTTGGAGGCCACAGGTTACTACTCCTGACTTAGAGTCTACAGTGTACAGAGAACTCATTCCAAAATACTACCATGTAACCATGACAACTGTATAGCTCAGTCTAAAATTAGGCGTAACCTGTGTTTAAGGGGAGCAAGTGAAACCTAGTACAATATTTTTTTCCTGTGGCCAGTTCATGTTTTAGCAAACCAGGTTATGACTGAAGGCAATAAGATGTGAGTGAACCCTTCATAACAGAACATGTATATCAGACTCACCTGATTGAGTGATTGATTATTATGGGGTCTGGATGTTGTAAAAGACTTGCCAGCTTCATGGGTATATCAGAAAATCTCATGCGGATGCAATTAAAAATCTGGGAAAAGAGCAAATTCAGAGTGGATCCAAAGTGAAGGAAGAATGCAATCAGTGATACTTTGGGAACAGCAGGGAAAGCCTAGGGTTGTTTCAAGAGAACAAAATGGAAACCGTTTGGATTGAGGGTTGTTGAGAATAAGAGACAAGGTAGGAAAAGAGAGAAGGGTCTGGATTGAAGGGCTCATTCTGAGCGGACAGGAAGTGTGACAAGCTGTTAAAACCATAGATTGAAGAATGTAAGCACTTCAGAGGAACTGCTGAAGAGTCTCATGGTGTGCCATGTCTCTCCTACCTGCCTGAAGTAGCGGTTGCAGTTGATATGTTCCTTTTCATGGCTGTCCTGCAGTTTATTGGACTTGATGTACAACCACAGAGCCTGCATGATGTTGGCTCGTGTCTGAGTGGTAACACCCAACAGACGGGCAAGTCGGGGGTCCAGCTTATACTGGGGGGGCTGCAAAACAGGGGCAAAGGAAAATAAACAGCTGCTTTCCCTCAATAACACCCCAAAATGAATCAACACAGTGAGATTTCTTTGTGTACAGCCTATATCCTTAGACAGGGAATACCCCACAGTAATGGCTTATCCAGTTTATAACATGGAATGTAATTGGCCCATCTAGTTTTCCCATATTTCTACCTGCTATACAATCCCCATAGCCTTTATGACCCATGGCCTTTTCTTATGCTCAGAATAACTTCTGCTTATCCCAAGCATGCTTAAACTCGTTCACTGATGAATCTCTATAACGTCTGCTGGAAACTTTACCAGGCTTCCACCACCCTCTTAGTAAAGTAATACTTCCTAATGTCACTTTAAATATCAGACCCTGTAATTTAACTACACTATATCCCCTTGGCCTAGCAGTTTTATGTTTTTAAATGTTTCTATCATATCATTTTTCTCTTGCCTTTCCTGCACAAATATAGGCTATCGAGACTACTGGCTCACACATCACCACCACATTCTGCCTGCAGTAAAGATTCATTCTCTATATAACTACAAGGATGTGGATCTTGATTTAGCCATTGACACCCAGGCCCCACACCGCCACTCACTTGATGGTCCAGCATTAGTAACAGGGTGCACTTCACATTCACATCTCCAGGGCGCTTCACTTGGAATCCATCGGTCTCCTGAGTGGTGGTCATTCGGTGCCACTGGAGAAGACATGGGATACATGACCATACGACTCATACTATAGCTCCACCCACCCTGTATGTTTATTTACTGATTCCGGTAATGATATCTTTGCCTTACCTCCACCAGGTGGTTGTCTGGTCCATACAGGTCTTTATCCAGCTCAATAACGAGGCTTTTAAAAAATGAGGAGAACTTTCTCTTCTGTTTACTAGGCTGTAAAACACATAAAAAAGTTAGTGAGACTAAAGTGCCACAGAATTGGTACTCTCACTTTTGACATGTCATTCCATGCAGTCATTTCCAGCCAGATACAATCTGCTTCCACCCAAGAGTCATAATCAACCCAACACAAACCCCCCCCCCCCCCCCCGGAGAAGTTTGCCAAATACAGGTCAGTTAATCACTATAGCCATCTGCACAGTCTGGCCACATGCAGCCCTGTACATGGTCTCCCTGTACCACACAATGCTTTTATTTGCCACACTTAGCATTACTTATACTTCCTATACTTTCCATCTGCCCACATTCACTGGCTGAATTTCAAACCCACCACTTCTACCAAACTACAATGTACAGTCCAATTATTAGTAAGCTGCAGGATTTCTTCTGACACTCACATCTTCCAGCAGTTTTCCTTCAACCCGTAGCTCCCAGGCGCTCACTCTTTCTGCCTCATCCCCATCGGGTTTTCCAGGAGTGAACGTGTTAGAGATGTATATCCTGAGCTTGCGTTTTTGCTGCGAAGAGAAGGTTGTGGGAGGAGATCATTAGTGACCCCAAATCACAGACAGTTTGTTTAACTCCAGCACCTGGATTCATTTATTAGTCAAGGTTCCCCTGCTTGGCTACTGATGTCTAGAGAAGCATTTACTGACCAGGCACAATCTCTTTATGCAACCATATCATGAGGTTATGTCCAGGTCTAACGTACTACTAGTATGCTTGCTCTAGTATTCCTCGAATAAGCAGCCTTTCACTTCTGGATTCCCCATTGTGCCATTAGACGATGAATGGTCTAAGCAAACTTCCACAGGTTGTAATCAGATGCATTTACAACATCTAATTTCCCTGTGTTCCGTCAACAGGTCTAACAGATGGGATCCATATTTTTTCTCCTTTTGCCTACCCCTCCCAGTCTGACTGTTCCCGTCAACATACAGAAAGCATGATCTCAACAACCTATAGAATAATTTAATCATTCCTAAGATATTTAGCTGCTGGTTTCAACAACATATGTTCATACTGCATTGTTGAATGTAGTTCCTCAAAGTCTATATATGGTCCCCATAACCCAACCCCCTAACCGCCCCTCTTCATACAGTGAGTGGCTTCTTGATGGCATCCTGTATTTCCATCCTCTTCCTTGCGATTGTCTGGTCCAGTTTCCGCTCAAATGCCAAGAGATCCATGTATGCTTGAGACTCTGGAACCAGCTCTCTGATCTGCAAACGATGGAACGTGTATATGTAAGAGCCAGTGTAATCATGTAGTAATAGACAGAGATTTTGAAATTACATAAAAATAATCACCTCTACCCACTGTAAAACTGAGCTTATAAAATATAAAATACCAGTGCAATTCCGGAACTAGTATAACAAAGAGCAGCAAAGAAACAGACAACTGACAAAAAAATGATGTCAGTATGTCAAAAATTAAACAAACAGTATAAAATATATAGATTTTATTGGTAATGCTGATAAAAATAGAGAACAATGAGTGGATTACCTCATAACCCAACATATGACTAATACACTAGGACCTATAAAAACAAGACAACATTGAAAAAACAAAAAGTGCCACTCCAAAAAAGAATGAGTTGATTCTGGCCAATCTAAAAAAGAATTATTTGATACTGAGCCAATCCAAAAAATAAAAATTATTTTTTGGATTGGCACCTTTTGTTTTGTCAATGTTGTCTTGTTATTTATTATATGTTTGTGAGTTGTGTCATGAGGTAATCCACTTATTGTGTTCTCTATTTTTATCAGCATTACCAATAAAATCTATATATTTTATACTGTTTGTTTATTTTTTTACATACTGACGTAATTTTTTTGTCAGTTGTCTGTTTCTTTGCCACTCTGTTATACTATTCAATATTCGGGTTATCCCGTTCCTCCTCTCAGTTATGTATCAACTCTTTGTTCCACAATTACAGAACTAAAAGAAAAGAAGGGGGGTGGGATTTACAGTAATACTGGATTTTTATTACCGGTTTAAATTTACAACTGGTTGGCTATATCAAACTGACATACTTGGGAAAATTAGTGCTATAGTGTTTACAATTAACATTATCCAGCCTCAAGTCTGATGGCAAAAGAGAAGTGTTGGGTTCTGTCACCTAGAATAAATGTATGTCACCAGGTAGGTAGTAGACCTTCTAACCTCATGCTATGACATCTTATATTTCATGGTATGTCCACCTGAGTGTAACAGTATTCTGTGTTCAGAGAATGGAGGGAACATTCACTGTTGAATACATATATAAGATGATTGAGGTTTGAAGGCAAAGAAATCATTAGAGGGATACTTGCCCTCTGTGGTAGAATCTTGTCCGCCATCTTCCTTCTTTTCACTCTGCAAAATAATTCATAATTAAAATCTAGGAAATGTCAATTATTAATATGAAAAAGCTATGCGGCCCTGCAAACAGAAACCACATAAACTCAGCAAGGCTAATATATTTATAACTTACCCCCTTCTCATGCCGTGTGCAGACAGGTGCCCGTGGGGGCTGAGGAGTCTCTTCCGGAAAGGTTCCATCATCATGGGGTTCATCCCAGGACGAAGGGGAGACCCGCCACCATATGAACCGAGCATGGGAGATCCCACTGGCATCCCAGTCATTGGCATCCGAGCACCTGGAATCATACCTGGGCGCTGGGGAAGGACATGGTGTGGGAAAAAGAACGGGGAGCAGGGACAAGGAAGTAGGATAAGGAAAGAGAAAAATATAAAAGGAGGGAAAAAATTAATAAAGAACCAAAAATTGTTTCTAAACGTTTTAAATCATTTTAAGAATAATCCAAAGCACTGATGTGAATTATAGATATAGATTTAAAACACTTTAGCCATCCTTAAAAGGAGTCTAAACATTGCTTATACTTTGAATGAAGAGAATTAATAATTATGTATACTTTCTGTAAGCAGAACTGCATTCAAATGCATAAAATGTTTTAAAATGTGTCTGTGGTGTCTCCTGCTTATATCATCACCTTGCGGCTTGATATGCAAATTACACATGTCCCATTGGGAATGTGTTAATTTGCATATCAAGCCACAGGTGATGTCACAAGCAGGAGACACCACAGACACTTTTTAAACAGATTTTTCTGCTTTTAGTGCACCAGCCTTTGACTACAAATCATAGACTAGGAAGGCATCATTTGACCCAGCATCAGAGAAGCTGTCATTCTTGACAGGGTTCTGTCCCTCTTTAATATGGCATAGACCTCACTGGAACATCTTATTTTTAAAACTGCAAGCTCTTACAACTTTTATTGTATGTGTAACTTATTATGCCGCCATCTGTTTGTATTTCCATTTCATAGTGCAAGATAATACAATATAAGTGTTTAAACCAAAAAATATTTTCTCTTCGGCAGTATGTGACTTGTACATAGAGCAGGACAAGACTCTTCAAATGTCACTAGAAAATGGCCAATTTAGCATGACATGTTGTACTTGGATTCAAAATACAATAAAAGATAGAAAGTAAACTATATAAACGGAACATAGTTGGATACAAGTTGTTGACAAACATCCAAGGTTCTGCCCTTGGTCCCATTTTTAGTTTGGTAATTAAGGACCTTGGAAAAGCATGGATAGTAATGTAAAAAATGTTGCACAGGACACAAAGTAATGCAAAGTAGACTCAGATGGAAAGTAATACAATGTAATACATACACTTGGAAATCCCTGCAAATATACAGATTAAATGCTTCCTGATCCAAACATTGTGAGGAGCATGCATGAATTTACTCCCCCAATGCATGGGTGTAGCGGAGGACCCTATCAAGCTATCAGCATCATTGAAATCTTCCATAAACAGTAAAATTGATTCTGAACATTTGTTAGAAATTCCTAAAACTTGCAATTTTGTGTGTACAAGACTGTCCTTCAGAAAAGGATGCAGAAATGGGTATCTCCTAAGCTGTGTTTTATGTGGCAGGTAACATCCTGGCTAACTATACTAGGAATTTGGGCGCGAAGGAGTGGGTACCTTAAATAAAACACATAGTATAATAGTGCAATATTGCCTCTAAAATAATATAAAAGAAGATATAAGTGGATGCACTCACAAACATATGTGAGTGTCAATCAGATCAGCTGAGAACTTGTGGGTCCATAAAAAACAGCTTTAATAATTCTGAAATAAATAAAGAAATATACATGTGCAGGACCAGTGGGTAACATATGCTGGCCCCTAGCACTGGAAAAACGAGTGGTAGCCTCTTAGCTGTTCCAGCGCTGCATCTCCCACGACCTATTTGGAGTCCAGCTCCGTTTGTGACTGCAGGAACAGTCATATTACTTTTACAACGACTTTTATATCTACTACTCTGTGAGTTTTTCCAGTGCTAGGGGCCAGCATATGTTACCCACTGGTCCTGCACATGTATATTTCTTTATTTATTTCAGAATTATTAAAGCTGTTTTTTATGGACCCACAAGTTCTCAGCTGATCTGATTGACACTCACGTATGTTTGTGAGTGCATCCACTTATATCTTCTTTTATATTATTTTATAGAGGCAATATTGCACTATTATACTATGTGTTTTATTTAAGGTACCCACTCCTTCGCGCCCATCTGCTTTTTTTTGTTACTGTATTTGAGCATTTCGGAGTGCTCCAGAAGGCTGCAGTGAGTGTGGTACCGCAAGTATCTAATTTTTATTCTGCACTAGGTTCGCTTTACACAAATCACCCTTGTTTATACTAGGAATTTAACAGCAGATAGAGCGTTATTACTTGGATACTCCTACAACAGATTATTAAAAAGTCTAGGATAACCACATTTTCTTTTTAATTAAGGAAGCTCCAAAAAATATAGATGGCAAATTGCTGTAGCCTTTACGAGAACCACAGACAGAACAATTAAGGGAAATGGAACTTACATAGAGTTCAATGTAAATCATTAAAAAAAGTTTGTATCAATTGCGAGATCTTAAGTAGTAAATGATGTTAGATCTATATGATTGTTGCCAAAGATCTAAATGTCATGTCATTTTGTATAATTTCTTGTTGTACACAGATTGTATTAAATAATATATAAAATAAAGAATAAAAAATTGGAGCCAGAAGTAGGGTTTTTCAGACTCATCCAATCTCCCAGGATTTGTCACACCATGTTTTTAGTAAGTACAGTGCTTCCATAATGTTTTATGGCAGCCTGATTTATTTTATTATGCAATGGATCAGGATACATTTATACCCGTTTAAAATGGTTTGATAACCCTTATCTAGAATATGCATTATGGTTTTGGCACACAATTATATATGGTAAATGCGTCCACGTTTTTTTTCTGAAGTGGGCCACATTATCAGCAATGCATGTGATTGTATGGCTGCATTATTTTTCTTTTTAATTTACAGTAATAGTGAAGGATAGCTGGTTAGTACGTAAGCCCAGAGTGGTCATGTATTGTTTATATTTTTCCTGACTTGTTTTCTCAAGATAACAATATTTTTTGGACTTGTTTTCTCAAGATAATCTTATTTTAAATCTTAAAACGATAAAAAAAAATACATGGCCTCTCTGAGCATCTGTAGGTTAGCCATAGAAAAAATGTTTTGTTTTTTTTACTACTAAAATCCCATACCGTTGTACCACAGTGAAGGTGCAGGAAGACTATATGACAACTCTGATTAGAAAAGGAAATTTGATTAGATAAACATACAATAAACTGCTTTCGTGCATAATTCATTTTTAAATAGCATTTTCACGTGTAACCCTATAGTGTATAGTGTACACTGTTCTATTAGATGCTACTCTACAGGTCCTTGCATGTTCAAAGCAGAAGGGGAAGGTATCCCAAATTGGATATTCTATGTTAAAACATGTTGCGTGCTATGCAATTTATTCTGTACCAGGTAGACTGCATCCAAACAAGTAAATTAAATTATATTCACAAATATAATTATATATATATATATATTCACTCAGATTCCTGTGAATTTCATCTAGAATAATTTAAATTTACAGTATGATGCTGTGAGTATATCCAGATTTGAATAAATCAAAGAAAGAGCCGAAGTATACACCAAGAGTGGTGTTATATCAAGCTGGGAGGGTTTATATAGAGAGATTTGTATCCAGAGATTTGCAGGCATTATATCCAAATTTTATATGAATGACATACAGATATTCCTAAATATCCAAATAGAAGAGAATTATTGGCTGATCTGTTTTATAACAACATGGCTGGGCGTCCATCATCAATCTATAGGTAGGTCGATTTCTACCTAGAATTATACAGAGACATGTATGATGCACCTGCTGTAGTAAGAAACGAGGATACATTGTTTAAAAAGCAACCTAAAAATTTTATTTTAGTATTAATATTTTTATTAAAAGTTTTGTTTTTTTTATGAACAGTCATGGCGCATTTATTTTTGAATGGTGGGATGAGGCATACCAAAAATACTATCTTGCATGTCAGACAAAAAACACAACTAGTCCCTTTCTTGTGCTTTCTTCTAGAGCCTTGGCATCCAATTGAGGCCTTCCACCTGTAGTACCAATACGTTCTGCAATTCTAGAAAGCAAGTGGGAGATTATAGGACTTGTACTAATGCAGTATCTGAAAGACCGCAGTTGGATGCCTAGTTTCTAGAGTATTGGCATGATTGGCTGTGTGACGTCAGCCATCCGGAGTTTAGCTCTCAACTGATGGAGAAGGAATTAGACAATCACAGACTTTATCGCCTGATAAAGTTCGTGATGGATAAGGAAGAATGCACTTCTGTGTGAAACAATGCACATATTTCTGAATGGCTGGGCAGTGAGGCACTGTGATCTGTCGGACCTCATTTAATTGATCCAAGCAAAATTGGTTTTATTTTTCCTACTTTAAAAGTATTTGCACTGCAAATAATACATGTATTAACAGAGTTGGAAAGATAGACAGGTTGCAGAATTTTTCCAACCACGCTATCAATGTCAGATTTTTGCAGTTCACAAATGTATCCATCATAAAAAATACTGGTTCACCCATAAACAAAAATCAGAGATTTAAGTAGAGAAGGGCTCGACAAACCCCGGGCGCCAGGTCGCCATGAGCCTGGCGCCCGGGTGCCGTTACCCTAATGTTCCCCTTGCCGCTGCTATCCGTTTTTTGCAGCGCGAGGGGAGAAGTCTGTGCGGATTGCACAGACAGCAAGCTCCGCCCCCTCGCGCAACGTGTGTGAATGCTGGGTGTCCTCACGTGACAACCCAGCACTCAGCCGAAAGAGTAATGAGGATCGGCTGCAGCACGAATGTTCCCCCTCCCCTGTAATGAGGTAAGGCAGCAGCGAGGGGGAACATTCGTGCTGGAGCCGATCTTCATTGCTCTTTCGGCTAAGTGCTGGGTTGTCACGTGACGACACCCAGCACTCACAAGTTAAGAAAGGGGGAAAAAAAACTTGTGTGTGTGTGTGAGGTGTATATGTGTATGTGTGAGGTGTATATGTGAAGTGGGGGGGAGGGGTGTATATGTGAAGTGGGGGGGTGTATATGTGAAGTGGGGGGGTACATGTATATGTGAAGTGGGTTGGTGTGTGTGTGTGTGTGTGTATGTGTATGTGAAGTGGGTTGGTGTGTGTGGTGTATATGTGAAGTGGGTTGGTGTGTGTGTGGTGTATATGTGAAGTGGGTTGGTGTGTGGGGTGTATATGTGAAGTGGGTTGGTGTGTGTGGGGTGTATATGTGAAGTGGGTTGGTGTGTGTGGGGTGTATATGTGAAGTGGGGTGTATATGTGAAGTGGGTTGGTGTGTGTGTGTGTGTGGGGGGGGGTGTATATGTGACGTGGGTTGGTGTGTGTGTGGTGTATATGTGACGTGGGTTGGTGTGTGTGTGTTTATGAATTGCGTGTATTTTTGCGTGATTGTCTGGCTCCTAAAATGTTTTGCTGGCTCCTAGATTAAAATTAAATTTGTCAAGCCCTGAAGTAGAGATTGATGATGAACTAAAATTCCCATGATCCTCTGCTAGCCTACACAGGTACATAGGTTATCAACCATCTTCATAGGTGGTTTTCCCACTTGCCACATACTATACAAATTATTGTAGTATAGAAAGCGATCTGTCCTCAAAAGCCACCGATGTAACATATATTCCAGGTAGTTCTTATTATGGAGATTACCAATGTAGGTTTATAACCTTACATAAACAATAAGGAAATAATACAGACAGTTTGCACTGTGAAGTTTGCATACATTTTAAAAAAAAGTTGATGGGTAAAAAATAGTGTATGTCATCTGCAACCCACAAAGTCAGTGGCTTTTCCTTTCTCTTCCTCGTGCTCTCCTCTAGTCTTGCCAACCCGTTTTCTTTCTTCTTTCCACACCTAAACCCACACTCCTCCTTCCCAGGTGTGCTGTTTACATACCTCAACCAGCAGGAAAGACCAGATTCCTCCTCAAGGTCTGCCTCAATGCATGCTGGGAGATGTCCTTTATGCTAATCACCTACAGTACTAACATGGACGGGGGGTGGGGGGGGGCGGGTGTCATTGCCTAACATCGGTGCATTTACAGGTCTACACCATAAATAGTGTGTACCACAAGTATTTACTGCAATGACTCCCCTGCTGTGTCCCACATATTGCAAGCAACCTCAGGCGGCATCAGCTGCAATGGGCAATAAAACCCACGATGCATTGTCTGAATCGTGGATATATATCTCTGGACATACCCAGGGGCTGTTTCCGTGACATGAGGCAGTCATATGCTTCATAGTCACTCGGAAGGGTGCAGCTGCAGATACTGCAGTGAAAAGCAGAACAAGATGTAAAATCCAGGATATTCTGCATGTACATCCATCCATATAACAGACCAGTCTGAAGCTAATGCGCAGTGGCCACTTTAAGATGACTTTTGTAGGCAGAGGTTCAAAGTGTGGTTTGGCAGAGTGTGCGGTAAACAGAGAAAGAACGAGGAAGAAGAGTGACAAAGGAACAGAGAGGGAGTGAAAAAATAGAGGAAAACAAAAACCCAGACGGATTTAACTTTTTCATGTGTGAAAGCAGTTATTTAATGGGGTTTGCAATTCCAGTTCAAAGCTCTAAAAGTGGAGCAATCACCATGGAAACCAATGGCATACTAGAAATCATATAATGCCTAGTATACCCCCCTTCTCTTGAATTTAAATGGTTTATCAGAATTACCATGAAAAGCTCTATGTTGCTAAAGAGGAAGTAAGAACTAGGGGAAGCAGACTCCTTTTTATATAAAATAACAAATTTGAGTAAGAAAATGTGATCCAATAACTTTTTTCGAAGCTTGGAATTAGCTCAGTTGAAGAGCTATTATAGAAGCAAAATGTTTTTTTTTTTTTAGAAAGAACCCAGCATCAGTCGGAAACTTTTCGGTCTATTAGCTAAAATTATGAGATTGACTTTCATTTTGAGACAAAGTCAAATTCGGCATCCGAGTTTGACTTGGTCTAAAAAAATAGCTTTGATAATTTCCACACCAGTTACTTTCATGTTGAATTTAAGTGAATAGACCCATTTGGGTTATTTTAAAAGATACCTGAAGCATGTAGGCTGATGTGGCCACCAGTTATCACCCAAAACATTCTGGCAAAAAAGTGGAGGCTACCTAGCTCCACTCTAATGCTTCTGCCCAAACATGAGGGCCAGCTCTCGGAACAATAGCCGTAGAGGATTGGCTCCAGTTGGCGTTCAAACAACCTCCACGAGTGACTGATCATCTGTGACAGGCAAGGGGAGACAGGGCACACACTTCTTAAAAGTACATGGCACTTCTTCCTCAAGGCGGGGGCACAATAAAAATAAATGTAATTTCTTCAACAGAAGTTTTTTTTAAGCTAACTTGATGATAAAGTAATGAGCTGAACAATAACATGTTAAATAAGCTAAAGTTATTTTTAATGTTTAGTGACTCCTTACGCATATATAAGATATGCATTTAGGTATCCGAGACCAAGAGCCAAATAGGAATTTATGTTTTACAGGAAAAACATACCTGGTAAAACACTGGATAGATTAGACAGGTGTATGTAACATCTGATTGTTATATATAAGCTCTTGCAGAGGTATGTCATGTATAAAGGTGTCTGAATGGGTTTTATATATATATATGAATGATTTTGTTTTTTATTCTCCCATTGCAATTTATTCTCTACATATTTGTGTACAGTGATGGCAGAGAATACTAGTTGTACTAGTATATAATTCTAGAATACTAGAAGATCTAAAAATCTATTTTATGCATATCCTGTGACAACATTTTTGGACAAAGCATGTGACAAAATTATTAAATAATAGAACACTTAATTTTCTATATTGGAACAAATTGGCACACTGGGTCTTTTCTTGACCCTTCTAAAGACGTGCAAACAATTACATGCCATTTGTCAAAAAGACACTTTCATTCATAACCCTCAGCAATCCTAATGTTGACCACCGAGTAAGTGGGCTCCCAGACCCAGAGCAATGTTGTCAGCCAGAGTTGGGTTGTAAAACCATCAATTCTCCTGGCAGTAGGTCCAAAAACTGCAACACTGACATATCTGCTGATACATCTTAAATTAACTATATATTGCGAAACAGAGCAAAAATGCTGCCAATGTCTCTATTCAATCATTTTCAAAAATCATTGTAGACCCAACAGTTTTAGAAGCAGTGCTGCAACACATAAATTCACATTATTTAATAAATAATGGCACACAATAGATCCCATATATGAAAGCTTGTGGGGTAGCAGCACTCTGTCAGTAGGCCCTGAGAACCACAGTTCTCCTCAGACTGCATTTTAAAACTAACCAAGTTTTGAATTCATTTGACTAGAGGATTGGTAAGAAGCCATTTCAAAATGTTAACCCCCTTTCCTGTGTGAAACCATCTCTGACACTTATCTACAAGACATAGACAAGCCCAGACAGAGAAGACAAAACTAAGGCCGGACTCGGTATAGAGCCTTTCCATTCACATTATTCCTTTAGCTACAGCCACAAGGCATCCTGGGTAATGAGACATTCCAACTAAATTCTTCCAAAAGACCACTTAAGAAAGTTTCAAAGGACAAGTTGATTTCTGAGTACCGGGCTAGGTTTTTGTATCCTGTCGTCATCTTCACAGCCTGGCATATGTTTCATGCGTAAAACACAATAGGAGGTGCACACAACAAATGTGCGATACGAGTGTGGAAACGATGATCAAATTATGTGAGACAGCTATTGATGACATTAAGTGGAATGTGTGGGATACATGCAATCTTACCCATTAAGAGCATCAAGATGTTTCTCATCTAAAGAACACTACTGCCTTAACAATTAAATCAGCGGAGCCCCTGTTGTCATGGACACTTCATTATAACTCAGAGAAGCTTATAAACAACTCCATAATGCACAGCATTGCAAGCTTCTAGCAGAAGATCCACTACCTTACATCCAAAAATGCATATTTTGTTTTTGAACATTCACATTTTTTCTTGTGACAGGCATCGTAACGTGAGGTCATTAGCATTTTTGCCCATATGTTGATCCTCTCTAGGTAATTCTTTAGATATTTTAAGTTGCTTCCTTTTGGATAAAGATGGATCACCCTTGATAAAGGAATTGTGCCAAAACGTTGGGGGATCTCTTTTTGCGTGGGTCCGCTCTCTTGCCGGTATAGTTATTTATTTTAGCCCTATTTTGTGTGTATATATATATATATATATATATATATATATGTACTGCTGTGTATTAATGTGTATTAATAAACCATTGCATTTACTCTGCTGCTTTTTTGGTATTTGTTGTACACACCTTCTATTGTGTTTCTCTATTGCTTGCCTGTTGGGCACAGGCTGGGAGTGTGGCACCACTATTTTTCTGTAACTACAATATAATAAAGAGTGCCCTGATAAAGAGTGCCACTTCTTTGTGCTATTCACTATGTTTCAGGTGTGAAAACTGGGTTCTAAACTGATGTCTATAACTCTCAGAAGTGGTGCAATATTTGTTTGTCAAAGTTAAAATAGGTTTTTTCCATTCAATCTTTATAAATCTTATATAAGTTTCAGACAAGGTTTTCAGTTGGTTCCAGGTCACTGGTTGTCTGTCAACACCTGCTCCTTAAGAGTATGAACCAGTGTATGAGAAAATGTTCTTACTTTCGTACAATTTTCTAAGTACAGTAAAGTTTTTTCTTTTTGTTTCGATCATGTGATAATAAGTGTTTGCATCCAAAGAGGCTAATTACTTTGGCAATTTGAACCTGAATGTATTTCCTCTTTCACTATCCATATTCCAGTCATATGATTCATACATTTTGTTTTGATTTATTTTTGGGTTTGAAAACAGTGATTGGTAGGGCAGAAAAGTTTATGTCGCTAATGACATCATTGACATCCTGCCCACGTGCAGTGGGCATCCACATTCATCTCTATGGGTTTAACTGGGTATTTAAAATGAGTGTGCTAGGCCCACCCATTTGTTTCTTGAAAAGTATATTCATGATGGGCTTGATTAATCTCCAGAAGAAAGTCTGCCAAATGTAAGCTATCAAAAGAATTATTGCAAAAAATAAAAAAATAACTGGAGCAATTAAATGCATATTTATTGAATATTTATTTGTCCAGTGTTCCCCCTACTAGAGTAATGATTTAAAGATAGTGTTAATAATGAAAACCTTTATATTAAAGAGTTTTCATTCTTGAATAGAAAACTGCTTCTCCCATCCCCGTGGATTGGAGAATTTTGGTCACCGAATGGTTTCATTGTAGGTGGTGACTACTAAATAGTATTTGACTGGCTGTGGGTTGCTGTATTCTCAACAGCCAACAGGAGGCAAGAGCCATTTGCTCCAGGGTTTCTGCTCAAAATAAAATAGTATAAGATTCAAGGAGTCTTGTATAGCCTTGTATTTTCTGAACTAGAGTGTCTATTCAGTATGCCGAGATCTGGCCCAAACTCGGACCAGATCGGGGCATAGAGAAATCCGCAATTCGGTATGAAATCGGAAATTTCTGATGATTTTGGTTCAGAGCGGTCAGAAAATGAAATCCTATGGATTTTGCTTACTCCTAAAGGAACGAAACCCTGAAAAGATGGACCATAACTGGCAGCAATTGATTAATTTTGGGTAGTTAAATTCTCCAGATCTCCCCGAAAAGGAGTAGAAGAATTATAGTACACATGTATCAAACTTAAACATATTTCTAATATATTAGTGTTATATATTATAATAGTATATTTACATTAACCTAAGAATGACTTTTTTTTAAATAAAAAATGTCATTTTTATGTTAATTTTATTAATATAATGAAATGAGTTTAGTTTTGGGCCATTTTGGGAGGACATTGGCTATAGCCGAAGTCTTAGCATTGACTTCTATGGGAGGTCTTTGGCAATTTCCCAATAGCCGAGGTTCTCCCGAAATAGCCCCTAAATAAGCCGAAGTTCTCCCCAACTCTGTAGGAGTTCGGCTTCCGAAATGTTGGCATTAAAATTGTCCACAATGACTGATGTTCATGCCAATTTAAGATCACTTCAGTGGGCCTTGAGTAGCCCGAATTTGTGGGCTATTTGGAGCTTCCAGAGTCGACCCTGATGTCTTTCCAGGAACTGGAAAAGGAGTGTGTTTCAACAATTAAAACCACCAGAAAAGTTTCCATCTTTAAATATTAGTTTGCTATGTATTACCTTTTGCTACTTTTTAATGAAACATTTCCAGAATGCTTGGAAATAAGGTTAGAATGTGACATTATTAAAGGCCTTAGATGGAGATTCCGGCTTGTTGAACAAGAGCTAGTAATTAAATTCCTCTGCAAAAGGGTCAATATTGAGTTATAAAAAAAAAAAAAATTGAATTGTTAATTGGTAATCAAAAGTCCCAATTAACAACAAACAAAGGAAGAAGCATGATTAAAAATTAGTAAAACCAGGAAAGGTAATTATTAAGGACTATAATTAAACTCACCAAGTCAAAATAATGTTTGCCATTAATGCAATCTTCAACACTTAAATCCTAGAACAATTTCTATGTTGGCACAGGATTATAAACGAGCAAATCGAAGGCTGTAATTTATACAGTAGCGGAATGATTATCTCACAACAGACTATACGTTTCTGCAGTAATTCGCTGGAAACTATTAATTGACCATCATATAAAATAATAAATAATCATTTAAGGGGCTTTGAAAATTAGACAATGTTTATTGTATCAAGGCCACCATCAGAAATTTCAGTGCCCCTTACTGAAAAAAATATGTCCATTAATATGCCACAACCAGTATGCCCATTAATATGCCACAACCAGTATACCCATGCATATGCCACAACCAGTATGCCCATTAATATGCCACAACCACAATGTCCATTAATATTCCACAACCACTGTGCCCATTAATATGCCACAACCACTGTGCCTATTAATATACCACTCTATGCCCATTAATATGCCACAGCCATATTGTTTATCCATCCTTAGTGTTTGCAGATAATTGTTGATCTGCTGCAGTCAAAAAATGACAACACTATGATTTGGAGTCTATAGGCTAGAGAGGTATAAAAAAAAAAAATCCAATTATTATACAAACCATTTATTTAAAGTGATGGTTCGGTTACTAGACCCCAATATGGATGATGTAAACCTGAGAGGTAGAAATTGGAGACATTTCATCATGTTTATTTAACTCAAAATTGTCAACTCAGAGACTCTAATCAGACATAAAATATAGGGGGAGCGCAAAGAGTACATACACCAAATATATTTAGGGTAGATATCCTGTGTAAAACAGCTGTATAGAAGAAAGTTGCACACTTAAGTGTACACACATAGATATAAAATATACTTATATTTGTATAAATAAGCTCTCCAATGGTCTGATTTACATCATGAAAACAGTAAACTACACTAATACAGGTTGAGTATCCATTATACAAAATGCTTGCGACCAGAAGTATTTTGAATAACGGATCATTTCCATCAGCAAGATATTTTAAAGCCTCTCAGCACTCATGAAATACAGTAGTATCAATGCAAATACTGTACAGATCAAATAAATCGCTTTTACTGTGATATAAGGCATCGTTGGGAACCTGACGTTAGCGCGACGGGTAGGGTTGCCACCTTTTCTTCAAAAAGACTTAACATTGGCCTGATGACAATTTTTTACCGGCCTGCCGGTAAAATACCGGCCAGGTGGCAACCCTAGCGACGGGCCTGCACACATGCCATTGTATTACCCTTTGAGGTTGTGGATCTCACCATGCATGTAAAGGCTATATCACAGCTTAAGAGGGCTGGACAATGAATAAACTGTTGTTCGCTTGCATTCTGACAGGTTTGTGTAGCATTTGCCACTTGTGGCAAAAACCAAACAATTTTTGGGATAACAGTTCATTTTGAAAAGTGAATTTCTGGATAAGGGATACTCACTCAGCCTGTAGCGCTAACAAATGATCAAAGTAGCTTCTGAAAACCCTAGTGTCTAACTACCAACAAAAAAAAAATATTTTGTATATCAGGAGGCGAAATGTAAAATAGAAATCACAAAAAGAACATATCACGACCTGTTTTTAATATATAAAACAGAGCATCAGTATGCTCTCACAGCATTAGTACCGGGAGGGTTAATTTTCCTGCCAAAGAACTTCCAAGGATTTGCACATCAAAAGGACAGCGGGTAGTATTCAAAAGTAGATTTATTCCATCACATATTAAAACGTTATAAAAAGAATACCGGTATAAAATATGCTTATAAGAAGACCTAGTAGGAAATGTTGGGACTCACATTCTCACTAAAAAATACAATCTATCTGCATGGAGAGAAGTCTTTCAGTCTGGTACAAGTCCGTGGTTCACGCAAGTGTCAGATTGAGGGAACTCAGAGACTCTGCCAAGTCATTGTAGATGGCATCAATAGTTCCCCATCTTATTCATGTCAAGGGAAACTAAGCAATAACCTCATGTCTCATGTGCCAAATCCCCATTGTTGGGAATGATGGCATAAATCATAGAGATTTCACTCAAGATTAAATCGAGATGCAAAGCACTATCCCCAAGGTTTCCAACCTCTACAACGTCTACCGAACAAACTCCATAATGAAATAACTGATAATTATATTGAAATTATATCATCTTAATAAATAACGAGCTATAAGTACAGCCCCCCCAAAAAAAGACAAAAGTTATAAGCTGCAATCAGGAAAAAAATTAAGTCAAAGACACTTTAACTAAAACAATGGATAATAAAGGTTACAACAGATGTCCCTTGATTAGATTAGTATAACACTGATTCTAAGACCATGCTACAGATCCTCCTTACTGCATTCTTTTATTTTTATTGACAATAAATGTTACACGATAGAAACCTCAACGGAATCCCTTATAATTAAAACCAATATATAAATAGCTTATGATGAGCATGCTCACAAATACCACCCCGGCTTTGACCAGTTGTCCAATCACTGCCAAAAAAAAAAAACCGTAGTAGATACCTTATATTAAAAACAATTAACTGTGGCATCCAAACCAAATGAGTGCACAAGTCATTACTTGAAGTGCTGCTGTTAATTTTAAATAGTGTCTGCATATGTATATATTCCCCTTAGAACAAAGAATTAGAAGTATATAAATAACACCAGGACCGTTAGTAATACTCTATTAAAAATAATTGATTTATAAGGTTTGGAAATAATTAGTTGCACATGAAATAAACAGTGGCCATAAAGGGATGAATTAGTGCTCATAAGAAATAGTAAATCATTAATAATTTAATATAGAGTTGTAAGTGAGTGTTGTTAATTACAGTTCAATATTCAATAATATTAATCAATAACCCATATATATAAATGCTGCCACTAATAGTTGTAATTATAGACCTGTATTTAGTATTGATGTCATTTATTAGTCAACGTTAGAGTGAAAAACACTAATTACAGTAATTTTTCAGGCTGTGAAATCACAGCAGTAAGGATTTGGGTAGCACTACATTATAATTAGCAGTCAGCATCTGGATCTTAGGCCCTGTTGCTCCTAGTAACGCTTCAGGGTCGACCAATGAGAACGCAAGGCATTCATCTTGTCTGTCATCGTCATTAAACGAATTATACTCCTGCATCATAAAATATTACATACATTTTTTGTGCTTGGGTAGTACAAAGATGGCGGAAAATATTATGTAGCACTCGTGTGTATACCATACATTAGGTTTTCATTGTAAATAGTGTGTAAGATAAATTAAAATGGCGGAAAAGTGTTCCTGGTTGAAGGATGCAGGATAATAATGGGTGGTTATTTATAATACCTGGTAGGGTCCTGGTGGGCCTCTATAAACACCTGGGCTTGGTCCCCGCATCATGTTCATCTGGCTCCCTGGACCAAGAGGTATACCACCACCTCTTGAAGACATGAGGTTTTTGAAGAGGGTTCACAGTGTGTAACTCACTCTGCAGATCACACCTATGGATAGAGGACAGATCCTGACTTACAACCCTTCTCAAAAAGAAAAACGAAACAAATCCTGCCCTGTGTGTGTGTAAATACATACCTGTACAGTGTACCTTGTGTGATCCTCCCCAACTCTTCCTATCCTATCTGCAGTTACTCTCCCTCCCCCGTGTATTCTAACTACCCCTTTGTGCAACTCTGTTTTGTCTCCCCCTCTGAGTGCAACCCTGTTCTACCACCCCCGGTGTGTAACCCTGTTGCAACACCCTTTGTGTTACAACACCCTCTGTCCTCCCTCCCCCTGTGCCTGGATGGTCAGCCTCCCTATGTGTAGAACTCTGCTCAGCCTCACCCTGCGTTTAACTCTGTTCAGCCTCCCCCTGTGTTACTCCTGTGCTCTTCTGCTCTCATAGGAAGTTATTGGAAGGGTTTTCTGTTGTTGGTGTCATCACTTCCACAGAGCTGTTTTGCAACAAACCTCCCATCTCACGTCTCCCCTCCCTTTTCTCTCTGCCCACTCTTATCTCTACCCTCCCTCTCCCCGCCTGCTCCTGGCTGTGTCATGTGTCTCCTCCATTAATATGTTCTTTCATCTCTCCCTTCCACTCTTCTTCTTACTTGTCAGTCTGCCCTCCCTCTCATTTCTGTTTTGCCTCTAACCTCTTAGCTGTCTCCCCTCCTCCCTTACTCTATGTCCCATGTGCTTTGTAGACTTTGATCTCGTTCACTTGCTAGTTGCTTCCCAGATCTTTGTGCATAGCATGCCCGCCTCTTCTATTTGCTGTTTTTTTTTTAATGTAAATTGTTTGCAGTTTATTCAAACGGCATGCATTATTATTACCTGCACCACTCCTGAATTATCATTGTTACCTGCACCACTCCTGCATTATCATTGTTACCAGCACCACTCCTGCATTATCATTGTTACCTGCACCACTCCTGCATTATCATTGTTACCTGCACCACTCCTGTATTATTATTGTTACCTGCACCACTCCTGCATAATCATTGTTACCTGCACCACTCCTGCATTATTATTGTTACCTGCACCACTCCTGCATAATCATTGTTACCTGCACCACTCCTGCATTATTATTGTTACCTGCACCACTCCTGCATTATTATTGTTACCTGCCACCATTCCTGCATTATTAATGTTACCTGCACCACTCCTGTATACCTGCACCACTCCTGCATTATCATTGTTACCTGCACCACTCCTGCATTATCATTGTTACCTGCACCACTCCTGTATTATTATTGTTACCTGCACCACTCCTGCATAATCATTGTTACCTGCACCACTCCTGCATTATTATTGTTACCTGCACCACTCCTGCATTATCATTGTTACCTGCACCACTCCTGTATTATTATTGTTACCTGCACCACTCCTGCATTATCATTGTTACCTGCACCACTCCTGCATTATCATTGTTACCTGCACCACTCCTGCATTATCATTGTTACCTGCACCACTCCTGCATTATTATTGTTACCTGCACCACTCCTGCATTATTATTGTTACCTGCCACCATTCCTGCATTATTATTGTTAACTGCATTATTATTCTTACCTGCACCACGCCTGTGTTATTATTCTTAGCTGCACCAATCCTGCCTTATTATTCTTACCTGCACCACTCCTGCGTTATTATTCTTACCTGCACCAATCCTGCATAATTATTCTTACCTGCACTACTCTTGCATTATTATGCTTCCTGCACCACTTCTGCATTATTATGCTTCCTGCACCAGTCAGCATTATTATGCTTACCTCCACCACTCAGCATTATTATTGTTACCTGCACCATTCCTGCATTATTATTCTTACTTGCAGCACTTCTGCATTATTATGCTTCCTGCATTATTATTCTTACTTGCACCACTTCTGCATTATTATTCTTACTTGCACCACTCCTGCATTATTATTCTTACTTGCACCATTCCTGCATTATTATTCTTACTTGCACCACTTCTGCATTATTATTCTTACTTGCACCACTTCTGCATTATTATTCTTACTTGCACCACTTCTGCATGATTATTCTTACTTGCACCATTCCTGCATTATTATTCTTACTTGCACCACTCCTGCATTATTATTCTTACTTGCACCACTCCTGCATTATTATTCTTACTTGCACCACTTCTGCATTATTATTCTTACTTGCACCACTTCTGTATTATTATGCTTACCTGCACCACTACTTAATTATTATGCTTACTTGCACCACTCAGCATTATTATGCTTACATGCACCAGTCAGCATTATTATGCTTACCTGCACCACTCAGCATTATTATGCTTACCTGCACCACTCAGCATTATTATTCTTACCTGCACCACTACTTAATTATTATGCTTACCTGCTCCACTTCTGCATTTCAGCTGCATAATATTCACACCCTCTACTTCAAATCGGGATGCCTTCTCTCGTCTTCATTCAGTTAGATTTAAAATGATACCATTTATCGGCTAACTGAGCGTTCGATTGCAAACTTTCAAGTCCCTTCAGGCATTAATTGTATATTAAATTTGTGCACTACAATAGTGGCGGGCCAGTTGTTTCTAATAACTACCTTCTAGAATATTTGATTTTAATATAGCTGGGCAGTATATATTTTCAACAGGATTGTCACTGCACAATGTATAGCTAAATTGGTGATATTAAATGTTCATCTTAACTCACCTTTTAGTGATTAGCCCCCTCAGTTACCCAATACATGGGATCATTTTACCTCTACTTGTTTCCTGCTTTCCATGGCTAACAAGGTCCTATCCTTTTAAGTAATTCTTGCTTTGTCACCCTAATATTTCTAACAATACATTGCACCACCAATCACATATTTTGTTTGTGCACCACTATAGTGGAGTGCTAGCTGCTTCTAATTACTGTACCTTATAGAATTATACATATTTGATTTTAAAATAACTGGGCAATATATATTTTCCATAGCTTATCCACAAATCCCTCTAATGCTGTCCTTAGGCTTAGGAACTCCTAAGCCTAAGATTTGTTTATTTTCGTGATTGAAGAGAATAAAACACATGACATCATAAACAGGAGACGCTCCTCAAATTATACTTGCAATTCTGCTATCACATTGTATAGATATTTTTCATTGGACATTCTTTTTTTACATTCACAGTATATTCCATTTTCAGAATCCCATTAAGTTGCCTTATGCTTTTACAACATCTTGCTTTAGCATACATTCAAAAATAGCTTTCAGTTGTACACCCACTGGCTCAATAGCTGAACACCATTTCCCAGGTGTTTATAATGAGTTGTAGCCAGTTAAACCATATAATGACTCGCTTTTCTCTACAACCCCCAACAACCCACTCAAATTTCTCAGGATATTTTCCTCTTTAAAAGCATGTGGCTTATTTTGTCTCCCAGACAAATCTTAAGATCTGCAAATCCCTAGGCTATTTGTCAGCGTCCCTCCCTCCCACCCCATTAGTTTTTTTTTTTGTTTTTTTTTAGATGAGACACTGGATGTGACTGAAACTCCTTTGCTGAAAGTGTTTCATGACAAGTTCGTTAGGAGCTTGGCGTAGACACTTAAACAACACTGTAAGGCAGAGTTGGCATCTCTGTTGTCCCCACTGGCAATTCAAGGGTTGATAAAGATTTTAAAATCTTGTAATCATGCAGCAGATTAATTAAGGATATGTTGTAAAAGTTAAAAATGTATGTAATGCAGGCTTCTTTTCCTTGAAATATGCATTATTCAAGTGTCCCTGAAAGAAAAAAAATGGCAATGTTTTTTACAATCAGATGGAAATCTCTAGCCCAGAGCTTATTATAGTGTTGGGATACATGTGTCCCTGAAGCTGTTGCTAAACTACAACTCCCATAAGTGTTGACAGAGTGAAAAAATTAACTTAGCATCGTGGGTATTATAGTTCACCAACAGCTGTGTCTGGAAGATCAACTGTAAGGGGGCACATATTGTCTAGATATGGCAGTGATACTTCTGTTTTCTAACTTTTTTTGGTACCTAGACCTTTGTGAATGTAGGCTTCTGAAATACAGATTGGTTTGCATGGTAAATTGCAGCAATGGCAAATGTTTTTGAGTTCAAGTTCAAATAGTTTTGTAGGATAACATGTTAAAGATCTCAAAGTGCCATTTTCCTTGAGATTATGCTCCCCATTGCCTTTGCAGACTGTTCATTTTGTTACCCCATCTCAGTTTATATTAATATTTTATTGAAATTTGTCATAGAAAAATACAAATAAACATGCTTATAAATATACAAATACATCTTATCTTTATACAAAGAACCATCACAAAACATTTATGGTTGTAAATAATCTTTATTGAATCAAATAAATACGTAGTAACGTGGAATAGAGAAAACCAACAATATTCAAAAACATTAACGGAGGGAATTCCTCTCTTCTTTATATTGTCAAATATAGCCATCCACAGCTCCCATCTTGCCTGCAATAAACCCCAGTTATTATTTTGCCTGGATATCCCAGCTTCCATGCTGTAATGGATTTGTATCTGAGACTCAATGTGAGCTCACACTAGAGGAGCCGGAGATAGCCAACTTCTTGCAATTACTATCTTAGTTGCCATCAGTAACTGAATTATTAAATATTTTTTGATATATAAGGCCCACTTATTTAAGTCACAGTGAAGCATTGACCTATCAGGCAAATTTTCACTATTCCCTCCTAGAGAGATTAGTGTACGCCTGCTCAAACGGTTTTAGATGGGAACCATACTTTTGAATATTTAACTTTTTCATTAATATACACTAAGGGATGAAACCTTATAGTTTATTATTGAAGTGTATCTTCTTACCTTTTTAATACAAAGATTGGCTAAGTCTTGCTATGGTTCTATTGGCTCTCTCCATCAGTTAAACTTTTTGGACACTTTCATCTACACTGGGTTTGATATATCCCTCCCAGAATGTTTTCTTAATAAAAGCAATGTAAGATGATGTAGTGAAAGTGTTAAATAAGTTGTGGATTTTGGGTGTGTTAACCCCCCTTTCTAACAGATTTACTTGTTAGAGGCAGTGGAGAGAAAAAAAAAACAAGAAGTAGATGAACAGAAACGGTTTGTCAGTTTGTCTTGTTCGAATTAACATGGGCTAAAAATAAAAAAGTTATTATCTAGTTTTAGTTTTTTTTTAAAAAAGTTAAGGCCCAGAGACACGAGGAAGACAGGAAAACGTTGCCTCTGTGACATCACTGGTCATGGCTGCAATTAACCCCTGCACTGCCAAGCCAAACAGGTTGCAGCAGATGCAGAGAACAATGGGCCCCTACTTCTCACTAACGAACCTGTAATTAGTTGCATGCTGGAACATCTGTCAGCTGCTAATTACAAAGGGCGTTCAGGGAGAGCAGCTGCTGTCCTATAAAAGAGACAGAACAAAAGAAGATATTTAGGGCCTTGTCAGTGATAAGTGTGTGCATATCATGTGATCAATTAGAATCCATTCTTGGGATATTGTAATTGCATTGGTTTTCGGGACCCTGATTTTGGATGAGATGTCTGGCCTCCTTAAAAGTCCCCTTGGACTTGTATGCTTAAGGAGGCTGGGTCATTAAAGGAGAAGCTTTGTTTTGTTTGTTTTTTACTGTTCGGCAGCAGTCACTCTTTGAAATAGATGTGTCTTATGTCTAGGTGGATAGAAAAACTGTCTAGAGGGATCAATTAATTATTGATAGTCAAATGTTTCTATATTAACAGAAAACTGTCATGCCATAAGTAACTGTATCTGAAATATGTGAATAATATGAATCATTTTTTTAGCTTTTTTACCATTTAGTAGCAACTGCTGCATATGCAATGCCTTCTAGCTTTGGTCAGATCACTGACTCTCCATCCCAAGTACCCTGCAGTCCCACCTCTCAGCTCCGTGTATCTCTGCCCTCAAATTAGGTGTGATCCGCCTCCTCCAGTGTAGCTACTCCCCATGCGAGGTCACTCTATTAATAAAAAAACTGTGCACATTGCACAACTTGTATACTGGTAACAGGGGCCAGAGTTTTTTTGGTGGAAAAGTACCTGGCACTAGTCAAGAAGCTGGGCCAGTATAACAACTTGGTGATTGGGGCAGCAGCCAAGAAAACAAGCCTGGGGAGGAGAAATTACATCAATAAGGAGGTTGTGGATTATGTCAACAAAGTTGGTGGAAACAACCATTCTGTGGAGGTGGTGAAGAAATAATACTCATATAGCATAATAGACCAATTTGGGAGGACTGTCCCACTTTTTCGAGGCAGTGGTAGTTTTTGGCAAAACTGCGGTCCCGATTGCTTTCTCCGGTGCCTACTGCGCATGCGCAACTGTGCTGACACTCGGCCTCCAAAAGGGACACTCAACCTTCCAAATGGTTACTCTAGTTCCTCCTTAGGTCCCCAGAAGCACTCAGCAGTAAGCTGAGAACTCTGTTCTTTGCAACAAATAAGTAGACAAGGCTACAGGTATCAAGTACAGCAGGTGTGAATATTTTAATTGGAAAACAGATTAACATTTATACTGTACAATATCTTGATAAAAATAATGAAACAAAGGACTTTAAGCACTTTAATTCTTAAACAATAGATTTAAATTTAATTTGGAGCCTAAAACATAAGGTACCAATCAGAAAACAGCCTACAAACGGGTGACCAATCACATAACATGGGGAGTGGTTAGCAACTGTTTAACTTGGCAGTGAATAGGAAAGAGAATAACGCAGCTTCCCAGACAATAGGAAGGGACATGCTGCACAAGTACATGCTAGGTGAGAGCCCCAAGTTACTGGACTTAACCTTTATTTGAGGTAGCTTGCACCACAGGAGGGTTGACCAATCCATGATCGAGCTACTTCTTAGCCCAGAGGTGGTTTATGGGATTTGACCAATAGGAATAGCACTTACCCGGCGCTTGTTCACATGAGCTCTGGTTGCTCAAAACAAGTACATTACTACACAATTGCCAACAGCCTCCCAAAAGAGCAATGGGCTCAAGTCTAGGATGGAGGATCGGCAGCCCTGTAGATGAATATCCAGTGATGTGATGCCATCATAGAGCTAACATGACATGCCTGGTATTGTTCTTCATCATCAACTATTATGTATGGCAATCACACATGCAGGGATCCATGGGTGGAGGGGTAATGTTTCTTCCCTTGTTATATCAGTGGGAGTTATAGGAATGTTTCAGTTAGGGGTAATTACACAATTAGCATTACTAATGGTATGAGTGAAGACACACAACCGGTAGGCAAGAAGTGAATCCAGCTTTCCCAAGATCCTTGCAGGATTTGAATTCAGCACTTTAGCAAGATCACTAGGTGAAAACATCGTTAACTCGATAATACCTGTGTATGCTGGGTAAATTGCAGATGTTCAGTAGGTGGCTGTTTGCTATGTGTACACTACATGGTTAGTTCTGGGGTTGTCTACTTGGACTGATGTCCTTGTCAGCAGCAGGCCCGCCACAGGGGGTGATGGGTGATACCAGCGTCCCGGGCCAGGGGGCCAGGTGGGCCCGGGTCACACCAGGTAAAAAAAAATTATCCGTTAAAAGCCGGTCGGAAGAGCAGCAAGGAGGTAAGTACTGGGGGAGGTGGGTGGTATATAACGAGCATACTGAGGGGCACAATCCTGGCATATTAATTGGCATAACCCTGGCATATTAATTGGCATCATTCTGACATATTAATTGGCATAACCCTGGCATATTAATTGGCATAACCCAGGCATATTAATTGGCATAATTCTGACATATTAATTGGCTTAACCCTGGCATATTAATTGGCTAAATCCTGGCATATTAATTGGCATAACCCTGGCATATTAATTGGCAAAACCCTGGCATATTAATTGGCAAAACCCTGGCATATCAATTGGTTAAATCCCGGCATATTAATTGGCATAACCCTGGCATATTAATTGGCATATTGAGGGGCAAATCCTGGCATAATAATTGGCATAACCCTGGCATATTAATTGGCAAAATCCTGCCATATTAATTGGAATATTTAGGGGCAAAATCCTGGCATATTGAAGGGCTAAATCCTTGCATACTGAGGGGCAAAATCCTGGCATATTAAATGGCACATTGAGGGGCAAAATACTGGCATATTAAATGGCATATTGAGGGGCAAATTACCGGCATATTAAATGGCATATTAAGTGGAAAAATACTGGAATATTAAATGGCATATTGAGGAGAAAAATACTGGCATTAAATGGGAAAAGAATGTCACGTTGAGGGGCAAAATCCTGGCATATTAAATGGCAAATGAATGGCATATTAAATGGCAAAATACTGACTATTGAGTAGCAAAATATTACTGACATATTGACCAACTACTCCCAACCACCCTCCATATTACAGTAGACCGGTATAACATGCTTGTAAGGGTAGGTGGGGCGAGTGGGAGATATTGTCGGGGGGGGGGGGGGGGGCTATGGGGCCCAGAAAATTTGTTCAGTAAGGGGTCCTGAAATTCCTGGTGGCGGCCCTGGTCAGCAGTGTTGTTATCTCAGGACCCCAGGGCCATCAGCACACGTACATATATGGATATTACACAAGTGATTGTGAATAACAGTGCCTATTGATATAAATACACATCTTAGAACATGGGTACACCTTCCCTTTCTTTGTAGTTACTCATTAGTGTGTGTGCTGGATATGTATTTTGCTGCCTGTCCAATTTGTGACTAATCAGTGTATAGTGGGTAGACCTTATAGTCTATACATTGTGTTAACAGATTTGCAAGAAAATGCATAAATTAAGATAAACTTATGTTTGAAATGTATCTGTGGTGTCTCCTTTTAATGACATAATCTTGGAGACTGATATGCAAATCACACATTTTACCTCTAAAAGTAGTTCATTTGCATATCAAGAGACAGGTGATAAACAGGAGACTCAACAGACCCATTTAAACCTGTACATATAACATCAGTGGTCAAAGCATCCATTTACTTAGGAGGGCTAAAATGACAAAAGGGACTATTTGGAATAACAATTGAAATGAAGATGTTGTTTGGAGGAGATAGATATTGGAAGACAAGAGACAAAGGGATGGGTATGTGAAATAGAAAATCAAGCTATAGTCTGTAAGTAGCTCAAGAGTGAGTAACACCTGAATATAGTGACTAAACTGGTAACAGTACAAGCAGAATCATCATAACAAAACATGTTACCAGGAAAGGTACATCAAGAAAAACTGTATTTTCCAAGTGTATCTAGGGCAGTGATGGCAAACCTATGGCAACGGTGCCACAAGTGGCACTCTGAAACCTCAGAGGTGGCACTTAGTATGTGCCTACAGTATCACTGTCAATTATAAAGTAAAATGGTATGCTTTAAGACTGACTTTAGTGGATATTAGGCACTTTAGTGCAGATTTTGTACTTTAGTTCATCACCTGTGGCTTGATATGCAAATCTCATTTCCCACTGAAAAGTAGATATTTTTTTCTATAAACAATGTTTAGGTGACCCCCAGTCCCTTTAATGCTACTCATTTTATCAGCTTGAGGAGGATGAGATGACCTCACCAATTATCGAACCTGCAAACCTAAAAGGAAAGTTGTTCAGAAATGGAAAACTGAGGAAAGACCTAAAATAAAAAGGAAAATGGCTCATCCAGTCAGTGCACAAATGGGGTATCCATTTGTTATTTGTATTACTCATTAAAACATCTATATTAAATGTTATAGTTCTCATTTGCAAGCTATTTAACCATTTTGCGGTACTTTCTTTTGGATTTGTGGGATAGAGTTGCCCTCCTGTGGATAAAAATCACACTGATGGCTCAGGGCATAGGCTGTGGTAAGACTATGGCTCTGTTCACCCACAGAGTTTCAAATTACACAAATTATCCTGCTCTGCATAGCATAAGCACACGGCTCTGCATGTAAACAGGCATTCAGTACTCTCTGCTCTGCAGGTTGTGACTATAAATCTATCTGTACAATATAGGCCTAGAAAAAAAAAGGAGCAGTAAATGCTTCGTATGCAGGGCTTGTGCAGGGATGTTGCTGCTCTAAGCAAAACATATATTTTGCACACCCTTACTGAACACACCCGCAGGCACGTACACACTGTCATACATGCAGTGTTACATACCCATGCAGGCACATGTATACACAGTCACACATGCAATGTCACATGCGCACACAGCCACACATGCAATTTCACACAAACACAGCACACACACAGTCCCCAGTGCTCAGATTGCATCAACAGGATTCATCCAGGACCCAGATTGTATCCTCAGGACATGCCCCAACACTCAGATCTCACACACAGGACTTACCCCAGCACCCAAATTGCATCCATAGGACTTACCCCAGAACCCATAATGCACACACTGGTCATGCCCAAGTACCCATATTGAACACAGGACATGCCTCAAAACCCAGATTGCACACAAAGGACTTGCTCAAGCACCCAAACTGAAATCACAAGACTCGCCCCAGCACCCAAATTGCATCCACGGGACTTGTCCAGCACACATATTGCACACAGGACATGCTCCAGCACCCATATTACATACACACTTAAGATTCAAATGGATTAATGTCATTATTTGTCATTCATTTGCCTGGAAGATGTACTGCATGCAGCTTATATATTTCTTCACATTCTTACCCTCATAATCTATTAGAAAAACTATTTATTCTTCTATTCTATAAAGTTCCATTTTGACCACAGCATTCTCCTTGCAGGACTGGACTCACTATTAGACTGGGGACCACTATTCAGACTACAACACCACTTTTCCATGGCTAGCACAGGTGGTGCGACAGATTTTAGCAGTGACTCCACTTTGATTAAGTCTGGACTCTCAAATGCCACCTATTTTTGTGGATATTATGCCTTTTATTTGGAATATCCAGGGGCAATTCAAGGTTTTTGAAAAATCAGGTGGAAGGCCCTCCTGCTCCACCTATTTACCCCTATTTGATCCCCTCTTCCCCACCAATCCCTCCTTATCTCTTCTAGTCATGTTGGCTGCCTCCCCGTGTTAGGTGGGACAGGCACACACAATGTGTCATTGCTAAGCACCTTTTACGTGACGACAAACTTAAAAGTGCCAGATGGGCACCAAAGGTTTCAATTTAAATGCCTTGTAGTAGCAGTTCCATATAAGCATAGCAGTGGTCCTCAATTAAGTTGGAGCCACCAGTAGTTAAGATATAAACTGGGCCACATCTCCATGTGATTAATACTACCGTACCTCCCAACTTTTCCCTCTGGCAACATGGGATACCATGGGGCTTGGTTTGAAACAGGGAGTGCCAATAAGGCATTGAACAGTATAGTGACAATAAATAATTCCACCCTCCCCATGCCACCCTCATTTTCTGCCACTACCAACAACGTCGGGGCAGTTCCCCTGTGATGCCCCATTATTTAGGATAGCTTCAATAGCAGCAAACGGCAGCACACTCTGTTTCACCTGCCTCAACTACTCTATTAAATTTAAAAGGGGGTATGATGGCTGATTAGGGTGGTGGACATGATTAATCTGAATAGAGAAGGAGGAAAAGTGGACATTTGATTGTAGGTGAAAAAGCAGGACAAGTGGGAGACTTCCATTAAGCCTAGGGCAGGACCAGTCCTAAATACATCACTAGCAACATTACCCAGCAGCCACAAAACCGAATAAAGTTCAACCATTTGTATACCAGGTAATTTTGCCAGTCAGTGGGTACATGGTTGATATTATACATACAAACCTACTGTTGTGATTGTCAGGATAATATAACTAAAAAGCTACACATGACTTTAGTAAATAACCAAAATAAAAACAGCTGGTAAAATGTACTATAATGAGCTGATTTTTATCAGGAGAAACCAATTTCCGCTCTTGGTAATTGTGCCAATTAAACATAGTATATCCTGTGAATAAAAGAGATGCAATGTTTTGTATTCCAGCTACTGTGGACCATAAATCCCATGATGCTCAGACAGCCTTCACACCTCTTGTGCTTCGCCAGCTGGATTGTATTGCGGGAGCCATAGTTTTCTGCAGGTGAGATGGCAGAGAAGTAAATATCCACAGCTACTTGCCTGTAATTATCTTGTAAAACAGTTTGCATAGACAGGTATTATGATGGGACTGTAAGGGGTTCGTTAATTTAACAATTTTAAAGGCGGTGAGTTCGCTTGATTCATTGTCAGTTCTGAAAAAGATTTCAAAATAGACATTCATCAGCGCTACTGCTCTTGCCTCATATTGCGTATAGTCAGTTTAAAGGCTGCTCTCAATTAAAATCTGTCTAGTTATGCACCGGATGCCAATCATGCTTTCTTCGTGCACATGTTCATTTCAGTTATAAAACTTCAGGATGTCTCAGGTACAAGAAGATTACTATTTAAAACACAGGCTTCTGACAAATTTGAGAAGACATCAGGGTGAGAAGAGAATTTTAACTTTTTTTTTTACACCCAATGAAAGACTTTTGAGTTTTAAATATGAGGTGTTTGAGAAAAAAAACTGAGCTATGCGGAATTGACAAACAAGTTACAAAAAGTTCTACAAAATGTAAAAAGTAAAAAAATCTTGTTTCTTTAAATGTCTGTTTTAATTACAGACATTTATGAATTGGGGGTTATTCACTAAAAGTGGGGAACTGGTGAGTTGAGATGAACATTGAATCTCATCTATTTAACTATACATTGGATAGAGACAAATGTGTGTCCCTACACAATATATAGCTAAGTCCTTAATCAAGAACCTTTGTCCTATCCCAACCTACATTAAGGGTTAACTTGCAGATCAACAGTCTTGGCTGGGCTACTTGTTTCCCCCGAAAGAACTATTCTCCTGCTCCATCTGCTAAGTCCCGGGTACCTCAGCTAGCTATTGTGCAATTTTAAATATCCGCTAGCCGTCGCTCGCTGTCTTAAAAGGGCCAGCCCACTCATTGATTGGTTTCTAACCAATCCAACACCATACACAGCGAGGAGTCCGGAGACAGCCCAGGTATGCTAGCCAGAAAGGCTTCCGGGACAAGGAGAGTCACTATTCCCACAGAAGAACTATACCACCTAGTACCCAGCGACCCTCCATGCACTAATCACACCTGTTGGGAAAAGAGATGAGCACCTGGAAGCCTTTGAGGGCTTCACAGCTCCCTACAGACCTGCTGAAGGTAGGCGAGTTTGCTATTGGTCCATAAATATTTGCCACCACTTGGCATGGACATCGCTCGTCTACCCATTGGTCGCTGGTCCAACCCGACTCTCCTTCTTCATACTAACCCAGACTTTCACATGGACTCAAATTGTGGTTCAATTCTGGGCGCCTTTAAAAAAAAAAAAGACATTATGGAACTAAAGAGAGTGCAGAGGAGGGCTACAAAGCTAATCAGGGGAATGGAAAGTTTTAGTTATGAAGAAAGGCTGGAAAAGTGAAATCTGTACATGCTGGAGAAACGGTGGCTTAGAGGGGATATGATAATGGTAAATAAATATGTACAGGGCCCATACAAAGGGCTTTCTAAAGACCTGTTCATTAACAGAACAGTACAAAGGACAAGGGGTCACCCGCTAAGACTTGAAGAAAGGAGATTTAGTCTACGACGGCGGAAGGGAGTTTTTACAGTAAGGATTACAATTAAGATATGTAATTCACTGCCTGAAGAAGTGGTTCTAGAAAATACCTTAGATGCCTTTAAAAATGACCTGGATTATTTTTTAATGGGCCGGAGCATAGAGGGCTACGCATGTTAGTATAGGTATTAGTATTTATTTAGTGCTTGTTGATCCAAGGAGAAATCTGACTATTTGGAGTCAAGAAGTAATTTTTTCCCCCTGCTGAATGTAGAATTCGAAATTGCTGAAGGGGTATTTATTTGCCTTCTTTTGGATAAAAAGCAGTAAACATGGGATTGGAAGAAGGTTGAACTTGATGGACGCAAGTCTTTTTTCAACCTAACCTACTATGTAACTATATGTATATCTCTGTTGGAAGGTGTAAGACGGTAACATCCCCATGGCCACATACCAGGTATGGATTGGTAGCTGAAATGTAGGCACCACTGTGATTGGTTGGCTCAACCTCATCACCCAATGTTGGCATGATTCCTATTGGTTCACCAGTTAAATCCTCTGAGTTAAAGGAATTAAAGGGCTAAACGCAAACTGCTGACTCCGGACCTGTTCAGTTATTGGTCGCTGTTTTGTTGACAGGTTGCTGATAGGTGCTCCAACGTTTGGCACCACAAGGCTCCACATGGTATCACTAGGACAATGTGATCAGGCTCCACATAGTATCACTAGGCTAATGTGATCATGCTCCATATGTTATCAGTAGGCCAATGTGATCAGTCTCCACATGGTATTACTAGGTCTATGCCACAGATAGTCATTTTCATTGTCTCATAAACGAATAGCATAATTGGATGCAGTGATGAAGGGACATCCTAACCTTATATTAAATATTAAGAAATGCCAACATACTAAAACTATTAATACATTGGTTGTGATTTATAACAATGCTGCTATCTAGCTGTTAAAGAGACTACATCTCTCATGCCACTTTGCCCCACAGAACTGCCTCTGCAGAACATGTCACAACGTATCTTTCCCCGATAGTACATGTCATTTTGCCCCACAGAACATGCCATAGCACTTTGCCATTAACATATGTATCAACCATTAAAATATGCCAGAGTTTGCCCATTAATATGCCACTGTTAGTTTGTCTATTAATAGGTCACTGCCAGATTGTCCATTAATATGCCACAGGCAGTTTCCCCTTTAATATGCCTCAGGCAATTTACCCATTAATATGCCACTGTTAGTTTGGCCATTAATATGCCACAGCCAGTTTTCCCATTAATATGGCACTGTTAGTTTGTCCATTAATATGCCACTGTATGTTTGCTCATTAATATGTCCCACAGCCAAGGGCCAAATAAATACATGAAACCCTCTTCCCCCTTCATCAGAACTCACCTGGCTGCTGGATGTCACCAGCCGTCTCCTCCCCGAAGTCTTTCCCCCTGCACACTGCATGACGGAAGCAGGATATAGCTGCTGTCATATCTGGTGGCAGTGACAGGAACCATTGGATGAGTTTCCTGTCGACCGCTACGCTATAGGGAAAAAAAGAAAAAAAAAAGAATCTGCATGGAAAAAGTGCCATCCCTGCCATTGTGCTGCTGGGGTAATTGCTCCATGGAAGGGCCAGCCCTGACATTATTAATATATGGAGATCAGTAAAATAGGTTCCCAAGTCCTTCTATAAAACTACCTGGTTTAGTACAGAACACAACTAGGTAGATTTATTTCAATTTACTTTCACGGTCTGCTCTGATCGGTTATTTTTTTTTTTTGGCAGTGTGTTATTTTCACTGCACTGTAATCTTGTAAAGTGCTACAAACATAGTTTGTGATATGTAAACATAATCATATGTAGCAAAACAAAAACTGCTGGCACCAAAAGAAATTGATTATTCTTAACTACGTGGGCAACAAGAAAAGCACAGAGAACCAACACCCTGTCACTCTCAGTGTAATGCTATATAATTTCCAACCAAACATCTCTGCACAGGTAACATTAATGTTCTATAATTACAGGCTATCCTGAATTTTTTTTAGAGATTCACCACAGATTAACTTGTACTGTATGTTACGTAGACAGATGTGTGGGTATATAAGTAGACTGAGGCAAGATGTAAGATTTTGTAAATATGCTATTAAACCATGGATTCTTAAAGGAGATAAATGGAAAATAAATATTTTTGTGTGTGTTAAATCCAGTACGCCGTGGAATATCACTGACAAAAAGCTTTCCTCTCTTTTTTTCCCTTGTTACTAAAGTAAAAAAGGATAAATAAATGGCCAAATTAAGATGAATAAAATTGGAAATTTTCTTTCCACCTTTAACCCAAAATTCAGAGCATTCGAGCAAATACAGTAATAGAAAAATAATTTTATTTAAGGCCTCCACTGTCATTGCTTTAGTTAGAATATCATGACTTTTCCCTCTGTGACCTTCGACAATATTTTAATATTTTCACATTTTAGCTTGAAGGCACAAGCTTAAAGACCAATACAATGTATCATGGGAAAAAACCCTGCAAATATACTTCCTGTTACATCTGTGGATGTTGATACATTCAGGTTCACTGAGAAAGCAACATTGTTGTGTTGACAGAGTCAGATCCTATAAATGTCCTGAGAACTCAAAATATGTGCAGTGACAGTTCAATAAATCAGTAATCACAAGTGATAAAATAAAGTTTTATTGTTATTATTTTTTTACACCACAAAAAGCCTTTAGACCCTCTTTAATACAGTTGGGAACTCAATGAACAATTTAACACCAGTGTCTGTGGCCAGGACATTAATCTGTCATCATAAAGTCTAGTAAATATCCACCATGAGCGATGTTGGTGTCTACTGTTGCTGATGGGTTGTTCAAAACAAAATATAATCAGGAAACAAGACTGAAAAATAAAGCTCACAAAATGGAGATTATAACACTCAGTCAATTATTAAAAGGTAAACTACTTCTACCAGCAGAGTACTTACAGGATGCACTAAAGAGATAGCATGTGAGAAAGGTTGCAGAGTACTGTGAATTGATACGCCTATAGATTCAATGCATCTAGCTCTCTCAGGTATAGGCCATCCTGCAATGCTTGTATTAAGAACTATGAGAATTAAAAGAGAAACAAGTCCACACATAAATATTAATATAGAAATAATAATTTTATTAAGTAAATAAGCTGAAACAAATACTTCCCACTAGGCAAAAAATATATACAGCGGTCAGCCATAACATTATGACCACCTGCCTAACAATGTGTAGGTTCCCTTTTGACACCCAAAACAGCCCTGACCCATAGAGGCATGGACTCGACTAGAACTCTGAGGGTGTGCTGTGATATCTAGCATCAAGACGTTAGCAGCAGATCTTTTAAATCCTGTAAGTTGAGAGGTGGGGCCTCCGTGGATCGGACTTGTTTGTCCTGCACATCCCACAGATGTTCAATTGGATTAAGATCTGGGAAATTTGGAGGACAAGTCAACACCTTGAACTCGTTGCTGTGTTCCTCAAACCATTCCTGAACCATTTTTACTTAGTGGCAGAGGGCATTATCAGGCTTAAAGAGGCCAATGCCATCAGAGAGTACCATTGGGGGCTAAATTTAAAAAGCCTTTCTTTTATAAAAAGGAATCAGTGTGTGCCATTTTAATATATATATATATATATATATATATATATATATATATATATATATATATATATATATACACACCCTGTTCCAAATTTTTATGCAAATTATATTTTTCTCATTTACCTAAATAATTGATGTAATTAACAGTCAGCATAATTCTCATGTTATCAACTATTAAGAGTACAGTTCAAATTTTAGTGAACAAACCTCCTAATGATAACTGTATTTTTTTTAAACATAACAAACTTACAATGCACTGTTCCAAATTATTACACACAGTAAGTTTCAAAACACTTTATAGGTTGTAAAGAACTGAAAATTGTCAATTGTTGTGTTTGCAGCATATTTACTGAAATCAAAAGCTATTTCAATCAAACTTGTAACAACGTTTTAACTTTTTAAACATTTTAACAGGTCACGTTCACGTTACATTACATAGGACCCCTTATTTGATAGCAGCTTCACAAGTCTTGCATCCACTGAACTTGTGAGTTTTTGGACAGTTTCTGCTTGAATTTGTTTGCAAGATGTCAGAATAGCCTCCCAGAGCTGCTGTTTGGATGTAAACTGCCTCCCACCCTCATAGATCTTTTTCTTGAGGATGCTCCAAAGGTTCTCAATAGGATTGAGGTCAGGGGAGGATGGAGGCCACACCATAACTTTCTCTCCTTTTATCCCCATAGCAGCCATTGATGCAGAGCTATTCTTTGCAGCATGAGATGGTGCATTGTCATGCATGAAGATGATTTTATTACGGAAAGCATAGTTCTTCCTTCTATACCAGGGAAGAAAGTGGTCAGTCAGAAACTCCACATACTTTGCAGAGGTCATCCAAACGGGCCGACCAGCTCTCTTCCCATGATTCCGGCCCAAAACATGACTCCACCACCGCCTTGCTGACGTCGCAGCCTTGTTGGAACAGGGTGGCCGTCCACCAACCATCCACTACTCCATCCATCTGGACCATCCAGGGTTGCACGGCACTCATCAGTGAGCAGGACTGTTTGAAAATTAGTCTTCATGTATTTTTCTGCCTAATGCAGCCGTTTCTGCTTGTGAGCATTGGTTAGTGGTGGCCGAATAGATTTATGCACAGTTGCAAGACTCTGGAGGACTCTACACCTTGATGTCCGTGGGACTCCAGAGGCACCAGCAGCTTCAAATATCTGTTTGCTGCTATGTAATGGTATTTTAGCAGCTGCTCTCTTGATCCGATGCATGGATCTGGCAGAAATCTTCCTCAGTGTGCCTTTATCTGCACAAACCCGTCTGTGCTCTGAATCAGCCACAAATCTCTTAATAGTGCGATGATCACGCTTAAGTTTTCGTGAAATATCTAATGTTTTCATACCTCGTCCAAGGAATTGAACTATTTCACACTTTCACTCGGCAGCCGAGAGATCCTTTTTCTTCCCCATATTGCATGAAAATGGTGCTCTGCTTAATAATGTGGAACACCCTCCTTTAGTAGTTTTTCCTTAAATTGGGCTCACCTGGCAATCTAATAATCACAGGTGTCCGAGATTGTATTCAGTGATCAAAAGAGTCCTGAGACACAATGCCATCCATGAGTTAAAATGAAAAACAAAATATTTAATCTTTGTGACATTTAAATAGAATTTGCATAATAATTTGGAACAGGGTGTATATATATATATATATATATATATATATATATATATATGACAAATGTACTAAACTTGTGGCTATTGTGGAACATTTTTATATATTAGTACAAGTGTATATTGCAATGTAGTGATTATATTTGTTGTAACTGTTATTTATTTTGAGCAGGTCCAAAATAATTGGATTGATTGGCAGTTCTGGGGGAGCCAAAATATTTTCATCTTTAGTAAACGTACCTCCTCATATCGTTTAGGATAGGGCCCATAATCCTGCATTGCCAAAGATCTGCTTGATAAACAGGTCTAGAGCAAATGATGCACAATCTCCTTCCAGTTGGTTCCTTATTGGTTGCTCTTTCCAGTATCCACAAGCTAACTTTATGGACATAAAACTCTTTGTCATGAACAGATGATGTTAAACAGTATAACCCCTATTTCCCCAACCTCTCCCTTCAGAAATCTTGAGCCATGAAGAACAGTCATCTGACGACAGTAATAACATGGACTAACAAGACAAAATGGCCTCCCTGAGGCTTCACAATCTTTGTGCACAATACAAGTTATTGAATAAGAGATAGCGTATATCTTGTATTAGAATATGTTCTGCCCTGTAACACTGACCTGATGATAATAAAAATTAAATTTTCTCTCTAGCGGCAAGAAAGAGACTAGATTAGAAAAAGGCCTTATGGAATTTATCAGTGTACTACAAGGAAGTGGAGGCAATGCTGGATAGGAATTATGGAATAGGGGATAACCAGAGCCACTAATACTACATTATGAAAACATTTGTTCTTCTTGTGCTAAGCAGGGATGTGGACAGGTTAGACAACAGTAAAAACAGTAACAGCAAAAATAAAACCCTGTTGATATATATGTTAAGTAAACATAATTTGTTAATAGTTTTAAAGTTTTTTAATAACCTTTTTCCTAATACATTTCTTATCTATTGCGCCAATGCAATTGGCACCTTACTTTCTCATCTATACTGCCTGTTTTATATCTTTTATTAAGATATAACCAGTGCATAGCTGCCAACATTGGCTATGTTTCAAGGGACACATTTGCATTCCACATGCTGCAGAAAGAACATATAAAAGTCAGCCCAGCAATATAAAGGATTCTGTCAAAGAGTATATATATGCATCATACACACTACCTTTATATTGCATTAGTTAAATCTTTGAACTCTGACATGCAACTTACCTGCAGCTAGAGTTTTGTGAACTGTTTAAATGAACCATGCTATGCCTATTTTGCAGCATGTATTCTTGCACCTCTTCCTCTTCATGTTGCACCCTTTTCTCGCATAACCTTTCCACTACACCAGTGTCCCCACATACCTGTTAACAGCTCCCACATTCCTTGCCACTGCCCTATTTGACCATACATCCCTTTCCGTTGGACCACATTGACCCAGATTGCATAGCACCATATTGCTAGCTGGTGCTGTACAGTGATCTAGTCGTGCAGCCGCCTTTCTGGACAGGCAGCACAAGACGTTGGTACCAGTTGGGAACAACTATTAGCCTCAGAAACCTCAGGCATGCATCCCATGCTTTGTGCAGGACAATGCTGATTTTGGAAATCTGTACTGCCATCCTGCTGACCTCTACCTCTTTCCTGTTTATTGGGACAGAGTTAGAGCTTGGTGGGATAGAGTGCTATGGGACTGCAATCACTTGGTCCCAATTTCTTTCTCCTGTGTCGCTACCTCAGACAGTACCGCTACCTCCCAGCATGCCAAGAGAAAAAGTTGACTTAGTCCTGAATAGTGATCATTAATATTTTCTTTAATTTTACCAGGAAGAATACATTGAGATTGCGCTCTTTTTTCTCGTGTGTCATTCCAACTGATGGATGGGTCTACCGCCCATCCTACTCAACCATCTTTTATGTGCGATGTAATCTGTATTAACCAAAATATCTCTTCTGTTAAAATGGTACCATGTAGCATTTTTACATCAATATTTTCTTGCCACAGGGGGGCAGTGTAGCGCCTCAAATTTTGTAAACTCACAGCTTTCCTGGCACCTGCTTGATCAGACAATTTAAATAAGTAATTTACATAGCTCTTAATTACCTTACAAGTGGCGACCAGTTTCACACCTCTAATGCATTTGGATAACTGGGAAATACTGTGGATATGGATTCAGCACGTTACAATCACCATCTTCCTAGTACCCGGCTTCTTAAAAGGAAAATGCACATAAAAACAGGCCTGACTGTTCTGAAATATTCTTGTTTATACATATACACTGCAGTTGCACTGTCGTATTTGTATACATTATCATTTTACTCAGCGATGCATATATCTTAAAGAGATATTGTATGCCTTAAAGAGGCATTACATCTAATTAAAACTGCCTATTAAACTGAAGCAAAAGCTGAGGGAGTCTGGCCTTCTGTTATTGGCTCTGGGGAATGTCAATCTCACTGAAAAGACCAATGCCTAAAAAGGACACGCCATACAATTGATGCGGTTATGTCACATTGCTGCATTGGCCTTCTTTAAGGCTGCATTGGAATTACCCCTTTAATATGTATGCTTCATAGGGTTGCCAAAATTTTTTTTATTTTACTGAACACATATAACATTTACATACTGCTCTGCATTTTGTAGGATTCATATGAAACCAGAAGGTATAGCTCAAGGAGGGGATCCAACAGGAGCCAATTTGTCAACCTTTATACTGCAAAGATTTGGTCACTGTACCTTGGATAAAGAACCAATTCTGATTACTGTAAATATGTGTCTTGCCATAAATGCCATTGATTTTAATATGGCATTTTCTAAATTAAAGAGGTGATGTTTGGTTACTTTGTTACAAGACTCTGGGGGGGCTATACACTAAACAGTTGGAAAAAACATTTAATTTCACCAATATGTATATATATATATAGAGTACATTGAGCAGGGACAAACCTGATGAGATTCCTTCACTAAGCAAACTCACCAGATTTGTCCTTGCGCCAGGGGCATTGCTAGGTCTCCAAGAGATCTGGGTTTGAGCCTGTGTCAGATTTGAATAAGTAGAGTAAAAAAGCTCACATGCTTAGGGTGGCATACAGATGTGTGTATATATATATATATATATATATATATATAATTTTATTTTTTTTACCAGCAGAGCGCGAGGGAGCTGTGTGTGCATCTGCTGCAGAGACTTCCTGCTCCGCCCCCCCCCGCCCACGAACTATAATGTCAGAGCGCCAGGTGTGCTCAAAGGGGCTAGAAACAAAGATGGTTTGTTCCTATGTGAGAGGCACAGACCAAGCTAGAATGAGATGTAGCAGCAAGGAGGGGGCGGGGGACTAGATTTGCCACCTAGTCGGTATTTTACCGGCAGGCTGGTAAAAATTGGCAATAAAGAAATGCAGCCGGCATCAAGTGAATGGGAGTTTATTCCAAACAGGTGCCAACTTTTCAACCCTTTGGGTCTTTCTCAAGCCAGATCAAACAACTCAATGAAGTGCATATATATATATATATATATATATATATATATATATATATATCATTAAACAATTAAATGGGTGAGTATAAATCACAAAATTTAAAGTGCCAGTGTGCTTCATACAAAGTATTTTATACAACGTGTAGCCCTGTAACATGTATAAGACATAAACGGACATATGGGTTGTATTAAACAACAATATTAGAGGGATAACAATCCCAAGAACTGTCACACAAGTGCAAGTACTGAGTGGCATATTAAAAACAACAATCATTTCCTACATAGGACCAAGTTAAGATTGATTATGACTCTAAATATACACAATATTCAAATATACAAAGCTTTATTTTTGGCAAGATCCCATAAATGCAGCTGATCGAGTAACAATTAAATAACCATACCAAAATACATTCATCTGTGTATATATATATATATATATATATATATATATATATATATATATATATATATATATATACACATATACATGGAAAAATCAGATTTAGAAAACATCGGACTTAAAACAAATAATACTTAAAAAAACATACAGGAGCAGTTGCGTCCAAAGATGGTACAAACTACCATGTCCCCAGATTTTTATCCAATTTGGAAAACAAAAAACACAGGTATTAAATTATCAGAAAATTAGCAGTACAAATCAAATTAATTTTGTTCATTTTATATATTCATTTTATATATACGCAATATTCTTGATATTACGTAATGGAACATAATTACAGAAATGGTGTTAAGTCCTTACTGAACCCCTTAGGTGACATGGTGTCTAATTCGAAAATCCCCCATGCCTCTCTTTGTTTAAGGAGTTGTTCTCTATTTCCACCTCTACTAGTGTAAACATTTTGCTTGATGCCATTGTTAAGTCTATGGAGGCAGTAGAATGGCAACTCTAGGGGGGACATACTGATAAGTGTACTATTTTTTAAATAACAAAAAAACCCTGCTGACTTGTGTGTAAGTGAATGTGACTGACTGCACGTGTCTGTCTGTCTGTATAGTACTGACTGTATGTGTGTGTATGTGACTGGCTCCTTAAACTCAGTTAAATTTGTCAAGCCCTGCTATATTTAATAATAACAAAAAATGAATATTTATACACAAGATTTAAATAATTATGCCAATGAGCAATAGGTATATATAATTATAAGCAATGAGTAATAAAACATAAATGATGTATATGATGCCAATGAACAGTATATGCAAGGCTTTACACCAAAATAAATATCTAAATGATTGGGGTATGTAATAAGGGGTCCAGCAGTTTCTTGTTACCCCTCTGCCAGCACTGGATGTTCCTACGGGTTCGGTAACATTAGTACCATATTACATAGGCCTCTTCTCCTAATTCAACTCTGAGATAAGTTGGTTGTAACTTTTTATTTGCCAAAATATAGAAACTTTGTATCATGCTAATAAGTGGTAAGGACAGAAGGTTTGTATGCAATGCCAATTATCAGTAAATGCATACATTTTGTATATCATGCCAATGAGCAGTGAATGCATAATGTTTGTATATGATGCCAATGAAAATACATACATTCATTGTGTCTCACACAGATACACAGAGGGGGTCTTTTCACTAAAATGGCGAGTTGCTGGTGAGTTAAGGGGAGATTCATTTTTGATCTCACCAATTTAGCTATACAATGTGCAAGGTTAATTCTGGTGAGTTTGCTTAGCAAGGGAAACTCACCAGAATTGTTCCTGCACTATGTATAGTTAAAATGGTGAGATCAAATGTTCATCTCACCTCAACTCTCTTTTTTTTAGTGAATAGGTCCCAGTGTCTCACACAGATACACACAGTCCATCTCACAAATAAATACATCCTGTCTAACAGACACACACACATGCTGTCTCCAACAGTCTCACACACACACACACATGCTGTCTCACACACTGTCTCTCTCACTCACACTCACACACAGACACACAAAACAAGCACGCTGTTTCACATTTACATACATAACAAGCATGCTGTCTCACACAGTCACATAACAAGCATGCTGTCTCACAAAGACACATAACAAGCATGCTGTCTCACACAGACACATAACAAGCACACTGTCTCACACAGATAAAACAAGCTTGCTGTCTCACACAGACACACAAACACGCTGTCTCACACACACACCTGCTGTCTCTCTCTCACACACAAAAGTCTCTCAAACACTTTATCCAACAGACACACACACAAACATGTTGTATCACACAATCTCATACAGACACAGTTTCTCTCACACACAGTTTCTTACCATGCCCGGTCCAAGGCATTGGGGCGTCCGGGGTCAAGAAATGCTGCCTCCTCTCCCCCATGGGCACACACACACACAGACAGTCATGCACACACCTACATAACACACAGTGTTACACACAGATAGAATCACAAAGAAACACACAAGCTAGCAGTGTGTTTTTAAGTTTTAATATTCAAGAAATAGACAGCACTATATAATATGTGTGCAAATAAAAAAAAATCAATCATTTAAAATAATAAAAATAAAATTAAAGTGATCCAGTTGCCAATATTGTGTGTATAAAGTACCAAACAGTATAGAGAGGTTTAAATAGACTCCTAATTAAAGAATAGCTGCTAGTGCTGCAACATAGAATCCCTGCTTAAAAAAGATGGAATAAGTGAAAAAAAAAACTCCAGACAGAACTTAAATATACACAATTTCTAATGATTCAAATGTGCATATAATAATTTAATACAAATAAATAAAAGGTAATAAACATATAAACAAACAAACATGCGACAAACACAATTAACCCCTTAGTGACAAGACATTTTCACCTTGACTTTCCCTTGGTGACAATTGACATTTCTACGGTGTTTGTGTTTAGCTGTAATTTATTTCTTTCTCACATACAGTACCCACACAAATTATATGTTGTTTTTATCGTCATAAGAAGGGCTTTCATTAGATAACATTATGTTCATCATATCTTATAATTTACTACAAATAAAATATGATGAAAAATTAAAAAAAACCCACTTTTTCTAACTTTGACCTAAAATATAATTTACACAAATAAAATCATTAAAAAAGACCCCGTCTAAATAGTTTCTAAATGTTCTCCCGAGTTCAAAAATATGCATGTTTCCATATTTTTCGGTATTTTTTTACGAGTTATGGGGCAAAAACCAAAAATAGTGTTTTTTGTTTTTTTCCTATATTGATCTTTTGACCCCAACCTGAACCCAAAATTTAACCCTAACACTAAATTTAACCCCAACTCTAATCCTTATTATATCCCGTAATATTTTTTAACTTTAATTTAATTTTAACCCTATCCCTTATGCTAAAAAATATTTAATTTTAACCCTATAGGCTAATATAGCTAAATAACCTGTTTTTAATTAATTAAATATGTATTTTAAATATTTTCCATTGCAATGCTACTTAACTGGGGGCAGTCAAGTAGCATATTCAGAGCGACGGAAGTGAAGTTACTTTCACTTCCGAAGCTCAGACCGGCAGAGGGCTTAGCCATATTGACGGAGCAGCAAAATAGAAATTTCGGTGCTGTTAAAGCGATTTTTGCGATCGTTGATCGCGAAAACCGCTTCATTCTGCAGGGCATGCCAGGCACGTCCTTTGTCGTTAAGGAAGTTTCTCCCAGGACGTGCCTGGCACGTCCTTTGTCGTCAAGGGGTTAAATAAACATGGCATAAATGTACTAGCTAATACAAAGCTTACCAACAGAACATCAAAATATATAGATATATAAAACATTATCCTTAGACCACTAAAATTGCTGATAAAAATCAAAATAGGGAAAATACCTTGCCTGGTAACCATATGGGCTTGTTCGGTGCGATATGGCCACGAGCCCCAGCACTAGCTATCAGCACAAACTCCAGGGAAAGGTTGCATGTGGTCAGTGGTGTATCTTGGTTTTGTGCTGCCTTATTGAAAATTAGCATTTCTTGATTTTTTATTCCCCTTTTCTGCACCCACATTGTACCCAAATGACTTCACACAGCACCATACAGTACCCTTGTCATGCCCTAGTCCACTTGTCATGCATCTATATTGCACCCACAGCACTTAGCTTGCACTCATATTGTAGCCACATAATTTGTAATGCTACAGTGTCACAGAAAATACCACAGTGTCACTTCTTCCCACAGAACAGCCCCTGTAGATCAAGCCATAGTGTCACTTTCCCCCATAGTACATGTTATTTTGCCCCACAGAACATACCATAGCATCACTTTGCCAATTAAAATAAGCCACTGTCATGTAGCAATTAACATGCCACACTCACTTTGTCATTGACATATGCAACAGTTTAAATATTAAATATGCCACAGCTTGTCCATTAATATGCCCCAGCCAATTTGCCCAATAATATGCCAGTATTTGCCATTTAATATTCCCTGCCAATTTGACCAATATTAGGCCAGTATTATTTTGCCATTAATATTCCCCAGCCAATTTGCCCGATAATATGCCAGTATTTGCCATTTAAAATGCCCCTGCCAATCTGCCCAATATTATTGCAGTATTATTTGCCATTTAATATGCCCCAGCCAATTTGCCCAATAATATGCCAGTATTATTTGCCATTTAATATGCCCCTGCCAATTTTCCCTATGTAATGCCAGTATTATTTGCCATTTAATATACCCCTGCAAATTTGCCCAATAATGTGCCCGCTGGCTGCACAACGATTTTGGGAAAGCACTTCACCTGGCTTTTTCTTGTGAGCCTGGTGTCATAGGGCAGCTTGCAAAGTGGCAGAATGGCAGTTCAAAACGCCCTCATTATTAGGTTAGGTTGCGTGCAGTCCTAGAGCAACATGGGACCCCACTTTAAACAGCAGAAACTCAAAGAGCCAGCTCTCAGTATCAGCCCTGCAGGCAGTGGCAGAAATAGAAACCACAGAGCCCACAAAGACACCCTTACACACACGCACAGACACCCTTGCGCACACATACACACACAAACACCCTTACACATAGGCAGACACCCATACACACACGCAGACACAGACGCTTACACAAAACACCCTTACACACTCATACACCCTTAGATACAGAGATTTATTTTCTTCCAATCCCTGCAGCTGGTTTTCTATCAACAAATTCCCAAGTCTTCCAGTGCTCCTACAGTATCAGATGTGAGTGTGCGGAGCATGCACCCCTGACTCTGCTCTCATGTGGGTGCTCCATGGAGGTGCGCTTACCACAGCAAATGCAGGCAGCATTAAAGGCCGGCCCAAGACATTGTGCTGCCTGGGTCGAGAATTGAAGTGCTGCACCCCCCCTCCAGACTTGAGAACTGATAAGATTCTTTGGAGGTTTTCATAGCACACTGTGGTATGTTCATTATCAGAAAATATTATGCATATGACAATTATACGAAACAGTGTATTCATTATCTGTGTATAAGCACCTAGCATCATATAGATATATAAATTCACACGCACACACACACATATATATATATACAGGGAGTGCAGAATTATTAGGCAAGTTGTATTTTTGAGGATTAATTTTATTATTGAACAACAACCATGTTCTCAATGAACCCAAAAAACTCATTAATATCAAAGCTGAATATTTTTGGAAGTAGTTTTTAGTTTGTTTTTAGTTTTAGCTATTTTAGGGGGATATCTGTGTGTGCAGGTGACTATTACTGTGCATAATTATTAGGCAACTTAACAAAAAACAAATATATACCCATTTCAATTATTTATTTTTACCAGTGAAACCAATATAACATCTCAACATTCACAAATATACATTTCTGACATTCAAAAACAAAACAAAAACAAATCAGTGACCAATATAGCCACCTTTCTTTGCAAGGACACTCAAAAGCCTGCCATCCATGGATTCTGTCAGTGTTTTGATCTGTTCACCATCAACATTGCGTGCAGCAGCAACCACAGCCTCCCAGACACTGTTCAGAGAGGTGTACTGTTTTCCCTCCTTGTAAATCTCACATTTGATGATGGGGTTCAGATCAGGTGAACAAGGAGGCCATGTCATTAGATTTTCTTCTTTTATACCCTTTCTTGCCAGCCACGCTGTGGAGTACTTGGACGCGTGTGATGGAGCATTGTCCTGCATGAAAATCATGTTTTTCTTGAAGGATGCAGACTTCTTCCTGTACCACTGCTTGAAGAAGGTGTCTTCCAGGAACTGGCAGTAGGACTGGGAGTTGAGCTTGACTCCATCCTCAACCCGAAAAGGCCCCACAAGCTCATCTTTGATGATACCAGCCCAAACCAGTACTCCACCTCCACCTTGCTGGCGTCTGAGTCAGACTGGAGCTCTCTGCCCTTTACCAATCCAGCCACGGGCCCATCCATCTGGCCCATCAAGACTCACTCTCATTTCATCAGTCCATAAAACCTTAGAAAAATCAGTCTTGAGATATTTCTTGGCCCAGTCTTGACGTTTCAGCTTGTGTGTCTTGTTCAGTGGTGGTCGTCTTTCAGCCTTTCTTACCTTGGCCATGTCTCTGAGTATTGCACACCCAGGGCCGCTGCAAGGATTTTCGTCTACACAGGCGAAGGTGCATTTTGGTGCCCCCCTGCTCTGATCCGCCACGCCTCCCACACCATTAAGCCTCCTTAAATTATATATATATATATATATATATATATATATATATATAAATAATGTATAGTGTAGAAAAAAAAATCTAAATATTCAACTCGCATGCTCTAAATGTGTCACACATTGAAACCCTTAAACACAAAGACACCCTTGCAGTCACACACACAGACACCCTTACCACTTACACACACACAGTTACACCAATTCACACATAACCTGAGACACACTATTTTGCCACTCAATATGCCAGTATTTAGCCCAGGGGTCCTCAAACTTTTTAAACAGGGGGCCAGTTCACTGTCCCTCAGACCGTTGGAGGGCCGGACTATAGTAAAAACAAAAACTATGAACAAATTCCTATGCACACTGCATATATCTTATTTTGAAGTGAAGAAACAAAATGGGAACAAATACAATATTTAAAATGAAGTAAAGTTAAATCAACAAACTTACCAGTATTTCAATGGGAATATTATGCCAGTCAGAGCCCAGTAATATTATGCCAGTCAGATGCCCAGGAACATTATGCCATTCAGATGCCCAGGAATATTAAGCCAGTCAGATGCCCAGGAATATTATGCCATTCAGATGCCCAGGAATATTATGCCAGTCAGATGCCCAGGAATATTATGCCAGTTAGATGCCCAGGAATATTATGCCAGTTAGATGCCCAGGAATATTATGCCAGTCATAGCCCAGGAATATTATGCCAGTCAGATGCCCAGGAATATTGTGCCAGTTAGATGCCCAGGAATATTATGTCATTCAGATGCCCAGGAACATTATGCCAGTCAGATGCCCAGGAACATTATGCCATTCAGATGCCCAGGAATATTATGCCATTCAGATGCCCAGTAATATTATGCCAGTCAGATGCCCAGTAATATTATGCCAGTCAGATTCCCAGGAATATTATGCCACTCAGAGCCCAGGAATAGTATGCCAGTCAGATGCCCAGGAATATTATGCCAGTTAGATGCCCAGGAATATTATGCCAGTCAGATACCCAGGAATATTATGCCAGTCAGATGCCCAGGAATATTGTGCCAGTTAGATGCCCAGGAATATTATGTCATTCAGATGCCCAGGAACATTATGCCAGTCAGATGCCCAGGAATATTATGCCATTCAGATGCCCAGTAATATTATGCCAGTCAGATGCCCAGGAATATTGTGCCATTCAGATGCCCAGGAATATTATGCCAGTCAGATGCCCAGGAATATTGTGCCAGTCAGATGCCCAGGAATATTGTGCCAGTCAGATGCCCAGGAATATTATGCTAGTCAGATGCCCAGGAATATTATGCCAGTCATATCCCAGGAATATTATGTCAGTCAGATGCCCAGGAATATTATGCCAGTCATAGCCCAGGAATATTATGCCATTAAGATGCCCAGGAATATTATGCCAGTCATAGCCCAGGAATATTATGCCAGTCAGATGCCCAGGAATATTATGCCAGTCAGATGCCCAGTCAGATGCCCAGGAATATTATGCCAGTCATAGCCCAGGAATATTATGCCATTAAGATGCCCAGGAATATTATGCCAGTCATAGCCCAGGAATATTATGCCATTAAGATGCCCAGGAACATTATGCCAGTCAGATGCCCAGGAATATTATGCCAGTTCGATGCCCAGGAATATTATGCCAGTCAGATGCCCAGGAATATTGTGCCAGTCAGATGCCCAGGAATATTGTGCCAGTCAGATGCCCAGGAATATTATGCCAGTCAGATGCCCAGGAATATTGTGCCAGTCAGATGCCCAGGAATATTATGCCATTCAGATGCCCAGGAACATTATGACAGTCATAGCCCAGGAATATTATGCCATTAAGATGCCCAGGAACATTATGCCAGTCAGATGCCCAGGAATATTATGCCAGTCAGAGCCCAGGAATATTATGCCATTCAGATACCCAGGAATATTATGCCAGTCAGATACCCAGGAATATTATGCCAGTCAGAGCCCAGGAATATTATGCCAGTCAGATGCCCAGTAATATTATGCCTCTCAGATGCCCAGGAATATTATGCCATTCAGATACCCAGGAATATTATGCCAGTCAGATACCCAGGAATATTATGCCAGTCAGATGCCCAGGAATATTATGCCAGTCAGATACCCAGGAATATTATGCCAGTCAGATGCCCAGGAATATTATGCCATTCAGATACCCAGGAATATTATGCCAGTCAGATGCCCAGGAATTGCTCGTTATACCTCCCTCCTCCCCCCTTACCCAGACCCCAGTACTTACCTCCATGCCGCTGTTCAGATCCGTGTCTGAGAGGGAAGCGCTGTGAGCTCCCCTCAGGCCGTGCGCATTCAATAAAGTGTGTTGAAAAAAAAAGTTTCAACACACTTTATTGAATGCGCACGGCCTGAGGGGAGCGCACAGCGCTTCCCTCTCAGCCATGGACCTGAACAGCGGCATGGAGGTAAGTACTGGGGTCTGGGGGAGGGGGCGATTTTCCCGCCCCCCCCATTGGTGCGCCCTAAGGCAGCCGCCTGTGCTGCCTTACGGTAGCGCCGGCCCTGTGCACACCTTGTGCTTTTGGGCACTCCAGTGATGTTGCAGCTCTGAAATATGGCCAAACTGGTGGCAAGTGGCATCGTGGCAGCTGCACGCTTGACTTTTCTCAGTTTATGGGCAGTTATTTTGCACCTTGGTTTTTCCACACGCTTCTTGCGACCCTGTTGACTATTTTGAATGAAACGCTTGATTGTTCGATGATCACGCTTCAGAAGCTTTGCAATTTTAAGAGTGCTGCATCCCTCTGCAAGATATCTCACTATTTTTGACTTTTCTGAGCCTGTCAAGTCCTTCTTTTGACCCATTTTGCCAAAGGAAAGGAAGTTGCCTAATAATTATGCACACCTGATATAGGGTGTTGATGTCATTAGACCACACCCCTTCTCATTACAGAGATGCACATCACCTAATATGCTTAATTGGTAGTAGGCTTTCGAGCCTATACAGCTTGGAGTAAGACAACATGCATAAAGAGGGTGATGTGGTCAAAATACTCATTTGCCTAATAATTCTGCACTCCCTGTATATAGACTCACACATACATATATGTGCATCTATGTAAATGTAAATATGTATATAGATAAATAGTTGTTTATACTTATATGAACGTTTTAATATTCTATTCAACTTTTTACATATGAAATAAAAATGTTATTGAAAAAGTGCTTTTCTTGTTTTTGTTTCCTCACTCTGCACCCACATTGAACCCAGGACTTACCCCCATCACCCAGAATTTATTCAAACACCCAGATTGCTGCCACAAAACTTCAGCACCCAGATTGCATTTAAAGGGTGCTGAAGTACCCTTTAAGTGCAAGCACCCACATAGCACCCTGGATTTACCCCAACATCCAGGACTTACCCCAGCAACCAGATGGCGCACACACAGGATTTGCCCCAGCATCCACATGACACCATTGATTTACCACAGCACCCAGATGGCACTCACACGACTTACCCCAGTACACAGATGACACTCACATAACTAACCCCAGCACACAGAAGACACTCACATGACTAACCCCAGCACACAGATGACACTCACAGGACTTGCCCCCAGCACCCAGGACTTACCTCAGGACCATATGCGGATCGGTTTACATACACTACAGCACCACATTGCAGCACATGCCAATTATTATGGCAACAGACTAATAATTTACCCACAGGACTTACCAATGCACCATATTGCACCCACAAGGACTTGGCAACTGCACTAATTGTGTTTTCAATTAAAGTCCTCACTTTTTTCACTTGAATGCTGGGCTCCTTATATTTCTTTCTGATTGTGGTGACATCTTTGTGCCTTGGCACCTAACATATCAATTGTGCAGATTGGAGCTATTTTCGTTATATCACACACTCACAGACACACTCAGCCATGACACACTCACTCACAGACACAGTCAGCCAGCAAATACACACTTAAAGACACACTCACTCATATGGACATCAGCCAGCCTACTCACATGGACACTCAGTCAGCACACACTCTCACATGGACACTCAGTCAGCACACACTCACTCACAGACACAACCAGTAAACACTCACTCACAGACACTCAGCCAGCACACACTCACAGAAACACTCAGTCGGCACACACTCACTCATTCACATGGACACTCAGTCAGCACACACTTACTCACATGGACACTTGGCCAGTAAACACTCACTCACATGGACACTCAGCCAGCACACACTCACTCACATGGACATTCAGTCAGCACACACTCACTCACATGAACACTCAGACAGCACACACTCACTCACAGACACACTCAGCCAGTACACAATGACTCATAGACACACTCACATGGACACTCAGTCAGCACACATTCACTCACATGGACATTCAGTCAGCACACATTCACTCACATGGACATTCAGTCAGCACACACTCCTAGGCATACTTAGCCAGCACACACTCACTCAAAGACATACTCAGCCAGCACAAACTCACTCACAGATACATCAGAGACTCAGGAAAAGAGGCATCCAAGAGCCCATATAGGGGTATGGCAAATGGCTCCTTCCCTCAATAGGTCTTCACTCCAATGCAATATGAAAGAAAGGCAAGGGGAAGGGGACCAGGCTTCAGTAAAAGACTATTTAATAAAGTATAAAATCGAAAAACAGAGATCTTACATTAAAACCAGTAGATTCCAGATGCAGGTAAACTGGATAAACTGACATGGAGTTTTGATAGCACATATCAGTTCACCCTCTGAGCGGCAGCTGCCATGTTTCCCTGGAAAGTAGGCAACCAGGTTAGGTTAGCGTCTGTCTCTCTCTGCTAGTGTGCAGAGAGACCCTCATCAAAGGGAATCAACAGAGAGGATACTGATCAGGTGAGCGGGGTGAGCCTCCTCACCTGCACTGCCTCAGCTCTGAGGCTGAGTCAAGAGTAAACCTTTGTGTGTCTTTAAAGATACATGTAGGGTTCACTAGAGAGAAGGGGAGACAATTTTTTAAACCATGCTTGCTTAAAGGAAGCTAGGGATAACAAAAAGTTGAATTGTCCTTTAAGCTTTAAATTACCAGCAATTCTCTATTTCATGAATAAAACCTAAATGTGTTTCAAATTAAATTTGACAGCAAATTGTGGCATTTGAAATTGAATTATTATCCATTGGATTATTTTATCTGAATAGTGTGCCACAACTTGATGTCACAACTATGAGATTAGCACAAACATCTTTTAGAGGCACTCTGTCAACCTCAACATTGCTTATAATATCTATTGTGATAGCGGAAGGGCATGCAAACAAGAGAAATTTGTGTTTTAAGAGTGTCTGGGGTGTCGATTGTTTATCACATCACCTGTGGCTTGATATGCAAATTGCCTCATTTTTAATGGGAAATGTGTAATTTGTCTCTTAGTCTGTACAGTCACTTGCACAGTGTAAACATTATTTTTCATATTGAAATCACTGCTTAGAGCAAATAAATGAAGGTCCTGGAAGTAAAAGGTTAATGGACATGCATATTTCCCCATACATCTTCCATCACCATTCATTCTTATCCTTCCTAAAGTCAACTTGCTTCTAGTGACAGTGCTCAAGTGCCTTGTTTGCTGAGATTAGTGTTTGATCATTCATGACTGCTTTTACAAATGTGACCTTGGACTATCAGCTGGACAAGGCTTATGCTGTTTCTACCACTCCAGATAGAGTTGCCAGATTATAATGTTTTTAAGGGACACATATACATTTTACATGTTGCCATACATAATGTAGAATATGATAGTATCCAATTAATTATGTGGATCTCATAGGAACTAGTTTCCCTCTGAACACATACGAATTATACATTCTACAGAGCAACAGATAAAAGTCCTATGTGTCTGTCAAAAAAAAAAAGGATAATCATGCAACTGTAATCTACGATGACAATATCATGCTGCCAACCATAACCTGTGTGGTCTGATTTTATTGGTTTTGTGTTTATTGGTTTTGAACAATAGTATGAGCCAACAGATACAGTCTCACCACTTGTATGGGTAGACAAGTACCCTTAGATACTTTCATCTTTTAAACTGAGAGTTTGTAGTGATGTCACTGGCACTGTTCAGACACTGTTCAGACATTGGAGAATGAAAATCAGGACTGTGGGGTTGCTTATAAAGGGATGATTGGGAGGGGGGGTAGCACGCAACAGTGGAGATTAACAGTAAAGTAAAAATTAAACACTGTTGAACATCTAAAATTGCACGGATTTCAAGATCAGAGACAAAATGGGTTTACTTCAGGGAGATCATGACAAACTAATCTTATGGATTTTTTTCAATTAGGTGACTAATATAATAGATATAATAGGGTGGTGCAGTAGACATTGCTTACCTAGATTTCAGTAAGGCTTTTGACACTGTCACACATAGAAGGCTTATCAATAAACTGAAATCTTTAAGTTTGGATTTCAATATTGTTGAATGGATTAGACAATGACTGAGTGACAGGCAACAGAGGGTTGTAGTCAATGGAGTATATTTCGATGCAAGGTCTTGTTACAAGTGGATTAACTCATGGATCTTTACTTAGACCCAGTGGCGTCCCGAGGGGGCGGCGGGGGGGGGGGGGGGGGCGGACCGCACCGGGTGACACCTACAGTGGGGGTGACACCCATGCTGCCGGCACCCCCCCCCCCCCCCGCATCGCGCTGCTAAACTTTGTTTTCTTTTTTCTGGCAGCCGCATCCACTGGACGCGGCCGCCGGAAAAAAGAAAAAATAATCACAGCAACCGGATGTGACGTTACGTTTACTCTGTAAAGGAGGGAATACTGCACGGAGGAAGCGTCCGTCTGGGGAGACGGAGCAGCCATTCGGTTAGTAATGGGGATGGCGGGGGGGGGAGGAGGGTGTTTTGAAACGAGCAGTTTATTACTGGGCTCTGGCTGGTACTATATTACTGGGCTTTGGCTGGCACTATATTACTGGGCATCAGGCTGGCACTATATTACTGGGCTCTGGCTGGCACTATATTACTGGGCATCTGGCTGGCACTATATTACTGGGCTCTGGCTGGCACTATATTACTGGGCATCTGGCTGGCACTATAATACTGGGCTCTGGCTGGCACTATATTACTGGGCATCTGGCTGGCACTATATTACTGGGCTCTGGCTGGCACTATATTACTGGGCATCTGGCTGGCACTATATTACTGGGCTCTGACTGGCATAATATTCCTGGGCTCTGAGTGGCACTATATTACTGGGCATCTGGCTGGCACTATATTACTGGGCTCTGGCTGGCACTATATTACTGGGCTCTGACTGGCATAATATTCCTGGGCTCTGACTGGCATAATATCCTGGGCTCTGACTGGCACACTATTCCTGGTATCTGACTGGCATAATATTCCTGGGGTCTGACTGGCACAATATTACTGGTATCTGACTGGCACAATATTACTGGTATCTGACTGGCACAATATTACTGGAATCTGACTGGCACACTATTCCTGGGCTCTGACTGGCATAATATTCCTGGGCTCTGACTGGCATAATATTCCTGGGCTCTGACTGGAATAATATTCCTGGGCTCTGACTGGCATAATATTCCTGGGCTCTGACTGGCACTATATTACTGGTATCTGACTGGCACAATATTCCTGGGCTCTGACTGGAATAATATTCCTGGTATCTGACTGGCATAATATTCCTGGTATCTGACTGGCATAATATTCCTGGGCTCTGACTGGCACAATATTCCTGGGCTCTGACTGGCACTATATTACTGGGCTCTGGCTGGCACTATATTACTGGGCATCTGGTTGGCGCTATATTACTGGGCTCTGGCTGGCACTATATTACTGGGCATCTGGCTGGCACTATATTACTGGGCTCTGGCTGGCACTATATTACTGGGCATCTGGCTGGCACTATATTACTTGGCTCTGGCTGGCACTATATTACTGGGCTCTGACTGGCATAATATTCCTGGGCTCTGAGTGGCACTATATTACTGGGCATCTGGCTGGCATTATATTACTGGGCTCTGGCTGGCACACTATTCCTGGGCTCTGACTGGCATAATATTCCTGGGCTCTGAACTGGCATAATATTCCTGGGCTCTGACTGGCACACTATTCCTGGTATCTGACTGGCATAATATTCCTAGGCTCTGACTGGCACAATCTTACTGGTATCTGACTGGCACAATATTACTGGAATCTGACTGGCACACTATTCCTGGGCTCTGACTGGCATAATATTTCTTGGCTCTGACTGGCATAATATTTCTGGGCTCTGACTGGCATAATATTCCTGGGCTCTGACTGGCACACTATTCCTGGTATCTGACTGGCATAAAATTCCTGCGCTCTGACTGGCACACTATTCCTGGTATCTGACTTGCATAATATTCCTGGGCTCTGACTGGCATAATATTCCTGGGCTCTGACTGGCATAGTATTCCTGGGCTCTGACTGGCATAATATTCCTGGGCTCTGACTGGCACTATATTACTGGTATCTGACTGGCACAATATTCCTGAGCTCTGAGTGGAAAAATATTCCTGGTATCTGACTGGCATAATATTCCTGGTATCTGACTGGCATAATATTCCTGGGCTCTGACTGGCACAATATTCCTGGGCTCTGACTGGCACTATATTACTGGGCATCTGGCTGGCACTATATTACTGGGCTCTGGCTGGCACTATATTACTGGGCATCTGGTTGGCACTATATTACTGGGCTCTGGCTGGCACTATATTACTGGGCATCTGGCTGGCACTATATTACTGGGCTCTGGCTGGCACTATATTACTGGGCATCTGGCTGGCACTATATTACTTGGCTCTGGCTGGCACTATATTACTGGGCTCTGACTGACATAATATTCCTGGGCTCTGCGTGGCACTATATTACTGTGCATCTGGCTGGCATTATATTACTGGGCTCTGGCTGGCACACTATTCCTGGGCTCTGACTGGCATAATATTCCTGGGCTCTCACTGGCATATTATTCTTGGGCTCTGACTGGCACACTATTCCTGGTATCTGACTGGCATAATATTCCTGGGCTCTGACTGGCACAATATTACTGGTATCTGACTGGCACAATATTACTGGAATCTGACTGGCACAATATTACTGGAATCTGACTGGCACACTATTCCTGGGCTCTGACTGGCATAATATTCCTTGGCTCTGACTGGCATAATATTTCTGGGCTCTGACTGGCATAATATTCCTGGACTCTGACTGGCATAATATTTCTGGGCTCTGACTGGCATAATATTCCTGGACTCTGACAGGCATAAAATTCCTGCGCTCTGACTGGCACACTATTCCTGGTATCTGACTGGCATAATATTCCTGGGCTCTGACTGGCATAATATTCCTGGTATCTGACTGGCATAATATTCCTGGGCTCTGACTGGCACAATATTACTGGTATCTGACTGGCACAATATTACTGGAATCTGACTGGCACTATATTACTGGTATCTGACTGGCACAATATTCCTGGGCTCTGAGTGGAATAATATTCCTGGTATCTGACTGGAATAATATTCCTGGTATCTGACTGGCATAATATTCCTGGGCTCTGACTGGCACTATATTACTGGGCTTCTGGCTGGCACTATATTACTGGTATCTGACTGGCACAATATTCCTGGTATCTGACTGGCATAATATTCCTGGGCTCTGACTGGCACAATATTCCTGGGCTCTGACTGGCACAATATTCCTGGGCATCTGGCTGGCACTATATTACTGGGCTCTGGCTGGCACTATATTACTGGGCATCTGGTTGGCACTATATTACTGGGCTTTGGCTGGCACTATATTACTGGGCATCTGGCTGGCACTATATTACTGGGCTCTGGCTGGCACTATATTACTGGGCATCTGGCTGGCACTATATTACTGGGCTCTGGCTGGCACTATATTACTGGTCTCTGACTGGCATAATATTACTGGGCTCTGAATGGCACTATATTACTGGGCATCTGGCTGGCACTATATTACTGGGCTCTGGCTGGCACTATATTACTGGGCTCTGACTGGCATAATATTCCTGGGCTCTGACTGGCATAATAATCCTGGGCTCTGACTGGCACACTATTCCTGCTATCTGACTGGCATAATATTCCTGGGCTCTGACTGGCACAATATTACTGGTATCTGACTGGCACAATATTACTGGAATCTGACTGGCACACTATTCCTAGGCTCTGACTGGCATAATATTCCTGGGCTCTGACTGGCATAATATTCCTGGGCTCTGACTGGCACACTATTCCTGGTATCTGACGGGCATAAAATTCCTGGGCTCTGACTGGCACACTATTCCTGGTATCTGACTGGCATAATATTCCTGGGCTCTGACTGGCATAATATTCCTGGGCTCTGACTGGCATAATATTCCTGGGCTCTGACTGGCATAGTATTCCTGGGCTCTGACTGGCATAATATTCCTGGGCTCTGACTGGCACTATATTACTGGTATCTGACTGGCACAATATTCCTGGGCTCTGACTGGAATAATATTCCTGGTATCTGACTGGCATAATATTCCTGGTATCTCACTGGCATAATATTCCTGGGCTCTGACTGGCATAATATTCCTGGGCTCTGACTGGCACTATATTACTTGGCATCTGGCTCGCACTATATTACTGGGCTATGGCTGGCACTATATTACTGGGCATCTGGTTGGCACTATATTACTGGGCTCTGGCTGGCACTATATTACTGGGCATCTGGCTGGCCCTATATTACTGGGCTCTGGCTGGCACTATATTACTGGGCATCTGGCTGGCACTATATTACTGGGCTTTGGCTGGCACACTATTCCTGGGCTCTGACTGGCATAATATTCCTGGGCTCTGAGTGGCACTATATTACTGGGCATCTGACTGGCACTATATTCCTGGGCTCTGACTGGCACAATATTCCTGGGCTCTTACTGGCACAATATTACAGGGCTCAGACTGGCACACTATTACTGGGCTCTGACTGGCACTATATTCCTGGTATCTGACTGGCACAAAATTACTGGGCTCTGAGTGGCACAGTATTTTTGGGCTCTGACTGGCACAATATTACTGGCATCTGACTGGCACAATATTACTGGGCTCTGAATGGCACTATATTACTGGGCATCTGACTGGCACTATATTCCTGGGCTCTGACTGGCACAATATTCCTGGGCTCTTACTGGCACAATATTACAGGGCTCAGACTGGCACACTATTACTGGGCTCTGACTGGCACTATATTCCTGGTATCTGACTGGCACAAAATTACTGGGCTCTGAGTGGCACAATATTTGTGGGCTCTGACTCGCACAATATTACTGGCATCTGACTGGCACAATATTACTGGGCTCTGAATGGCACAATATTCCTGGTATCTGACTGGCACAATATTACTGGACTCTGAGTGGGACAATACTACTGGGCTCTGAATGGCACAATATTCCTGGTATCTGACTGGCACACTATTACTGGGCTCTGAGTGGCACAATATTACTGGGCTCTGAGTGGGACAATACTACTGGGATCTGAATGGCACAATATTACTGGTATCTATATTTGTAAGATTGTCACCTCGTGGGGCTCCTGTGTGTTGCATAATTAATGGCGGTCCCATGTGTGCATAATTATGGGGCACTTGTGTGTGGCATATTTATTGGGCCCCATGTGTGGCATAATTAAGGGACTCTTTTGTATGGCGTAATTAAGGAACTCTTTTGTGTGGCATAATTATGGGGCACCTGTGTGTGTGTGGCATAATTATGGGGCACCTGTGTGTGTGGCATAATTAATTGGGCAGAGGTGAGGCATAAATAGTGGGGCTCTGGTGTGACATAGTTAATAGGCCATCTAACTGTAATTACTAAGGAATCTGTTTGGCATTGTATGGAGGAAATCCAGGGGGGTGACACCATGAGTTGCCGCACCGGGTGACACCAACCCTAGTGACGCCCCTGCTTGGACCTATTCTCTAAGATTTTTATTAGTAATATTGCAGAAGGTCTTGTTGGTAAATATATTTTTGCTGAGGATACAAAGATTTGCAGCAGGGTTGATGTTCATGGAGGGATAAGCCTAAGGGCAAATTATTTAGCTAAACTAGAAATATTGTTAGAGCTGTGTATTAATGTGGACTAGTGCAAGATTATGCACCTTGGGCGTAAAAACCCAAAAGCAGAATATAGAATATTTGGTACAGTCCTAACCTCAACATCTGAGGAAAGGGATTTAGGAGTAATAATTTCAGAGGACTTAAAGGTAGGTAGGCAATGTAATAGAGCAGCAGGAAATGCTAGCAGAATGCTTGGTTGTATAGGGAGAGGTATTAGCAGTAGGAAGAGGGAAGTGCTCATGCCATTGTACAGAGCATTGGTGAGACCTCACTTGGAGTATTGTATGCAGTACTGGAGACCGTATCTCCAGAAGGATATTGATACTTTTGAAAAAGTATAAAGAAGGGCTTCTAAATTAGTTCATGGGTTGAATGATAAAACTTACCAGGAAAGGTTAAAGCATCTTAACATGTATAGCTTGGAGGAAAGATGTGACAGGTGGAAGATGACAGAAACATTTAAATACCTAAAGGGTATCAACACAGTAAAGGAGGAGTGTATATTTTAAAGAAGAAAAACTACCACAACTAGACTTAGTTCACTGAGAGGGGAGTTGATGTATGAAATAGCCTTCCAGTTTAAGAGGTGAACACAGTCAAGAAGTTTAAGCATGCATGCAATAGACACAAGCCTATCCTAGATATAAGATAGGGTCAAGGACTAATAAAAGTATTTAGAAAATTGGGAAGACTAGATGGGCCAAATGGTTTTTCTATGCTGACACATTCTATGTTTATGTTTCATTAAACTGGAATATTCCAAAATAATATATCAAAAAGATATCAAATGACTGTCTACAGGTTACCTACAGCAGTATCATCATTTCTGAACACATCTACATATGTCAGAGAAGCAAACAACCTTTTTACCACAGAAATCTCCCGTATACATTGCTGGAAGGGAATGTAGTTAGGTTTATGCAAATGAGTACAACACTGACTGGCTTTTGCCTCATTATACACGTTATTTAAGGTCCCTTACGCACTGTCTATCAAACAAAACCCAGACGAGAGGGGCAGTGACAGTGTGTGCTATATCTAAATACAGGGCTCTCAGCCAGCTCAAAATGGAACTATTTTGCAGAGAAATTGCTTTATTTTGTAGAGTTGTATAAACTCAGCAGTTAAATTTGCAGTTCTGCAATTTACAGAAGTAAAATAAACGTTAAACAACTACATAGTTACATGTTTGTCTTTTTTTTCTTTTGCCCTAAGGTGTGTAAAAATGGAGAGCAGCAGCAATGCTAGAAATGTAAATTTGGCCCTGTTTGGCTTTAACTGTAGGGTACATTGCATCTTTATTTATTGCAAAGCTGAGATTGCTGATTTTGTAATTCAGATTTTAATTGCATTAGATATGATTGAAAGCTATAAATCTGCTCTCCTCTGAGTTTTATCAGCCTATCCTTAGACAGACTGGGAGGTCTGGACTTCTAAGTCAGTTCTATAGTAGCAAATGGCTGCTGGAGGAAAGAGAAAGGGGAGATAACCTGAAATAACTTGGGAATGGTCACAACTTTATTAACACAATTAAAACACCATTCCTTTCCAGAAAACACAACATAAATATATTGATATAAAATGAAACATATATCAATGACATAATGACATTCCATATTAACATAAACCCCAACCTGAAATATGAACCATAGGCCCGCCACATAAATCATAGTCATGTACCAATGGCTACCCCTGCTTAATCAGGGTGCATGTAAAGAAGCCCTTACCTGGCAAGGTCATATTGCACTGAGCTACGACAGTAATAAAAAACATAAAGAAAATACAAAAAATATATCCCCTATACAATAGGGAGGGATGGAAGGAGGAAGGGCAGTTAACAGCTTGACTGTACCTAGAGTTGCCACCCGGCCAGTTAAAAAATGGCTTGCTGCCAATGTTAAGTCTATGGAGGCAATAGCAAGGCTGGAATTTTTTTTATGGAAAAGGAGGCAACCCTAACTGGACCACCCTTACCTAATTGATCAAACAACCCCCTAACACTAGCCAGTCTCCCTATTCCTCCCCCAGCAGCCATGTAGTCCCTCACCTAGGCTAAGTCCTACTCGTTTTGCATGTAAACTTTACAAAAAAGTTTTCTGCACAATAGCAAGTCTCATACAAGAAGCATAGCAAGGATCCAGTGTGGATAGAAATTCTATGGAAAAGCACCTTAATGGTAATTTTTTATGAATCTGTATTATGCAAAAATAATGTTTATCTTTTGGTTTGGAGTAAAGGAGGTGTTTTCTCTGGATTCCCATGTACCATATATGATTATCAAGCAAACCATATTATAAATGATGGCTAAACCACCAGTGTGTGTTAGATCATTGATAGTTCCTCAAACGTAGTCAATGAGTGTGAGATATTATATTTGTTGTGTCTGATTTGAAATAAACTCGATGGACGCAAGTCTTTTTTTAAACTTAACTTCTATGATTTATTGGAATTTAATGTGTTATAAGAAAATCGGGGGTGAGGTTAGGTAAGAAAGTCTAATGATCATGTCACCATGTAATATTTCTGTGAAGTATCACATAAAAATATAAAGTGAAAGGCATGTGGTTCCCAGTCAGAAGGGAAGTCTGGGTTGTAGTATGGGGCAGTAGAGGGAAACCTGTCTGCTTCTTTCTCTCTCACAGGCTCCAATGTATTCTCTGCTGTGGTGCAGATGAGCAGTGAACTCTTGCAGGCCCTTGTCCATGTAACTCGATACCATATGAGACAGGCCTATCTTCATTTGTGCCATACATTGGGTCAGGAACAATCTGCTATTGTTCTCAGAAATTCCTGATATTGCTATAAATATTGTCATATGGACTTTTTCTATAAAGATGTGAATAGAAATTATGCTAAATGCACTTTTTGTGTTATTGTTACACATAAAACGCTGCTTGTCCAAATTGTTCAAAACAGAGCATGCATGCCTAATAACCTCATCCCCATCCTTTGCGCACTGGTACAACTCTTGATTCTTCAGTGACAATGAACATGTCCATACTTCTATAGCCCAAGTCTACACCCTCGAAGTGTAAGAGGCCTCTCCTGATTGGCCACCAGTGCTCTACTGGATGAATGGCCAAATTCCCACAGAAACACTTCAGTATCGTGTGGAAAGCCTTCCCAGAAGAGTGGAAGCTGTTATAGCTGCAAAGGGGGGATCAACTACATATTACTGCCTGTATTTAGAATGCAATGTCATAAAAGTCCCTCTTGGTGTAATAGTCAGGTGTCTCATTTTTCCATACTGTGTACATTGTATGCCTCAAGTTCTTCCCAAAGAAAGCCAGTTTGCAAGCAAGACTCTCTTTACCTTATGTCTTAGTCTTTTTCCCTTGAACTATACTTGTTTGAAACTCCATTTCCAAGTGAATTTTTACCAAGCTTTTCCTATGAATATAGAGCATAATTTAAAAAATTATCTATACATTATATATTAGCAGAATTGCATGCTAACGCTTTCAATAAGAGGATAATATGTTTTAACTGTGTTGGTAGTGTCTGCTTTTGATGACATCACCTGTGACTTGATACTTTGCAATGGAAAATGTATAAACAAAACAAGATAAAGTGAACTCTTCCTCGAGACTTTTTCAAGTGTCCCATGTGACCAATCTCCTCTTCTTTTATGCTGTCACTTCAATAGTGACGTTTACCATCAGTCACTCCTCTTTGTCTCTTCTCTGATGGGTCCCCGTTGGCTTCTCCCCTCTGTCCATCTGATTGGTGGATATTATTACAACATCAGGGCTCCGTTGACTCCTCCCCTCTATCCATCTGATTGGTGGATGTTTACACAGCATCAGGTCTCCGTTGGCTCCTTCCCTCTATCCACCTAATTGGTGGATATTTTCATGTCTCCACCTTTATTTTCTCCTTTTCAACGGGGAATAAGTCCCAGTGAAACTGAACATTGATAACAATGAGGGGGCACAATATATGAAAATAGAAGAAAACGTTTTAGTCCATCTAGAAAACGAAAGTGCATAATATAGTAAACAACACTTTTGCAATCTACATAAATACATACCCTACCCTAGTTTTGATCTTCCTTGTTGTACGGCCCACATATTGTAGCCCACAAGTTACAGTTCAAAAAATCCCTAATCTTATAATCTTTTCCTGTAGTATTGGAGGTAAAACTCTGGACTCTGCCGGATTGTTTTTTCGTTTGTTTGCAAGTATTGCAATTATTATTATCGGTAGAATCCAGGGTTCTGATCCAAAAAAGTACTACTCTTCTTTTTAAGGGTTCTTGTTGAGCTAGTGGGGATACACCTTCTAATTGATGGGGCCCCTCTAAATACTATTTTAGGTTTTTCTGGGAGAATTTCGTTTAAAATGTCATCCTGTTTTAAAATGTCCCAATGTTTAGAAATTATCTTCCTTATATGTTTATTTTTGGTGTTGTAATCCAATACTATGGGGAGAGTCATAGTTTTCTCCTTATCTTTTTTATCTTTCTTATCTTTATATTCTAGGAGTGAATCCCTCTCTATTTCCTTCACTTCCTCTAGTGCTCTATCTATTCCTTCTTCAGGATAATTTCTTTCCATCAGGCGTTCTTTAAGGATTTTAAATTGGTCCATCCAGACCGATTCTTCTGTACAATTTCTTTTTAATCTAGGGGCCTGATTTTTTGGAATATTCTCTAACCATGGGGAATAATGCCCACTGTCTCTTCCAATGAAGCTATTGACGTCTACCTTTTTAAAAAAAGTTTAAGTTTTTATTTCGTCTTGTTCGATATATATTTCCAAATCCAGGAAATTCACCTTCTGTGTGTCATATTCAGTGTTTAGTTTAATCCCCCATTCATTATTATTAAGATGGCCCAAGAAATCAAGTAGCTCTTTTTCCTCCCCCTTCCAGATCATCGGTGTAGCGATGATATGAGACCAAGTTTGCCCCCCATCTATGTTCCGACCACACATATTCGCTTTCCCACTCCGCCATAAACAGATTGGCATAACTCGGGGCAAACTTGGTCCCATGGCTGTCCCTTGTTTCTGTAAAAAGAAGCTATCATTGAACCAGAAGTAATTATTATCAAGGATCAAATCTATCCCCTTCGATTATAAAATTTACAAGTGTTTTGCTTACATTCAGAATACTTCTCACTGATTCACAACCCCTAGCATGATCTATATTTGTGCACAGGGATTTCACATCACTGGTGACCAACCACATATTTTTCTCCCACACAATCGTTTTCATAACTCAAAGAATGCTGATTGTATCTTTCAGATATGAGGAGACTTTTTTGACAAAAGGTTGAAGGATCAGGTCCATATTAGACATGTGCATTCGTTTTCGGACGAATGCATTTTCTTCCGAAAATAGAATTTTCGTCCATTCTTCCGAAAAACAAATGACAAAAATGCTAAACTAACGAAAGTCGAATAAATGAATGGTTAATAAACGAAAATCATTTGTCTATTCGTCCATTCGTGCTATTGGCATTCTATAAACCGAAATAGAGTCGGTTTATAGAATACCAATAGCATTACATACATTCCATAAACTGACATAATGAACGACTTTCGGTTTATATGGAATGCATGTAATGCTATTGCTATTCTATAAACCAAAATAGAGTCCCCATTCATACGAATAGGTCAGAATTTCTTATGAATGGGGACTCTTTTTCGGTTTATAGAAAGCCAATAGCATTACATGTATTCCATAATCCGAAAGTCTATAAACTGAACGACATTCGGTTTATAGACTTTCGGATTATGGAATGTGTAGGTCAATTGATTCGTACGAACGTATAAAACAAAACGAAAATAATGAACGAATTTCGTCTGAAACGAATGCAGTAATGAACGAAATTCGTTTTAGACGAAATAAATGACATTTTCGTCCGAATGGACGAAAACGAAACAAAAATGTTAGTTTTACACATGTCTAATGTCTAGTCCATATATTCCAAAAGGTTTGAAAAAAGGGATCCTACTCTTGATACAATTGGTCTACCTGGTGGTGCCTGAATATCTTTATGGATCTTAGGGAGAAAGTAGAAAACGGGAATTAATGGATAAAGATTGTTTATATACTCAAATTCTTCCCTTCCCAGAAATCCATTAGTCTTCCCTTCATCCAAAAAGATAGTCAGTACCTTTCTTAATTCCTCAGTTGGATCTCCTTTTAATTTCGAATAAACCTGTGTGTCATTTAGTTGGCGGTAAGCTTTATTTAAATAATATTCTTTTGACATTACCACTACTCCAATGTCTATGTAGGTGTTAAATCTGTTTAAAGTGCATGTTGGGGCATATTTTAGGCCTCTACTTAAAACTTTGTTCTGGATGTCACTAAGCTCGATCCCTGAAATATTAAAGATACCAGTCTTATCTATCTCTGATTGAATCTTCCCTTTCTTCTTTCGAATACCTCCTCTCTTTCCCCTATGTCTGATCTCCTTTGATTTAAGGGCCTTTCTGGCCTTTCTCTCCTTTTTTCCTCCCACAAAGACTGTTATTTTCCATGGGGATCTCCCTTGATCCCACCCTAAAAACTGATCAGATGGGGATTCTATTCTATCTCTCTGTCTTTTATCCTCCTCAGGGTGCATCAAATAAAATGTATTTTCTAAATGTACAGGAATATTTATTTTTGGTTGTTCCTTTTTAGGTTTTGATCCCCTTTTAGGTTTGGTGGTCTGCCATTTTTCCTCAGCTTCCTCAATATTTCTCGGTGGCACCAACAGTTTATCAAACTTTTTTGAAAAAGTCCTAGCTCTTTCATTGATGTAATCACCTTTGTCCCTCCGATATTTTTTCATTTTTATTTTCCTAACTTCATCTTCTACCTTATTGAGATGTAATCTCATTTTTTCCGTGAAGTCCCTGAATTCTGGGAGTACCTGACAAGGTAGTAATGTCTCACATTTTAGTTCTATTTCTGTCTTTAAATCAGTTAGGGCTCTCTCCAGTGCTGTATTTACCGCAAGGCATCCTAGGCAGCGTCTACCCAGCACTGAAAAAAAATAAAATAAAAAAATCCGGCCCTTTAAAAAAAAAATAAAAGACCGCGCTTGCAGGCAGAGACGGAGGTGAGAGGAGATCAGAAGATCCCCCCTCACCATCGCTCTACCTGCCAGGCTGCACGGGGAGCCGAACAGGCAGCACAGAGAAACATCCGTGCTGCCTGTTCGGCTCCCCGTGCAGTCTGACACGGAAGTGCCGACAGTCACGTGACGGGCGCGCGTATGACGTCAGCGTGCCCGTCACGTGACTGTCGGCACTTCCTGTCGGCACAACCGCCGGGGAGCCGAAGAGGCAGCATGGAGGACTCCATGCTGCCGGCCACTAGCCACCAGGGAAAAGGAAAGTGCTAGGTAGATGGGGGGGAGGGGGGGGGGGGGGATTATGTGCTGGGCACATTAAATGGCAAATAACACTGGCATATTATTGGGCAAATTGGCAGGGGCACATTAAATGGCAAATAACACTGGCATATTATTGGGCAAATTGGCAGGGGCACATTAAATGGCAAATAACACTGGCATATTATTGGGCAAATTGGCAGGGGCATATTAAATGACAAATAACACTGGCATATTATTGGGCAAATTGGCTGCGGGATATAAAATGGCAAATAACACTGGCATATTATTGGGCAAATTAGCAGGGGCATATTAAAAGTTAAATGACACTGGCATAGTATTGGGCAAATTGTCTGGGGCTTATTAATGACAAATAACACTAACATATTATTGGGCAAATTGGCAGGGGCATATTAAATGGCAAATAATACTGGCATATTATTGGGCAAATTGGCTGCGGGATATAAAATGGCAAATAACACTGGCATATTATTGGGCAAATTAGCAGGGGCATATTAAAAGTTAAATGACACTGGCATAGTATTGGGCAAATTGGCTGGGGCTTATTAATGACAAATAACACTAACATATTATTTTGCAAATTGGCAGGGGCATATTGGCAGGGGCATATTAAATGGCAAATAATACTGGCTTAATGTTGGGCAAATTGGCTGGGGCATATTAAATGGTAAATGGCAGAATAACACTGGCATATTATTGGGCAAATTGGCTGGGGAATATTAATGGCAAATTATACTGGCATAATATTGGGCAAATTGGCAGGGGCTGATTAAATGGCAAATACTGGCATATTATTGGGGAAATTGGCTGTGACTTATTAATGGCAAATAATACTTGCATATTATTGGGCAAATTGGCTGGGGTATATTAATGGCAAATGATACTGGCATATTATTGGGCAAATTAGCTGGGGAATATTATGGGCAAATAATATTGGCAATGTGTATGTAATGGGGTGATAGAGGCATGCAAATGGGTTGATGGGGCATGTCCTTGGTGTGCAAAGTGGGTTATGGGTCATGTCGTGGGTGTGCATCGTGGGTAGGGGGGGAGGGGGTGCCCAAAATTTGTCTGCCTAGGGCAGCACAAAACCAAGATACACCACTGGCTCTCTCTCTAATTGTAATAATAAAATTCATAAGTTCAAAAGAGCAGTGATCAAGGATTTGTTCCCATTGGGTCTTGATCACTATATTGTCTGTTACACGTGTAAATAAACAAATAATAGAGATATACTGCGCCTTAAAGTGACAAAGTGAGCAGCACCTGAACACAGCTAGTGTTTCACTACGAGCAAAATGTGCAAACAAAACAAGATAAAGTGAACTTGTGCGCTAAATAAACACTCAATATACTAAAACATTACCCTTTTAAAGGGACGAATTTTGTTTGCACATTTTGCTTGTAGTGAAACGCTAGCTGTGTTCAGGTGCTGCTCACTTTGTCACTTTAAGGCGCAGTATATCTCTATTGTTTGTTTACTTAATGGAAAATGTATATTTGCAAACTAAGCCACAAGGTACACAACACAGGTACATTTAAAACATATTTCTCTCTTATTTTATGCCCTTGCAGGCAATTCTGCTAACATGATGTATAGATTTTTTTATTCTCTACATTCACAGTGTAAGTAATGTTTAGTCCCTTCAAGCTCATGTAATAACCTTTAATATAATTTAAAACTCTGAGACATTGGGACCTGATCACATGATTAAAGACTTGAGTTGACCTTGTTAACCTCTTCCTGCCTTACTTGTCCAGTCTTCATCTGGATATTGAAGACATGTATCTTCTGGATTTCACAAACAAATGTAAATGTATGTAAATATCCAGTAGAGAAACATTGGAGAATGCTGCTGAAGTAGCTAAATACTTTTTACAGCAAAGCAATGATTTCTTACTCTCTGCTTTTATGGTACGTGCAGATATCCAGCAGAGATTACCCTCTTGTATTCACTGAGCCTTCACCCACTATCAATGGATTCCCCACTCACAGAAGAACACATACAGAGGCCTTTATATACAAACACTAAAGTCAATGCCTTCCAGCATGACACACAGAGCAGTGTTAACTCTTCTGGATCCCAATTTATATTTTATAGACTGTATATTTTTATTGTATTTTTGTAGCATCTCCTCTCTTTTATCAATGCTTATCCGCATTCTGAATTTTGATTAGATGTTTAACTGTGTAGTTGAGAGATTTTAGTCACAGGCTTGTATTTACAACCCAAGTTGCCCATATTTTTAGATTGCCTAATGGGGAATCCTGATATGTCGCTGGTGGTCCCTGCACCCCCCCACTCATTATATCCCAAGGATCTTGTCATGAAAGAATACCATGGTGTGGGACACTCCAAGCACAACATTTTTCCCACTGCTTTATGACTTGTATTCTATGCTGCTATCCCTCTCAATCACACTTTGGGAACTGCCTGTCAAGGGGTTTGCGACCATTGCCTCTAGCCTTGCTTCCAGCAGACATGCTTCTGCTCTGGTGAGCAGAAGCACGTCTGAGAGAAGTCAGTTACTTCGGCTTTCTCTGAGAAAGCTGAAGTAACTGACTCTTGCGCTATTTAAGGCGGACTGAAATGTCAGTCTCTGTGATATTGTTGGCTGAGTTGAATACCTTAAAGCTCGAGAATGTGTTGCACAACCAGAGATTTCTCTTTGGAGGACTACTCATATCTCAAGATAAGTACTTATCTGACTCCTGTGATCACCAAACCTGCATTATAAGAACTGTGCAAAGTACATACCTGGCTTCTGTGCATCTAAAAATAACCTGCGTGAGTACTTATCTTGCTCCTGTGATCAACCACCCTGCATTATAAGAACTGTGCTAAGTACTTCCCCACCTTTTGTGTATCTACCAATAACCTGCGTGAGAACTTACCTTGCTCCTGTGATCAACCACCCAGCAGTACTTACCTGGCTTCCATACCTTTACCTATAACTGTATCTTGTGAACAGGGTTCTCTACCTCATGTCGTCTAACATAGTATGTAGTTCCCCTTTATGCTTTTTACCAAACGCTACATAAATTGTTGTCACTGTATAAGTAAACATCAATGTAATTTATAAATACTTACCTTGTTCCTGGGATCCCTTTATCTGCCAAATAAAAACTTTGAGAGGTACTTACCTTGTTCCTGTGTATTTACTAATTTCTTCTGAATATTATTCATGATACAGAGTAAACTGGATTCTATATACTTATAATTGGAAAAAATATTATATCTTCATATATTCCTCTTTTCATCACCAATTCCTCTATTTGTTCACTGTTTATCTATTTCATCATTAAAAAAGACATGAACACAGATTTGAATCCATTAAACATTTTGGGATCTGACACTGCTACAGTTTTCTTGCTACTAACCTTAATAGACGTTACCTTAACTCCTACGTCTGATTCCATACATACATATGCATGTTTGGACATTTTTAAAAAATTGTTAATTAATATATAATTAGTATATGCTCAGAATGGAATTCACATAACCAAGGTAGTTCCTGTGAAATAAATTAACTGGTTCCTCCTTAACATGCTTACATTCTATATTCTGCAGGACAGGGTATAAAAGTCTGACCTGGCAACCCAAAACAGATGTGTGTTTTGTACTTGCTGTTGTGCAGTATACGCATCTACAGATTGTAAGCATAGTTACCATTTGGCATACTTGTTCTTTTATTAAACATTTTAAAATGTTGCTTTTTAAACTCTCAGGGTTCATCCAAATGCATGAGAAATGAGTAGGGTGACCACATGTCCTGATTTGCGTGGGACAGGCCCACAATGGAAATTTATGTCCTAGCAGTCTTAAATGTGGGACAATGCAAAGATCCAAACCAGAAGTCTGAGTGAGCAGGTTCTCCATCAATCGTAAAAGGCTTCTCAACTCTCTTGATTGACTGAGAGTTAAGAAACCCCTCCTGACTGGCCAAGTCCCTCTTTTACACAGAGCTCAGTGTAAGCTGCCGCAGCCTGCCTGCAGCCAGCACCAGGTAAGAAAGTGTGTGTGCGATTGCTTGTGTGAGGCCTCAACAAGTTAGTAGACTCATCCAAGCTGTTACAGTGATATCAGTATCCATTTACTTTGCTTGCTTGTTTATTATTCTTGCTTCTGCTTTTGCTTTCCTCTCATTACCTATGCTGGTTCCTGCCTTTGTTTTGCATACCTGTACCTTGTTGCCTCATTGCTCTGCCACATAGTGGTATCCCCCGTAGAGTGGGGCATCTGCCCTATCCAGCTACATTCCGGATAATACCTGGGAGTAGTCCTACCTGTGAGCACTCAACATGGTTTTGCAAGCTTTATCTTAGGGCCATAATTTAACCAAATCCTCACTTTTTCATCTAAGAGTATTAGGTCAGTTACTGCATGTTTTTTTGTATGGATATGTTCCCTTATCCTCTCTCCCTGAAGCACCTGAGGATCTCAGCTTTTCTCACCTATTCCCATGTCCAGCTTGGTTCCCTTATGAAGTGTCGTAGGATCTCGGCTCCTCACTCCATCCCTTGTGTTACTTTAGCCCTTACCCTGTCCACTGTATGCTGTACTTGCTTGGCTCATACTTTGCTTTAGGCTGCTACATCCTGCTAAAATGTTCTAGTTATACTCAATTCTCACTCCAGAATGTTTGCAGGATCCCTTCAGATTTCCCCTAGGTCTCAAACCACAAAAAAGATTAAGGTTACCCAGCACCCAGCTCTGTGCCTCCATTTCCAGTGCATTGAACTCCTGGAGCGGGCGCTCAGGGTCAAATAACATCTCGGACCCGTCCCTGACATATGGCTGTAGGCTATAGTCAAGAGTCTGACACTCTGTGTATGTGACTGTGTGTGTTTTTGTGTGTCTGTAGGTGACTGTATACGTGTGTGTGTGAACTTGTGCCATCTCTGTCCCCAAACATCTTGCCAGTCAAATTCCAAATAAGTCTTGCCATTTCTGTCTCCAACTTGTCAGCACTCTTTGTCCCCAAACAGCTTGTTAACTCCATCTCTGACCCCCAAACAGTTTTTCAAATCCATATCTGGAACTTGCCAGCACCAACTTTGTATAATCATATTGCCAGTGTCTTCTCTGTCCCCAAACAACTTGCCAGTGCCATCTCTGTCTACAAACAGCTAGCCAGTACATATCTGTTCCCAAATAGCTTGCCCATGCTATTGCTGTCCCCAAACAGCTTGCCAGTGCCATCTGTATCCCCAGGCAGCTTGCCAGTGTCATATGTCCCCAAATAGCTTACCAGTGCTACCTCTGTTCCTAGCTTGTCAGCACCTCCTCTTCCCCAAACAGGTTATCTGCACCATCTCTTTCCCCAAACAAGTTATCAGTGTCATCATTGCCCGCCAAACGCAAATGTTAATCAGTGTGGATGTGAATTATATATATATTTGTGTGTGTGTGTGTATATATATATATATATATATATATATATATATATATATATATACATACATAAAATCTATGCCTGTGTGTAATTGCATCCACAAAATACTTTGTCCCTGAATGGCCAAAATAAAATGTGGTCACCCTAAACACGAGTGGGTTGGACTGGTTCTTTAAGGCATAGTATTAAATAAATTGGGTTTAAAAAGATACTAAAACAGTTAATGATACATGTGCTATTCAAAGTGTACTTTGTTAAATGTAAATTTTCTTACAGCACATCGAAAATAATTACAAATCACACATTCTGCAAAAACAAATGTGATGCTTTATTGTAACCCGCTGACGGGAGATGAAACAATGTGATTCTGGCTTCCATGTCTATTGCTTAATATCAATGCTTATTAACAGTGTAAGAAGAGTACTAATTGACTAATGTAACTCAGTGATTCATGGAAGCTGTATAGAACTGTCTTTTGTCGCTGGTGCAAACCATATTGTGAGAAAAACATGATGATCAAACCCTGAAACATAACAGCCAAAATGTACCTCATTGTTATTTTTGTGTTCATTATGACAAACTGCTCATCGCCTGAAATATCTGCACATCCATTTTTCAATCGAATGGCTAGAAAATCAGGATTTACAGATGTCACTTGTAGTGACAGGACTAATTAGGGCTGACGAAAGCCCGTTTATTCATTATTTATTTGGTCATTATTATTCTTCCACATGCAAAGCTACAGATCTTCAGAAAATGAAGTTATTTTTACATCTTCGTATAACAGAATGTTCTACGCTGATCTCACATCCAAATAGGATGATAAAGTGTAAGTGACAGTGCTACATAATATTCTAAAACTAAAAAATTATAATACTGCTAATAAGGCTGCTCACACAGATGACGGTAGCAACCTAATTAACACAATTTAAAGAACATACAGGTTTACCTTGTTTTATAGCGCTCCGACTTATTATTGCTCTTGACAGTATGTGCCAATTATCCGTCGAGCCGTTCTTTCAGTGCCATTTTCATTGTGTCTCTGACTATTCCATGTACCTATTTGCACAGACACAACAATATTCTATTGAAATAAGACCAATTAATCACTTACAATGGCCTCTAAACATCAAAAGAAAGTATGTACAGTACATATTTTTTGTAAAAAAATACAGATACAAAATACAACCAATAATATATACATTCCGTGTAAATACATTCTTCTGAGAAATAAGTGAAAAAAAATCAAGTGAGTATCAGATGCAGAAAAATATATTTCAAAAAGCTTGGTGGACCAGATGATATAAAGATCTTGACCATCGAGGAATATATATCAAAGAAACATAGACAAAATAGGGTTCTCTGTATATAAAATAACACTACATATTGGAAAATACCAATGCCTGCTTACTTAGTAGGAGAAAATATTATTCTTCAGTTTACTTGGAATCTGTATGGATACAGTATATACACAGCTCACTCCAATGAAAACATGTTTCTTTTTTATATATATTCCTCAATGACAAGATATATATATACATCTGCTACTCATTGGATGTGTTCACGGGATCAGCATTATCATTTATAGAGTACAAAGAGGCCAACAAAGCCTGCAAAAAGGCAATTAAAATGGCTAAATTGGAAAATGAGAAAAGGGTTGCCAAGGAGAGTAAAACTAACCCCAAAATGTTTTATAAATATATAAATGGAAAAAAGCTAAAGAAGGAAAATGTTGGGCCCTTGTTATCCCAAATGGGAAATTTGGTAAGTGAGGACAGAGAGAAAGCAGACATTTTAAATACTTTTTTTTCTTCTGTTTATACTAAGGAAGAGCAGATGGACGAGCCCCTGCTACAGGAAGTTATGGGACATTCGCCGCAAACATGGGATTGGCTGACACAGGAAAAAGTGCTTAAGCAATTACACTCTGTTAAGATAGACAAGGCCCCAGGACCAGATGGTATACACCCAAGGGTACTTAGAGAGTTAAGCATAATTCTGGCCAGACCACTATTCATGATCTTTAGGGATTCATTCAGTTCAGGTACAGTGCCAACAGACTGGCGAAAGGCGGATGTCATTCCAATATTTAAAAAGGGATCAAAATCTCTGCAAGGTAATTATAGGCCAGTGAGCTTGACATCTGTAGTGGGGAAACTATTTGAAGGATTGCTAAAGGTATACACTCAAGAATACATCTTGAACCAGAATATAATTAGTAAAAGTCAACATGGTTTTGTGAAAGACAGGTCTTGTCAAACAAACTTAATAACATTCTATGAAGAAGTCAGTAAAAATATAGATCTAGGTGTGGCAGTTGATGTGATCTATTTGGATTTTGCGAAAGCATTTGATACAGTTCCACACAAAAGGTTACTCTACAAATTGAGAGAAATAGGTTTGGGGGCAAATGTGTGTATGTGGATTGAAAATTGGCTAAAAGATAGAACACAAAGGGTTGTTGTAAATGGAAAATTCTCAAATTGGACAAGGGTATTAAGCGGAGTACCTCAGGGGTCTGTTTTGGGCCCTCTTCCTTTTAATTTGTTTATTAATGATCTGCCACATTGCGCTGAGAGCCATGTCTCCGTGTTTGCGGACGACACTAAATTAGGTAAGACAATAAAGACTAATCTTGATGTTTTTTCTTTACAGGAAGATTTGGACAGAGTGGGGGACTGGGCAGTAAAGTGGCAAATGAGGTTCAATATAGACAAATGTAAAGTTATGCATTATGGGAAAAATAATAACAAAGCAACATATACGTTAAATGGTTTTTCCCTGGGAAAAACTACTAATGAAAAGGATTTAGGAATAATTATAGACAACAAACTTGCCAACAGTGCCCAATGCCAGTCAGCAGCTGCAAGGGCCAATAAGATATTGGCATGTATAAAACGAGGTATAGATTCACGGGAGGAGGATATCATCTTGCCTCTTTACAAATCAATGGTAAGACCTCACCTTGAATATGCAGTACAGTTCTGGGCACCAGTCCTTAAAAAGGATATTAAGGAACTAGAAAAAGTGCAAAGGAGAGCTACAAAATTAATATGGGGTTTGGAGGATCTTAGTTATGAAGAGAGACTTAAAAAATTGAATTTATATACGTTAGAAAAAAGGCGTCTCAGAGGGGATATGATAACATTATATAAATATTTGCAGGGCCAATATAAAGAGCTCTCCAGTGACCTGTTCATTAACAGAAAGGTACAAAGAACAAGAGGTCACCCCCTCAGACTGGAAGAGCAAAGATTTCATAGACAGCAAAGGAAGGGATTCTTTACGGTTAGGACAATAAAGTTATGGAACTCACTGCCATGAGAGGTAGTGCTAGCAAACACAATAGATGCATTTAAAAATGGTTTGGATGTTTTTTTAGGAAAGCAGAACATACAGGGCTATTAATAATAGAATAAGCATTAATAAAAGAGCTTATTGATCCAAGGAGAAATCTGATTGCCTCTTGGAGTCAAGAAGGAATTTTTTCCCCAGGAGGCAAAATTCGAAATAGCTTCCTTAGGGGTTTTTTGCCTTCTTTTGGATCAAAAGCTGTAATGATAGGTAGAAGGGTTGAACTTGATGGACTTGTGTCTTTTTTCAACCTAAATTACTATGTTACTATGTTACTATGTTACTTATTTCTTAAAATAATTTATTTACACAGAGTTTATATAAGTATATAATTTTTGTGTGCATTTTTTATGCCACAATTTTTTGGAGTTATACTGACCTCAAATACATAGCCCAAATGAGCATGGTGTTGGCATAACACATACATTTTGGGGCAGAGACCCACCACAGGTATGCTGTCACTGCACAGCATTCATGAAGTCCAGAGAAAACAGCTATTTCTAAACACCCGAGTGTGAATGTGGTTTAAGAAAGTGAGTGTGAATGTGGAAGAGAAAGTCGAAATGCATATACTGAATTTAATTATACAACTGTTTTGTTTGTTTTTTCCTCCTTTCTCTTTAAATCTTAATAACATAAAATGTATATAAGGAACATGTATTTAAAAAAACAAGTGTTACACTTTTTCTATATTTGATAATAAAAAAAAGAAAAAAAGAAAAAGAAAACATGAAAACAGCTATTTGCATGTTCAAGTCCTGTCAGTTGCTCTCCCTTTGAGTGAAAATGTGTGTTGCTGTAACAGGCTAAATGCTCTTTTTGCTGCTATGTTTGTCTTAAGTGTTTAACATTGCTGCCAATAGTGCCCAAATCTATGTTGGTATTAGGGTTGCCATATTTCCTTCATAAAATTATGGCTTTACTTTTGCCTCCATAAATGTAACATGGTCATCAAGTCAATTTTTAGCAGCCTAACTGTAAAATACCTTCTCCACTCACTCTCACAAACAGGAGTATGGTTATTGTATTGGTTATTTCCAAATTCCTTGTGTACTGGTTATCTATGGTTTACCCTTTCATGGTGTCCTCATCCCTGTATTTGAAATGCATATAGTATATATGTTAATAAAAATTGATTAAAAAAAAAAATAGGGGGGCAGCCCTAATTAGGATTATTACCGGTTTTGCAAAAAAAAAAAAAAAAAGGATAACATGACAGAACACTACCTTTGCTTAAAAGAACAATTTCGTCCAAAATAGTTGAAATCTAAAATCCCTTAAATTTAAACCTGGTAGTCATATTCCAAATCCAGGTCCTTTTATCTAATTACCTGTCAGGGTCTTGCATTCAAAATGCCTTTTGCTTGTTGCACAAAAATGGCTACCATTCTTGTCTATCTTTACCCAGAATCCCTTGCGGTTGAGATACTTCCAGGTAAGCATAAGCCTAAAATTCCCTGCATGGCATTCTTCCACTCATCTGAAATCCTTTTCTTGTTCTTCATTCTTTTTTGGAAATAAAATGTGTGGGTGAACTCAGAGGACTCCAAGTACTGTTGTTTAGTATCAGCTCTGGAAATGGACAAGAACAGCTCAGATGCAAATTAAACAGTAAACAATGTGCTACATTTGTAAAACATCAAAACAGCCTAAAATTCCACGTTAAAAATTGCTGAATTGTAACATTTAAATAAACCTTAAAATTTAAAACTCGCCTTAGGTGAGGTTTGACCAGTGATCTATGAAATTAATTTAATTGCCGTCACTGCCAGGATCGGCAGGTAGTGTTTCCCTTTGAAATATATGTTGCATCAACAGAGAATGTATTGGAGCTAATTTCACAAGACAGAGAAGGATATATCTCTGTTAATTTCAGCTATCATTATCCTCGCTTCTTCAAAGCCTCCATCTGGCTGAAATACAGACATTTTCATTAGAAATGTAATTTATTTCTTCATGCCTTTTTTTCCCCTAACAGTTTTATATTAAATTCTATTCTCCTTGAAGATAAAAGTTTTTTTTTTAGCATCCCTGAGATGAACATAGATCGGTAGAAATAGAAGAGACAGACTCAGTCAGCGTAAAACACAACCATCCGACAGAAATGAGGCATGAATGCACAGTGCTAAATAGGACTCCGGCACAGACCAGAGATAGCACAGATTATGCATATTAGCGTGCGGCACTATAACACAAAGCATCAAAATGAACATTCCTATCATCAGGGGAAGGGAAATGAGCCATTAATGGCTGTGATGAGATTGTTTGGTGGGAGTGGGATTGGTAAGGTGAACGTGTTGAACAGAAAAAGTATTAATATCCAGTTCAATTTGTAGTTTAAGAACAGTCAGAGAGTCGATATGCCTTTGAATTACTTTGCCAATCTATGTAAAAATTAAAACTTGTTAGTCATCGGGGGCCAAAAAATCACATAATGAAATACAAAATCATGTGCTTCCTTAATTTCCAAGCATTACCATTCAATTTCTTTACTCTACTGGAAGCAGTAGGAAGATCAGAGCACCATTCAGAAAGCAGAAACACATTACAATGAGTTCCACCCGTGTAATAGATAACAAATAGCATTGATGGTCAATTACCATGTGAATAAACTGGTTTATGTTGAGGATTCTAATTTTTATAGTCTTGAATCTGACTCGGTTCAAATACAAGATTGCCTTTCTTCCAATTCGCATTCCTCTGTTCGACACTTACTTTGTCCGCATTGGGCCCTATTTAAATGATATGTTGCCGCACATTCCCATGTTTCATTCCCCCTGTCATATTCAAACCTTACCGTGTTCCTCTGCTTAAGAAATTGATCTGGCTCCTAATTTAAAAAGCTCCATGTTCCTTTCCTTCTTGACCATAGTGTGGTTCTTACTGTGATTCTGCTGTTTTAAATCCTACTTCTTGGTTTTGACTTGGCTTGACTGACTATCCTACTCCTGTCTTTGGGCTTGGCTAATTACCCTGTGCTTGATTCTGACCAAGCTCAGCTTATTTACCTCTTCCTGTTTTATCCTTACAAGAAAAGCTAAGATCAGGCAGGTGAATATACCTGCAAAACATGAAAAATAAATAAATAAACTTTACAAGATAAGCTAAGACCAGGCAGGTGACTATACCTGCCTGGTCTTAGCTTTTCTTATAAGTTTATTTATTTATTTTTTCAGTTTTTTTTCTCCCTTTATTTGTATATTGTGCATTTTATCTGCTGATTTGTTGTATATACTCCATTATGGCTTGGCTTTGGCCTGAATTGTGATGGTGTTGTATCCATTTCATGTGTATACATTTTATATTTTAATCAATGTATTAAAAGTTATTTTTTACTTTGTTAAACTTGGTGAGCAGCTTTCTTGTGTGTATCTTGATTATAATGATCAGCTCTTTTCCTCAACTTTTACCATGGTTACTCACCAGGATGCTTTCTTACTCAGTCCAGACTATTTAAGCAGCAATTTTCATTAGCACCTTGCCCTTGCGTTGTCTACGGTTACCAAGTGCATTACCTCTTGTGTTTGACCTGGCTTGGCTGACTTCCCTTCTGGTTCCTGACTTTTCTCTTTGATGCTGATGTTGCTGATCTCTGTTCTCCTGATTCCAACTTGCCTGATTACCCACTTTGGTTCCTGACTCCGGCTTGCCTCCTTTTAAAAGTTTTTGATTATTTTTCTCTTATTTTTATTTGTCATTAATAAAGGTGCTTTACAAAATACATTCTGTGTCTGTCTGGTTCGCAGTCTGCACACAATATTTTATGTGCTCCAAAATATGTTTCTTGTCTTATATAATTCTGTTATGAAGCTATGTAATAGTTCATTAACTGGTTCTAGATTTAGATGTTATGGGCAAATTTCTTTCTAGACATAAAATGCTGGTGGTTATAAAAATATCATCAAATTATTTGTATGGAGTTTTTATGCAACAGAAGCTGCATCTCTGTTAATGTAAATTAGTCTCAACTTCTATACAAAGTCTTCAGAAGATCATCTCCTTTCTGTTCTTCTCTATGTATCATTAAGAAAGAATTGATGATCTCGTCAGGAAGTCTATTATCTGTATGCATGTCTAGCTGAGGGCCCTTATTGGATAAAATACAGTGGATAGTTAGTTAAATCGTGGCTTGAAGAGCATATTTCTCACTGTGACCTAATATGGAGTTAAAGAGTTTTTAAGGAATACCCATGACAGAATCAGTCATGAGTCAGCTCTTCAAAGCAGGTGATTATCCCACCAGTGCAGTAGAACACAGTGACATATCTATATTTACTTTCTCTATTTCCCAACTAAGCAATCACAGGCCATTAGGTGAGGAATGAAAATGCTTGAATAAGTTGCCAGCCAGGCAGTTAACTTGCACTTTCATGTTTTCTGAAAGTAAGAACTAGCATAAGGATTCAGTATTGCATGTAAAGATCAGCTCATGTGCAATAGCGCTGTCAGTGCTGACACTCCCTGCCTAGCACCAATACATAGCGTTGCCAGGGGAATAAGTTGGGATGTATGTGTTAGCCATAGTAAAATGTTTAGTTATTTAGCAGTGATACAAAAAGTTGTCCAAAACCAGTTTAAATCAACTTTATTGGAACAAAACCACACATTTATAGGACTAATGAAAAATAAGGTCAGTTGCCACCACACCTCGCTATCAGATAGGTCCCATTTGGTTCACAGGCCACAAATGTATGCTTGCAATCTGTTTGAAATCTCACAGTCTAGTCTAAAGAGCTTGCACTCTATTGTATGGAAATCCCTCCCACCCGGTTTGTCATGATCCATTAGAGTGAAAGAGGCTCTAATTGTACCCATAAAATGGCCATATAATCATGCTGGGGAAGGAATTAGTTTAAAGGCTCTCACCAGGCAGGTCATAAACACAGTGTGTGGGCTGAACACATTTTATATGTTGTCAGGTTATAGCTGGAGGTAAATCTATCCTTAGTTAGGGTTACTTCAGTAACCTTTCAAGCGTTTTGTTCTCCCTTACTGTGTTTTATGCTCAATCTGCAGCCTTTCATCTGTTTTACTTGATTAAAACCTCCTCGGCTCCTTTTACCCATTAAAAGATAAATTGTTGTGTGATATGATTAAGATTAGGATGGCATCCAGCTGTATAATTAAATTAGCGTTACTACATTGCTGGAGGAGGCCTAATTCATGCTGTTACATTCTTGATCCATTTCTGTTCATTGCTTTCCTGTCTTGTATTATTTCCTTATACTGGAGAATATGAAGGAAGATGCAGTATTTGGTAGATAGATGCTGGTGTTGGTAGCAAGGCCTATTCAAGAGGACAGTATGAACCTTGCATAAATACAACCAACTCCTAAAATTCCAGAGTATCTTTTTCATCTAGTGCTGCAGAGCCAGGTGTCCCCTCAGAGGATGGAAGTTCTGGCACCCGGCTACGTGACTTAGTCTTGGAAGATTGAAATTATTTGTTATAATGCAAATAGGTGGTTTGGTCCTGGTAATGTATGTATGTGGGAATGGAATTGTTGGGGTATTTAGCGGTGTATTGTGTCTGTTTGGACTGACTGAATTTCATGTCCACCAACACTGAGACAGCTATATTAAGGCAAAAGCAGTGAAAAGTGTTTTTTCAGGCAAAATAAAATGTATACAAAAAAAAAGAACATGATAGAAATTTTGATTTGCGTACAGATATCAAAAGGTTTATCCATAAATGAATATACTAATCATGGTGGGAGTTGAGGGCATTTGTCTAAGAGATAAGAACAAGTGAAGAATTTGATTTTTAAATGATTAAGAATTATGCATCTCTGGCTGCTTTGGAGGCAATTATGCAAGATTTAACGCTATACTCTTGGAAGGATAGTGGTCTGAATTGTGTAGATAATTTATTTTTGGGAGAAATCATCAAGCCTTTTAGTAATCTTAAAGAAGAGATATTTAAATATCTTAGAGTAAAAAGTTGTCTATCTGATATCATTAAAAATGAGGATTTAGGTATGGATTTAGGAATTAAATTACTATGGAACCAGAATATCAGAATAGGAAGAGAGATTTTGGCCACAATATGGATTTTAAAGAATGGATTAAGATTATGTCTAGTTTGAAGTCAACAATATCAGTGGGCATGCATAAACATGGCACACACACAGATTGCGTCAAATACTGGAAAAATTGGTGTGTGCGCCAATGTATAAAGCAGACTCATGGGTGTCTGTGGTATCTAAGCCGAATTCGTAAATTTAGGTTGTGTCATCGCTCATTCTGCCGGCGCAGCCTATGTATAACATAAATAAGTAGCTGAAAGCTACTTTTTATATTGGGGAACCTCTGCCAAACAGAGCTGGGAGAGAAGAACAGAGGTTCTTCTCTCCCAGCACTGTAAAGTGCAAAAAGCGCAATCACCATTATACATACCAAACAGGAGTTTTTATTCATTACCCCAATCGTGCCTGAATATACTAGAAATCCAATACAAAATAATACAAAGATGGTACCTTGTTCCATCATAATTTAAGTAAAATGTTTCCTAATACATCCCCTGCATGTTGGAGATGCTTCCTTGGAGATGCTGGAGGGTTGAGGATACCCATCTACATATTTGATGGGACTGCCCCACTCTGGGTATTTTCTGGGAAATGCTAATCTGTGTTATCACTGGAATTTTTTTTGAGAAAAGAGTGCCCAAGAAATCCCTTGACTATTCTGTTATTTCCTGGGATGGCCAAAATGATCAAAGATAGAACATTATTTAGCTTTACACATTCTTATGGCAGGTAAGTGTAGCACAGCAAGATGATGGAAGACTCATCATGGAAGTCTCATCATCAATTAAAGAAGGGTGGTTGAAATGGGTTGCGATCATTGAGTGGGGGCGAAAGCAATATCGTTTAATGATTGCAGCACAGGACTTTTTAAATGTATGTTTTTATTCTCAATATGTTTTGTCAGTTCTGTTTTATGTACTGTATTTAGTGTACTTATGTAACAATGAGATGTAATACTTATTATCTGTGTATGATAATGTGATCTATGTATGATAATGTGGTGTCTGTTATGTCAAGTTTTTTATGAAAGAAACTAAAAGATTAAAATAAAAATAATTATGTTTAGATTCGATTTAATAAATATTATTTGCATGAAGATTGGAGCAACCAGTTAGCAAGGTGCTAGGTATGAAAATCTGGGGCAACCACAGAGAAAAGTGCCTAAATTAAAAAATTGCAACGAGTAGGCATAAATTAATTTATGTTTGAAATCTGGGATTCACCTTAATTGTAGATCAGTACTGTTCAACTTTTTGTGGAGGGACACCTACCATGCAGAATCTTCGTTTGGGCGACAGACTGAGGTAATAAAACAGAACCTATAACAATGATGACTAACTTTGGCACTGCAGACAGGGCCGGCCTTAGGGGTGTGTGACCCAGTGCCGGTAGAGGCATTGGCTGGGGAGATCAGAAGATCTCCCTCTGCTCTGCAGCACTGGAGGATTTGGGGAGGGTTGACAGATGATGGTCCGCCCCCACCCTGTGAAGCAGAGCGGCATCTACTTCACTGGGATCCAAGCGCAGCATAAGTAAGTGATGCTTGTTCTCCCCATGCTTAGTGATGATGCAGGGCATCGGATTTCTGATACCCTGCATTATCACTGTGTGCGGAGCGCGTGAGCAGCACTTACTTATGCTGCCCGCGACTCCCAGTGAAGCAGACCTCTGCTTCACAGTGTGGGGGCGGACCTTCACCTCTCACCCGGTGTGGTCCGCCCCCTCCCCGTAAGTAAGAATGGGAGGGGGAGGGAGAACAGAGGAGGAGGGGAGAGAACAGAACAGAGGGGGAGGAGAGAACAGAGGAGGAAGGGGAGAGAAGAAAGCAGAGGGGGCGCAGAGGACAGAGGACGGAGGGTAGAGAACAGAAGAGGAAGGTAGAGAACAGAGGAGGAAGGTGGAGAACAGAGGAGGAGGGAGAGAAGAGAACAGAGGAGGGGGGAGAGAACAGATATGGGGAGGAGGGGAGAGAAAACAGATATGGGGGAGAGAGAACTGATATGGGGAGGATCGGGAGAGAAAGAACAGATATGGGGGAGTTTGAGTGAGACAGGAAGAACATGGCAAGGAAGAGGAAAGGGACAAACATGGGAAGGGAGATGCATATGCATGGAGGGTGAGGGAAGAGACAGGCATGAGAATATTTGTGGGATGCTGACTCTATGCTCTTACAGGCCAAACAGAAGCTGCACTGCACAAGCAGGAGCAATGACAGGCCTGTGCTGCAAGAAGAGATTATATAGGGGAGTGCAATTACCCTGATCTGCCACTGTATTATAGACAGTTGTCTCCCTGCCACCTCTTTCCTAATATATTTGTGGCCCTGTTTCCTGCTGCATTTTGACAGTTCTAATTAGTGTATATCGCTCCAGTTTATATTTTACTGCAATGTTACATTTGCATTAATCAATAGAGAATTAAAAGCTGTCCATGTGTTATATTTAGAACCTTCAGCAATTTGAAAGATGTGTTTACAAATAGATTTCAAATTACCTGTCATTATAATCGTTAGGCGAAGAAAACTTTCAGCACAGATATAGTTAGCCGTCTGCAATTTAAACATCTAGGGACTTTGGATGTTTATGACAGATGTACATAGGGTATTATGCAATTGATTAATATAATTGTTATATGTTGGCAGGTGCAATAGAAACAGGAGATGAAAGCTAATTATTGTAAATCCATTATTTACATGTACAAGCTATATTTATGTTCTGATGATTAGTTTACCATTGTTTAAAATATCTGTAATAATTTGTTATATCTGTAATATTTTCCCTATATATTATGTACCCGGTCTTCCCACAGCAAGATTAAAGAGAGTTTTGGAGGCTAGAAAGCACCCTTATCATTAATCAAAATAACAACCTGTAGTCCCCATGTTTTCCCCCTGGGAACTGACAATCTAATTTTGCTACTTGCAGATATGCAGATTGCTTCCTTACAAAGCGTCAGCCTGGAGCTAGACGAGTAGTGATTTTAATCTCATGCATGCAGAAAGACAGACCCCAAAGCACATCAATTTAAATTGCTGGTTTTTATTATGCCTTCCGCTCGTTAAGTAAAATCAATTAAAATTTTGAGTTTTAACAAGACAGAATTAATGTAAATCACTTTCTAGCTAATACAGCATGAATCCAACCCTGTCTGTGAGTTGGGAGAAAGGATAAAAGGGTTCAAGGATCTTTGAGATGCATCTTACGTTCTGCTTATAAAATGGTGTTTAAAGAAACTCTGTGGGTCAGGTATTGAGTCAAAAAATATTCCATGAACAAATATTGTTATAGTATTACGTCTTTATGTGGGTAGAGGGCGCTCTTGAGCATAAAACATATTTCTTATAATACAAGCAAACACACGCTGTGGATCTTAGCATCTTCAAACCTCCTTACTGAAAAAGCCCAGAGGCTCCCAGTCTGCTGCTGTGTACGGCCAAAGTCTTGTGCTGTATCCTTATATTGTACGCCTAGGGCACAAGAAACAATACGCTTTACTGAGCTCCATCCAGGAATACTGCTATGTTTGTGTCTGACTACTTGGCATTATGCGGCTTTGCGTTTTGTGAGTATTATTGAAATGTCTGTTTTTTTTTTTACTGCCAGTCTCATCATACTAAGCTTGTCAGGAGTTGGTGAAGCTTTTAGCAGTCATGTGTGGGTCACATTCACTCAAATGTAAACCTTGATTAACATGGACAAAATGACTGAAATTACTGTCATTCTGTAATGCACATTAAAAATCTATTAAACCTGGTCTCATTTGTCTGTTCTGCATTACCTGAAAATTCGGAAACATTAGGAAAGGAGTCTCCTCTCCCCAAGTTATAACAGAATGTGAGATGCTCAGTATCACCCACCCAAGTCCTGATGGAGAACAAAATGCTTGATCTCAGCCATTAAAGTAGTAATGACAACAACAAAAAACTAAACTTCCTATCACCCAGGGCACTAATCTGAAATAAGGGCAGATAGCAGATTTCTCCCTTAATATTTACCTGAAAGGTAAATTATGCTGCCTAACCTCTGGTACTCTGTAAAACAAAATGCTGTTTAATTTACCTTTACTTGAATATATATCTAATTGTGTATTCCCATCTGTGGTTGCAGAAGTTAAAATCTCTGGGGAGACCTAGAGAGTTCTCAGCTATGGTGGTCACCTTACCCTAGTCATAGGAAGTCATTCCTCCCAGCTGTACCATTTTAAGTGGAGTAGTCACGATTTGATACCAATCTCCTTTGTCCACCAATTCAATGGGACACGGAGGAAAAATTATTTTGTATGCACACATATTCAGTGCCTTAACACATCGCATAATGTGTGCAAGTGCCTCGTTCAAACATCAGGCAACAGATGGACAGAATACCAAAAGCATATGGGTGGAATCAGTACACATCTATGAGAAACCTTTATCAGGGACTTGCTTTTGTATTGTTCCGATCTGAGAAACATAGACTGTTCTTTTTGTTGAGTAATGCCTGGAAAACAAAGCATCAATCATGTCTCGGTTATATTTCTGAATTCTACGCATGAAGTCTGTAGACATCATTAACCTCTTCAAGAACATCCCTTTTTTCCATCTGAAAAAGCATTTTCTAGTTTATATAATGATGAAAGCGTGGATCAGAGTAACAAGCAACACATCATTTGTAAAGGATTAAAATTATATTTTCATGAACTGGTTTCTACATTTTCAAGGAATGGACCTGATGTATCTGCATGGGTCATAAACACACAGATATAAACACAGCATCAGACTAACACTCCAGAATCCTAGTGAGATTAGTATGGAAGCTAAATTGCTGTATGTAATTGATTGGAAGCTCTAGATTGTAAGCTTGCGAGCATGGCTCTCTGCCTCATGTACCGGTCTTTTCTAGTTTGTCTAACTTAGTATGTAGTTCCCTTCTATGCTCTGTACCTAGCGCTACGTAAATTGTTGGCGCTATATAAATAAATGTTAATGTAATGTAATCAATCACAATTGTGACTCACATCAGACAGATTCTTTATCTTCTGTGGACTATATTTTCTATGATGCAGGGACTATAAAAGTAGCAAAGCATTATGGGAGCCATATTTCCCCAAAGCTATCTGGGGCCTATTCACTCAAATTTGAGAATAGCAAAAAGAGATCAAATTAGGAGGTGGAATTTGACAGGAAAAAAAAATGACCTGCCAATTATAATGCCAAGTGTGACTTACATCCAACAGGTTCTTTATCTTCTGCGGACTATAATTTCTATGATGCTAGGACCACAAAAGTAGAAAAAAGCATCATGGGAGACATATTTCCCCAAAGCTCTCTGAGGTATATTCACTAAAATTTGTGGAAAGCGAGAAGAAATCAAATTAGGAGGTGGAATTTGACTGGAAAACAAAAATTATCTGCCAATTCTTGCACTATTCCCAAAAATAAATTTGACCTCTATCTTCCTCCATTTTGGAACTCCCTTTCATAAAATGAGTTCAAACTGGGAGGTGAGTTGGACAAAACAAAAAAAAAAACAAATAAAAAAATGTAATTAATAAAAATAAATATTTTGTTCCCTGGGTTCCGAGGGGTTTCAAAAATGGCCCCAGACCTCTAATATGTATGGGGAACCATGGCAAGAGGCCCGCCCCCCCCCCAATAAAAAATGGTGCCGGAACAGCCAAAGGCTCTTGGCCCCCTAAACTGCATATGGGGGGTAAGTGGCCACATATGCAGTTTAAGGTGCTGGGAGCCTTTGGCCAGCACCCGGCACCTATGCTTATAGAATTGGGGGGATCAGAGGCACTTTCCATAGTCCCAGTAGTGTATCTTCCATAAGGCAAACAAGGCACTCACCTGGAGCAGAACTTTGTCAGAGAGCGGCACTTTGCCAGAGGGTGTTAAAGCACACTTCTGGTGCTTCAAACATTTTCGCTCCATCCCCCACCGTTCAACAAGCTTTTGCTCCTTCCAATTAATTCAGGGTGATGTGGGCATGTAATGGACGTGGTGGGGATATGTAATGAGGGTGATGGTGGCATGTAATGGGGGTCATGGGGCATTTAGTGTGTATGCAATGTGGGTGATGGGGTGATTAGGCATTTAATGTGTGATGGGAATGTAATGGGGTGATCGGGCATTTAATGTGTGTGCAATGTGGGTGATGGGGCATGTCGTAGGTGGGCTACGTGGGTGGGAGGGTGTCCAAATTTTGTCTGTCTAGGGCAGCACAAAACCAAGATATACCACTGCCTGGTCCCATATATGTTTTAGGGTTTGGGGGGGGGGGGGGGGTGATTTCAGAAGTCCCAGGAACCTGTTTATAAATGGGATTATTAATTACTTTTTAAAATATTTTTTTCAATGGGGAAAAGTTTTTTTCTCCATTAAAACTTAGCCTGAAACCCACTATTTTTCTTTCCCCCACACAAATGAATAGAGAGAGAGTTTAATCTTGCTCCCTTCCATCGCGGCACGGTTCACCTCATTTATATCTTATCAAAATGGTTAGTGAATACCATAGTGAAATGAGGCATCCAAGCGGGAAGGGGTGAATCTGTTTGAAGTTGGAGTTCAAGATTAGTCCTTATCTTGAACTCTAATCCTGGGTTTTAGTGAATAGACCCCATTGTCTCATAGCAGAGGCGTAACTAGAAACCACCATGCCCCGGTTCAAAAATTGCCCCGGGGCCCCCCGACCCAACCATGAAACTCCACCCCAGAAATGCCACTTACATGCCTCCCAACTGTTCCTCTTTGTGACTGGCCTTGTCTTATATCTAGAATAGCCTTATACCTATCCCATGCATGCTTAAACTCCTTCACTGTATTAACTTCTACCACTTCTACTGGAAGACTATTCCATGCATCCACTACCCTGTCAGTAAAGTAATACTTTCATTAGTCCCTGGCCTTATCGTATATCTAGGATAGCCTTATACCTATCCCATGTATGCTTAAGCTCCTTCACTGTATTAACCTCTACCACTTCTGCTGGCAAACTATTCCATGTATCCAGTACCCTCTCAGTAAAATAATACAAACTTTCGGACCTCCACTGTATTAACCTCTACCTTTTTTGCTGGAAGACTATTCCATGCATCCACTACCCTCTCAAAATGTAATACTTCCATTAATCCCTGGCCTCATCTTATATCTAGAATAGCCTTATGCTTACACTCCTTCACTGTATTAACCTCTACCACTTCTGCTGAAAGGCTATCCCATGCATCCACTACCCTCTCAGTAAAGTAATATTTTCATTAGTCCCTGGCCTTCCCTTATATCAAGGATAGCCTTATGCTTATCCCAAACATGCTTAAACTCATTCATATATTAACCTCTCATCCACCACCACCTTTCTGGACACAAAAAAACGTTAAAATATGGTGGACCCCAAATATATGTATATAACTAGCTGCATGTATACTTATATGAACTTTTTAATATATTCAACTATTTTCATATGTAATGAAAATGTTATTGAAAAATTGTTAATTTCTTATTTTTATTACGTTTCCCTGCACCCACATTGCACCTAAAGGTCTTAACACAGCACTATACAGTACCCAAAGAACTTGGCTTGTACTCATATTGCACCCACACGATTTGGCATGGCGCAGTATACATTTGCCCGCCAGAACATACCACAGTGTCACATTGTCCCACTGAACTGCCCCTGCAGAACATGCCACAGTGTCCCTTTTACCCCATAGTACATGTTATTTTCCCCCCACAGAACATGCCACAGTATCAATTTGGCCACAGCCAATTTGCCCATTATGCCACGATTAGCCACTATTGCCAATATGCCACAGCCAGATTTCCAATATGCCACAGCCAATTTTGCCCATTTGCCAGTTATTTGCCCATTTGCCAGTGTTAATTTGGCCATTTGCCAGTTATTTGCCCGTGTTATTTTGCCCATTTGCCAGTGTTATTCTGCCCATAATTTGCCAGTTATGTGCCCATTTGCCAGTGTTATTTAGCTCATTTGCCAGTTATTTGCCCATTTGCTAGTGTTATTTTGCTCATTTGCCAGTTATGTGCCCATTTGCCATTGTTATTTGCCTATTTGCCAGTTATGTGCCCATTTGCCAATTATTTGCCAGCTATGTGCCAATTTGCCAGTTATTTGCCAATTATGTGCCCATTTGCCAGTTATGTCCCAATTTGCCAGTGTCATTTGCACATTTGCCAGGTATGTGCCCATTTGCCAGTTATTTGCCAGTTATGGGCCCATTTGCCAGTGTTATTTGCCCATTTGCCAGTTATTTGCCTGTTATGTGCCCATTTGCCAGTGTTATTTGCCCATTTGCCAGTTATTTGCCTGTTATGTGCCCATTTGCCAGTGTTATTTGCCCATTTGCCAGTTATGTGCTCATTTGCCAGTGTTATTTTCTTATTTGCCCGTGTTATTTTGCCCATTTGCCAGTGTTATTTGCCCATTTGCCAGTTATGTGCCCATTTGCCAGTGTTATTTGCCCATTTTTGCCAGTTATTTGCCTGTTATGTGCCCATTTGCCAGTGTTATTTACCCATTTGCCAGTTGTGCCCACTTGCCAGTGTTATGTGCCCATTTGCCAGTTGTGCCCATTTGCCAGTTATGTGCCCGTTTGCCAGTGTTTTTTTCCCATTTGCCAGTGTTATTTTCCCATTTGCCAGTTATGTGCCCATTTGCCAGTTATTTGCCTGTTATGTGCCCATTTGCCAGTGTTATTTACCCATTTGCCAGTTGTGCCCACTTGCCAGTGTTATGTGCCCATTTGCCAGTTATGTGCCCATTTGCCAGTGTTATTTACCCATTTGCCTGTTATGTGCCCATTTGCCAGTGTTTTTTTTCCCATTTGCCAATGTTTTTTTCCATTTGCCAGTGTTATTTGCCCATTTGACAGTTATGTGCCCATTTGCCAGTTATTTGCCTATGTGCACGTGACGTTTCCGGTGGATAGGATGAAAAGCTGGGGACCGCATCCGATGGATGCCAATCTCACGGCTGCTGCCAGAGAGTGACTGTCTCCGTGTGAGACAGTCACAGGGGCAGCCGGGGCCCACGGGGCAGCTGCCTTGGGCCCCAAGAATGAATGGGCCCTTGGCAGCTGCCCCGTTTGCCCGCACATTTTAATTTTTTTAAATGTTTTTATTTTTTTTGTGTGCAGTGGTCGCAGGGTGGACGGGCCCCTGGAGTGACGGGCCCGGTCGCAGCTGCGACCCCTGCACCAGTGGTAGGTACGCCGTTGTCTCAGCGCATGATGTTCTTAATTTAAGCACCTGCTTTTTGTCATTCTTTCCAATTTAGGATTAAGTTGATTCCCGGGCTACTAGCTGATTGCCGTTAAACAGACAGACAGCCTTCTCTACATACATCATTTCTAATTAAAAGATTTATGTAGTGACATTAGACAGAATCTCAATAGTGCACTTCAGTGAGTAAGCCCCTTGTTTGTGGGGATTGCAGAAGACACAGTGGAAGCTAGGATGAATTGAACCAGATGTTGAAAGGCTTTTCTAAATATTAAATATTGCGTCCCAACTTCATCAAACATATATCTACCTTGACATTCCTGACCTAAATTAGGCAGCTTTATTTATAGACTCTTGCCTACTGACAATTTATTTGGTGAACCTACATAAAAGAGTGGCATTTAACTCCAGCTAAGAGGATTAACTAATTACACATTGGGTTTATGGTCCCCAATATGTTCCTAGGTGGCTTCTATGACATTTTTCTCATTAAGTTAATCCACATTGATGATTTACAGCTCATAGTCAGAGCCCTATCCCTGTGGTCCAGTTTCTGCGACCATGCTTATAATCAAAATAAAACTGGGAATATCTGTAGATCTTTAGTGTTTCACAGGTGGGGATGATGGCATAGAGCACATCTAGATTAATAGTAACTGGGTCACTTGACATTAATACTACATATTGATGTTGAAATCTCTGTTGATGATGAAATTTGGTGGTTGGATACATTTTACTTTTGTACAAGGTATTCAAGATGGCTACATGTCAAATTGGTATATTGTGCACCTCTAATGGGCATGCTATGTAAATATTCTTCTCACAGAGCACCAAGCACAGTCTTCATGATTCATTTATTCCTAATAGGCATTCACTAACAGGTTACCTCTCTTGGGCCTGCCATTGTTTATCCTGATTTGATCTCATCCCTGACCAGGATTGCTCACAATTATTCTTCCATTCCTTGTGATCATCAGTTACTGGACTGTACTGTGATCCTGCACTTCAGCACCAACATTAATCTTGGTGTAAATTTCCTAGATTTTGTGATGAAAAATATCATGATATTCTTCGCTGTCCTTGCAGAGTGGGAACTAGGTGTTTCAGCACCCCAGGCAAGAAAAAAATATGTCCTCCTTCAATATAGTTTGGTAGCAGTTATTTTGCAGAAACAAGTCCTGGCTTAGACCTCCTCCTGTCAAAGCACTCACATGATTGATACTCAATATCAGGTCACAAGGGGCAGGGATTAGCAGGTTTGTTTTATGAGAAGGGCCATTCATCTAGTTATGTAGTCATCATCACTGTGCCCCTAAGTTGTGTGCATCTAAGGTCTCAATAGACTCACCCTCTATATTGCTCTGTGTCCTTCTATAGACACTTTGCTTGTCCTTGACTATGGCTGGCACTAGGTTTGCGGAATGTGATCATCTTGACCAGATAACTACAAATCTATCTTCTCCAGCTATTTAAAGGATTACATGTCTGACTGGAGTTCATTCTGAGTGTCTGCAAAATATTAATAAAGTTGACCACTTTTCTATTGAATCAATGACTTTTCTGCTCACTTTTCAGAAATACATAGGTAAATAATGCATAAACCCCAGCATTGCCTTTGTGGGATTATGTCTTTGTACAACACACTCTTTAGTACAGCACACAGCACCCTGAACTTGCTCTGCATTGATACAAAATGCTCTTTGTATTTATGGAGAAAAGAAAAACAGATCCTTTTGGAATCAGTCTCTGGACACATTTTACAGTGAATGTTCTTTAGACATTATTGAGTTTGCACCAAAAGATTGTTGGATGTTCTCTGTTCCTCCCAAGTTGTACATTTGATTCACCCGCAGGGTCAGAAATAAACTCACACTGAATTACCTCTAAGCTCTGGTGCGTGGGTTGCTGCCAGGGGAACATTTGGCAGCTGAAGATGCTGTTATTTTTCTGCTGCACTTTGGAGTAGATTAGCAGGTACACACTGATATTTATACTGCTCATTACTATAAATTAAGCATAAGGAGAAGTATTTCACAGTGGCACCAGTCAAAGGTCTTTGAAAGTCAAACATGGCAATCTAAATGACAAGGATTTAAATTATTTAATCACTCTAGAGTCAACTCAATATTCCGCAGCTCAGATCCGAATCAGCAGTTTGGGACGTTCAGAAACCAAAGCCTCGGATCGGCACAAGTTTGCCTTTAAAACCATATATTTTTGGCTACCCGATATGCGACAATCAGCCCCAAATAGAATTCAGATTCAGGGATGATAGCCACACTATGGCAATTTCAATTATCTGATCTGCAGACTTCCGCTGGTCCCATAAATAAACAAAAAACCTTGCCTACCTAATAATAAGCATTACTGAGAACCAGCAAAATGGTTCACAACAAGTGCTCACAGGTCAAATGGCTCCCAGCCTCCCAATAAAATTACATCTCCCTTGAGGCTAGACAAATGCCCACAGACCCCAACTAAAAACTAAATAATTGCCCCCCTGGATCTGGGGCCTACTAATAGGCCCTAGTAGGGTTGCCACCTGGCCGGTATTTTACCGGCAGGCCGGTAAAATATTGGCATCAGGCCAATGTTAAGTCTATGGAGACAGTACCAAGGTCGGTATTTTTTTGAAGAAAAGGTGGCAACCCTAGGCCCTAGACCTCATTACAAATAAAAGCCAACATGTCAGCTGGAGGCTGACAATAGGCCCCCAGATCCCATTACAAATAACTGCACCCCTGGGATCTGGGGGCTGCTGATAGGAAAGGTAGGAGCAATTTTGTGATGAGACAAGTGGGAACACCAATATTCTGCACATGTGCATGGACACCCTGGAGATGCTGTGAACAAGCATTTTTTTGGACACAGCAAGAGATCTGAGCAACTCCTAGGAGTAAACCTGCAAATTTATGCTTTCAAATTAAGCAAAATCTACAAACAAAATGAAACTGTTAAAAGCATATATATATTTGAAGTGTCAGCTTTATTATGCTTTTATATGTCTGTGTTTTTTTTTATACTAGACTCAAATGATCCTTTAAATTGAAACACATTGCTTGATTTTGGCCTTGCTTGGTGACGTTTCACCCATAATTACACACAATTAGGCTGAGTTTCATTTTATAGACATGTAGGTAAGCATGATGAGGTATCATTTTCTTGTTTCATGCAATTTTCAGTAGCATGTAAATGCTGCTGATTTCCATAAATAATTTGCTTTCTCCAAATCATGGTGTTTACATTTTCATGTTCACCTGTATATAATCCACTAGGCCAGGGGCATTGAAATTTTTCCTCAAAAGGGCCCCATAATCAGAAATGCATGTGCGTGTTGGACTGCATTGTTTTTTCTTATTTGCAGTAATGGTGAAGAATAGCTTGTTAGCCATAGAACATGTTTTCTTATTTAGCAGTTATACCAAAGCAGTTAAAAACAAGTGTATAGGGATAATTGGTGTGAAATTTGCACACAGCCTCTGATTTAATAGGATGTCGTCTAGATGTAGGTTTGCCACCCAGATGGTATTTTACCAGCTGATCAGTAATAAATTGGCTTGCTGCTAATGTAAAGTCTATGGATGCAGGGCAGGTACTTTTTTTTTTCTTGGATGCAAGGACCTGAACAAAATGAAAATCTTTGGATTACCTTGATGTATTTCAGCACTCTTTCATACTTCCTAAAAAAAGAAAAAAGGTACAACTTGTAGGGTCAACGGGATAACCTCCCAAAAACCAGGACTGTCCACTTAAAGCAGGACAGTTGGGAGGTATGCTCTTTGGAGGAACACATGAGTCAGAAAACAGGCCTGCTTAGAATTTGTGTGCATTTCTTGCTATATCTTGTCTGTTGATTATACAGAGATACATAATATATTGGTGCTCTATAAATAAATAATAAAATCCAGACAGGAATGTTGTTGAGGTATGCGTTAGTCTTTGCTATGCGGATTGTACAATAGGACCATTGACCAAAATTGACCTGAAAAAAATCAAGCATTAAAGGGACTGCATCACCTAAACATTGATATAATATGGTAACATGAATTTGTCCACACTACCTACACTCTTAAAGCCACTTCTATGTGCACATTACCAACGTCAGTATTATGGAGTTCCATTACATACCTCCCAAATTTTATAATGTCCAAAGACAGACACTTTTATTTTGTGAGAGTGGCAATTTCAGTGACTCAGTAGCGAGTTGGTATCTATTGTACACATAGATGTACACATAGAAGTGGCTTTAAGAGTGTAGGTAGTTTGATAAGTCATTTAGAACAAGAATTAAGTATTTTATTTACACAAATTAATATAAATACACATTTACTGAAGTTTAAATGAACAAAAAGATATTGGCACGTATCATGTATGATATTGGGGTATAGATTCACGGGAGGAGAATATCATCTTGCCTCTTTCAAAGTCAATGCTAAGACCTCGCCTTGAATATGCAGTACAATTCTGGGCACCAGTCCTTAAAAAGGATATTATGGAACTAGAAAAAGTGCAAAGGAGAGCTACAAAATGAATATGGGGATTGGAGGATCTTAGTTATGAAGAGAGACTAAAAAAAATTGCATTTACATATGTTAGAAAAAAGCTGTATCAGAGGGGATATGATAACATTATATAAATATGTGCAGGGCCAATGTAAAGAGCTCTCCAGTGACCTGTTCATTAACTGAAATGTACAAAGAACAAGAGGTCACCCCCTGAGACTGGAAGAGCAAAGTTTTTTAAGACAGCAAAGGAAGGGATTCTTTACGGTAAGGACAATAAAGTTATGGAACTCACTGCCAAGAGAGGTAGTGCTATCAAATACAATAAATATAGTCTGGGTGTTTTTTTTTTATTTTTTAGAAAAGCAGAACATACAGGGCTATTAATAATAGAATAAGCATTAATAATAGCGCTTATTGATCCAACGAGAAATCTGATTGCCCTTTGGAGTCAAGAAGGAGGCACAATTCAAAATAGCTTCCTTAGGAGTTTTTTTCTCTTTTTTTCTTTTGGATATAAAGCTGGAATGATAGGAAGAAGGGTTGAACTTGATGGACTTGTGTCTTTTTTCAACCTAAATTACTATGTTACTATGATACTATGTTTATTGCTGTGGAGCTCTGTGATATTGTTAAACAAACCAACAATTCTGAGCTCCCAGGAAAGGGGGACAATGTAGTAGGAAAGAGGGACAGGGGGGTTGCAAATTTGGGAATGTTGTTCCCTAATTAGGCACACTTGGGAGGTATGCTATTATCCAGAATCCATGCCAGGATAAGGGCGCTGCTTTTTAGCCATTAGGTATTGCAGGAGAAAACAATAGCAACCTAGGTGTTTGGATGGAGGTCAAAAGAGGCACTAATCTGTCTACAAACTCATGGCTATGTTTTAGCTTCCCGAATAAGACCATGGATAGAAAATCTGATACTGAACCTGAATGAGATGGAACAGATAAGCATACTGGGTGTGGTCATCTGGAGTGTAAGATGAATGAGATGGGGCAAATAGAATGTAGGTGGGGTGTCTAGTACAGAGAAATGTAAAGCAAGAAGGTGAATAACAGAGCTGTAGTGTAAAGACTGATTGAGATGGAAATTAAAGCAATGATTATAAGAACCCTATCTGCTGTAGAAGTCGATTGACAAGAAACAGAATATATATAAACAGGGTAGAGGTCAGCTGCTGAAGCTAATTCATTATGGACTGAATTAATTTAAGGAGGACGATCTGGTACACATGCTGATTGCATTGTTTAAGGATGAATATGAAGGGGAGGTGTGATGTTGCAGCTGATTGACATGGACCTGGGTGAATGTACCAGGTATAGGTCAGACTGATTTATAGGCTGATTAACATTGTCCTGAATAAATGTAAGAGGAGAGGGTTAATGTGTCAACTAAGACATGATTGGGGTATAAAATAATGAATGTATATGTTAGTGTCTGTTGTAGATTAATTGACATGGACAATGACATCTTATGATATGTTACAAGTTATTACCTATCAGCAACCTTAAGAATGATGTAGGATTTCTATGTGACCTTTTCTCTTGCAGGTATATGTCACACTATTGCCAGTTACGTGTCAGAACAGATTTACAAAGGGCAATTTATACGCAATGTCTAAATCGGGTGATCAGTAAATACAATCTCTAAAACTGTCTTGACCTTGAGAAGGATTTAACTTGATGATCAATCTGCTGAATGCTCACCTCATGCAATGTCCTGACAATGGAAGCAATGAGCAGCAAAGGTGTGATGTATAATGATTAGAGGAAAGTTATAACCAAAACAACAGTAATCCTCCAAATCATGGTTTCCATCATTATATCATTATAGTTAATGATCTGCAATAGAGGAGACAATCTCATTTTTATGTACAGTCATTGTGCTCGTGTTTGTAAGCAGAAATGTGTATCTTTGCTTATTTAGTACATTGTCTATACTTCCTTCATAAAAAGGTCACTTCTAAAGAGATCTAAGAAAAACAATGAGTGTGCTCTGTCTGCAGCATTCCATTTTAACACTATGTGGTGTCTCATAAGGGCCCTGTAGAGAAATGTTCTGGCTGCTTACTCCGTAACTGCACATATATTCATAGAGAGCTTCCTTCCTCCCTACATGTTCTTTGTGAAGCTGGGTCAGAGTGTCTGGAAATTTGAAGTTGTGCTGTAGAATTGGGATTTAATGTGATTGAATAAGTAGCAGTTACCAAGGTCATCTTGTTCTATTTGTGGCTATAAAAGTAGATAAATGTATATTAAATCTGATCATGCCAACCTCAAGAAGGTGGTTATGGCTCACTCTTGTTGTCTCCATAGCAGAAAAATATGAGAATAAAGTAAAATGTGCTTTATCTTGTACCGGCAAAACATCTAAAATGTAGCAAGGCTGAGGAAAGCAACTTTATTAGTGGTTTCCCACAGGTGCCAAAGAACCATTTCCGTACCTTTCTGGGGAATCCAGTTATGGGCCTATTTCTGCCATCACGTGTTTATTGCTTGTCACATTACACTGTAATTTTACTGCTGCATCTTTTCCTGTCACTGTATGGTAGGATGACCAATAAAGAAATAAATCCTGTGTAATGGCAGTTTATCCTTTTAGAGTCTTAAAAATACAGCATAAAAACACAAAAATGTTACATACACCAGACCCAGTTAATAACTTTGCTCATTTTCTACCTTTTCTAATACTACTATACAGCAACTCTGGCAGTATGCAAAACATTACACATACGTGTGTTAAATGTTTGGAATGGGATACATAACAACACAACACTCCTAGATCCACAAAAGTAGTAACCAGAAGACCCTGTAGTTATACTAAAATACAGCTTCAGTGGTTCTTGGTAATTCTTGGTAACTCTTAAAGTTTGCCCAAGATACACTCTTGCTGAAGGTTTAAATAAAGAAGAATATAAATGTAAAGGAGATCATGAAATTCGCCCATGAGCAATACCTTTTGGAATGGAAGCACTGATTAGAAATATATGCTAAAATAAAAATGTAATATCTTGTGAAGTGTTAGTGATAGAACCAAATTCAAAAAGCATTTCATTCCTTATGATGTGGCTATTTAAATACAAAGTTAAATGAAGATTATGCAAGTTAAATATAATAAGTATTTATTACATGAATATACATTTTAATATATTGACGTTAGTTTAGATATTTGACAGTGAGTAAGGGAAGCAATTTTTGTTTGAACTTCTGATCAGTCAGTCCTTAAAGTTAAAAAGGAAGAACAAAAGTACAAAGGAAGTACACTAGTGCAAGTTATAATAGTTCCCACTGCGTAGGATTGAAAAAGATGTGCAATCATTTCAAATATTTCAAATGTAGCGAAAGACTGAAAGCTTTTCAATGCATTTTTAAATGTCTCTTTTCAGTAAATTAAATTAGTATTTTATCTACAAAACATTTCTTTTTTAAGGACTAAGAGAAAAGGCAATTCAAGGCACCCTGTAGTCCATTGTATGTTCTTTTCCATGGCTGGCTGTGTCTCAAAGACAAAATCCAGACACTTGTTGTGAGGTTTTTATTTCCATCCTCAACATGGGGTGAAGTGTTTGTCTGTTGTTTGCACGTCCTCATGGCGAGAGGCATTGGGGGAAATCGTCGTAGCCAAAATAATTTGATAGAATCATTTTTTTAATAAATGGCAGATGATGAGTGAAGGCTTGTTTGGAAACAGCACGACGAGAGTTATGTGTTATATTAGGAATAAACAGGTTTCTTCCCGGAGAAATCTAGTTATAAATGACTTTGATTCTGTGGAAAGAATCATCTCTATCATGCTACAGACCTTGCTCATAAAATGTATTTCATTTTAGGCCAGCTACTGCTGTGTAATCACATCCTGATTGCTCTTATGACCTTGGACTTATTAAAGTCCTCTTGCTCGCCTGGTCTGTTTGAGAGACTGAAGCTCCCCCCCCCCTTCCTCAGCCCCCTCAGCAATATCCATGCAAAGCAGCTTATAGTACTGTAAGGCGAGGGGCTGATTCCAGTAATGTAGTGATCAGAGAGAGGCAATGACCTCCAATGTTAACAGTCATTAACCTGCCCCTCTAAATATTATCATTTTGATATATATAAGGTCTCTTCAAGGTGGCCATAATAAAAGGCTTTCTGATTTAAGTGTGAGATCAGCAAAATAGAGGGTTGAAACTTTATAGTTATGTTATATCTTTAGAACACAGATCTAAACACATGGAACTGAATTACATTATTCACGATAACATTTGTGGTTATCTAATAGAGAGCACTGGTTGATCGAGAGGGTAATTTACCTGGCTACTACACAGAATGCAGAGCGTACCTGCTCAAAACCCATGATACTGAAATAAACCATTGTGCATTTCCCTTAAGAAAAAGAGTAAAGCACAGTAATTCCACTATCGTTGTTCGGCTGACTGCAAAAATCCCCTATTAAATTTTTTTTATAATTAAAATAAAAACAATGCATAGCTTCATCAGAACCATCAGTAACCAGGTTGGAACCACTGATTCTTCCACATCTTCTCCAACACCCCAAAAAAGTGTTCCCATGACCTTATCATAACCCAGGGGGAGCCAGCAATTATTGTGAGATGCCCTGATTACAAAAAAAACAGCCAAACTACATTATTCTGGGTCCGTCAAAATGCAATACACGCCTCCAAATATTTAAAGTAGACTCAATCTCCTAACCTAAAATTAACATGTTCAACATAATCTGTGAACAGGGGATGACCAGTACCCTGGCCATTATTACTAAATAAGTTAACTGCAATACTGAAAAAAAGAGTTAAAAAGTGCGATACCTCTTGAATCCTCATCTTTGCCCAATGGCAACAGGTACCCCAAAAATTAAAAACTAGTAAAATAAAAAAAACATTAAACATACCGACACTATTAAAAAAAACAATTGTCTGAGTTCACATCGGCCACAGGGTTGATGATAGCATGCAGAAAATTGTGCAGACTAGATGGACCTTGTTGTTCTTATCTACCTAGACATTCTATGTTTCTATGTAGTAATAAGTAATGTTAACATTGTCTCCTGCTAAAATTATTCTGGTGTTTTATTGTTGTTCAATGCTAGATCTACAGATATGGCCTAGCTTTTGCTAGAGAGCAAAAAAAAAACCCTTGTTTTTCTCTTCGGTTAATGATGAACTCACGGGCTTGTGGGTTGTGGGCTGATTGACTACTAAGCACGCCATCAGGGACAATTGCATGTTTTGGACATGAGCAGCCGTTACGCAAAGATCAAATTTTTATATGTGAGGATCTATCTATATTTAATGCAGGAACGGAAGTCTTGCCGACATAATAGAACTAGGAGTTTATTGATCAGCAAGCGCAGGTCTGCAGGTCAAGAACACTTTGGCTCATGAGCAAATCAATGCTATAACTCCTTTAGCTGGGATTTCAAAACTGGTATATGAAAGTTAATAGAGGCTAAATCCATAGTATCTGAGTATCCATGGAAAACTCTGATTGTGTTGTGAATATAACATTGAGTCTGGAGTCTAGTTACCATAGAATCATCACAATTAGAACCTATTTAGCAGCTTTCTTCCTATAAATGATTACAAATGAATGTTCTGATTTATATCTGTATATTCAAACAGTTTGTAATTAAATGTATCCTTATCGTTTCTGCTCCTTTTCCCAGCACAGAATCAATTGACAGGAATTTGTGTTGCATGAAGGTATAAGTTCACCCTCTTGAGGGTTGAAGGTTTAACCTTGGTCCTCTGAGCAGAGGAGGATTAATATTACTGATGAGTAATGCATTCTCTGGACACATGGAGACCTTGCTTTCCTTAGTGATGGAGACTTGATCTTGGTTTTAGAGGGCCATAGATTTGAATTGACTAAAGATTGATAGCTGCTTGACCTCTCCAAGATCTGGCATTGCCTGTATGGTTTGACTGTGCTTACCTAGAGACAAATGTTTGACACTTTGCTCACATCCTATTATGTTTTTTTAATTATTTGGTAGGATAAGGGTCTGAACTTGTCCATCGAGAAGATGAAGTTATCAAACTGTTTATCATGTAAAGAAAAATGTGCCCATGATCGAATGATCTTCTGTGTGTCCAGCCTGGGTGTATAAGTGGCGATGATCCTATTTCAATAAAAGAAATAAGTAGCATTATAATTTAAGAAAAAAGATTGAGACACCTTTACTTTATAAGATGAATAAATAAGACTTGGCTCTGAATGTGCTACTATATCTCGCATTAGTATAACTGTCTTCGGAGAAGGATGACAGTGCTTAAGTCTGGCCCTCGGTCCATCTTTTCTGTAGAATTAATAAAAACACATCAGAGGGTGCATGTACATTTGGAGAAATAATGACAAAATCTTAGTATTTGGTAGTGCACTCACAAAACTCCTTATAGAGAAGTAATACTGTTTTATTCCACAGCTCTATAAAATAATAAAAAAATCTCCAATGTCACAGTAACATCGGTTTCCTGAAAAAATGGCATTGACAAGAAATGGTGGCACAACAGTGAATGATATGCAAAAGCACTTATAGATGCATACCAACCAAACCCGGTCTGTAACCAAACCCATCCTCTCTTGAACTAAGCACGTCACCAGCAATGGCAAGTCTGTGTAGGTACCACAGAGCCCATACACCAAGTAGGTATCACAATGTAACCTGCATACCACAGACATAGCTCTTCTATGCTACCGCTAATAAATATAGCTATGGGTCATTTAACTGACTTACTCCTTCTTGGCACTCCAAGCTGTTCTAACTATAAAAAAAAATCAGAATGAATGAAGCAAGGTTGACATAGGTCCAAAAATCACAAGTGCCCACAACGAGGGCACAAACAAGTAATCCTATTTATTGAACAAAAAGCATGACAAAACAAGGGTGATGGCAAAGGTGATTACTGCTGGTTCCTTGTCTTCTGTCACCCCCATTTTGTCATGCTTTTTTGTGTGCAATAAACAGTATTATTTTGTTTGTCATTGACATTTTTGGACTTGTGTTCCTTGTCACTCGCTTCATCTGGTCTGGTCCGCTCCCACCACATACTTGGCCATCGTGCCATCAGAGTTGCTGGCTTGTATGAGTTTCCATGGCAATGGCCCTCGCCCTCTATTAACTTCTGTTGTCATTGGGAACGACAAAACTGCAATCTTCCACTAGATGCGACATTCATTTGTGGCAAAGCCCAGATGAAACTCTGACTGTCTCACCATAGGCAACTAACAACATCAGGCTAACAATTTTACCCGTAAGATGCTAATCCATTAAAAACTATATTTTTAAACTAAATAATGAAACATTAATTTATAAAAACTTAGGAAAACATTTCCAACATAATAAAAATACGTTACCCAAATAAATTGAAAAGAGGGTAAGAACCTTAAGGATTGTTATAAAGTGACAAATGCAAAGAATGTTTATTTTTTTTATATAGGCACACATTATTTTAATTTTTAAATAGCTGCCAAAAAACCCAAATCAGAATTATGTAATCATTTTAGTGTATTGGTTTAAGACAAATTAGCCATTACCCAGAAGACACATTTCATACAATACTTTTCACATTTGTAGTTATGGAATTTTGTGGTTCCTACACAGATTAGTTCTCAAGGCACAGAGCATGGCTTAAGGGTTTATTCAGGTAGCTCCAATGTTTGGAGCTAAACTTGGAGCATATCTGTGATATGAATGGTTCTGAAAATCAGACTGAAATATGGCATAACTGAAGTGGTAGCCACAAAGCCTGCATTATATCATATAGGGACTTCAGAGATTGAAAAAGATAGCTAAAAACCTACCAAAATTCATCCAAAAATGAATCCGAAATGAAATGCCCAGAGTTTCACAGTGAAGGAGAACTAGCATTGGCCTGTTACCTATACCAATGCTATAACTTGGTCCTAGGAGCAGCAGCCATGAAGATAAAAAAACAGCAATGGCAGTCATGGATGCAGTCAATGCAGTGTGCAGGACTGTGGAGGTTGTGAAGAAATGGTATGCAATTATTTTTACAACTGCACTATAGACCTAATTTTAAATTGCACTACACACATAACTCAAAGATCTATAGTTGATCTAACAAATTTATTAGCTTTGTGAAGGCTAGCTAGGACTGCACAGATCGGTAATGATGCACATGTTAAATGTCTGTCACACATGTACACGCTCTAACGCTGTGTGTATAGAATAGTAGCAATTCAGAACATGTTAGCTGTAGTGTGGGAAGGCAGCACGTTTCAGGAATTAACATGTACAAATGAGTGCTGCAAATAGCTCAGGGCCATGGGAGGTACAGTTGAAAGCTGCAGTACATGAGAATATCTGTGTAGTGGAATATCTGAAGATCTGTGTTAACACAGGCACATAGGAGAGTGTAAATATGTATTTGTTCACATTAATATGTTTATATAGACATGAATAGATAGATGTATTGATATATGTACAGATTGATGTATTGAGATCTATGTATAGTTAGTTGTATATTTGTTTGTAAATTGTATAAGATATACAGCTGATATTTGATATGATACAAATATCACTGTTCTTCTGTGTCTGTTTCACTCTGATATCAAGAGGCAGGTGAAGAGGAAGCTATCCACGCAGCTGCAGTCACCAGAATAACTGTTTTTACGTGCCCTATATTTAACAAAAAATTATATATATTTTTATAAAAGGTATATAGCTTTCGTTTGGATTCTATTACCATTACCTGCCATAAATGTGGCAGTTACATCATTAATTATGCATTTTTGGATGTCACTCACCATTTCATCACATATTCACTAATCTAAAAGTTGTGCAAAGCCATGTGTCACTATGCTGTCACCTTCACCAGAGCTTGAATTAGCAGGAAATAGTGTTATTGGCACATGCATTTAGTGAGGAATTTAGGTTAGGCTTAGGAGGGCCTAAAGTTTAGGGGAATTAGGTTTAGGGGGATACTAAGGTTTTTGTAATTATAATTATGGGTAACTTATGGGGAATATTCTTTCATTCAACACATATCCCAATTAATGTGTATGTATTTTGATATACGTGTAATAGATGCTCGATATAGAACTTTATTGGCAATTACTTTTCTGGTTTTGTGACAAGCGATAACCAGAGCACTACAATTTTAAGTCTCACGTTATCATAGCTAAAATCACTGGTCACATAAATCAGCCATTTCTCAGCAAGATAACAATGGAAAGTGGGTAAGGGGATAGATGAAAATATTATTCCGGGGATGGGACAGTTCATCACGGCTGCTTCTATGCAGCCGCTTCACTGCAACCTCTCGTACAATGGGCAGTTCATCGCGAGAGAGGTCATCGGAGGACAGTTCATTGTGGGAAAGTTCATCTCAGGATCGCATTGAAGGTTAGTATTTTTAGTATTAGTGTTAGTATTAGGGCTTAATATAAGGGTTTAGGATTAATATTAGGTGTTAATATTAGAGGTTACTGTTAGTATCAGGGTTTGTAGTTAGTATTAGGGCTTAGTATAAAGAGTTAATATTTGGATTCGGGGTTAGTATGAAGGGTTTGGATTAGTGTTAGAGGTTAGCATTAGGGTTTAAGATTAGTATTAGGATTAGTATTAGGGTGAGTATTAGGAGTTAGTATTTGGGCTCAGCGTTAGTTTTAGGGGGGATTCATTTATTTGGGGAGCTTAATACTGTATTTGTAAGCACTGACAGATCAGCACTGAACTGTCAGCACTTACACTGCCGCTGTGAAACGGCCGCATTGCAATTCAACTCTGACAGTTTAGCGCTCAAACTACTGAACTATCACTAGTGTAATGGACGCGATGAGCTGTCCTAGGTGCCCTTATGCCACACCACCTGTTGTGGCACAAGTAAAAAATAGTGTCACTCTTGGCCTTGAGGGCAGTATATGACCTTACAGCTAAAACTGGACTAGAAAGCTCTTGTAACCTTAAGGAGATGGCTTAAGATGAGGGGGTTGCAGTCGAAAAACAGCTGGATGGTTGTAGTTTGCAGGGAAGATTGCTGTGTCCTACAAAACATGACATCTGGTGACACTGTAGTTTAAAAAAGACACTGTCACCTTTGATCAAGTCACCATGTGAGTATAAACTGTTAGGATTCATCAGAGAGTAATGCAGAGTGTGCTAAATACTTGAACATACAAATGGCGGCTGCTTCACAATCTTCTCAACTTAATAATTAAGCTCACCAGCTGGCATTATCATTGTAAGTGCAGGGAGGTGAATAATAAATGTGTATAAACTGTGCTGTGATTTAAAAGGTGCTTCTTCCTGACTTTCAAAAGGCCTTGACAACTTGCTATCTCTTATCCATCATACTGTTAATCCCCACAGCAATAGTAAAGTATATGTAGCCATGCAAAAAAGTTAAAAAGTTTTATAAAGGATAGGGAACCCATGACATTAGTAGATGCCAGGGAATCTCCAATAAACAGCATTCATGTCTTTAATGCTCACTTGGTGGCCATTAACAAGACATTTATGTATGGTAATATTAAACATATAAACACCCCAAATGGACAGTTCATTTAACATCATTGGCAAAGTAGACAATGTGGATTTAAGATCACAGTAGGGACTCTAAAACTCTAGAAATGTAACTGTAGAGTATAAATATAAAAACTTCTCTGTGAATTGAGCTGGAAGAAATTCAAGCAAACAAACAAATTGATAAATATTTTTTTAATTGATGACATCATCTTGTGTGCAAATGCTATGTTGGAAAACATGTACTTATCAAACAATGTGACGACACATTTGAAAAGCAACTTATGGTAGTCTATGCAATTACATGCAGTTTTGCTTACATGGCCAATATTTAGTTATTCTTTACATTGTAATTTGCATGTAGGTAACAGTGCCCCTTTAACTGTAATACTCCCATAGATGGAATAAAACATGTATACCCCATACCGAAGCGTTATGTAAGCAGTGGGAAAATCCACACTAAGCTGCAGCCAGGCAGTGATTGAATAGAGAAACCACAACAGGGATTTGAGGAGGAAGATCTGCATTGATCCTAAAAACCACATTTAAAACTCATTAAAAGGTTTACTGTTAGAACTGAAGTATGGTTTGTGATCACTGGTCTCTACAGCTGTGGTGTATAGGTTGTTTGCAGTTATGCTCCCAATGAAAACACAACATAACTATAAAGCTAGCTGAAATAATATGAATTATTCCTAGATTATTTGGGGAGTTACAAGGTCTTACTATAGAAAATAACAAATACAGCAATATTTTATTTGGGTTGTAGTCATTGGCGTATCTTGATTTTGTGCTGCCCTAGGCAGACAAAATTGGGCCACCCCCCGCCCACATTGCACACCTAAGACATGCCCCATAACCCATGTTGCACACTCACGTTAAATGCCCAATCACCCCATTACATGCCCCCATCACCTACATTGCATACACACTAAATGCCTCATCATCCTCTGGCAAAGTGCCGCCCTAGGTGGGTGCCTTGTTTGCCTTGTGGAAGATAGACTACTGGTTGTAGTTAGGATGGACCAGTGTCAACAATCTGAGTTGTTTGTGGACAGGGCCAGGACAGACATGAGTGGTGATATGATACGGTTTGTATCTCAGCCTAAAAAAACGGAATATTGACAAGTCTTTATTTGGAATGTTGTAACCATTAGGGAAGGTACATAATTCACATAACATTTTAATTAACACAAGCCAAAGTTTTAGTCTTTTTTTCCTCTAACCTGCTCAAATTCACTGCTCAGTGACCATAGAATCACAAATATACAGATTTAAAAGTCACAATCCGATCCGTACATTACGATAAAAGACGCATAATTATATCTGAATCATATCTCATCTTAGGAGAGAGGGTTTTGGATGGCAGGTCACTAAACATCTAAACGTGCTACAGCAGATCGAAATGGGCTCATTTAATTTGGCATCATTAAATCCCGACTTCAGTAGAAATGCACCAATCTTTTCCAAACGTACTGATTTTTGGTGCTTTGCAGCATTATTGAGAGCAATCAAAAGATTTGTATTAGCACCAGTATTCTATTGTAATTTACAGCACTAGCAATCATACGTAGTGAGTGATAATACGTTATGACTCATATATTATGAGTGATATTTAAACTAGGCTCAGATTACAAGTAGCTGCAACAAATGTTAAAGTTATTAAAAACAAACTAAGGAAAAGCAATAATGATCAAATCTGTGCAAAAGTGTAACTAACAAGGTGTAAGTCACCAATATGTTTCTAAGTTTACCCCAGATTTTGGTCCAGGTCAAACATAAACGTCTCCAGGTAGGGCAAGTAGTATTTAGCCTCTCCCACTCCCCATCTGACAAACTACCTTACTCAGATTCTGTGGTGACACCCTTTTTTTGGAGTTGTACTCAGTGGCGTCCCGAGGGGGGGGCGGGGGGGGCGGCCCGCCCCAGGTGCCACTTACTAGGGGGGTGCCACCGGTGCTGCCGGCACCCCCCGCGCTGCTTACCTTTTTTTTTTTTTTTTTTCAGGCGGCCGAATCCTCTGGATGCGGCCGCCGGGTGAAAAATAAAAAACCACAGCGACCGGATGTGACGATACGTCACATCCGGCGACTGTGTTTCCCTCCTCCGTACAGGAGGGAAGAGAAGACTGCACGGAGGAATCGTCCGTCCGGGAGAAGCAGCGATTTGGTAAGTGATGGGGGGGGGGGGGGGGGGGGGGCTGGCACTATATTACTGGGTTCTGACTGGCACTATATTACTGGGTTCTGGCTGGCACTATATTACTGGGTTCTGACTGGCACTATATTACTGGGCTCTGGCTGGCACTATATTACTGGGCTCTGACTGGCACAATATTACTGGGCTCTGACTGGCACTATATTACTGGGTTCTGGCTGGCACTATATTACTGGGCTCTGGCTGGCACTATATTACTGGGTTCTGACTGGCACTATATTACTGGGTTCTGGCTGGCACTATATTACTGGGCTCTGACTGGCACTATATTACTGGGTTCTGGGTGGCACTATATTACTGGGCTCTGACTGGCACTATATTACTGGGTTCTGGCTGGCACTATATTACTGGGTTCTGGCTGGCACTATATTACTGGGTTCTGGCTGGCACTATATTACTGGGCTCTGACTGGCACTATATTACTGGGCTCTGGCTGGCACTATATTACTGGGCTCTGACTTGCACTATATTACTGGGTTCTGGCTGGCACTATATTACTGGGCTCTGTCTGGCACTATATTACTGGGTTCTGACTGGCACTATATTACTGGGCTCTGGCTGGCACTATATTACTGGGTTCTGGCTGGCACTATATTACTGGGTTCTGGCTGGCACTATATTACTGGGTTCTGACTGGCACTATATTACTGGGCTCTGGCTGGCACTATATTACTGGGTTCTGACTGGCACAATATTACTGGGCTCTGACTGGCACTATATTACTGGGTTCTGACTGGCACTTTATTACTGGGTTCTGGCTGGCACTATATTACTGGGTTCTGACTGGCACAATATTACTGGGCTCTGGCTGGCACTATATTACTGGGCTCTGACTGGCACAATATTACTGGGCTCTGACTGGCACTATATTACTGGGTTCTGACTGGCACTTTATTACTGGGTTCTGGCTGGCACTATATTACTGGGTTCTGGCTGGCACTATATTACTGGGTTCTGACTGGCACAATATTACTGGGCTCTGGCTGGCACTATATTACTGGGCTCTGACTGGCACAATATTACTGGGCTCTGACTGGCACTATATTACTGGGTTCTGGCTGGCACTATATTACTGGGCTCTGGCTGGTACTATATTACTGGGTTCTGACTGGCACTATATTACTGGGTTCTGGCTGGCACTATATTACTGGGCTCTGACTGGCACTATATTACTGGGTTCTGACTGGCACTATATTTCTGGGTTCTGACTGGCACTATATTACTGGGTTCTGGCTGGCACTATATTACTGGGCTCTGACTGGCACTATATTACTGGGTTCTGACTGGCACTATATTACTGGGTTCTGGCTGGCACTATATTACTGGGTTCTGACTGGCACTATATTACTGGGCTCTGGCTGGCACTATATTACTGGGCTCTGACTGGCACAATATTACTGGGTTCTGGCTGGCACTATATTACTGGGTTCTGGCTGGCACTATATTACTGGGCTCTGACTGGCACTATATTACTGGGCTCTGGCTGGCACTATATTACTGGGCTCTGACTTGCACTATATTACTGGGTTCTGGCTGGCACTATATTACTGGGCTCTGTCTGGCACTATATTACTGGGTTCTGACTGGCACTATATTACTGGGCTCTGGCTGGCACTATATTACTGGGTTCTGGCTGGCACTATATTACTGGGTTCTGGCTGGCACTATATTACTGGGTTCTGACTGGCACTATATTACTGGGCTCTGGCTGGCACTATATTACTGGGTTCTGACTGGCACAATATTACTGGGCTCTGACTGGCACTATATTACTGGGTTCTGACTGGCACTTTATTACTGGGTTCTGGCTGGCACTATATTACTGGGTTCTGGCTGGCACTATATTACTGGGTTCTGACTGGCACAATATTACTGGGCTCTGGCTGGCACTATATTACTGGGCTCTGACTGGCACAATATTACTGGGCTCTGACTGGCACTATATTACTGGGTTCTGACTGGCACTTTATTACTGGGTTCTGGCTGGCACTATATTACTGGGTTCTGGCTGGCACTATATTACTGGGTTCTGACTGGCACAATATTACTGGGCTCTGGCTGGCACTATATTACTGGGCTCTGACTGGCACAATATTACTGGGCTCTGACTGGCACTATATTACTGGGTTCTGGCTGGCACTATATTACTGGGCTCTGGCTGGTACTATATTACTGGGTTCTGACTGGCACTATATTACTGGGTTCTGGCTGGCACTATATTACTGGGCTCTGACTGGCACTATATTACTGGGTTCTGACTGGCACTATATTTCTGGGTTCTGACTGGCACTATATTACTGGGTTCTGGCTGGCACTATATTACTGGGCTCTGACTGGCACTATATTACTGGGTTCTGACTGGCACTATATTACTGGGTTCTGGCTGGCACTATATTACTGGGTTCTGACTGGCACTATATTACTGGGCTCTGGCTGGCACTATATTACTGGGCTCTGACTGGCACAATATTACTGGGCTCTGACTGGCACTATATTACTGGGTTCTGGCTGGCACTATATTACTGGGCTCTGGCTGGCACTATATTACTGGGTTCTGACTGGCACTATATTACTGGGTTCTGGCTGGCACTATATTACTGGGCTCTGACTGGCACTATATTACTGGGTTCTGGGTGGCACTATATTACTGGGCTCTGACTGGCACTATATTACTGGGTTCTGGCTGGCACTATATTACTGGGTTCTGGCTGGCACTATATTACTGGGTTCTGGCTGGCACTATATTACTGGGCTCTGACTGGCACTATATTACTGGGCTCTGGCTGGCACTATATTACTGGGCTCTGACTTGCACTATATTACTGGGTTCTGGCTGGCACTATATTACTGGGCTCTGTCTGGCACTATATTACTGGGTTCTGACTGGCACTATATTACTGGGCTCTGGCTGGCACTATATTACTGGGTTCTGGCTGGCACTATATTACTGGGTTCTGACTGGCACTATATTACTGGGCTCTGGCTGGCACTATATTACTGGGTTCTGACTGGCACAATATTACTGGGCTCTGACTGGCACTATATTACTGGGTTCTGACTGGCACTTTATTACTGGGTTCTGGCTGGCACTATATTACTGGGTTCTGGCTGGCACTATATTACTGGGTTCTGACTGGCACAATATTACTGGGCTCTGGCTGGCACTATATTACTGGGCTCTGACTGGCACAATATTACTGGGCTCTGACTGGCACTATATTACTGGGTTCTGACTGGCACTTTATTACTGGGTTCTGGCTGGCACTATATTACTGGGTTCTGGCTGGCACTATATTACTGGGTTCTGACTGGCACAATATTACTGGGCTCTGGCTGGCACTATATTACTGGGCTCTGACTGGCACAATATTACTGGGCTCTGACTGGCACTATATTACTGGGTTCTGGCTGGCACTATATTACTGGGCTCTGGCTGGTACTATATTACTGGGTTCTGACTGGCACTATATTACTGGGTTCTGGCTGGCACTATATTACTGGGCTCTGACTGGCACTATATTACTGGGTTCTGACTGGCACTATATTTCTGGGTTCTGACTGGCACTATATTACTGGGTTCTGGCTGGCACTATATTACTGGGCTCTGACTGGCACTATATTACTGGGTTCTGACTGGCACTATATTACTGGGTTCTGGCTGGCACTATATTACTGGGCTCTGACTGGCACTATATTACTGGGTTCTGGCTGGCACTATAATACTGGGTTCTGGCTGGCACTATATTACTGGGCTCTGGCTGGCACTATATTACTGGGCTCTGACTGGCACTATATTACTGGGTTCTGGCTGGCAATATATTACTGGGTTCTGTCTGGCACTATATTACTGGGCTCTGACTGGCACTATATTACTGGGCTCTGGCTGGCACTATATTACTGGGTTCTGGCTCTCACTATATTACTGGGCTCTGAGTGGCACAATATTACTGGGCTCTGGCTGGCACTATATTACTGGGCTCTGGCTGGCACTATATTACTGGGCTCTGACTGGCACTATATTACTGGGCTCTGGCTGGCACTATATTACTGGGCTCTGACTGTTACAATATTCCTGGTATCTGACTGGCACACTATTACTGGGCTCTGACTGGCACACTATTACTGGGCACTGACTGGCACAATATTCCTGGGCACTGACTGGCACAAAATTACTTGGCATCTGACTGGCATAATATTCATGGGAACTGACTGGCACAATATTACTGGGCATTTGACTGGCACACTATTCCTGGGTTCTGAGAGGCACACTATTACTGGGCACTGACTGGCACAATATTCCTGGGCACTGACTGGCACTATATTACTGGGCATTTGACTGGCACACTATTCCTGGGTTCTGAGAGGCACACTATTACTGGGCACTGACTGGCACAATATTCCTGGGCACTGACTGGCACTATATTACTGGGCTCTGACTGTTACAATATTCCTGGTATCTGACTGGCACACTATTACTGGGCTCTGACTGGTACACTATTACTGGGTACTGACTGGCACAATATTCCTGGGCACTGACTGGCACAATATTCCTGGGCATCTGACTGGCATAATATTCCTGGGCACTGACTGGCTCAAAATTACTTGGCATCTGACTGGCATAATATTCATGGGCACTGACTGGCACAATATTACTGGGCATCTGACTGGCACAATATTCCTGGGCTCTGAGTGGCACACTATTACTGGGCACTGACTGGCACACTATTACTGGGCACTGACTGGCACTATATTACTGGGCTCTGACTAGCACAAACAATAATACTGGCTCTGACTGGCACAATATTCCTGGTATCTGACTGGCACAATATTACTGGGTTCTGAGTGGCACACTATTACTGGGCTCTGACTGGCACATTACTGGGTTCTGAGTGGCACTATATAACTGGGCTCTGACTGGCACACTATTACTGGGCTCTGAGTGGCACACTATTACTGGGCTCTGACTGGCACTATATTACTGGGTTCTGAGTGGCACACTATTACTGGGCTCTGACTGGCACACTATTACTGGGCACTGACTGGCACAATATTCCTGGGCACTGACTGGCACAATATTCCTGGGCATCTGACTGGCATAATATTCCTGGGCACTGACTGGCTCAAAATTACTTGGCATCTGACTGGCATAATATTCATGGGCACTGACTGGCACAATATTACTGGGCATCTGACTGGCACAATATTCCTGGGCTCTGAGTGGCACACTATTACTGGGCACTGACTGGCACACTATTACTGGGCACTGACTGGCACTATATTACTGGGCTCTGACTAGCACAAACAATAATACTGGCTCTGACTGGCACAATATTCCTGGTATCTGACTGGCACAATATTACTGGGTTCTGAGTGGCACACTATTACTGGGCTCTGACTGGCACATTACTGGGTTCTGAGTGGCACTATATAACTGGGCTCGGACTGGCACACTATTACTGGGCTCTGAGTGGCACACTATTACTGGGCTCTGACTGGCACTATATTACTGGGTTCTGAGTGGCACTATATTACTGGGCTCTGAGTGGCACACTATTACTGGGCTCTGACTGGCACACTTACTGGGCTCTGAGTGGCACACTATTACTGGGCTCTGACTGGCACAATATTACTGGTATCTGACTGGCACAATATTACTGGTATCTGACTGGCACACTATTCCTGGTAACTATAATTGTACAATTTTCAAACATTGAAAAAATTGTGGGTGTTTTCTTGCATTTTTATTGTGGGGGAGGGGGGGGGGGCACACTCGGGATCCGCCCCGGGTGCCAAATGCTCTAGGTACGCCCCTGGTTGTACTTGAGTCTGCCCCACATGTAAGAGAAAATGAGAGAATGTTAGCCCTGATCAAATCTTTATACTCTGCTTGAATCAATTTCGCAAATGTACTTTTTTTGTAAACTTCCAGCAGAATGTTTGTAGCATTTTGTATTCTCTCCTTTCACATTGAAGGTATCAATTTGGTGAAATAGCTGCTTCAATGTGAGGTTTATTTATTATGAGGAATTGCTATCAATGTGACATTGGTACAAAAACCCAACATTCACCTCCTCACATTTTCACAGTGAAACATGGCAGGAGGAGCACTGTTCAGGGGCATTTCCTGGTTCTATTACCACTAAACATGTTGCCGTCCTCCAATATCAGTTCTTGCTATCTTTGTTGATCCAGACAGGCCTTGATAGCCACCCAAAGAGTTCCACCTAAAACAGGCCTTGAAAGCCACCCAAAGAGGCTTAACCGGTTGAGCGTTATACCATCCTCACCCTTGGGTGAAGGGTTTGTCCTAGTCCTACAAGTCCCCCAGGGGTGGAGATGAAGTTTTGGGGCAAGACACTTAACCACCTCTTGCTTCCCATATTGTTACACTTCTACGTTTAAGATAATGGTATAATGCAGGGCTGGCCAACCTGTGGTTCCCCAGATGTTGCAGGAATTTTCCCATACTCCTCCGGTAGGCTCTTAGCTGAAAGAGCATTATGGGAGATGTATTCCATCAGAAACTAAGGGCCCACACTGTATAATGTATAGAACAGTGCTGAGTCTATCTAGCAAATGTTGGCATTTTATCCCCTTCACACAGAGGCCCAATAAACAATAGTCAGTAAAATCCCTTATGTGCTTAACTTAGAATGCAAATTTATTGGGGGTGAGGGGTCATTACGTTGTCCGCTACACTCCATCTATTCATTTATAACATCTGCCACCCGCTATTACTACAGTAAATCTACCGTTCCATTACCCTGCTAAATCAGCTCTTTCCCCCAGCTTTTAGCACTTTCAAACTTTCCCAGTGGCAGGGAAATTTAGCACTAAATCTGCATGTGTGACCCCCATGGGAGACTTGTACAGACAGCATAAAACTTCAACTCAGATTCATTTAGAGAGGAATGTTTAAAAAGCCAAGCTGTCGAAAAGCGAAAATGAATTACTTGCTCCTTTAATTTGATAACCTGTGGTTCAACTATATGATTACCTTTGAAAACATGAAATGCTTAAAGGGACAGTGTGATTAATTAGGTGTATCTATTGTTAGTCTTTACATTAAGACTTTATATATATATTATATACAGTATTGCACAATGCACAATATAAAACCCATAGAAATAACAGGCAACATAACAAATTAGGCATACTGCAACATTCTGCAAGAGGTTAGATGGCATTCAAAAAGGATGTATGCCTTTACATAAGACTACATATGTTATAATACTAACCAATGATAGGCTCTTATTACTTACTTTCTTATTGGTTCCCTTTATCTCCATTCACTATGTTTACTGTCATTTTGATTACATTTCTAATTTGGGAGGGGGCAGAGTTAGCTGCTGGCAAGAGAAGTTGCATGGAGACGGAGCTCCATGGATAGGCATCTGAAACTGCTCCAAATTAATGTCAACAGCTTCCAAACTAATCAAATATTGACAGAGTTTCACCCCTTACATTATGGGGCATAATTTGATAAAATGTGACTGACAAAAACAGCTGCAATTTGCAGTCAGAAGAGCATGCATATTGTACTTTCCCCTGATTTCAGGTTTCTTGCCCCCAGGTCAATAACTTAAGTTTGGCCTTGGTTGTAGAGCAGTGGTGTCAGATTGTAACCCTCAAGCTATTGGAGGACTACATTCCCCATACTCCCCTACCAGACTCTTAGCTGACACACTTTAAAGGCAAATGTAGGCCATCAGCAGTTTTACACCTCTGATGTAGAGTTTGATTAAAAAACACTCATTTAGTTCATGGCTGACCACCTTAGAATCCACAATTTGTGTAGGCTACGGGGCTTTAAAAGACATTGTGTCCAGGGTTTTTTGTCCATGAGATCATCTGGAGGGCATGGTATTTTAAATAATGGTATTGGCAAATAGATATTACCCAATTGCATGATACTGGGTTATCACGTAGATTGTGTCTTCATGTCAGGTTTGCAGCTTCTTCTGACCCTCACAATTTTGCTGGAGCCTGGAAGAGAAAAACAAAATATTTACTATAAATTGTAATATGTGCAAAAAAATACATTGCACAGGGGCCTTACAAAGCACACATCGGCAGTTTTTTTTTCCTTCAAGTGTACAGCTAGACTTACCCGGTCAGCCTGTGTTTATCCGGACACCTATCATTTTTACCTGCTCCCCTATAGATTGCAAGTGGATCCAGGAGGATCCAGTTTATTATTCAAGGATTGATTTTCAGGAACTACCTTGATTAACGAAACACATATGAACTATATATTCAGCATGGCAGCATGTAAAATGATATGTGTCCCTCATCAAAATAGCCTGCATGCATATGTATGCACGGAATGATAAGTAGGAGGAGTTAATATAATATCTATTTATTTCCATATCAAGAAAACAGCAGCAATTCAGAATGTGCAATTGAGAGGGATGGCTTCCTTTAAATAATAGAAATGCCTATAAAGTGCAAGCAGCTGTCCAAGAGACTGGTGCTGAAATTTGTCTGGCAGTGAATTCCACTCAAGACTTCTCTGCTACATTGCAAGTGATGGAAAGCGGTGCAGAGGTGAATTAAAATTTGGAAAAATTATCAGCATTGCCACTTTGGCAGCAAAAGTAACAAAAGTAATTTATAAATAACAGTTTCAGCTAATTATTTGGATACACAAATATATGTTAATATATTAAAGTGTCCTCATGAATATGATATGATATTTATATATCAATAATATATATACATATAATTATGTATATACTTTTAATCTGCTTCTGTTGCTAAGATATCACTCTCTGGCACTTTCATTTCTTTGGAGTAACCGGTCTGAGCATCATGGGAATCATAATCCCCAACAGCTGCTGTCTCATTTATCTTGTGTAGGAAAGGAAGGCACCATCAGCCACTCTAGTTGTCCATGAAGGGACCAGGGCAGCTTAAGAGGTTTGAACCAGCTGCTTGCATAACTCAACAGTCTCTCCTCCCATCACACATTGCAGCAGTAAATAAATCCGTACAAGATTGTGTTTATAAGTAGACGCTTATGCTGCAATGCTATTTGCGATTTGCATTTACCGTCCTGTAAACAAATCTCTGGTGTAATTAAAGTCCTGTGATTTACAAACAAGATTAGTGATTTGACATAGGAGCCTTATCCCACTGCTATCAATGCATGCTGATGATCATGACTAGATGGCTTATATTCAGACTAGAAGGCCTGTTACATAGTCAGACTTGGACTTGGAAACTGAAGTTAATTGCTGATAGTGGGGGTATTGTATAAAAGATCTGAAAAAAGGGGCAATCGACATTTATTATGTATAACACCGATTGTGCCTTTAAGAAAAAAAAAATACAACACCTTTTATTGGAGGAGGAATGACCTCAATCAAACAGTGTATGACGGAGATTCTCTAACACTAATCTGGCACTTCTCAGCTCTTTTGGAATCAGTATGTGAAATATGTGCTATACTTCATTAATTACCCCCTAATGTAAGTAAACTATACTGTGTAATACATTGACATGACATAAAAATATTAATCACATGGTCAGCATCTCCCACCACCTGTTTGTGATGTTCATACTTGTCCATATATATTTCATTCAGTCTGTATTGCAGCATACCTGTGACGTGGTAATGGTAACTGAAATGAGAATCATGGAAATAAAACCTGATGCGGTTGGCTACTACATGTGAAGTTAAACAATGTGTATAGGTACAAATAATTTAATAACAGTACAATTGTAATGTTGCTGATTAGAGTTGAGAGAACCTGAACCGCAAAGTTCGGGTTTATACCGAACATTAAGATTTTTGGACCCCGGACCCGAACATGGACATTCCACTGTATGTCCGGGTTGGAGTTCGGGGTTCGGCGATTCATATCCCTAAACAAATTTAAAATTCCAAGTGACTGGACAGCTATTTTTTCTTTCTTCTTTTCTTTAGCCCCAAAAAAGGCCAAATAAAAAACCATAATACGCGCCGCAACTGTTAAAAAAAAAAAAAAAAAGAGCGCTAAAAATAAAATAATCCACTGGTGGGTGAAAAAATAATCCATCTTCGTCCATGGAGGGCCCCGTGCAGACTGAGCTCTGCAGGGTGGGGGAACATGGACATTCCACTGTATGTCCGGGTTGGAGTTCGGGGTTCGGCGATTCATATCCCTAAACAAATTTAAAATTCCAAGTGACTGGACAGCTATTGCTGCAGAGTCACTAGTAAAATAAGGCCCCACCCTATTATAATGTCCCCCCCGGTCCCCACCCATTGCCGGCGGGTGGGGACCCTATAATAATAATGAGGTGGGGGACCTAGTGTCCCCCCCCCCCCGGTCCCCACCCATGAGCGGCGGGTGGGGACCACAAATAAAGTGATCAGATCAGAGTGCTGTGACGGGTAAATGGAGAGACTTACCTGTCAGTCTCTTCATTTACCAGTCAGAGCACTTTGATTGGTTGGCTTAAACCAACCAATCAGAGTGCTCTGAGCTTAATTGCAGGGTGGGGCAAGGCTTTATAAGCCTTCCCCCACCCTGCAGAGCTCAGTCTGCACTCTGATTGGTTGGTTTAAGCCAACCAATCAAAGTGCTCTGACTGGTAAATGAAGAGACTGACAGGTAAGTCTCTCCATTTACCCGTCACAGCACTCTGATTGATTGGTTTGAAATCCAGTGCTCTGTGTCATTTTACACAGCGTGGGAAAGTTCTTTGGAATTTTCCCACTCTGTTTAAAATGGCTAGCACTCTGATTGGTTGGTTAGGTCTCCCCCTCATTATTATTATAGGGACCCCACCCGCCGGCAATGGGTGGGGACCAGTGGGGGGCATTAGGTCCCCCCATCATTATTATTATAGGGTCCCCACCCGCCGGCAATAGGTGCGGACTTTTTTTTCGGAGTTTGGCCGAACCCGAACATCCAGGTGTCCGCTCAACTCTATTGCTGATGTAAATCAGCACTGAGGAGTTGGGTTACTATATCATAACTAGGGGTGCAGAACCCAGAAACCTTTAGTGGAGCAGTTCACCCTAAAACTACCTTTAGCCAAAGTTTGATCCTTTAGAAATATCACCTTTGCAGTTATAGTGATTTTATGCTATCCTTATGTCCTTTATTGTATCTGTCGTCTTAAATAAGTAATCAAAACTGGGCAGTCCAATTAAACTATTTGCAGTTTATATTAATTTTTAATTTACAAACTTAATTTAGTGTTTTATGCTTTGTTTAATGAGCAGGTTTATTAACATTACTTTTTCTCTGACAGTTATTCTCACTGCAGTATCATATTTGGTGAATTCACTGCCATTTATTTAAGTCTAGCATACAAATATGTTTTGCAACATTGTTGCTAGGCTGTTTTTCTGCTTTAATTGTGTAGCAGCTTTGATACATTTTCCAGTATGTACATTTTTATATTTTTGTATCCTCTTTTAAATATATAATAGTTTTCTTTTGTTTTTCCTATTTCGTTATACATTTAACCTTCATAAGTTCAGATATATCTTATGAGGTTTTTAATTTAAATGCAGCAAACACGGATGCAAAACTGAAGTTCTTAAAAGTATCAAGCCCCCTTTTAAGTCATGGAACGTATTTGATAGCACCACCTCTTCAGGCAGTGAATTACATACCTTTATTGTCCTTACCATTAAACATCCCTTCAACTGTTTAAAGTCTTAGTGGTTGACCTTTGTACTGTTCTGTTAATGGTCTCTAGAAAGCCCTTTGTATGGGCCCTGTACATTCTTATATGGCATATGATATCCTTTCTAATCTTCCCTTTTCTCTAGCATGTACAAATGTAACTTTTCTAGCCTTTCTTTATTACTAAAACATTCCATTCCCCTAATTAGTTTTTTTAGACCTCCTTTGCATCTTCTCTAATTCCATACTGTGTTTAAAAAAAAAATGGTGCCCAGAATTAAATTGCATATTCAAGATGAGGTCTTACCATGGACCTGTAATGAAGCAGAATAATATCATCCTCTTGTGAGTCAATATTCCTATGAATACATCCCAGTATCTTATTGGCCTTTGTAGCTGACAACTGGCACTGTGAACTACTGCTCTGTTCTCTACAATTGCTCCCAAATATTTTTCATTAGTAGATTCCCCCAAGGAAACACAATTTATACTATATGTTGCATTTTTATTTTATGCTCATATGCATAATTTTACTTTTTACAATTTTTGACTACATTGAATTGGAAGATCTCCCCTCACCACGGCTCCGTCTGCAAACAGGCAGCATGGGGAGACGAACATGTGGCACAGAGAAACCTCCATGCTGCCTGTTTGGCTCCCAGTGTGATATGATGGGGAAGTGCTGACAGGTCACGTGACCCGGCACTCTGATGTCAGACATGCGCCGGGTCACGTAACATATCTGCACTCACCGGGGAGCTGAGGCATCATGGTAGTACGCCATACTGCTTGCCACTGGCCATTAGGGTAAGTACTGGGGGGATAGGGGTCATGTAATGGGGGTGATGGGGCATGTCCTGGGTGTGCAGCGTGGGTTATGAGGCAGATCGTGGGTGTGCAACATGGGTAGGGGGATAACTGAATTTTTCTGCCTAGGGCAGCACAAAACCAAAGATACACCACAAGACTGTCATCATATATATCTTCCCACAAATGAGTCACTAATGCCGGTATGACATACAGACAAACCTCTCCACCTCTTTTGTTTGACCTATCGTTTCTAAACAACATGTAGCTGATTGACTAATCATGTGTGTCATCCCATCATGTTCCTGTTACACCATCCACCTGGGTACTAACTAAGTTGTCTTTCCTTCCTATTCTGTCTAGCCCCTTGTTTATTAGTCCCTTCCCCCATTCATAGTTTAAACAATTCTCCAACCATCTAGCCATCCTCTCCCCAAGCACATGACCCTCTTGCATTCAGGTGCAATCCATCCCAACTGTAGAGATTGTACCCCAAATCAGCACAGTGGTCTATAAACCCCAAACCCTCCTTCTTACACCAGGACTTCAGCCATGCATTATTCTCATTAATCTCATTATGTCCTTCTGGTGTAGTGCCTGGCACAGGTAGTATCTCTGAGAACACTACCTTGGAGGTCCATTTTTTACTTTCTTACTCCCTAAATCCCTAAAATTACACTTATTAGGACTCTCCATTTTCCTCTTACTCTGTCATTGGTGCAAGCATGGACCTGAATCCTCTCCAGCCCCTCCGAATAATCTATCCACTCTGTATTCAACATGCCGAATACGTGCATACAACATGCATACGTTTAAATAAACAAATGTGTGCAAGCAGTGTACAGTTGTCCTTTAATAATAGAGTCCCTAACCACCACAACCTGACTAGGCTCCTCTTCCTTCTGGATCTCCTTTATGCTAGAGAAGCTATCATGCCGGCTGTTAGGGAGCACAGTTTTCTCCAGCAAATCCACTTTGGAGTCTCTCTTTTATTGAGTACACTCTATAATGAAGACGACACAGAATCAGAACATAGAGGCCTTTCTACCTATACATGAAATAAACTTCCATGTTGTTCAGTGTCATTTAAACTGAAAATAACTATGCTCTTACTAGCACTTCCCCTTAATTTGATGGCTTTTTTAGGTCACACTGAGCTACAACAGATACTAGGAAAGCACACACATCACAAAGGTCTGTTCCATTTTCACTGATTCATATTACTTTACAGTACGCACAGTCCTAGAGAAAATTGCCTTCCATGGACATAATAGATTATGTGCAGCCTGTGACTACATTCCATGGTATTTATTAATGAGCCGTCAACCTATTAATAGGATGCTTGGTTAGAACATTCTCATTGGTTGTGTAGATTGGACGAGGAGTCATAGGTCAACTCATGCTGTTAATTACACAACCTGAAATCCACATTAATGTTGCCACGGAGTTCAGTACTCTGGGGGAAAAGGAACATACTGTCAATTACGAACCCTTATTCATGAATTCACTGAGAGATCTGTTGTGCTACTATACTGTATCATTATCATTATAATACATGGGCAAATATATCCTATTTTTGGAAAAAGGTTTATTTTTGTGGGTCAATGAGGTTAGTTTGGGATTTCTGTAGTAAGTAAAGAACATAAATACACATAGTGCTTGTTTGGACAAGCTGAAAATGGCTTAGATAGAAAATAAAAAGGCAAATGTGACTGTGTAAAGGCATGAGAGGAAAAGGCATTAGGTGTAGTCAGGCAGTCCATGGACAGGGGTAAGCAGCAAGAAAAATATCTATGGACCAGGCCAAAGGTCAAAACATGGACACAAAGCAGGGAATACAGGATGCTTAATCCAAAATTGGCAAGAGGACTGACAAAAGAAAGGACCAAGATGATTATAAACAACCCAGCTACTTGCCTAATATACTACAAGTGGCACTAAAAAAAACCCAGCAAACAGCAAGACTTTAGCTAATGATCCAATATATTTGCCGAATGAGCAAGCTTTATAAATTTACTAATATGTGTCCTCTGTAGAATAAGAAAAGTATCAATGAATCCTCTATATTAAGCAGCTGCCAGCAATATAGTTCTCCAACTGTGCATTTAAGGTATTTATGGTGTTACCTTATCCATAATGACTGTCTGTTTTTCTTGTGCTTAGAAAAAGGATGTAAGGAGATAGTGAGTTATGCTAGTAAACCAAAAATAGTTATAGTGATCATGTTTTAAAAAGGGGTTTTATTGTGGTACTGAATAGTAATGTGTCCAGTAGCCAGGAATGTGTGAACAGCCAACAGTATCAGACAATTTCCCTTTATTAAGTGGTGCATAATCTTCAATACCATTCTGTAACAAGAACATGTTGGTGACAATCACTACTGAAACAGAGCTGAATACTTTTTCCCTGCTTGCATCATGACATTTATGTTTGCACTCTTTGTAATCGGAAGTCCATGTAATCATCTAGAAACAAGACAGACTGTAAACCGCTGAGTTTCATGGATATTTATTTCTATTTTTGCAGACGTATCCTTATTCTTTCAAGTCATGCATGAGCTCCAGTTGTGAGGTGGTTCTCATGACAGAAATCAGATGATGCCAGGTCTTTCATTCATTTGTGAAGTGCCAACAGATTTCATAGTGCCCAGAGAAAGTGGGCTGAGTTACTCATTGAACAGCAAAGAGAACAAACAAACAAATCAAGCAAAGGTCCCTTTAGCATGCATAACATGGCAGGAGAAGCTTGACAAGCTTTTCCGTAGTAGTTAATTAAAGGAACTTTTTTTATATTGTCAATGTAGACAATACACAATGATAAAAAAATGACCTATTCACTGTTTTTGCAGATAACAAGCACATACTTCAAATAGGAGAGAAGGGAGCCCCCGGGGGGCAGCAGAGTCAAGCTGAGGGGGCATTGACTGGGTTAGGAAAGGGTTAATGGCTTGGGTGTAAGGAAGTGGGTTGGTGTTATAACAGGGAGGAGTTAGGTCCTATATAAGGGATAGCAGCCATTTTAAGGATCAGTCATTTTGTTAAAAGATTCACCTACCTTGATTTTAGTCTTTTGTTTTGCAGGTTCGGTTTGATCTTCGCCTGTCAAGAATCTGATGATTGAGGCTGATCTGGATGGCTTACTGGAAGGGATCCGTGCTTCTGTGAGGACCAGAGGAGCGGATTGGCTGCGGGATCAACTTGGGCCCGAATTGCAGTGGTCAGCGGCGGGAGACGGAGCATCGCGTCCGGTGCGGCAGACAAGGCCTCCGCAACGCCTGAGCCCAGAAGCAGGAGGGCAACGGAGGCGAAAACGGAGCCCGGCGACGGAGCTGCAGGTGGGCCGGAAGCGCCCACAGAAGAAAGGACCGTGTCAGGCCGCGAGGGGGACGGTGCCTGCGGCGGGGGAAGCAGAGGAGGCGAGACCCGGGCCTTCGGGCCTAGCGCGGAAGACGGGTGGAGATGTGACAGCAGGCCGTGGAGGTCGAGGCGGCGCTGCGGCCTTACCGGGAGCGGAGGCGGATCACATGGCGTGGGAGACCCAGGAAACTGAGGTAACGGCCGTGTTAGGGCTTAGGGATCCGGTTGAGGCAGGCCCCAGTATACTTACCCCGGGGATCGTGGAAGACAGGGATGAAGATGGAGAGTCAGGCACCCCCCCATCGGGACAGAGAGAGGCTGGACGGGGGGGGGGGGCCCTGGGACCCAGTTTGAGGCCTAGAGCAGGGGCAACCAGGAGCCCTTCCAGGGGTTCTTCACCTTTACTTTGGAGTCAGTCCCCAGTGAGAGACGAAGGTTTTGCAGTGCACCGGAGGAATCGGGTTTCGGTCAGCAGGGAATCAGTGACAAGGGAGCGCAGGTCCCAAGACAGAGGTTCATCAAGGGCCCAATCCAGCGGTAGCAGGTCAGAATCGTATAGGAGAGAGGTCCGGTCTGACAGGTATTACGCAGACAGGTATGAGAGGGCCACATCTAGGGGCGCATCACCCAGGAGGGGTTGGGAAGATTGGAGGAAGCAGCAACGTCAGGAAGCACAGGGCCGGTCGGCCCGGTACTGCAGGTCTCCCCGGCAGGGACAGGGGGAGTTGGCAAGACGAAGAGGAGCAAGCCCACGGTAGGGTCATCGGGTAGCCCAAGGGGTCACCGAAGTCAGACACCTACCCCCCCACGGCGTTCTTACGGCCCAGCTCCCGCCAGGGGTTATAATACCAAGGAGAGGAATGAAAGTGACAGAGAGCGCACAGGGAGGCAAACAAAGGGCAGGAGTCAGGTGGTACGGAACCTGGTACCAAGTGGAGTCGCTCACGACCCGGCCCAGGCTGGGGTTAGTGTTTCTTCCAGGGCTACAGGACGGAACCCGAGGATATCTACACCTGTGGCGAGGGACCGAGTTACGGCTGCAGGAACGGCGGACACGGCGGAGGCAGCCAACACAGCTTCTGCAGGGATTTCGGAGGGAGGACGGACTGAGAACACGGCCCAGAAGTTGCCGACTGCTGGGGGCCCAACTGGTGAGTCCAGGGAATTCACTTCACACATGCAGAAGCTAAGGGACGGCTTACAGCTACTGTTAGACTCATTGAACGAGCACGGGTCCACACCAGGGGTGGGTGAGGTATGGGTACCGGATAGGGGGATGGCTAAGGTGGTAGTTAGCAGTAGTCCTGGGGAGGGAATCCCGACAGTAGCTACCCCTAGTACTCCGCAGGCAGCGGAAATATCAGGGCCTTTGCTGGGTGTTGAGTTAGGTGAAAATACTGCGCAGGTAGGTATAGGAAAATACTGCGCATTTCAGAGTTAGCGAGGCTGGGCGGTTACATGTCATTTGCGGGCCCCTTGGGGGCACATTTGAAGTCAGAGGTTAGGGAGAAAGTTGTGAAAGGAGAATATGTGGAGATTTATTCTCTTCTCCCTCTTGAGGAGTTCCTTGACCTGAAGGAGGAAGATAAAAAGGACTCCAAGAAAGAGGAGGAAGAGAAAAAGCGGAGGTATAGGAAGATTCCCAAGACCTTTGGGACTTGGTAACGCGCTTTTTTTATCCTGGCAGGCATAACAGTACGAAAGTCCCCTGAGGTATGCAAAGCTTTGTTTTGCTACCTGGACGGGATATGGGAAGCATACCGCACCTACGGCGGATTGGCGTGGTGGGGGTATGATGAGCAATTTAGGCAGAAGTTGGCAGGGACCCCGGGGATGCGTTGGGATCAGATTGATCTCCCACTTTGGCTAAAATTGATGATGGCGCAAAAAGCGGCGCCCTTTCATGGAGGGGTCGGCGGGGGGAATGCGCCAGCTTCATTGGCAGCACACAAACCAGGGTTTTGCTGGGAGTTCAATGAAGGAATTTGTAAGTGGGGAGCGGGGTGCAAATTTAAACATGAATGCACCTACTTCGGAGGCTCCCACAGTAGTTTGCGCTGCTTTAAGAAGGGTAAGTCCGGTCAGGCAGGGTCTGCCACAGCTTCAGCAGGAAATGCGGTTCCCATTGGGGGCCACTCCGGTGCGGCTAAACGCGATGCTGCCTTGGCTAAGCCTTTACTCTAATGTACAGGATGCAGCGCTGTTGCGGGAGGGTTTTTCCACAGGGTTCTTCATTCCCCATGTTGCCAGAAAAGGGGGACGTTTCCATAGGAATTTGATTTCAGTTGATTCTTACCCAGAGGTGGTTAGGGAAAAGTTAGGGAAGGAAGTCATGTTGGGGCGCATGGCAGGGCCTTTTGAATCCATTCCTATGACAGATCTTAGGATTTCTCCTCTAGGGGTGGTGCCTAAAAAGGAACCTGGGAAGTATCGGCTGATACATCACCTGTCCTTCCCTTATGGTACCTCTGTGAATGATGATATCGACAAAGACCTCTGTTCGATGTCATACACCTCCTTTGACCAAGCGGTCGATGTGGTGAGAAAAGCAGGGTCTGGGGCCCTCATGGCAAAGGCTGACGTGGAAGCTGCCTTCCTGGCTGCTTCCTATTCACGCTCAATGTCATCATTTATTGGGATGTTGTTTTGAGGGCCGGTTTTACGTTGACCTCTGTTTGCCTATGGGGTGCTCCATTTCCTGTTCTTACTTCGAAAAATTCTGTTCTTTCTTAGAGTGGGTGGTTCGGCAGGAATCGGGTAGTCGCAGGATTGTGCACTATCTGGATGATTTTTTCTGCGTTGGGCCGGCGGGCTCTGACGACTGCCGTTTCTTGCTGCGCACACTGGAATGGGTAGCTGGCTGTTTTGGGGTTCCCTTAGCGGCTGATAAAATGGAAGGGCCCAGCAGTTGCTTAAGCTTTCTGGGCCTTGAGATTGATTCTGTGGCTGGGGAGTGAAGGTTGCCTCAGGATAAGTTAGTGGCCCTTAGGGACGGCGTAGCTGAGATGCATAGGGCAAAAAAGGTGACGCTGCGGCAGATGCAGTCTTTACTAGCTTAATTTTGCTAGTAGGGTGATACCCATGGGGAGAGTCTTTAGTAGGAGCCTTTCACAGGCTACGGCGGGCGTGTCGGCTCCCCATCATTTGATCAGAATTACTAGACCATTAAAGGAAGATTTGGAAGTGTGGGATACCTTTTTGTTGCACTTCAATGGGAAGGTTTTCTTTCGGAAGGCGGTGGTGTCTTCGCAGGATTTAAACCTTTTCACTGACGCTTCTGGCAGTGTGGGCTTTGGGGCATATTTTGGGGGTAAATGGTGCGCTGAAAAATGTCCCGAGGAATGGAAATCATGCCCTTTGATTAGGAATTTGGCATTCCTTGAGATGTTCCCGGTAGTGGTTGCGCTGGCTCTATGGGGAGACAGGTTAAAAGACAGAAGGGTGGTCTTTTACTCTGACAACCAGGCGGTGGTAGAGTCAATTAATGGGCTTTCAGCTTCTTCTATGCCGGTGATACGGCTCCTTAGGCGGCTGGTGCTTTTGTGCATGTCCCTCAATATAGCCTTTAGGGCAAGAGATGTACCGGGATATTTGAATGTCATAGCTGATTCTCTCTCTCGGTTTCAGTTTTCCCGATTTTAGCTGGTGGCTCCGGAGGCAGAGGAGGTGGGGGTGAGATGCCCGGAGGAGATGTGGAAGCTAGGAACATCGTGCTTGCACATTGGGTGAGGGCATCTTTGGCCCGTCAACTTGGAAAGCTTATAGCAAAATTTGGGGGGAATGGGAAGATTTATTGAGTCAGGTAGGTGCTGAAGGTTCTTCCACTGATAGATTGGACACCTTATTGTGGTTTATATTTCGGCTAATGTTGGCAGGAGTGTCCCCAGCAGTACTGGAGCGTAATATGTCAGCGTTGGCGTTCCTGTTTAAATTTAAGGCTTGGCCGGATTTCACAAAAAATTGGCATTGAGGGGGTTTAAGAAGGGGAGGAGGGCTCCCGATAAAAGAAGGCCAGCATCGGTGGCCATTCTGGAAGGCTTGCTGGAGGCTTTGCATGTTATCTGTGAAGATGCTTATGAGGAGGTTTTATTCTCGACTGCTTATGTTTTAGCTTTCTTTGGGGCTTTCAGAGTGGGGGAGCTGGTAAGTGTGAACAAACGTACAGCTGGTGGGATTCAAGGATCGGATACCCAGGTGGAGTCAGGTAAAGTGCTTATCTGGTTGCGGAGATCTAAGACGGATGTCTTTGGGAAAGGTTGTAAGATCACGCTGCATGCCTTACCTGGGCATGGTTGCTGCCCTGTCCAGTGGGTTTCACGGTTTTTGGCTATTCGCCCAGCGGTAAGTCTGGGGGGCTCGTTGTTGATTCATGCTGATGGCAGCTCGCTCTCGAGGTTTCAGTTCCAGCAGGTGTTCAAGAAAGGTTTGGCAAGGTTGGGCCATGATGCTTGTCAGTTTGGCACTCATTCTTTTCGTATAGGGGCAGCCACGGAAGCGGCCAGGTTGGGTTTTCAAGAGGATATCATTAAGAAAATTGGGAGGTGGAAATCTCAGTGATTCCGTTCTTACTTAAGGCCTAAGGGCTTGATGTGGTGATGGTTTCGTATCATGTTACTGTTTTAAGTTTCTGTTACAAGTCTTGTCGCATGGATTGTCGGCCACTCTTATGTGTTCTGGGCGAAAAGGAGAGCTGCAGTTCGGATGGCCGGTAGACAACTGGGCTTTCCTGACAACGTCCTGTCCATTAAGTGGTTCGGCTTCAGGGGATATGGCTGGAGTGACATTTGGTTCGAGATATTTCAAAAAATATTGCAGGGCAGGGTCCACGATTTGGTGCTGATTCATGCTGGGGTTAATGACCTAGGTTTGATCCCCCAGAGGGAATTAGTACGTCAAATGCAGAGGGATTTGTTGCGTCTGCAGGTTGTGGCTCCTGAAGTGCAAATCGTATGGTCAGAAATAGTCCCGAGATTAAGTTGGAGGCATGCCAGGGATCATGTAGCGCTCAGCAAAATTAAGTGAAAGATCAATAAATTGATGGCTAGCTTTGTTAGGGCCCAGAGAGGGGTGGTCATTCGCCATTGGGAATTAGAAAAAGTGCTTCCAGGGGTGTACAGGTATGATGGGGTTCACCTGAATGATGTGGGTCTGGATTTGCTTAATCTGAGTTTCCAAATAGGGCTAGAGCGAGCTTTGGCGCTGCGTGGTGGGGGGGCGCATCCAGTTTGAGGCGTCAATGGATGGCTGGTGGCGTAGATTGCAAGGGTAGTGCACTTTAGGGAGAGTTTTATGTATGTTTGGATATGATATCCAGTTGGTTGTTGGTGTGTTTGGTGGTTCTGAGCAAGTTGGTAGCTCAAACCGGGTGGGAGGGGGATCTCGGTATGCCCCTCCTTTATATGTGTTTATGTGTGTTATGTGTTTTAGGTGTTTTGTTGTAATATTGTTATATCAAGTTTTGTTATTAGTATGCAAATTATTTTATATCTTTTGGGGTGTCATTGCCAAGTTTATGTGAATAAAGGGTGGGGTAATGTTATACTAGGCAATGACCGATGATGTTATTTTAATAAAGATATGGCCATATTTAAAGGTATGGCCATAATTATTTTCCATAAATTCTGGTGTCTGTCGTTATTGGGGGTTTAAAGGGGGCATTAACCCGAGAATTGACTATACCCTAGTCAGGGAGTTTTACATGTGTCTAAGATGGCTCCTGTTTATAACATCACCAGTGACTTGATATGCAAACAACACATTTCCTATTAAAAAGCAGTTTGTTTGCATATCAAGGCATAGGAGTCACCACTGACATATTTAAAACACATTTCCTTCTAATTTAGGTATTTGCTTGTACTTTTTCTAACAGAAAATACAGGGTTGCATTAACAAGAAGCAGAGTGGGCACTTGCCAAGGGCCCAATGGTAAAGGTGGGCCTACCCATGACTAACCACCCACCTGCACACCCAACCGTCCCACAGATTAGGTGTGCGAGAGCACAGTGTCAGGAGTGAAGTCTGTGTCGACTGAATCCACACAGACTTCATGCTTTGCCCCCTCGTGGTAAAGCAGGGCAATGACAAGGTTAAGGACCAGGTATGATGTCATGAGTCAACTCATTTACAGACTCATCCAGGCTGTATCGAGACCTTTGTGTTTCTTTTCATGCTATGCTTTCTTGTTTATGAGTTATGCTCCCTCCTGTCTTTTCTTTGTAGTCCTGTACCCTGTATTCTGCCCAAGTCTATCTATAGTTAGGCACTTGCCCAAGTCTAGCTACAGTCTGCAACACGTGCAACAAGCCTAGCCACAGACCAGCACCTGCCCAAGAATAACTATAATGTGGCACCTGGCTAATTGTAGCTATAGTCTGGCACCTGCCCAAGCCTCGCTAGAGTCCAGCACCTGCCCAAGACTTGCTAAAGTCCAGCACCTGCCCTGTCCTGAAACCTGAAGCCCTGTAGGGACCAGTCCTGAATTCTGGAGCCCCACTAGGGGAATGCCCTGTCTGAGCCCTGCTAGGGGATGCCCAGCCTGAGATCCATTAGGGAGATGTCCTTTCTGAGCCCTATCAGAGGGCTTCTCTGTCTCATGACTCCTTATTCTCTTGCTTTGATCCATTTCTGTTTATTCCTACTGCCTGATTTTTTGTTTCCTTTCTGTGGCACACGCATTTGTTCATTTTGCTTCAAGTTTTCAGTTTGTTTATTCTCGGGTATGCTTTTATGTTAATGTATGTTTCCTTTAACTCAGCTTTAGTTATTATTTTATGCAGGTTTTAGTGTTAGGAACTTGCCTAATTGTGAGATTCCTTAACGCTGGTGGCAAGCTTAACATCTAATGGCAATTTGGTGCAACTAAACCCTCATCTTTTACCATTTTAGAGTTCTAGACTATTTTACTCATCTATGGTTTTGTTTACATGTTTCCTTCAAGTTCAGTTACTATGTCTTGTGTCTAGGCCTTGTTTGCCCTGTATGTATGTCTTTAGTCCTGTGCCTTGTAATTATTATTCTCAGTTTGGTTTGATCTTTGCCCTGCTCGTGTCTGTTTTTAGGTCTGCTTTTGCTTTAGTACTCTGCTTTTGTTCTTTACCTATGTTTTATTGTCTCAGTTCTGTCAAAGTTCTTCATACACTCTGTATTCTGTTTTGTTTTTGTATCAGTTTGCTATTCTGCTATTTGCTCTGCATAGCCTATTATTCACTCTGCATAGTCTGTTTGCTTTAGCCTGCAGCATCCTGTTTATCCTGAGTTGTGATGTTCCATGCCTGCTCTAGGATATCTGCAGGGTGTCTCAGCTTCTGCCTTGGCTTTACTGGATATAGCAGCTGCTACTTCAGGGATTTGGTATCTGCTCACACTAACCTGGTGCCTCAAGCCTTCAGGGGAGAGCAGTTACCTTGCACCAGGTCCTGTGTCTCCATATCTGCACCATGACTCCTGAATTTGGACACTCACGGTCCCATGCCATCTAGACCAAGTTTGTGGCACATGGTCTATACCACTGCAACAGTTTCATTCTTCAAGGCTCGGTTCCAATATGGCCTGTAGTATGCACGTAATAACTGTATAAGTGTGTAAGACTGCAAATATTTTGTAATCAGGATATTCCATGCAGTGTAAAGGAATATTAGGGACATTATTTGGGTTTTTTATGTGTTTCAGTATATGAAATACGTCTTTCACTATATTATATATGCATTTCACTAGAAAATATATGCTGAAATTTTTTTACAAATTATGTCTCTACTGGCCCCTCACAATGCGGCATAATGTCTTTAAGATCTTAGTTGTTATACTGTGAAGTAATCACATATGTTTTCAAGGAGCTGCCAAAAAGAAAAAAAAACTATCGACTTATGCCAAAAAACATTTTTTGTTATAAATATAAAAATAGTTAGACACCAATGACACATTTTATATTATATGGAGCAATTGTGAAAATACTTCAGCAGAAGCAGATTGTAACCTCTATACCTGATATACCAAATCACAGGGGAAAATATAATTATGTACTAGTGTATTTAAAAAATATAAACATTGTATTTGGTACAAAAAAAGCCTTAAACCTTAAGTTACATTAATTATACATAAGACAACAATCATGGATTAAAATGTAATTTCATCCACAGTGTACAATAAAAGGCATATTACAATACCCAATTAAGTCCCAAATGCAGTGTGCATATAGGACTCACTAGAAAGATTTATAGACAGTTTGGGCCACTGATAGAATTTTAAATTGCTACTTGTACTGTCTATATATTAAAACAAGCAGAGAATCACGGCAGGGAAACAAGCTGAGGTGAATTAAGAAACAAACATATCCAAGTAATTAGTTAACCAAGGCCATCTTCTGAAGCATGTATGGAAGCAATGAAGTATCCTAGCAGTCTATGCTGTGATTGGTTGTCTCTATCAATTTTAATTTGTCTAGTTCCACTGTATCCAACACTTTCTGACCTTTGATTAAATCTCCTCACGCGCCCATCTAAACTAAAAAAATTTTTTTAATGTACTCATATGGTCCTTTTTGTTTGTATCCAGCGGCCCAACTGAGTCTCGGTATGCATGCATAAAAATTGTTCTAACTCTGTATGGTTTCCTCAGTATTGCTGAGCATGATGATGATCCAAGATAGAGTAAGCTGAAAGCTGATCTTAAATAAACTTTAACTTGTGTCAACAAGGGCCAAAATGTATTTTCTTCCATAATATCCTTGTATAATATACATTAGTTAACATCAAAATTGACTTTGTAACATATATAGGTTTCTGTCACTTAGCTTAGTCATGGTTTATATTCTCCTGTTACAAAAACTGCAAGAGAAGGTTAGTGCAAGCAGCCATCTTGATTGTGTGACAGACTTCTGATGTAATGTGGATGATATTATCACAGGTGGTTAAACCTCAAAGTTTGGGAAAATATTTACTGGGTCAAATATTTACTGGGGCAAAATTTCTACTAGTGAAGCAGTCACCATGGAAACCAATGGAATGTTCTTGCTGTTTACACATTTGACATTTATAAATACCCTTTTTTTGTTTTTGTGCAGGGTGTTGTGGGTAATTGCATTTAAAATGATGGATGACAAACATATGATTTGTCCGTAACACCCATAAGAATTATAAAAATGGGACATGTTTTTAAAAGACATGCAGTATTTGTAAGTGTGGTGGTATGCAAAAATGTAAAATTACTATGAATAATACAAATACACAATATTCATCAGTCAGGGTACTAATAATAGCTAACTGTCACTGGTATCAGGGGGAAACATTGAGCAGTGAAATTACAGTCTCATGCCTCTCTGATTCACTGTTGCCTAAAATATCTGTGCAGCAACCTTCATTGAATGACAGGCTAACTTATTACCATATGGCATGCAAATTCAGACTGTGAAACAAGGATTCTTTCTATGTGATTAATCCATTAGCAGCGAGCTAGATCCACTATGTCAGACTGGAAGGGGTCACTAACTGAACTGTCATCTGTAACCAAGTGAGATACAGTAAAGGGGGACCTGTTCAAGCATCTAACCATTGATTAATAATGCATACAACTTCAAAGCAGCACTGTGGAAGACACAGTGAGTTTATATCACATGGAAGGGGAAGTATCTTCAACTTTTGTGCAATTCATTGTAACTTTTAAAGCAGACTTTGGCTATTTAACATTGTTTTCTATTTCCATGGAAGTGTTTGGGACCTATTTTATGTATTTATGTTTATCTTGTCTCATCTCAATATGCTAGATAAACCTACCAAATTTTTTCCCATCTTAGGGAATATCATGGTGCTTTGTAGATAAAAAATAAAATTGGTTATAACCACATGTCATCCATAATTTTTCAAGCCATGGACTTTACACTGCTTCTTTGTTGTAGATAGCTCTGTCCCTTTTATTGCAGGAACAGATAGAGTCGATAAATAAGGATGTTATTTTCAAAGAGAAGAACCTTGGTTCCTATTTGTGAAGCTCAAAATAGCCCTTGGATAAGCACTGGCGGGTCCGTCCACTTGTAGATAACTAGACTCGAAGGAGGATAAATAAACTCCTTTGGAAGGAAAGTGCTAAACCCACAACCAGCAGTGTACTTTGGACTTGGCTTAGAGTGCCATGTCACATCTTTGTTCCCATACAACTTGTCAGTTCCATCTTTGACATGGCACCAGCAAGCTGTTTAAGGACAGAAATGACAGAGGTGGATCATAAAGAGGAATGGGTGGATCCTAAATAGGAAGACATTCGGTCTGGAAAGTAAGGTGTGGGGCAAATGAACATTCAAGAAGAGGGTATGTGGGAGTTTAGTCAGGCCTAGGCAGCACAACATGTAAATACACCACAGCCTGCAACCCAAACCTTATGGATTCCTTCAAGTGGCGAGAATTGGCATTACATCAGATTTGTCTGGCTAAATCTTCTCTTCTTTCTTTTCCCAGTGTAGGAAGTCTTTACTAATTCACTGTATAAAAGCACTGACATGTGTCAAGATATTAACTAGTTTTCCCAGGAGTGATTCTAGGTTTTGGTCCCGTCAGGTAGGAAAACCACATGGATGCCACATGTCATCCCTCCCACATAACTATGTCCCCCAAGTTAACCACTGGGCTTCCTTTTGCATTAGTAGAAATTCAGGGCTATAGTCCAATGACTCCAGGCCTTACTTTTTCGGAGAAGCCTGGAGTATTGTTTAGCTCTGAATAAAAAGAAGTCACACTAGACTAGTAAAATTAATATATTTATTATATAATAACCATAATACATGCATCATATAAGAAATGTGATGAGACATATTCTAAAAATTAGGTGTCACTAGGATCTGGTAGAATCATAGCAAGCACTAATGTTCTAAAAGAATGCTGAGTTAATTGAAGGGTAGTATGAATAAATGAACGTTTGTAAATTCTTCATAATAAAAAGCTGAATCATTTTTTCTACTTGCAGCAGGTAAGAAAATAACAGACAATTGCTTTCATAGCCAAGTTGATGATGCTACTTTGCTATTTATATAATCCTTGTTATTTTGCTCATTGTAGCATATAACTATTCCACTGGGGTTAAAATGCTGCAATGCTTTTCTTTTATTTCATCTATTCTTCTGAATCTGATTGGCCTCCTGTACCTCGCTTTCAAATTAGCATTTTTTCCTCCGGGCCTATGTACTAAAGTCTTGCAGCTGCTTAATTCATATTACTATACTTGGCAATCATTACCACCTACCACGTAAGTATAAAACATATTTTTTTCCTGTGTCTATGTATGTATAGAGGAGGTCGGACACATTGGAAATCTGGTCTCATTGGCAAGGAAGCTTTCTATGAATAAACAGTCTATTCTATGGTTACCACATTTCCCCATATTGCCACAATATTGTATATGTCCCACATCCTTGGTAGGCCATTGCTAGTAGAATAAACCATTCAAGTTCTTATTGTCACACTTTTAAGGGTATCCCAGCAGAAGACGTGCAAGTGAGCTCACAAATACAACCACCCTTCCACTGGAGGTTGAGCCCCCATGGTCAAGCAGTTGCAAGAGATGAGAGTCCAAGATGGAGAACAGGAAATCACAGAGCCAGAGACAAAGTCCAGAAAAATCCAAAGGGTCAGTGCAGGCAGAAGCCTATTGTAGCCAGGGAGAAAACAAAAGTCAGAAAATCAATAACAGACAGTAATCTAACAACAGCATGCAAAAGAGAATAGGAGGGGGAGCTTTGTGGCAGGCAAAAAAGGTAGTGTTAGGGTGGAGCCTCACAGTGTGCAAGAAGTGGGGGTCTATGTATTAGGTAAGGAAGTAACTCTCATAAGCAGAAAACAGCATGGAGAGTGGACCTTTTATTGTTTGTCAAAGCTGTCCAAGATTTTTTTTGAAGTTGGTCAAATAATCAACAGTGCATGTGTGTTTTAGGTCACGTTAAATATTTTTAATAAAGTAATGCTGAGGAACAACTTAGAAACATGTTTGGTAATTTAGCAGTAATACAAAAGCAGTCAAAAAACTGCAGATCATCCATCCCACACTAAAATACAAGTGTATTCATAACAGAGAACTCTTCCAAATATCAAATCTTAGTAACCCTGTGGTTGAATTTGAGCTGTGCAACAGTGAATCAAAACCCTGGAGTAGGTAATCGGTGCGACGGTGCACATTTCTTTCTATATTATAGCTTTGTGCTCTGTCCACAAGAATATAACAAATTGATTAGATTCACAGGAAGGCACACTGCGGATCTCTACAGCAAATAACAGCAGACATTCAAAACACTCATTCAGAAACTGCACTAACAAATACTGACCTTCCAAGGAGGCAGCGCGATTTAATGTAATTGTAAACAACAGCGGAAGTGGAGTGTGCCAGGAGCCATACTCAAATATGTTGTTTATTATCTATTCCACGTAGTGGAATCCTAAAGGTTGCTCAGACCTCTTGACCTACACTTGCTGGATGAATAATTTGCTCTGCTGCTGAATAGAAAAGTCCATGATTTAAACATTTTTTATCTGTACATAGCCACGTTTTCTTGGTTTCTCATAGATATATAATACTGAAACCTGGAATTTGGAGGATAACAATGTATTTTCAACAAATATAATCAAACAAAAGATCTGGTAATAAGTACTGTATCATGTAAAGAAAAAAAACATCTGTAGTATCTTTATTTTTTCTAAACACTTTTGTATCTCCTGAAAACTGCAAATAAAGTTTAGTAGACGTATTGGGGTTTTTATAATAACAGTCCTGCCTATCTCTCCAAGCACTTAATCTCTCAAGCATGTCATTGGATTCAGAGATTCCTGTGAAATTATTTTCAGTGTAAAACTACAGGAGAACAGAAATTAGTTTAAAAGTAAAAATAATTGGTTTCCATATATATATTTAATAACCTATCTGGAATTAGCCATTAAATATCAATTAAAACTGGAATATCTTGACAAAGGGCTATTATGAAAAAAATATGGATTCATATGGACTACCAAATATATAAATTATCTTGGGATAAAAATTGGTGAAGACCAATGACCTAATTTTCTATGACTAAGCGTGGTAACACGCGAAACGTGTCAGGTCGTCCTCCCATACCCCAGTTTATTTTTTGTCCATCCATTTTTTTTCCTGTTTGCTGAATACTGAATAAAGCACCTTTTTTTGCATTGAATCCGGAAAGTGGAGTGCACTTACCCTTTTTTTTGTATCCATTTGATCTCATTCTCACTCCCGATTAGGAGCACTTGCCCTCCAGATTTTCAAAGGCTGTGAGTAAAGCCGGTGCTGGCTTCTTTTTCAAAACACGCAAAAACAATGGAATAAAATTTACTGCCACTTATTAAAAATTAACTACAGAGGATTGGACTAGTTCACTGAGAACGGTATACAGAATAATACACTGCCAAACTTTGGCAGAGACATATTTCAAGGTCTTTAGCTGTTGGTATTTGGTCCCTAGCCATATGGCAAAAATATTTCATAAATGACTCCTGGTGGAGATGTGGGATCCATTCTGGAGACTATATGCATATCTGGTGGAAAGGTACGATACATATGTTTTGGGAAATTGTTTGTATTAAAATTAATAATTTATGTATGATTAATCTAGATTTGAAACCGAAAGTGTTGCTGCTGCATCTAGAGGGACATAAATCCCCTAAAGAATGTAGCACTATAATTATACATATTTTACTTGCATCAAAATTAATTGCCAGGAAATGGAGGGGTACACAAACAACAACAACAACATGGCTTGAGGTTAAGAACCAAGGTATATATCAGGTTAAGCTGGAGAAAAGGATACAGTGCCACTCATCAGAAGTTTCAGCCAGGTATCTAGACTTTGACAAGTGGATCGTGAGGATAATGGCACTGTGAGGAGAGAGTTACCTTTGCAAATAAGGTTTTAGTGAATGAAGGATTAGACCAATCCACCAGACCACCAAGACGTAACAGAAGGAGACTGGCACAACAGCTGACAACAATTTTTATCCATTAGTATTGTAATTTGGGTGTGTGGGCTATGGGAGATTGTAACTGACATATAATGGCTACTGTATATGGTATAACAGTGGTAATTTGAGCATTGTTACTTGACTTACCTTCCCCTCTACTTAGTGCTAAGATTTTGCAAAGTATGCTCCTCTGCATGGTTGATGATACAATTGAGGTATGCCTCTAGGATCTCCGATTGGCTGTTTGTACTGGAGAAAGAAAATGCTTTGCAGGTGGAGCATAGATGGACATTGGGTGGAGAATTTCCAAAAACAGGTAGGCAAAATTGCATTACCATTGGATAAAAAAGAAACAGAGCAACATCAGACTCCCGAGCAGCTGCATACCAATACTCTGCATCTTCCCCCTTTCCAGCTTCTCAGCTGTACACACTGCAGTGTACCTCCCATCTATATTCACGTTTGATTAAGCATCAGATGTGAAACAGGTCAAGTTTTTTTCACAACCACTATATAGTGATGTAAGTTTATGGTTAGACCTTGAAGCAAGCTATGGCGCAGTGCCAAGATCTTCTGTACTTTTCTTGGATCCTACTGGTGTTTGGTAAGTAACTGGGAGCGTTGGTCCTCTTAAGTAACTGGGAGCGTTGTTCCTCTTAAAATGAAGTACTATCAAGTACTGAGTATTGCGATAGTGTGTTTTAAACAATTATCTTACAAATGCACTTGGATCCCGAATATGCTTTTTTTGATGGGCCTACTACTCTACTCTCTAACCTCAGACTTTAATATATAAAAGCAGTTGTAGTCTATTATGCACTTTTGCATAATTTTGGACTAAAGGTTTAATTTTATTTCAAAGGTGACAAGCTTGTGAACACTATACAAGTATACGCAGAGGCGGCTCTCTAATTAGGCGAGTTAGGCAGCCGCCTAAGGCCTCACACTCACGGGGGCCTCGCGGCTGCCTAACTCACCTTATTACCTTTGATGTATCAGGGAGCTTAACGCTGCCGTTAAGCTCCCTGTTACACTAACCTGGGACGTTTCCTCCGTGCATCTTTTCTCCTGCACGGAGGAAGGAAGTTCCGATCGCGTTTTTTTTTTTTTTAAACTTTATTGAACCCGGGCAGCTTCAATAAAGTTTAAAAAAAAAAAACGCGACCGGAACTTCCTTCCTCCGTGCAGGAGGGAAGATGCACGGAGGAAACACCGGAGAGCAGCATGTAGGTAAGTACTAGGGAAGGGGGGAGGAGGGTGGTACAAACGAGCAAAGACTGGCATAATGAGGGGCTAAATATTGTCACAGTGTGGGGCAAAATCCTGGCATAATGAGGTGAGGGGCAAAATCCTGGCATAGTGAGAGGCAATATCCTGGCATATTGAGAGGCAAAATTCTTGCATATTGAGGGGCAAAATCCTGGCAAATTGAGGGGCAAGATCCTGGCATAGAGTGGCAAAATCCTGGCAAATTGTGGGGCACAATCCTGGCATAGAGTGGAAAAATCCTGGCATATTGAGGGGCAAAATCCTGGCAGATTGAGTGGCACAATCCTGGCATATTGAGGGGCAAAATCCTGGCATATTGAATGGCTTAATCCTGGCATATTGAGGGACTAAATCCTGGCATATTGAGGGGGTAAATCCTGACATATTAAGGGGCTAAATCCTGGCATATTAAGGGGCTAAATCCTGGCATATTGAGTGGCAAAATTCTGGCATTTTGAATGGCTAAATCACAGTGCATCCGGTGCTGTGAGGAAGAACAAAGTGCCAATCTTCTAGCACAACGTGGTCTGTGAGACCACTTTCAACATTGAGCACCTTTCCTTCTGGCTGAGTGTTTCTCTTAGTGTGTGATTGTGTGCTTTCTGAGTGTGTCTGTGAGTCAGTGTGTGCTGGCTGAGTGTATCTGTGAGTGTGTGCTGGCTGAGTGTGATTGTGTGCTGACTGAGTGTGTCTGTGAGTCAGTGTGTGCTCACTGAGTGTGTCTATGAATGACTGTGTGATATGTGTTAGTGTTCACATTTAGGACACAGCAATAACAATGTGAGTTAGTCAGCCGCACACAATTTTATCTATACCAAATGTTTATAGATGTTTGTAGAATAATTATGAGACAAATAAAATTCTAGGAGCTGTTCATTTCTAGAAGCTGGGATTTGAGTCTGATCTTGAAATATGCTATTTCTACAGTTCATTTTTATTATCACTTGCATATATTTTATTTAATAATGTGTGTCCGTGAGGGCCTCATGTTCGACTTTCGCCTAAGGCCTCACAAAGTCTAGAGCCGCCACTGAGTATACGTATAAAAAAAGGGAAAACTGAGATCTGATATTAAGCCAAACATGTGCCTTAACTTGAAATCTACTACTGAAGATCTGGAGAAAGAGATTCATAACCTAAATACCTCTCACCTTCTCTAATTGTTATAGCTTGTTCATATTCACTATGCCTTACGTCTGCCCTTAGTTGTCTTATTTGACTAATGCAAACAGAAGTGTTTAAATCACAATAAACAGGAAATCCCTTGACCTGAAGATCATTGTGGAGGCGATATCACAAGACTTACTATTAGAGACTTAGTAGTATGGCTGGTATTACAGTTGTCAGTTAAAAATGAAGTTATGATTATTTGTAAGATTACATCAAGGTGCAGATACAAACTAAACACCTTATTGAACCCTCTTTGCTCTGTATAGCTCTATCAGGGAGCAGCCATGTTGTCAGGTCTGATCCTCCCTCCCCTAACACAAGATGTCCGCCCCCCTAACAGAGCAAGTACTTTATTTGTATTGTTTCATTAAAGCATTGCTATTTAAAATGCTTACACTTCTTAATCTTTCAATTAAACACAATGTGTGGTCCACAGTTGTCCTTTAATGTAATAGGCATCTAGGAAAAGTGCAAAAGGCTTTATAAGAAAATTCAAGTGTTAAATAATCATATGTTTACATTTGGAAGATGGTTAGGGAAGATGGCTAAAGATCAAAACGCGCAGATGGGAAACTGTATCTGATGGAATATTTAGTTTCTATGATACCGAATAATACGTTTTCCTTTCCTTTTAGATACTCTAAGATCTTTAGTTTAATTTCCTGTAGATTCATGACAGCGAGCGCTGAACGAATGTGACACTATGATTGGCAGGCTGTCTATTCCAGCGGCTCATTTAGCAGAACTCTATGAGTGGTGATGTGCGGAGGAGTCTGACCACACACAATATCCTGATTACATTTACCACCCAGAGAAACAAAAGAGGAACATTCTGCAACCATTTTTTTTCACAGATAAAAGAACACACTGAAAACTTTAATCTTTTTTAATTCAAATTAAAACTGCTTGGTTTATTCCACTTAGAATGTGGTTAATGCTGTAATTGATTCAGTAATGCCTTCATTAAATCTCATTCATGAATCCTCCGGCTGTTGTTCAAGCAGTGTCAGCATTTCCTATGTTTGTTTACTTGTGTCTCGTTGCCCTTTTTTGACAGAAGAATTTCTTGGCAGCAAAGCTGCAAAAGTTCATGGATGAGCAGCAATGTATGAAATCCTGCTAGGTGCTACAGGCTGAGTCCTCACTGTATTCCTCATTGTGGCAATGGGTTTAGTTGAACTTGACTGGAACGTAGCCACAAGTTCCTTCTGAATTCAAATTAACTCACTAGCTTTCCATAGACTTAAAAGGACGCTAACATTTTTCTTAACCCTGGTTTCCTTAGAAGAAGCAAGAGTTAAAAATTAGTAATTGCAGATACAAACGGGTTAACTCTCAGCTCTGCCTCTTAGCTAAGGCAGAGTTGATCTGGATGCTGGTGCAAGCAGCCAATCACAGCTGGGGCTTCCATGAACCAAGGGAAGTCAGGGGTCACTGCTTTGCTAGCAGAGGAGACATTCACTGACCAGATCATTCTGCCTGCTTCTCAGGCAAGCATAGTGGCTGGCAGTTATGTGGTAAAAATGACAGTTAAGAAAGAGAGAAATGGAGAGCAAGAAGAGAAGAAAGGAAAGAGGTAAAATATGGAAACAGAGGAGAAACAGGGAGGGGTTTGGCGGGAGGAGACACACTGCATCTGGGGAAATTGTTGCATGTTGTAATGTAATATATGTTGTAATGTATATGTAAGAACATGCTTTTTAACTAGGAATAGCCAGTGGTGTATCTTGATTTTGTGCTGCCCTAGGCAGACAAAATCCGGGCACCCCCCTACCCAAGCTGCACACCCACGTTACACACCTAAGACATGCCCCATCATTCAGACTCACATCAAGCTCATACTCCCATCACACACTCCCATCACACTCAGTCACACACTCCGACTCCCATCACACTCAGTCACACACACTGTCTCCCATCACACACACTCCCCGTGCAGCCTGGCAGGCAGAGCGATGGTGAGGGGGGATCTTCCGATCTTTTTTAAAGGGCCGCGTTTTTTTTATTTTTTTTCAGTGCTGGGGGGCGGCAAAAAATTTGCCGCCCTAGGCATCCGCCTAGGATGCCTCGCGGTAAATACAGCACTGGGAATAGCAGAGAAGGAGAATAGCAGATATTTGATAATTTTACCAGTTGCACTATTTGACCCTTTATTTACTGTACTGTAAACCTTCCGTATACGTCTGTTCAAAAATTTACAAAATCAATAAACAAAGATAAAAAAAAAAAGTGGATGCAAGTTTATTCTCATACTGGGGAAAACTAAATATTTCATTTGTTTTTTTTTTTACACTAGAAGTGAAAAAAAGGTAATAATATGAGCATACCTCCCTGTAGTCTGTCTTCTAGAGGCACAGTCCCTCTTTTGGGACTAAATATATCTCAGTATAATACCATAGTGTTCATCATTTCTTGGTGCTCGAGAATGTTTTGTGTATCACTCACTCCACAGCCTTAAAACACCCTACTGGTGTCTGTGAGTCGGAGTGTGACAGAGGTAAAGAGCTCCAGCTCCCTGTGATACATTATGGGGTCTGGTCACTAAACAATTAGTTGCAGGTGAGTTGAGGTGAATTGAACATGTAATCTCACTGACTTAACTGTGAACTGTTCAAGAATAAGCGGTGTCTCCATTGTAATATAAATTGTAGAAGGATCTTTTTTTATGTAACCTAAGAATGTTACTGGTTCCTTGTAAATATTGTATTTCAAATTAAACTCTGTTTCAAATGTATGTGATTTGTGGGAGAGGCAATAAAGAGTAGTAGGAGGTACATTTGGATGGTTTGGGGCAAAACTAGGCTAAGGTTTGTTCAAAACTAGGCCATTATAATGGGATGCCAAGAGCTAAGCAGTCTTGTTGGCTAGATTCCTCCTCAGGTCCACCGGATAATCCACGATCAGATTATATTCACTGGTAACCCAGGTAATAGTTTCCCCACAGGTACAAGAATAAGAAGGTATTGTTGAAGAACAATTCAGGCTTTTATACACAAAAGCATAAAAATATGATTGAACAAAAGAAACATAATCTCTTTAGTCACAGTAAAATGTTATGAAAAATCAATCATCATGTGGTGCCCAGAACAATGGCACCAATCAGAACAAGGCAGGGGAAACATGTGACCAATCCCCAAACACCATGAAGTGGTCAGCAGCCAGATTATGACCCTTTAACTCGGTGCCCAATTGAGAAAGAATCGACCAGACCTGCCATATATGGACATCTGGGGTGTGTGCAAACATAGCAATCCATGAAAATAGGAGTAACTTCCTAATCCATAAATGGGTCTGGAGACTTGGTCCCTGTATCCAATGACTGAGGCATCTACCTTTTTAACACTGAGAATGTCCCGGAAGAGAATGTTTTGAAGAGGGAAACACAGTTTAGTGACACACACTTACCAGGGAAAACAGATAAACACAGGGGGGAACATGAACCAGGATTCTTTGGGCATGGAAGGTGAAAACCTTCTTGTGTAACGTGTGAGGATACTGCATGAAGCCCCTCCCTTTTGTCTCTTTGGTCATTTGCAATGTTGGGATGTGTGCATGAATGTAAATAATCCCCAATATATGGATATCTCCTGGACAGTGCAGTAGGGTTCCTGCAATACTGAATAGCAATGCTACCATCTCTGCTGGGCTCCTTGGTGCTGATTCTGATAACTACATTCTTCAGCCTGAGTGCACTCAGCTCCATATCTCCTTACATGTGTCAGACAACCACCTGATGCTTTCCTATTAAATAATTTAGCATCTCTATCCCAATATCGAGGGCCTGCAGGGAGCAGGTTGGATATTTGTTTGGTGTACAAGAAAGAAAATCTTAGCTAGTGGCAGGTGATACATCTCTCCCGGTCACAGCTCAGCCGGGAGCGTTGATTAATGACATGTTCCAGCTCTTACAAACAGCACACAATTTAATTTTTCTCTGTGCATTATTAAAGGTTTCTCTCTGTATTCATTCTGGATTAATGCCGGGTGTACTTTCGTTTTTCCTCTGCCCTCCCTTATCAATTCTCAGGATTTAAAGAGTTCATGAAGTTCATTTATTTATTTGCTTTTCTTTTGCACATAGCATATAGATATAGGAAGTGCAGGATGTGGAAATGATTATTGAGTATGAGGCCTTGTTATTACCAGGCTTTAGCCTACATAGCAGTGATTGCAATAACTTTCCACAATAGTACTAATAATAGTGTTATCCGCAGACTCCTTTCTTCTACATCAGAGGTGACAAGTCTATAATTTGGAGATTTTTGGGAGAGATTGTTTTGGGCCACTGAATGAAGGGTCACAAAAGAATCTAGAAATTGTTTACAAAAAAACACCCAAAACTGTCTCACCCTAATAAATTTGGCAACACAAATATAAACATAATATAAATGTGAGGTTTTGGTTACATGAACTGGCCAAAGCATAATTAGGATCACGTGCCATGTCAAGACACACTCTCAATAGGGTGAGAACCTACTCTCCCCTCCTATCTAGTGGGCACAAAAAGCAGTTTATACTGCTACCAAAACCTTTTTAATGTTTTAGAGGAGGTGCAATTAAACCTCCTCCCAATTAACCCATGGACAGCAAACTTCAACTAGACAACAAGGAGCCCAAGCCAACATCCTTCACTAAATGCAAGCAGGGAAAAGAAAAATATTGGTGCGCTAAGCTAGTTTTTTTATACATTGTACAGCCAATCACTCTTTATTTGCAGCATGCTCACACCTGTTTGGTAGGCTTCATTTTATACATATATTATTATTTGAGCCTGTGACTAGCTTAGCTCACCAACATTTTTCTTCTCCCTCCTTGCACATAGTTGAGGTCGTTGGCTCCTCATTGTCTGTGTTGCAACATATGTGTGAACTTGTGAAAGTGGGGAAGCCTCTGATGATTGGCTGAGGCTCACCTTTACATGCCACATTCACAGCTCCTGCATGCCACCCACCACTGGGATGTAGGAAAGCCATAATGGAAATTACTGTATATGTAACATTATGGAGTTCTATTCACTAAAAAGTTAGTTGCAATTGAGTTTAGGTGAGATGAACATGTATACCCAAGTTTGCCCCAGCATAACATTTAGTTTAATTATTGAGATGATGTCACTTGTAACTCACCTTTTTGTGGATAGCCAGAGGTGTATATATTTGTAAATCAGTGTGCAAGGGCTCGGAGAGAGCATGTGTGTGTAGCATTTCACTGACCTTCAGAGTGCCATCCTGTTGCATGCTTGTACTAATTAACGAACTGCACATGTGCAGCACTGTTGTTACTCTCTTTTCCTCTCCAGTGTCCCAAATATCCAGACCAAGAAAGTGGGTTCACGGTCCTTGTTCAAAGTGGGACTGAAATTGGGGGCACTCTAGTTTATGTACTGAACACAGTATACTTATCAGTACAGGTTGAGTATCCCTTATAAAAAATGCCTGGGACAATAATTATTTTGGATAACGTATAATTTGGGATGACTGATCATTTTCACTAATAAGACATATTAAAGTCTCTCAGCGATCATGAAATCCAGTAGTATCCATTTACTGTATAGTGCAACTCAATCACCTGCGGTGATGTAGCTATGAGATGAGGCATCATTGAGAACCTGCCGTTGGTGCATCAGGACTGCACAAGTGCTAATGTGTTACCCTTTATGGACATGGAGGAATCTGAGCATGCATGAAAAGGCTATATCACAACTTATGGGTGCAGGACACTGAATTAACTCTTGTGTGCTTACATTGGTGCGTGTGTGTAATTTGCAGTTTGTGGGATAATCCTAAAATAAATTTGAATAACAAATCATTTTGGAAAACGGATTTATGGATAAGGGATGCTCAACCTGTATTTACCTGGTCAACTTCTACTTGATTGACTGTTTATTTTTTTCATTTTGTAACTTTTGCGGGAACTAACTAGCACAACCTTTCACTGCAGTCCTGCCCCTGCAGGTTGGAATATATTACTGAAAATCTCTTACAAACTGCTGGACCATTAAAAATAGAAATGTTAATACAATATACATAGGCAGTTTGAGATGCTCTGTTGATTAATGTAACCTTTTGCTCAGATGACAGATTTGTTTTAAGAATGTAATTTAAAATATTCCATCTGCTTCTGAATAAAAAAAAACCAGCATACGCAACTTCTAAATTTCCTTTAGCCACATGTACACTTTACAATTTACATTGTGCAGAATTGAAAGATATTGCTGACAATTTAGTGCAGACAAATGTACTGGAATACCAAAAAATTATACACCTGTACCATAACATTGTCTTTTCCAATGGAACAAATTCTGGTTCAAAGTGAGGTCACATCCAAGGTGCCCATGCGCCATGTATTTTACAGCACATTTGAAGAGTATATTATTTATAGAAAAGACAAATATTAACACAGGATAAATTGTAAGTTTGTCTAACATAGTATGTAGTCGGCGTAATTTAAATAAATGTTAATGTAATTTAATAAAGAGTTATAGGCATGGCAGCAGGGGCTTTGTTATATCTCAAAAAGAGATGTATTTAAAGCTTATATTATATATATATGATTTATATGATGATGCCAGTGAGTAATAATTATATAAAATATAAGCAATGAGCAATACATACATACATACATAAAGGATTTACATAATGCCAATACGCAGTAACTTTATATACAAGATCTATACCAATATAAATATCCAAAGGACATATTACCAGTAGTAAATACATAAATCAAATGCAAACATCAACTTTGTATATGATGCCAATAAGCATTAATTGTATACATTTTGCATCAATGATCAGCAAACACATAAGCTTTGTATATTATGCCAATGAGCATTAAATGCATAAACCTGATATATCATGTCAATGAGCAGTAAATGCAAAAACCTGGTACAGCATACCAATGAGCAGTAAAACCAATAACTTGGTATATCATGCCAATGAGCAGCAAATACAAACTAAATGGGTATCTCATTACACCACCACCCAGATATACACTCGAGACTTGCCCCAGCAATCAGATTTGCACTCAGCACTTAAACCAGAAAATAGATTTGCACTTAGTATATTTGTACTCGTGATTTACCCAACACTCAGATTTGTTCTAATTACTTGCTTCAGTATCACTACAATGTTGTGCTCCCCGTGGTTCTCTGGATTTGGAGTGCCAATGGGTCACATGACCCCCCGATACTCTGAGCATGAGGTAGTTTGAGTGGATGTCAGTGTGCCTGGGCAGCTCATAGACATCAGCTGCCTGTCCTCATCTCGCCTTCCACATGGTTTAATTGAATGCCCCAGATATGTAGGGAGGGGCAAATATCATGCAGGGGGGCATGGCCACCCGAGTGTTGCTACTGTACAGTATTTATGTGTAAAACATATATGGGATCCTTTCACGGTATGTATGTGTAAAGCATATTGGATCCTGTAAAGTATGTATGTGTAAAACATAAATGGGATCCTTTGAATGTGTCCAGAGCTGATGACTGGACCAAACAGAGGTGAATTAAGCTGATTTAACAACATTTACCCAACAAGTATTCTAGTGGGTGTTCTGTCCTTCTGCCCCTCCCAAGTGGGGTTTTTGGTGCTAAAATAACCCAAGGTAGATGTCAGCAAAACCCAACTGCATATACTGCTGCAACGCAACCTATCTTGTGAATGGTAGCAGGCACTGATAAACCATGCCCCTTCTAGAAAATGGGCAGGACTATACCAGTTAGTGTGGTTAGCGTATTGATGGCATGAAAAACCATACTGAGGAGACTGGTCCAGTAGTCAACTCAGGAATGAAGGTACTAAATTCCTAAAGGCAGCCACACTTGCATTTACAGTATATTTTTCTTGATGCACATACGTACATACATGTATATGCATATACACAATATATATACTAATATGTATATCCATACATACACATAGACAGATACGCACAATCCCACAGCACAAATATATGAAAGAAGAGCGCTGTCAGTTCCCTCATGCAGAATCCTCTGTGTCCATGGAAACGAGAAATACAAGATCTGTTTTTTTGTTTCTCCTCTTGTAAAATATCATAGGCGGTAAGGTTCTGTTAATCCACTGGGGAAATTGAAAACTAAAAGCATCCTGCTCCGAAGCTGACCTACCTTAAACTTTTATTAGCTCTGTCTCATTCTGACGGAATTCAGAGTGGACAAATTTAAGGCTTAATTTAAAAAAACACTAAAAAAAGACTAAGCTGTAAAAATGAGGGCGGATGAGAGATAATCCTGCTTTGGGTAAGCTGCTTCAGAAAAATGATCGGGATAGATAAATGCAGAGCAGTCATTTTAAAATATTGAACACCTTATTATTATTATTATAATGTCTTTGCAATGTCTTTTTACAACTCAAATTGTATATATGTAACAATATAAATATATAAGTGTGTGTGTGTATATATGTATATTTAAATATATAGATATAAACATTTCTACATATACTTTTAACCCTTTAGTGACAAGACCTTTTGACCTTGTCTTTCCCTTGGTGACAAGGGCTGTTTTGACATTTCTGGGGTGTGTGTGTGTAGCTGTAATTTTCTTCTCACATACTGGACCCACACAAATTATATGTTGTTTTTATCGTCATAAGAAGGGCTTTCATTAGATACTATTATGTTCATCATATCTTATAATTTACAACAAAACAAGTCATAAAATATGATGAAAAAATAAAAAAAACACTTTTTCTAACTTTGACCCAAAAATGATTTACATAAATACATTCATTCAAAAATACCCCATCTAAATATTTTCAAAATATTGTCCCAAGTTCATAAATATACTGGTACCCAGGTTTTTTGCGAGTTATAGAGCAAAAACAAAAAATAGTGTTTTTTTTTCTACAGTGATCTTTTGACCCCAACCCAAACCCTAAATTTAACCCTAACTCTAAATTTAACCCCAACTGTAACCCTTATGCTAACCCTTAATATAATTTAATTGTAACCCTATGCCTTATGCTAACCCTAATTTAACTTAATTAACCCTGACAACTATTCTAACCCTAACCCTAGATTTTAGCTAATTAAGTCTTTTTTTTATTGCAATGTTGCTGACTGCCTCTAGTGGCAGTCAAGCAACAGCATCAGAGCTTCAGAAGTGATTTTTTTTCACTTCTGAAGCTCTACCCACAAGATGGCACAGCCATTTTGCAGGCGCATGCTGCTCCTGGAATATGGAGCCCACAATTGTTCTGTGGAGCGATTCTGGGTGCCCCAGAACTGAGGATTCAGTGCTGCCTATTGCCTCGACATCGAGGCAATAGAGCAGCACTGTCAGAGTGGTTTTTGCGATCGTTGACGGAGTTGTTGGCTGGACAAGCCTGAAGGGGTTAAAGGGTCAACTCAATATACATCAATTTGGCCCGAAATGGATTTAGATGGAGCAACTTAGCTGAATTTCACAAGTATGCATAATGCTACTCAGTGTTGCTGATTTCGGGTCTGAATAGGCTGTTCAGGCCATTCGGAACCCAAAACATCGGAGGCATTCAGATCAGGATATTTTCACCATCAAAACCATATATTTTCGGCTACCCAATATGCGCTGATCACCCCTGAACACTTTCTGAATTTGGGTAGCATATGTGAAATTTCTCCATTTATTCATTTTTTATCTGTAGTCTACATGTACAAACATTTGTGAAAAAAATGGGTCCTTCTGAATTCATGCATGGTACAATGATAGCATGCTACCTTTGCAATCAGTCAGTTTGGGATACTAGATATTCCATGGTATGCTTCAGCATACCAAGACATTTTGGACAATGCTATACCTTGAACTTTGTGGGAACAGTTTGGGGAAGGTCTTTTTCTATTCCAGCATAACTGTGCAGTGCACAAAGCAAGGTCCACCAAGACATAGTTAGATGAGTTTGGTGTAGAAGAACTTGAATAGACTATACAGAACCCTGACCGCAACCACATCAAACTGGAAAGGAGATTGTGAGCCAGGCATGTCATTCAACATCAGTGTCTGACCTCCCAAATGCTCTACTGGATGAATGGGAAAAAATTCCCACAGAAACACTCCAAAATTTTGAAGCTATTATAGATGTAAAGTGGAGACCAACTGTATATTAATGTCTATGTATTTAGAATGCAATGTCATAAAAGTCCCTGTTGGTGTAATGACAAAATGTCCCAATAATGTCATATATATATATATATTTATATCTGTTCCACAGGTATAAATGCCCATCACAGGACTTAAGTAACAGACCATGGAAGGATAACAAAGTGTCTATAGTCAGAAGAAAGATGTTTTAAAAAGGCTTATAAACACAATCCATTTTGTAAGTGAAAGCAGTCCAGGGGATTTGTTTGACGTATTACTATTTTGCAAACTCCTATCTCAGGTTCTCTGGTTTAAACTCTGGTTATGGATGTCAATCACAGCACACTGAGGATGTCACAATAATTGCAATTAGTCCGGTGCTTGGCTCTGCATTGCATTTAAGCTATTTATGTGTATATACTGCGTAGGTTAGAGCTCAGTCTCGAAGGGTTATGCAACTTTGTGTGACATCACGTAACCCCTCTCACTTTGAGCTCCAACCCATCCACATCCTGGAACCTCTGTCCTAGGATGTTGGCAAATTTGTATCTATGTCACCTGTTTAATTAGTTTACCAACCAATGATTCATATGTGGTTACCTCCGGTTGTTATCTCTTTTAGTTATTTCTAGCACATCCTTCTATCCACCAGTAAACTCTACATCTTAATTTGCTTAATTTGGTATTCTTTTGGAAAAGCCAACTGTCTCTTTAGTGATCTGAAATCTTTCCCAAACAACGGGTAAATATACCATAGATTTCAACACCTGCATTTGTGTTGAAAATATTACGATATGTCTTGGGCAGACCCAAGATAGTTAAACCTGGGTGGGGCTAATATTTTATATTAGCCCTTTGAACCCATGTAGATCAAGAGGCTTGTGTACTTTATATCTAATCTCTGGCCCAGTGTACACTCTGGCAGTAATAGGAGATGTATAAACCTTCACCATCATTAACCACAATGTAATCGTTTTCCATTATGCACGTGGGACAGTCAGTGGGATCGGAAAATGATTTGTCTGGTCCTATGTTCTGCAGTTGGAATGATTTCTATGTCTGCCATTAGTAGAGTAATTGAGATAGACCTGCACTTAGTCAATGAAGATTAACCTTTTTTTTCTAAAATAAGAACCAAGTTTAATTAGACTGTTTAATTAGAAGGGTAAAATGTCTGGCTTGTTATGCATCATCAATGCCGGGTTCCCTATCCCATTTTGTAAACTGATACCCTTTATTACTATAACAATTTTTTATTAATGAAATGGGGGTGAAATTTTGGACTTGCTGATTATGGTAGTATATGTTAACACAATAATGATCTTAATGTCTTTTGAAACAGCAAACTATTACTGATGCTTCAAAACAACAGCAGCATTTAATTAAACATAAATAAGTTGAATGGCTTTGCCAGTCTGATTGTACTGTCTGAGCAGGAAATATTTGATATCACACACTCCATATGCTGATGTCATACCATTCTACCTGTGATATTCCACTGAGATTATCCTGCTATGCATTTGCAATTCATTTCGCTGGTTATCTGCCACGTCTGTATGGGTTAAGTAAACCGAGCATAACTGATATTTTTTTTTGTCATTTTATTAAATAGCACAATAGACTTTACTGACTTATGGGGTTTTTTGATCATTACTTTGTTTCTCTGGTATCAGGACCCTTGTTGTAACCAGGTTATATACCTGCCATGACCCTGAACAGCACAGATTAGATTAAAGGGGCTGTATCCCCTAAACATAGTTTAAACTGTGAATGTAGAGAATAAAATGATCTATATATTGTGTTAGCAGAATTTCATTTTCAATAATGATTTTATTCTCCATTTACTTTATGCATTAAAAACTATATTTAGATTAAACAGTCCTGTTATTCCATCTGAGGCGCTACTTCAGGTGATTTGAAGTACCTGTTTTACCACAGTTGAGATACAGACCCACTAAGAGAGTTACAAGAGGAATACAACCTCTAGTGGAATGTGTTTGTAGTGCACAGATTACTTGATAATCTATGCACATTGGGTTTATGGTTTTACAGATTTAACAGATTATTGTAATAACTGAATGAGCTATTTTGTGTCTCAGACTGAAATAGGTGGTTGAAAACTTGAAACATAAGCACTTTGTGTACTGTGGAAGTTTAGAAATGAATGCATCTGATATGACATTATTATTTTTTGTACAGGGAGTGCAGAATTATTAGGCAAGTTGTATTTTTGAGGATTAATTTTATTATTGAACAACAACCATGTTCTCAATGAACCCAAAAAACTCATTAATATCAAAGCTGAATATTTTTGGAAGTAGTTTTTAGTTTGTTTTTAGTTTTAGCTATTTTAGGGGGATATCTGTGTGTGCAGGTGACTATTACTGTGCATAATTATTAGGCAACTTAACAAAAAACAAATATATACCCATTTCAATTATTTATTTTTACCAGTGAAACCAATATAACATCTCAACATTCACAAACATACATTTCTGACATTCAAAAACAAAAAAAAACAAATCAGTGACCAATATAGCCACCTTTCTTTGCAAGGACACTCAAAAGCCTGCCATCCATGGATTCTGTCAGTGTTTTGATCTGTTCACCATCAACATTGCGTGCAGCAGCAACCACAGCCTCCCAGACACTGTTCAGAGAGGTGTACTGTTTTCCCTCCTTGTAAATCTCACATTTGATGATGGACCACAGGTTCTCAATGGGGTTCAGATCAGGTGAACAAGGAGGCCATGTCATTAGATTTTCTTCTTTTATACCCTTTCTTGCCAGCCACGCTGTGGAGTACTTGGACGCGTGTGATGGAGCATTGTCCTGCATGAAAATCATGTTTTTCTTGAAGGATGCAGACTTCTTCCTGTACCACTGCTTGAAGAAGGTGTCTTCCAGGAACTGGCAGTAGGACTGGGAGTTGAGCTTGACTCCATCCTCAACCCGAAAAGGCCCCACAAGCTCATCTTTGATGATACCAGCCCAAACCAGTACTCCACCTCCACCTTGCTGGCGTCTGAGTCGGACTGGAGCTCTCTGCCCTTTACCAATCCAGCCATGGGCCCATCCATCTGGCCCATCAAGACTCACTCTCATTTCATCAGTCCATAAAACCTTAGAAAAATCAGTCTTGAGATATTTCTTGGCACAGTCTTGACGTTTCAGCTTGTGTGTCTTGTTCAGTGGTGGTCGTCTTTCAGCCTTTCTTACCTTGGCCATGTCTCTGAGTATTGCACACCTTGTGCTTTTGGGCACTCCAGTGATGTTGCAGCTCTGAAATATGGCCAAACTGGTGGCAAGTGGCATCGTGGCAGCTGCACGCTTGACTTTTCTCAGTTCATGGGCAGTTATTTTGCGCCTTGGTTTTTCCACACGCTTCTTGCGACCCTGTTGACTATTTTGAATGAAACGCTTAATTGTTCGATGATCACGCTTCAGAAGCTTTGCAATTTTAAGAGTGCTGCATCCCTCTGCAAGATATCTCACTATTTTTGACTTTTCTGAGCCTGTCAAGTCCTTCTTTTGACCCATTTTGCCAAAGGAAACGAAGTTGCCTAATAATTATGCACACCTGATATAGGGTGTTGATGTCATTAGACCACACCCCTTCTCATTACAGAGATGCACATCACCTAATATGCTTAATTGGTAGTAGGCTTTCAAGCCTATACAGCTTGGAGTAAGACAACATGCATAAAGAGGATGATGTGGTCAAAATACTAATTTGCCTAATAATTCTGCACTCCCTATATATATATTTATATATATATATATATTTATATATATATATATATATATATATATATATATATATATATCATTTTTTTTATTTTGAGTATTTTTTTCAATACTTTGTGTTAAACTCTTGTTTAGAGCACCACTTTATAATAGCTATGATTGAATTACAACTGAAGGGTTCTTCTGGCCAAGGTCCTTAGAGATTGTACTGTATTCCCTAAAAATACTCCTTGATAGCCAACATGGAATATTCCAAGAGACCCTAGTGGAAACAAATAACTATGGTTTAGAATCTGCAATCACCATCTTGGTCTATTCTGAGTAACAGAAAGAATTAATGATAGAAAAGTATCTTAAAGCTAGAGAGAGGGGCTTGCAGCAGCTTCTTGGCTCAGGTTAATAAAGCTTGGGTGCAGCAGAACCCAGCCACATTATTGATGCATCTGTTGAAAACAAACACTGTTCCTTGGGATTTATCATTTCTTTGCTGGTAATTACCTGTCAAAATTTAAATAATGGTCCATTAGATGAATGCTGGTTTTGTTTCTAATTAATTAGATACACAGCTTGTCATCCCGAGGCAAGGTTATCAGACAGTGAGCAGGATAGAGTTAGATAGATGTGCCATATCGAAATATAAACTAGATCTTTGTATTCCCATATCAGTCATGTTGAGGAAAAATGTATGAAAAGAGGGACAATTATACACAAAATATCAATGGAGACATCTTAAAACTAATCTTATTTATTTTTAGTTCTTGAAAAATCGTTGCAGGGAAAACAAGGCTATTTTTTTTTTTTTACCCATACAGCAGAGAATGCAGCATATGCTTTTTGCCCATGAAAATGCTCTCAGCTGGAGTCGGAAAAGAAACACAGATCATGCATAGCGGTATCAGTCATAGCCATTTGTTGCAGTTGCACAGAAAGGTATTACCCTTATAGAGAGGGGCTTTTATATCATTACTTAACTTCATGCTCAGTTTTGCCCCTGAGACTTAGGGCTTCGTTTTCATCGTCATTTTTCCTCTGTATAGGTTTAGAGGTTTTAAACGCCACTGGATGCTGTTTTTTGAAAGCCCATGGGAGCACCTGTTAGTTGAAACGCTGCCTATTGCTGAATAAAGCACATTGGAGTGCTGGTCAATCTATTATTTCTATCATCTGATGTTAATGCTAAAGTTTAAAGGTCCTCCCATTTAATTATTTGCCTTGCTCTTGGTTTCCCTCCACCAATCTGTACCTCTGAGTTTTAGAGTTAGTTGTAAGGGACAAATCTCTCTTCTGAAGGCATGGAGGGGCAGGGTTGCCATCAGAGATTTCAGGGCCCCTTACTGAAAAAAATTCTGCCCCCCCCCCCCCTCGATAGTTTATCCATTAATAGCCCACTGTTAATTTGTTAATTAGTAGCCACTGATAATTTGTCCATTAATAGCCCCTCCCCCCATATCTGTTCTCATTAATGCTCATTAATAGCCCACTGATAATTTGTCCATTAGTAGCCACTGATAATTTGTCCATGAATAGCCCACTGATAATTTGTTAATTAGTAGCCACTGATAATTTGTCCATTAATAGCCACTGATAATTTGTCCATTAATAGCCACTGATAATTTGTCCATTAATAGTCCACTGATAATTTGTCCATTAATAGCCACTGATAATTTGTCCATTAATAGCCACTGATAATTTGTCCATGAATAGCCCACTGATAATTTGTCCATGAATAGCCCACTGATAATTTGTCAATTAGTAGCCACTGATAATTTGTCCATGAATAGCCCACTGATAATTTGTCCATTAATAGCCACTGATAATTTGTCCATTAATAGTCCACTGATAATTTGTCCATTAATAGCCCACTGATAATTTGTCCATTAATAGTCCACTGATAATTTGTATATTAATAGCCCACTCATTATTTGTCCATTAATAGCCTACTCATTATTTGTCCATTATTTGTCCATTAATAGCCCACTCCTTCCCATATCTGTTCTCTCTCCCCCTCCACCCCATATCTGTTCTTTCTCCCCCTCCCCCCATATCTGTTCTCTCTCCCGCTCCACCCCCATATCTGTGTTCTCTCTCTCCCCCTCCTTTCCATATCTGTTCTCTCTCCCCCTCCTTCCCATATCTGTTCTCTCTCCCCCTCCACCCCATATCTGTTCTCTCAGCCCCTCCACCCCATATCTGTTCTTTCTCCCCCTCCCCCCATATCTGTTCTCTCTCCCCCTCCACCCCATATCTGTTCTCTCTCCCCCTTCCCCGTATATGTTCTCTCTCTCTCCCCTTCCTTCCCCAAATCTGTTCTCTCTACCCCTCCTCCCCATATCTGTTCTCTGTCCCCCTGCTCCCCATATCTGTTCTCTCTTCCCCTCCTCTGTTGCATCATCCCCTCCTCCCCCTCCTCTTTTCTCTCCTCCCCCTCCTCTATTATCTTCCCCTCTCCTCTGTTCTCTCCTCCCCCTCTTCTGTTCTCCTCCCACCTCCTCTGTTCTCTTCCCATCTCCTCCCCCCCTCTCTTCTCTCCTCCCTTCCTCCTTTCCCCCCCCCCCTCCTCTGTGCTCTTCCCCTCTCCTCTCTGCTCCCCCTCCTCCTCTGTTCTCTTCTCCCCCTACCATTGTTACTTACGGGTAGGGGGCAGAGCTAACCAGATGTGAGGTGAAGCTCCACCCCCACCCTATGAAGTAGAGCTGAGTCTGCTTCAAAGGGAGCTACAAGTACTATAAGTAAGTGCTGCTCGCACTCCCCACACACAGTGATAATGCAGGCTATTGGATTTTCGAGATTTATCTCACACCTGGTGAGGTAATTTTAAAAAAAAATGTTCTTTTTTTTAAAGGGCCAGGGCCCGAGCGTGCCTGGTATGAGTGTATTGACCGCTCTCCCCCCTCCTGATGGCGGCCCTGGTGGGAGCAGGCTGGCCTGAGTTCACATGAGTGGTGAGTAACTGTAATAGCTCAGTAACGGTATCCAGTTTCTGTTCAATCTTATCACGGCGTCCCAGTTTGGCTGAGACTCGGACCAGGTCCGTGGGATCCATATCATGGCCTGAGATAATGTCACAAACTGAGTAGCTTTCTAGGAAATAGTAACCGCAATGCGATGACCTGATAGCTACTGCAACAGGCTTGGAAACAGAACAGTTTCTATTCACCTGAATGGTATTATACCCTATTGGGGTTGAGCCTCAGGTAAATGGCCACCCAGTACTTGGTACACTGACTGGAACCGTACACTGAAGCAGAGATACGCAGGAAATACTGGTCGAGGAGAGTAGTCAGCAGGCTGATTCATACACGAATCGGGAACAAAGTAGACTGGAGGTAAATCAGAAGGCAAGGTCACTAGGCAGGCAAATGAGTTGACGCAGGCAGCAAAACAGAGGAGTCAAAAATGTATATGCGTAGTTAATAAAAATATAATATTTATCCAATATAAATAAATATATAATAAATATACAATATTTACATTTAAGCTAAGGATCCTGACCTTATCTACTGAGTACTAAAAAAAAGTTGGTAAAAAAAATACGCTCAAAAATCTGTAAGGTGCTGCGGTCCCGAGATGCCACCCAAGACTCCAATCTCAAAAACACAGTATATAAGACCAAGCACTCGATGTAGTCAGTGGAAACTTTTATTCAGGATGCAGGCGACGTTTCAACCATCACAGGTTTTTTTCTATTTTCAATTTTTTTAAATTAGACTTTTAAAGACTTTTTAAATTAGACTTAAGGGCCTCCTGTTATGGGAAAAACGTCACAATTATTTCATAATGGTTCCCTAGGGACATGACATTTGTCCCTGCCATAGCATTTGTGCATTGAACATTGTTCTACTGTAGGTTTCCAAGGAAGGGGCTTTTCCTCTTGGTCTACATGTAAGCCTTCTAAGTTTTAAGACATGTGACACCTAGCTTAGATGGAACTTGAGATATAAATGTGAAGAAAGGAAAATGGAGCAAGCGGTGCACCTCTCCGGGTGTAGATAACCAAGGTAGGCAGGCTTGAACTAAAATCTTCAAAGTTTGATCAATCCAGTTAAAAAAGGCAGGATCAAACACAATCTCACGCGTTTCGCCAGTGAGGCTTAATCATAGATTAATACAATACAGAAAAAAGCATGCTTAAAAACACTTTCCAGACCGCCAATAGGCTTCTGCCATTGGCTGGTTCTGATTCTTAACAGGTGAACTGTATAACAAACAAGTGAATGAAAAAAACTTTGCATCAGTGATTAAAAGACATTGAAAAGTATATGTATACACGTGGCAAAGTTAAACAATGTACAAGAGTCATATTGAAATTGTATTCACATATGCAAAATCGCTATTCCTTAGAACCTTATATTGTGAGCTAGTGTGTATGCACAACCTCCGCACCTCCCCCGTAGTCTTTATATGACTTATTCTTTTTATGTATAGATTTATACCATGATTGCAAATTAGGTTTAAAAGGTACTGAAGTGGGAGGTGCAGGAGTATATACAACACATAAACACACATAAATCTCTATAAATGATGTTAATGTATATAAGAAGACATTTTTAGACTGACAGATCGTTAGAGGCAAAAGAAAGTGAGAGATGACAACAGAAATAAAGGGAAAACATTAGTGTATAATAGGGAGCACTTGAATTAGATATGACCTGTATAAAGCTGGGGTAGATATAGGATGGGATGGCACAGTGGCATCAAGGTGTATTTTTTTCTGGTGACCATTTAATGATATTCTATGGACCTTCAAATGTGTCTTCGTATGGACACTTTGTCGATCCCTGGAGTACAGAGTGTGAATTTGGCGAAAACCTGCAAATTTGTGTTGGCAGCAGTTTGATTTTTAATATATCAATACCTGTCATTTTTACTTCCTGCTAGAAGAGATACTAAATTGGTACACTCTTAAAAAAGAGAGGAAAACCTTGCAGGTAGTACAAATACTTCTAGTGTACAAACCTTGGCAAATGATGTGGGGGCAATAATGGAACGAGGAATAAAGACGGGCAGAGGAAAAAATCCATTTTTTCCCCCAACAACATTTTTATTAAACATGGAAAAGCTAAATATTTAATAGAAAAAATATTATTATTTTCTCTCCTAAAGGGTTATATTATATTTAGTTTTTTTAGTTTGTTCATTAATTATGATCCAAAATTGGGAGGGGGGAGGAGGGGTTCATCTTATAATCAGGGTTTCCTTACATTTTGAGCAAATACTGTACATGAATTGCATGTCCATTGGGAAAGCCTTCCCATTAAACATGTTCAATGATTACCTCATGTTCAACCTTTTGTTACCTCATTGCTTAGGTCACAAAAGCAGTGAGCTGAGTGTATCCTTCAGTTTCTCTGTGTGTTTATTACATGCACATTGCAAGCAGGGCCAGCCTTAAGTGTCCTGGCGCCCTGTGCGGGCTTCCCCCATGACGCCCCCCCTCCACCTGTTCTGCCTCGCTCCCCCGTGCTTGTTCTGTCTCTCTATCCCCCTTCCACCTGTTCTGTCTCTTTCTCTCTCCCCCCACTGTTCTGTCTCTCTCTCTCCCCCCTCCCCCTGTTCTGTCTCTCTCTCTCTCCCCCCTCCCCCTGTTCTGTCTCTCTCCCCCCTTCTCCCTGTTCTGTCTCTCTCCCCCCCCCCTGTTCTGTCTCTCTCTCTCCCCCTCCCCCTGTTCTGTCTCTCTCTCCCCTCCCCCTGTTCTGTCTCTCTCTCTCTCCCCACTCCCCCTGTTCTGTCTCTCTCCCCCCTCCCCCTGTTCTGTCTCTCTCTCTCCCCCCTCCTCCTGTTCTGTCTCTCTCTCTCTTCCCCCCTCCCCCTGTTCTATCTCTCTCCCCCATTCTGTCTCTCTCTCCCCCTCCCCCTGTTCTGCCTCTCACCCCCTGTTCTGTCCTTCTCTCACCCCCTGTTCTTCCTTCCTCCCCTGTTCTGTCTCTCTCCCCCCCTCTCCCCGTTGTGTCTCTCTCCCCCCCCCGTTGTGTCTCTCTCCCCCCACCCCCGTTCTGTCTCTCTCCCCAGCACTGTCAACACATTCTATGTTTCTATGTTTCTAGCATGATTTGTTTTAGAATTAGCATCAAATTCAAAAATTAGAACTAGAAAGAGCCAGTAACATAAAAGAAACAAAACACATTACAGAACTGTATAGAAGCTTGAAGAGGAAGTTCTACCTACTTTATTTTCTGTGTATTGGAGATGTGTTTTAATACTATTGGGCAGCACACACCCAATCAGCAGGCAGGAGATGATCATTTCCAACCTACTGGAGGTGTGTTTTGCCTCCTAGATGCCACGCACCAATCAGTGCTGGCAGGTCTCCGAGAACCAGCCGTGCAATATGGCCGCCTTAAAGTCTCTGTCTTCCCAATCAAACGAGAATTGTTTCTGAACGGTGTGCCAAAGGAGCATCATTCAGAAGACTTTTTAAATCGGACAGAAGATTAAGGGTTAAAAACCGGTTTAGTTGTCCTTTAATACACAGTGCATGATGACCAGCTGAATCAACACTAAGGGAAGAACAGGTAACTTTAAAGGGATTCCGATGGAATCTCTGCATGCACTAGCCGGCAGAAAACACTGTACAACTTAGTTTGATGTCGGAAGGGAAATCCACTGGGGATGGTCAGCAATAGGGAAGTTCAATGGGGATAGTCACGTCCAGAGCGGGCCAAAACCAGGACTAAAGGTGGTGTACAGTAGTGCAGAGAAAGATTTCTACGTGTTTCGCCGGAACTACCGTCTCGGCTTCATCAGGAGAAGAATAATCGCAGTCGGAAGAATCATTCGATGCAACGGGAAGCGTCCGTTGTCATGGCGACGATCCGGTGGTGTCCGACTTCAAAGAACTTTGATGTCCACTTAACAGGGACTCGTTAAAGTCTGCTTTTTTGTGGAAACAAGTTCCCACTGATTACAGCATCAGACAAAAACATGTTAAAAAACATTTGGATCAGATTCATATTTGCAATGTAAGATATTATAACATAATATTTTAATCGTTAATAATTCAAAAAACATTGTATATATTAAAAAGAACTTGTAAAAAACAAGACATGGCTAAATAAAAAAAGAAAAAAAATAGCAAAGCTTTTACACAGTTTCACTATATTTGAGCTAGTTACTGTGAAGCCATGCAGAAGGAGTCCACTTGCTAAAGAAATAAACAAACAAAAACCTCTAATTAAATAAGACTAGTAAACTTTCACTGCAAATTTGATAGAGCTATAGGTATTGATTTTACAACACAGTGACAACTAGCTTGCGGGTGCAGTGTCCATACAGGGATCCTGTAAATTATATGGGGTGCCAAGCTTTTCTTGTTTCCATGGTGGTTTTTGAACTACAAACTGCAAATGTTCGAGGGTAGCTCCGTGAAAAACATAGCAGTTTTTATTTTTGGACAATTTTATATGAAAACATCATTTATGCTTGTTCGTATAGCTGGTAACTATTCAAATGAGAAGCAGCTTTAGCGCTCTATGACAATGGAATGAGACTACACAACTAAACTGTTAACTCTGTGGGGCTTGCACACAAAGCATACCACTAGATAACACTCTATGGGGCTTGCACACAAAGCATGCCACTAGATAAAACTCTATGGGGCTTGCACATAGAGCATGCCACTAGATAACACAACTTACAGGACAAAGATACCCTAAAGGGTGAAGCCTGGAAGGTAATGTTCCCAGATATTCTTGTAAAGCTTAGAAGCTGCATGTTATGTACAATTTATATTTATATTTATTCAGTCACGCCAGGAGCATGGATATGGAGGGGGAGTGTCTTCAATAACTTACATGTGACAGCTGTTTGATGGCCCAAATCGGGTTTGACAGTTGCCAAATATGTCTGTGCCTGAACGAAGATACTTTTAGTGATCACTGGTGGTAAAATTCACATTTATTAGCTGATTGCATTTCAAAGATTGTGTGTAAAGTGCCTGTGTGTATGCATGTATATGTAAATGTATGCATGTATGTCTAGCATATTATGCAAGTGTGGAAGTGCTCTGTATTTGTGTGAATAGATTGTATATAATATGTAAGTGTGATATAATTACCATATGTAGTCCATTAGAATTTCAAGATCTCTTTAAATTCTATCAGGTGTCTCTTGATGTATAATTAGAAGAATTCTCATTGTCACATGGTCTATCCCAGGAGGGATGTTATTGGTTGACTATTGGCAGCCTATCCATGAAAGAAGAGATTAGGGTGCTTCTTCTCCAAGCTGTGGTCCTTCAATGCTTCCTTGAAGTTACTTAGGCTCCCAACCATCAAGTTGTTTCAGGAGGAATGTCTTGTTGTCTATGTCCATGTTGTCTTGTTTACAGCTTCTGAAATGGAATCATTTCGATCCAGGCTAGCCATGTGCTATCCACTTCTACCTGAGGTCTCTGATCCTGGAACAATCCATATATATAGAAATATGTTTTATGAGAACCCTTTGCAGGAAATTACAATATTGGTTTAACAGATCTAGCTTGTTCTCACCAATATTTCATCCAGAACTAAAAGTAATTTGCATCTGCTTCCAACACCTCTATCTCTTTATTACCCTTCTCACTAACCTTGCATGGACAAGAATTTTAAAACTGCCCTGAGCTGGATGCTACTTCCTAAATCACAAAGAGAGACTTAATTCTCAGATTAAAGTACATTAGGTACTTTAATCTGGCAGCGCTAATAAAATATGTCTCCATATGGATGAATGATTACTAATTTTTCCACTGTGAGAAACGTAATCCTGCTTTATAAAACCTTGCCCTCTTGAATGCTGTCCTCATATTCAGTCTCACGCTCTCTATCCTACATAAAGCAGAAACTATATTATTTATTAAAAAACTGATTTTATACATCAGGCAATGACGGACGGTTTACTTCCAGGTTCCTCAAGAAACTTTAAGATTAAGCCATGGTATGGCTTATTCTCAGAAATACTTTAATATTCCAAAACACTACAGCTAATTGGATTGTGAGTTTTGGTCCTCTATCATATAGGTACGGAGGTAAAGATTGGTTCAGTTTTAACATGCAGAAACGCAGGAACCGAGTAGGGTCTAGATTACATTAAATAAACAACACAGCGCTAATGGTAAACCCTCCACCAATACCAAAATATACAAAAGGAGGGGTTTATTTTGCTTTGTCTTTTTTAAAACATTTTATTCATTTGTATATTTTGGATTGATTGATGTCTCTTTTATTGTTCAGTGACTAGATGATACATGTTTTGGTTAATAACTAACAGAGAATAGAGTGCAAGTTTTCAAGACAAGTAAACTCTTTTCTTCAATGCAATTTTGAAATAGTGAGTTAACAATATATTATGGAATTATTTTCAAAAAGACATATATCATATAGCAGATGTACAATGCAAATATATATTTTAATTGTATTGCAATATAAAAGTATATCTGAAATACAATAGTCATAAACTCACATTAAGGGCAATCATCTGCCAAATCTTCTTTAGCTCTACACCCCTTCAATCCACAATTACATCACAGAAGGAGGTTTCACCACCTATGAGCTAAGTGCACTTCATGGAAAATGTAGTACACACAGATGAAGTGCCCATAATTCCTCCTCACCTAATTACCTGCCTTGCGGGTTTGAAGATGCTCCCTCATTGTTGTCCAGCAGTGGTAACAATGATCTGGGTTCCCCTCATACTCCGATCTGTGGGATAACATTACTTCATGGTCCCCTACACTATGCATATAGTCAACATGTGCTGAAAAAATACATTTATTTACTTCAGTAAAATAAGAAAGTACAATGGGTGGATTTTAATGTTTAGCATTGGATTTCTTGATTTAGGCCAGTTGACAAATAGAATCCACTGCAAAATGGAAAGGTCCAGATCATCACTGTACTACCATGGATGCAGTCTCTGCAACCCTCTCACATAGGTAAGGGAATTAAGAGTAATTTATGGTCACGCAAGTCCCCAAAAAACAATACTGTCCTGTAAAATTCAGGAATGTTGGCATCTATGTATTCTGCTAAATACCTAAGCCTTACAGCTGGAACCCATTTGAAATATTACCGCTGGATCTGGAGCTGATTGCTAGGCCTGTGTAGCTAAGAAGGGTTAGAAGAAAAAGAAAATGTTTTGCTTTGACTATTTTAAGGTCCTGTTCACTTTTGATAGATAAAGTCCCAGTCCCACCCATGTTTAAGACTGGTCTAGTGCTGTAGCAGGTACCACCCTCTTCTTGCTCCAGGTCTAAGCAGACAATTTCTGAATAGCCAATGTTGCTAGGTATGATAATACCCATGCTTTATCTGATCTCATAATAATAACATAAAGTATAAAGTATTAGTGAATTAACACATTAACCAGCAGTTATATAGTTACAAAGTTAATGAGTCTGAAAACAACACCTGTCTATTGAGTTCAAGGTTTCTAAGTGCCTGCACTAAGAAAACAAAATTGACACTTTTTCCAATTTAGCCTCGAAGCAAAAAAAAAATAAAATAAATCATTCTTAACTCAAATGGATTTTTATGTAAAAATCATTATTTGAATTTAATGTAATATAACTTGTTGTGGCTGTTGCTGTAAGAGAAGGGACAAAACTCATTTTGAAAATGTTATCTAAATCTGCCAACAAAACTTTATTTGGCAGTGGATTCCACATGTCTGGGCTAACTGAAAAAAAAAAAAAAAGAAACTCCAAGCTGAACATAAATGTATTTATCCATTGTTCTTCCACAATGGTTTCATAGCATATTTTTAACAAAAAATACATGTCCTTTTACACAATTGTCACAGTAGTATTAACCCTTTTAGTATCTATGAATTGCAAACAAGCTCTGGGTTGTGCTTAAAACTAGTGCTGAGCAAATTGTGGAAAGTGGGAAGGAATAATAGTCTGACTGCACCTCAGCCAAAAATATGGATTTATTCGTGAAAGAGGAAACTGCGGGGAACCGACAAGGAAATAGCAAAATTCAATCCAAAATAGCAGAGTTTGAAGTGTAGCTGGATTGGAGAACTTTTTCCAAATCGGCTACATTGGCCTTAAGTTTTCAATTCACTTTGCAATTCCCCGTCAATTTAGATGGACATTAATTAAACCTCAGTTGTAAAATGAAACTTAGCACATATTCACCAAAACCTTTAATTATTTATATAGCAAACCCCTGTCAATTTCTTCCCAGGCAAATGAGAATGAATACATTATAGGGCAGAACTATAACATATTGAATAAACAATATTCACTCTTGCAGGATACCCTTATGTTCCCTACAACAAATTGAAATCAGATACAATTTATATTTTCCATTATTCCAGGAATTTGTCATCAGGATGGTCTATAAATGAAAGGTAAAGCCCGAGGGATGGCGATATCCATCTTCTACAGATTGTGGGATCAGCTCTTTAATCCTTTTGGAAACAGACCACAGTGCAATGGATTGTATGCATTTGTGGAGGTAAGGGACCGTGTCACTAAAGCAATATCTACAAAGGGAATATAGAAGATCAAAACAAGTTATGCATTATTTAAGCAGAATTACAAACAAACGAATAGATTGAGAAATACATGTTTTGTATGTGTGGCACATCTGTCTCCTCTTTACCTTTTATGGTACATACCCAAATTAGATAGTTTAACAGATAACAATAATTTATTTGCGAATGTTAACACTTGGTGAGGTCATAAATAGGAGACAGAACAAGTGCCTCTAAAGCATATTTTTCTCTTGAATGTATAAATTACTTTTTGTTCTAGATTTCCATTATGAATACTATGTAGATCTTCTTTTAAAGACATTGCTTATACTGTGAATGTAGAGAATAAAAAAAATGAAACATAATTGATACCTTGTGCTAACAGATTTGCAAACAAATGCATAAATTAAGAGAAAAATGTGTTTTCAATGTGTCTGTGGTGTCTGCATTTTATAACATCAATGTGGCTAGAAATGCAAATGCAGTGTTTTTCAGTAGAAAATGTGTAATTTGCATAGCAAGCCACAAGGTGATGTCATAAACAGGAGACACAACAGACACATTATTATCTTAATATATGCATTTGCTCACAAATCTTCTAATGTAATGTATAGATTTGTTTTCATCATTTTGTTATTGCCTACTTTCACAGTATAAACAAAGTTTATGTGACCCACTAAGATGTTTTTCCAAATGTCTGGTTTGTTCATTGGCTGAGTTACTGTGAGCCTAATACTATAATAAAATCTTGCAATACATAATGTATTATTTATTATCTGCATAATCAGTCTTGCCTAGGCAATCGGTATATCTTTCTATTTTACATACTGTTTGCAGTGCTGTCTATAGACTCTCCTATTCAGTATAAACATGTGAAGAAATGTTTTTCCACTGCTATGCTTCGTATTAATGCTGACAAACAATGAACAATCCGGGGACGTCTGATGACGAGCTCTACAAACAGGAGACCTGATTTTAGATTGCTGTATCAAACAGAACTTAGAAATATTTCCAGGTTCCCTTCATTATCCTGTGGGTATATCAATCACCACCTGAAAATACGAACTGTATGAACAACTACATGGTAATTCACCACGTAATAAATTCATAATATTATTTTTAAAATATAAACAAACAGTAAAATTGCTTATTTTACGTTAGTTATAGAATATTCTGCAAAAATGCTAATTCTAAGTGCTTTCCAGAATTTAAGTGAAATCAAACATTATTTATTGTTTAGTACATCTATGCACTATGGTTTTGCCCCTCAGCTTTGAGGTAGACCCAGGGTAGGGCTGGCAAAGAGGGCAGAGGGGCAATAGCACTCCTGGGCTACACTCTACATCACTATTTCTACACCAATTTTCATTTTGGTGAAAGTTGAACCCTGAGACACTAAATTGGTTTAGCGCCCCCCAGACCAAAAGATACAAGCCCTCACCAGGGTAGTGCTAAGGCATGTACATGGATTTTTGTTGCAATAGACAAATTCATATTTTGCTGCCCTCTCCAAGTCCACTTTTTGCTTTTCTATCCTCCTCCCCAAGTCTGAAGCTTTAAGCTTGACAATCCCCATTTGGGACTGCCATTTATTTGTTCACTGAATTAATGGTGTGTACCCATTTTGTTGACTCTTCCCCCGAGTCTGAAACAACACCCTCCAAACCTATCAACCTGTGTATGCCGGGAGAAATGTTGGGAGGCTTGCTATAGCTTTGCACCAGACTCTATTTTTTTCTTTTCTGCCTGTGTTACCACAAATACCCCCGTAGTGACAAAATAAGTGGGAGCCACATCTCACCGATAACGCTCCTTCATCATTGTTTTCTTATACACGTTAGCACTGAGGCTATTAATCCCTTCAAGGTCGGAGTGCTTGAATTTTTAATTTAACATTTATTGGATATAATGATATGTTGCTTTAAAATATTGACTATGCTATCCACAGATACTCCAGGTAAAGTTGGGATAAATTCCAAAGATATTTTCAAGTTAACACAAGAATTGATATTTTAACACAGAGTAAATAATAATTATTATTGTAAATGGCATATCAGTCTCTATAGAATGCCCTCAGTTGGATTTAGACTTAAAGAAAACTTCTAACCTTACACATTTTATAATGGCCAACAAAGACGTTTGCAAGAAAAAGATCAAACCAGGCGCTAGGAGCGAGATCCAAAAAGAAGAAATGGTTCTCCACTGAATATGTTTTAAATGTATGAATGCTTATCCAAAGTTCAGGGAAATTCTAAAAAGAGATCAAAATACACTGTTCCTACAGGACAGAGCTCCTAATGGAGAGAGATAGCAAAAGAAATTCAAGGCCCCTTTCTGAGATGAGATGCCAGTGCTCAGTGAACCTAACTTTTCCTCAGAGAATTCACAAATGAGAAATAACATGGAGATGAGGCCTTCGGCCTTCACCCTAGACAAAATCTTAAAGGCATGACCAAGCCTTTAAGAGTATCTAAGGGTTTTGATGCACAGTTATGGTTTTACCTTATGCTTGTCAGAAATATATACAATGTTGAAATAATCATGGTTTGAAACAGTCCTTTTATTATAGTAATGAAACTGTGACCAAAAGGTTCAGGTTTATGGAAAAAATAAAATTTGAATACAATTCTGATGCTTAAATGTTTCAATGTATGATGGATTAAAACATGTTTTCCCTAATTTAAAGGGGTAGTTAATTTTATTATTCAGGGTCACATGCAAGGACCACCCAGATCCATTACATCGCTTCGTAATGCATACAAAAGCTTAATGAAGGTTTCATTATGGAGAACCACTGCAGGGCTATGTTAGAATCTTCTATTAATCCTTTCCAATGTTCAGTATCCAAACAGCGTGCACGGTAATATGTAACAGAGCTTGATGCTAAAGCCTGGATATTCTCTCTTTTTAAAAAAAAATAAAAATCTTTTTTAGAAAAATAAACATTTTGCAAAAGCTAATGGATTGCTGTTTGAAAATGTCTGAGTTTTGAAGAGAGACGGCTGATGTCAATTGATCATGGGGTTTATATTAATTAATATTGACTCAATGTTAATGATTTCTCAGCTACTTGTTGTGGTTTGAGAAAACAAGCCACAGCATTAACGTTTAACCATTCAACACTCGATCAGAGTCTGTCTGGTGGTGAATGACTGTGCAGTATTACAATAGCATTTATAGACAGTCTTAAAGGGATACTACCATGATTTTTTTTAGTATTTTTTAACAGTAAGTGATTAAGGGTTCACAGACTGACGATTCTAAAAATCATTGCAGCCACGTCAAGCATCTTTTCAATTAAGTTAATTGTTTTTACTGTGTTCTATGTGTGTCCATTTTTTCTAAACTTTTGATGCAATACATTTTTTTTTGTGTGGTCCTGTGCTGTTTGTTGGAGTGTATATTTCTACCTGTGTGTAATTCAATATTACTAGTCACTTGGCTTTGCTCATTGCTAGGAACAATTAGGCTGATCAAGGAACACACATATCTTTAATAGCTTTAAAGTTTATTGAAACAACATTATTAAAATATACAGAAAAAATGAACATTTTGTAGAGTAAATAGGTCAAAAGATTGGAGGTCTGACATGGGGTGTGAATACTATTTAAACATCACTTCCCCCATTGTACTTGGGTATACACTTATGTGGCCTGATGGTGCTGCAATAGAAGACACATTGGAAGGAGAAATCAGGAAGGAAAACACAAGTCCTTTATATAGTCAAAGTTTATTGAAGCTTTGTATATTTAAAAAAAATACAACACCTAAATTCAGACATCAAAATACTCACAAAATCATAGCAAATAGAATACAAAATATATGTTCATCATCCCTTCATAGATCCAAATTAGGCTTCATACACGCTCAATAAGCTACCCTAGAAGTTTGTCGTGATATCAGCACAACACTTCAAGCGCACACATGTGAATACACATCGATATGGCGTAAAGCACACAGGGATTTGACAGTATTGCTTGGCCAAGCTTAATGTTTCCTAAAATATTTTTTTTAGGACAAACTTTCTAGCACTTGTCTTCAACCTACTAGCTTGATGGTTAATGGTATTAACTCTGACTCAATCCCTATAAAATGGGGGTTCATCAGGCATCCCGTGTGAACAAACATTTTTATGGGGATTGGGTCAGAATTAATCACCCCTGCTATTTTATTTGGCATTAGACCCACTGCTTTGGATTTTAAATAACCAACTAAATTTGAATGGTATAAAATTTGGATCTTCTGTGATTAAAATGGCAATGTTTTCCAATGATGTCCTTCCATATTGGAAACCCTATATCGCTTCTTACCCATAAAATTAAAAACTCCCCCTGGTACAGGGACCAACTTCTTCAGAACAAGGATAAACAAAGCTAATTAAAATACCCTAAAACAAAGGCTTGATTTAAAGGCACTACATAATAAGCCTGAGAACTATAACTTACAATTTAGGTCATCAAATAGCAAGTTGTGGTTATCAACGTTATATTGTTTTTTAGATATTGTTTGATCACAGATCACTAAATGTAAAATGTATGTGAAATTTGTGATAAAACTTGCACACTTTTACGGCAACAACAGGAATGGAAACAAATGTTATTTTGCATATGAACGTTTGTAAAATCCACATGTATTTATGTATGGACATGTTTTAATCCATGTGTTTATATTGTATGTGATTATAATACTATAAAAATGTAAAAAAAAAAAAAAAGAATATGTATTGGGGAAAACATGGAAAAAATGCATCACATCACTCCTAGCTTGCAAACACTGACTTGGTGTGGATGCCAGTTCTGGCTGGAGTCCAGATACAGGGACAGGAGCAGGTGTAAAACCCTGTGCAGAGTGACCTCTCTCCCCCCCAAGGGTGGAGCCCCAGGCTTTGAGTGGCCACAAACAGAGGTCTTAGGCCTCCTTTTAGTCATCTTGAGTAAACAGGAACCAAAGGTCAAATGCAATCGTATTTTGGGTCACAAGCCAAAAGATCAGGCTGAAGAAGGACAAAGCAGTAAGGATACAAGCCAAGTCAATACCGGAAAGTCAGAAAATCAAAATTGTCAGGCCAGCAATATGTTCCAGCCAAGAGTGCTGGGAGGAAGGGGTTTATATAACAGGGCAGTAATGAAAGACAAGGAACACCTGAGCAGATATTTAGGTATGGGCAGGAGGTAGACAGAACCAAAGCAATGCTGAAAAACAAGCCCTCTGGTGGTGAGCAGAAAAGGTATGGGCACCAAGCCACAGAGGCCCCGGGTTAATTCCCAGTACATGACAAGATCAGGAAGCAGGCTCCTGACAAAGCAGAACTGTGATAAACACGTAGGAAAGACATAATTTGTTTCATGCATACTGTGCGGTTTCAGGACATAGGTTAATTTTAATGTCTCAGCATTTTCACTCTGTTTGCACTAATCCACATCTGTAGATATTCAGAGTTCCACGTTGAACCTCCATTTCTTTAAATTGCTACTATTGTCTTCTCAATACTCATGATAACTCTGAAAGTGCCATTTGTGAACCTTTTCCAATAGCCTGCCCTGAACTCTTCACTGGCACTCTTTTTCCATTGTGTGGGATGAATCAATGGCATATACTATAGAAACAAGCACAAGCTGGAGGGAAAGTTGTTCTCCCACATGTGGTATATTGGGTCATCTGAGGACATATAATGAAACATACACCTGAAGAGACTTTAAGATATCTGTTGCAGAAGGCAAAGATGGATTCAGAAACAGCGGTAGGATGTTAAACCTGATTTGCAGATTGAGAGAGATCTTGTGAATCTTCAGTGGTTTTGTAATTAAAATCACATCAGTCTTATTGCGTTTCTGCTAATCTCAGATATTGTTCTAAGCTTTATTATGGGGATTTTCTTTCAGTTAATTAATGGAGAGTGTGTGAAGCTGCTTAAAGAGCATTATAGCAGAACAATTACTGCTAAGTAGATAGCAAATATCTGTGTGTGCTTCTTGTGACAGAATGTTGTATTCGAAACTGAGGATCAATGTGAGAGGATTTTCCATGAAAACTTTGTGCAGCAAAATGTTGTTTGATTATTACTGTGTCATATAGACTTTAAAGCACATCAGTCCATATGCTGAGATTAGAATGATTAGAAGGTGAGATGGAGCTGGGTACCATAACCCCAAGCCCTAACCATAATCCACAAAGAAGATGAATCAAAACTATGAAGAAATTGGACCTCTGGGTCTAGTATGGGACCATGTCAAGTCAGGGGTGAGTGAAAATATTCCTCATAAAAAACATTTTAGCTGGAGTTACCCTCCCATGCTCAGATTGTAATAGTGGTGTGAAATGCATAAAATATAGTTAAAGGGTAAATTATATTGTAGCATAATTGCTCTTTCTGGCATCTCTACAAATAAAAGGATATATTGTTGTGAAACCAAAAGCTTTTAGGAACTCAATGTTTTAATCAATTTAATATCAGTGTAAGGCAGTGATGGCAAAACATTTTTAAGGCTGAGTGCCTTATTGAAATAGGGCTTTAGACCCCCCAAAGCCCAGGGAGGCAGATTAATTATTGAAATGGTTCCTTCAGGGCACTTGCTTATTTTTTAAATGAGGCCACGTCAGCATGTGGCCCTAGAGGAGACCATATTTTAATATTTATTTATTTATTTTTCTCCTTTTTTTTTGTTTTTGTTTTTATATATTATATATTTTAATATTTAAAGTGACTGCGGGCATTTTTTTTTTTGTTCTTTTCTCATGGGACCAGCTGGAAGGTGCATGATTTTTTTTTGTTTTTTGGGGGGTTGGGAGCCCCTGTGGCTCCTCCAATATATATATATTTTTTTTTACAGGTGAGCACTGTTAGAGTTCACTATAGCACTGTACAGGAGCAGAGCTGTTGATGCTTATTTTATGGACATTTTATAGTAACAAAGGTATGACATAAGTACTGAATTTAATTAGTCATTAAGTTGTTAAACTGATTTATATAAATAGATTTTAAGAGTCCATTTCAGGTTTCCAAGTAACTAAAAAATAAAAAAGTGCTTATTTAATATTTAAGTTCATAAAATATGATTATCAAATAATAATTAAAATCATAATAAAAAACACAATAATAATTAAAATCACAGCAAAAAAATTGATCTTAGAAAGCCACACTGTTAGAAACCAAAGTAATTATCAGCTGTTAATTGGAGTGTTTTATTCTGTGTTGAATTACTCATTTACATAAAATAATATGTTATTATATTCTTATTTTCTCTGTATGTATGTCTCTGTAATTATCTTTTACCCACCATTGATAATTATGTTATCGTTGTTTGGTTATGGTACGCAATCACAGAACTACGCAACGTCACATAAGAACAGATTATTTTATAGATGTGTTTTTATCGGAGATATTGTATTCCACAGTTTTCATAAGACAGTGTCTAAGTAACATCATATACAATATCTGTACTGAGACTCCCCAATGTTGAACAATAGAACACTTTTGAAAATCTCCCTTGACACAACCATTTCATTGAAACACTTGGGAATGTCCCAACCATATAATATCATAGCACATTGGCAGTTTGAGCACATAATTGACAGAGTCCTAAGAAGGTCAAACACTATGAAAATATGATACTCTCTGTGACCTCTAAATCCACAAAAAGGACATGCAATTATTGCTTTGATGTGTACATTTAGGAATGTCAAATAGACCTAGTTAAATCATAAAATGTAATTAGCATCATCAGATGATCAGTTTAATAAGGGGATGATTATTATTGACTGTACTACAGAGCCCAACATGATCAAGGTGAAGCATTGCAAGTCTCATTTATTTCACTTTGTGGTAGGAAGAGTGTCATTAATTCAGGGATTTGTTCATAACATCTTTGATTTTAATATCAAATTTGACACTTAAGACTTTTAACTTGACCACTCAACAAATTCACTGCTTGTCTAATTGTCCCTTAGCTCAATCCCAAGTTACTATTGACTTCAAAATGGTCATAGATCTTCAGGGTAATGTGGGAATGAGTAGCGCATTACTTTGCACAAGCAGAAGTGATGGTGGTGAGTTGTTTGCAGATAATCACATATATCTCATTATGTGGAACCATCCTGTAATTTTAATAAGGGTCCTGGGCAGCCTTATTCTAGGACCATTGTAAGCCTTGGTAAAAAGTGCGGTTCCAAGAGTTTCTGTGACATCAGTGAGGTGATAAAGGAACCAGTACTTACAATACTTATAAAATATAATTTTAGCAATGTGGTCCAGTCCAAGCACCTTGACTGTTTAAGACCAACAATTCATAAATGCACTGGTCCTTGTGCTTCATCATCCTCTTGTTGAATTTTTACTCTTCAACTTGGTCACATATGTTTGTCCTCAGCACTGAATAAACATTGGCAGTTTATTTTAGCTATGGACAATGCTCAGTAATGCTTTTCCACTCCCATGATAAATTTGTACTGTTATACTTTCCACAAGTTTGCAAAAATGAAATACGATCACGCCCTATGAGGACTCAATTTTCCCCACCCAGTGGTTACATAGTGACATAGTTAATCCGTTTGAAAAAGACAGATCTGTAAAGTTCAACTATTCCAAAATATAAGTAAATCCAGAAGGTTAACCAAAAAAAAAAATGAACACTGAGACAGTAAAGTCATCAGAAAGAGAAAAAAAAATCCTTCTTGACTCCAAGGAATGTGGGGGCACTAATGAAAGGAGGGAAGGAGAAATGGTGTGAAGGGGCAGAGGAAGGAAATAAAAACAAGGAATGCATTTGATTTTATCATGTGATAACAATACCTTACCATAGCCTATGACTGGGAGGAGAGGGGGCCCTACTTCTTGGCATATTCTACTGCTTTCTAACTAAGCCATGAAAAATATACTGTTTTTATTTTATACAAGGTAGGTATAGCATCAATATGTAATTCTAGATTGTAAGCTTGTGAACAGAGCTCTCTACCACATTTTTCAGTCTGTTCTTGTTCATCTGACTTAGTATATAGTCCCCCTCTATGTAGAGAACCTAGCACTACTTTTTTCTTCTTATCCAAGTGCATAATTCAATTTTAAATTTATCTATGTTGAAACGCATCTGCAATTAACTACCCATTCTCCCATTTTGTCTAAATCCTTTTGCAGACAAATGACATCTGGTCTGACTTTATTACCTTACACAATTTTGTGTCATCTGCAAAATTTAGGACATTGTTTTCAGTACCTTTATCGAACTGATAAAAAATAATTGGCCCAAGGACCAAAATAAATGTGCCATTCATAGAAGTTAGTTTGACATGACCTATTACTCATAAATCCTTGTTGACTATGTGTAATAATATTGCATCTCTTTACACTCCATTAAATTATTTTCCTACTAGGAATGGTAGACTTAACTGTTGATAGTTTCCCAGCTTTGAACAGGACCCCATCTTGAACAAAGGCATCAAATTTGCTTTTCTCCAATCCAATTACATATTTCCTGTCAAAATAGAATCCATAACAATTTCCCAGGTGCCGACGGGTGAATCCCATCTGGTCCAGGAGCTTTATTAACCTTCAGGATATATAATTGCTCATGTATATTGGCCATAAATATGAGGTAGGTGACAATATGGTCTCTTTTATTTGTAAAATCCCTGACACTGGTTCCTCATGGGAATAAACTGAAGAGTAAAATGAATTGAGCACCTCTGCTTTCATCTTATCTTCTGTAAACAGTCCTTTGGTTTTCAGTTGTCCTACATTTTCTGTTTTCATCCTTTTGTACTTGAAACATTTTGGGATTTGGCTTGCTTTCTCAAGCAATCATTTTTTCAGTATCCATTTTAGCTATCCTGATTGCTTTTTTTTTTTTTTTATCTTTTTTTTTACAAATTCTCATATTCTCCTTGAATGCTTATAAATTATTCCTCTGTCCCCTTTTAAAGACTTTGTTTTGGTTTGCATTGTGTTTCTTACCGCTCTGTTACTTTTATTTATTCTGTATTTGTTTCTCAAAGGTATCTACTTATCTCCCAACAGCATTTTAAAAATGGTCCATTTTTCTATGAACTTTTCCCTAAAAAATTGAACCACTAATGCACAGTACATAAACTATTTCTGGGCCAGTGTTTTTCACCAATACTAGCTGAGTACATAATGACTGCAAAGAAATACCTTCGCCATCAACGGCTGGCTGAACGGTACGTGTTCCTTCCCATTTGATCCACCGGGCTCCCTCTAATGCTGGGCGGTCCAAACCCAAATACATTGCAAGAAAAAGAAAATGCGGACAGAGCCACTTCACGCAAGCTTTATGCCAAAGCGAAAATCAAAATTATTGTTCAATATTTAGGCACATACAGTTGAAAAAATGAGCACAATGGTTACCACCTTATGTGTTTTGTGACCTACGGGCACTTAGTTATGACATTATGACCACCTGCCTAATTTGTGTAGGTCTCCTTTTGACACCGAAACAACACTGACCCATTGAGGTATGAACTCCATCAGACCTCTGAAGGTGTGCTGTGGTATTTGGCACCAAGATGTTAGCAGAAGGTCCTTTGAATAATTTAAGTTGTGAGGTGGGACTTCCATGGATTGAACTTGATTGTCCAGTACATCCCACAGATGCTCATTTTGATTGAGATCTGGTGAATCTGGAGACCAGTTCAACACCTTGATCTTTTTGTTGTGTTCCTTAAACTATTGCTGAACCATTTTTGCGGCAGGGCGTATTCTCCAGCTTAAAGAGGCCAATACCATCAGGTAATACAGTAAGTGGTACATGTCATCCACATGAATGGCATGACCCAAGGTTTCCCAGCAGAACATTGGCCAAAGCATCATACTGACTCCGCCAGTTTTCCACCTGTCAATGTTCTGGATGATTGGTGTATATACACAAACCAATCTGAGCACTTGGGCAACGGAGTGTGACCAAGGGATTTAGGGCCAAAATGTAAAAAAAAAAGGAGGGACATTTTGGAGCTATAAAAACAGCAGAAAGAAAATCTGCTCCCCAAGCATAGGTTAATATTTTCTGCCAAGTATTCTTTCAGTAGACGTCAATGAAGATAGAAAAACCTACATCAAAAGGTATTTGCAGGCCTTATCACATGAAACAACACAGATGATATAATTTCCACTGCAATCTTCTATTACTGTGCCTAAATTGTCACATTATTTTAAATAAAAGCATGCAAAAATTGTATTCTGCTGAGTTCCATTATATAAACACAGTTCCTCTGCATTTGTCTTTCCAAAGCTTTCCGTATTAAAATTCCATTCACATTTCATCTGGCACAAAAGACCAACTGTGCGGTATAACATCCTGGTGCCTTGCAAAGGGTTAACCTATAGCAGCCCATTACTAGCTGTGCCATGCATTGTGCCCTAATCATTGCACATCTCTTCATTTCCTTGCAGAGAGATTGGATTGAAAAGAATCACATCTGAGGCAGAATAGGAGAGGGAGGGCAACACGACCATGTCTAACTGTTCTTTTTTTTTAATCTAATCTACTTGCTCATCTATCTCCCAGTGTAATCACTGTTTTCTTTGTCTGTCTTTATGACTGTCTTTAAAGGCAAATTATTATCCCTACAATACAATGTTGTTTTTTTTTTTTTTTTTGTCATGTTTAACCCTTTCATTGTGGGAGGATGGAGCATTTGGGAATAAAGGTCCTTGATCTGGGCTAGTGATATCTGGCCTCTAATCCTCCAGCTGTTCTGAACTACAGTACCAATCACACAAAGCGAACTTCTGTAAATTCAATTGTTGCTCCTGCCGGGTAACTTTGAATGCCTATCGCACTCTACCTGTATGTACAACTGATAATGTAAGATAATGCTTATCACAGCGCAGGGGTTAACAACCTTTTAAAAATTGCCCCTCTGCCCTTCCAACATTTATAGCCTACTATTGAAGCAATATTATTTGTGTGAAGCAGAGCGTGGTTCACTGGGAAACTGCAGGCAGCATCGGGTCTGTGTGTTAAACACACTCAGACCTCTGTTGGTGCTGTCTCGCACTCACCGCACATAGTGATGATTCAGAGCCCTGGAAATACCTGTAGCTGCCCACAGCTTCGCAAAGTTAAAAAGGGGAGGAGAGAGACAATAGACAGGTGGAGCAGAGGAGAGAGACTGCACACTTGGGGGAGAGACGAGCAACAGCAGACATGGGGAGTGATAATCATGGCAGAGAAAAAGCAGACATGAGGTGAGAGGAGAGAGACAGCAGATATGGGGGAGAGGAGAGAAATTTTCATGGGGGGGTAAACATAGGAGATAGACAGCAGAATGGGAGGATGAGTAAACAAATAAATAAAAAAAAATATGTTGTCGCATGGCTAATTTTGGGGACAGTTTTGTAATGATAATCGGTGTGCTAGTAACATAGCCAGGAACTTTACCTTGCATACTTTACAAACTATTTATACCTTTTAAGAATGTACCACACCAGAAGGGCCAAACAATAAAAGAGTGTTGAGGCAACTCCAGTTTTTGTACACAGTCATCTCATTTAGACTGCGTTCTCCTCACTGCATGTTCAAATATATGTTACATCTCTCTATTTTACAGAATTCTTTGAAAAGTAATGATAAGGTACTCTTTGTAAGTGATTAAGTGGATTAAGCATCCTGATCTAGCAGATTAATCATCATAGAAATAAATCTCTAGATTATAAACTTGCGAGCAGGGCTCTCTACCTCATGTATCTTTCCATTCTTGTTTGTACCTAGCGCTATGTAAATTGTTGATGCTATATAAATAAATGTTAATGTAATATAATAACAAGACCAAGAATCTTCCAAGCTAGGAGTTGCTTCTTTAATTCTTTGTTCTCAGTATTTGTTAAAAATGAATAATTACCTGGATACCATAACATATACAAAGGGACATCAAAATATTTTGCCTTAAAGCTGGTAAATAATTTACTCAAAGTATTATATTAGAAAAGCTATGAAAACAAAAATAAAAAATAAATGTAAAGCGAAAAGAAAAAAACTGCCTGGATGATCCTGTCTCCAAGATTGCTATTTATATGGGAATTAAATTAGATTGCTGAATTCCATAGAAACCAGATTTTATAGTAAACACAAGGAGTATCATAAAGATAATAATAATAATTACAAAGTGTTTTAACCCAAAAAGATACTCAGAGTTATGTTTTCTTGGGTAGGTTAGCATCACTCAAAATTCAGGGGAAGCCTTGTGAATTTGTCCATATCTGTGGTTTCCAAGATAATATTTTTTTCCAGTGGAAGGAAGAATTGGCCCAACACAACTCTAAGGCTCTTGATGCTGCTATTCTCATTTTAGGTATTAGTAGGGCCGTCAATGGTTTAAGATAGTAGAAAGTGCTCTTGAAATAGTCAATCTGATATGTGAATCCAAATGCGTTGAAGTTCTGGGCATTGCAGGATTTGATGAAAGGTGCATATTACATAAACATAGTGGAGTCAAATACCAAAAAAGTTTGCTTTGTTCTTTCTATAAAACCCAAACAAATGTCATCTTGTAAGTTGTACCAGGTACTATTTTGAGTCATATAGTCAAAATCATGTCAGTTTTTGGAATTCAAAAGTAGAGCCAAAGAAAATGGCCTTTTCCCTTGTAGGGTTTCTGTAGTAAGTTTTCCATCAATAAGAACTATTTAGATAAAGAAGAAATAGATTAAGATAGAGTTAATCACATGGCACACATTGCTTGAGTAGATTGATAACCTTTGCCATACACCTATGGATAGGTTGCCATAAATCAGCCCTGTTCATAGGCCACATATGTTGGTATTAGGCAGATTTTAATATATATTTATCACCTCTTATAAAAACATCAGAACCTGTTTGTAAAGCCTTGACAGCTATATTAATGTGCACAGTGATTTATCCTACGAGTAGCTGCCAGCTTCCATACAGAGCGGCTGAGAAACGAGTCCTTTCAATGAAGATCTTACATTTTCATTTGTTTCTTCCCTGTTGGGCTTTGAACTATTAAATTTAGTATATTTCCTGACAGCTCCCGATACTGAAATTGTTTAGCATTATATGGGATGCCAATTTCATATGCTAGGCTGCCAGGATTTTAAATCCATTAACAGCCAACCTCTTGCTCCCATTGTAGTCCCCACAAGATGATCAGGCTGCAAGGAGTTATAGTCCACTGCAGCTGGTAAGACATTGGGTGTATATGTCTAAATAGATCCTAAATGAGCTTAGCATGAACACATATGACTCTACAGGAAATAAGTTACATGCTGAATACTACGGAAAAAAAAGTTTTTAATATAGTCTAACGTGTCTCACACAAAATGATTAATCCTAATACTTGTAATTAACCAGAAGGATAAGGATTAAACATGTTGCCTCTTTTTGTTTTCATACTCTTTTTTTTTTTTTTCTAATTTGGGGAATCAGTCTAGTGGCTTTTCCAGTTGTGTATATTTTTGGTCATTTAGGCCAAATTGGACATTATGCAGTTAAACAAGTAGTGCATGAGGGAAAGGAGTCATTTCACAGGTGTCCACAGTTAAACTGTTATACCTCATTTTATTGCACTTCAAATATTGTGCTTCGCAGTTATTGCGTTTGGCAGGATTTGTCAATCATCCACTGAGCACTTTTTTGCACCATTTTGACTTACCGTACCTTTTCGTGCAGACACAACAGCTCTTTATTGAAATTAGGACAATTTATGGCCTATAAGCATCAAAGGACGGTATGTACAGTACATTTGTTTGTACCATTTTAGCGTTTGTGACTCCCTTTATTATGGAATTTGGTTTATTGCGGTGGTCCGGAACCAGTATACCTGTATACTAGTTGATGGATCACAGTGGTTAGATCAACTTTTTATTTTTTTAGTTCCCCTTTCATAAAAACAGCTAAGTGCAACATTATTAAAAAAAATATTCCTTAACAATGACAAAAGCAAGACAAAAGTCTATTGTTGAAAAAGGCATGGTGATTGAATACCATAATAAATCTGTCCAATTATAATGATCAATTTACCATAATCCTTTATTCTAATACAATGAAGATTTTTTTTTTTTTTCAAGAAAGGTCAAGTGAAAGTTGATCAGAGCATTTGTTCTTCTCCTCCTAGAAAATAACTGTTCAACAGTGTATGTGTCTTTAATTGAAGGCACAGGAGTATATTTACTAGACAATGAATTATGATAAACTTAGAACTGAGTTATAAAATCAAAATAGCCGATTTGACAAATGTTTATATTATTTTGCAAATCCGGTGACGTAGCTCAGTGGACTAATGAACCAACTGGAGAATCTATGTAATCTGTAGGGCTACAGGTTCAGTCATTTATGATTCCTAGGTATCATGAAACTGCATAATATTAACATTCCCTTGATGTTCGGTAGAAGTAACAACCCCAGGACATTTTTGAAAATGAGAGGACATCTCAATGTGCCTTTCCTGGCTAAATACTATGTTGTTATTCTTATTAGCTCACCTGTAGTTTCTTTGTCTATTTGTGTCTTGGATATAAGTGTAGAATTGTGTGCACGTCTTCACTAGCTTCTAAATACCAGGTTTAGTTGCTAACTGTGTTACTCTTGCTCTAAATTCTAGGCTTAGAATGAGACAGCGCTATATATAACCCCTTAACCCCTTAACGACAGATGACGTGCCAGGCACGTCACGGCAAATCGAGGACTTGCCGACAGGTGACGTGCCTGGCACGTCATGCACTAAATGGAGTAAAGAAAGCGACCAGCAGGGGCGCGCTACGATCACTCCACGGAGTGATCGTAGCAGCCATTTAAAAATGGCTGCGCCCGCTGCACACATGTGCTTAGAAAGCGAACGATCGTTCGCTTTCTAAGCATCTGCGGTGTTGTTAAAGTGCCTCGCTAGCGAGGCACTTAACAACACCTTCAGCTGCCCCAGAGCCGATGGTGGTCGCTCTCCTGAGCGACCCCATCGGCTCAGTAGAAGGGAACGCTGCCTATACAGGCAGCGCTTCCCTTCTAATGGCAAGAGCATCGGAAGTGAAAGTATTTCACTTCCGATCCTCTAGGGGGAGCCAATCGATGCCGGCACAACAGATCTATGTGATCTGTGTGCAGGCATGTATGGTAAGTGCTCTGATGAGCACTTACCATACAGTCAAAGGCAATATTATCAAATATTGCATTTGACAAGTATTGATCTGCCTCCCTCACCTTACTAGTTATAGTAAGGGAGAGAGACAGATCAGATAAAGTAAAAAAATAAAATAAAATAATAAAGAAAATATTTAATAAAATTTTAAACACCAAGGGCTTTTATAAAAGCCATTTAACCCCTTCCCTGCCATTGATCGCTGTGTACGCAGTGATCATACACAGCAGCACATTTTTTGCTGTCTGCATTTTTTAGGGGTTCATTTTTTTTTTACTGTAATTCATTACAGTATAAAAAAAAGCTCTTTTAAGAGAGATTAACCCCTTTCTTGCTGTAGATCACTGCCTAAGCAGCGATCTGACGCAAATGCAGCAATCTTGCTGCAGAAGCATTTTTAAATTTTTTTTTACTTTTTTATTACACCCGTCACGTGTTAATTATACCCGCTAGGGGACTACGTTTAACGTAAAAAAAATTTTTTTAGCTGTCTGACCGCATGTATAGCGATCAGTAACAGCTAATAAGTGACAAAGGCGGGTTGGCGTTTGCTTAGATGAGCATCACCATTTGTCTGGTTAGATCAATATTTGTAAATATTTGATCTGACCCGTGTAGATCTGCCTCCCTCTCACTTGAGTTTTAGTGAGGGAGGGAGACAGAGCTGTATAATGTAAGTTTTTAATTATAATATATTTAATAGAATTGAGACCCAAAGGCTTTTATAAAAGCCGTTTCCAGTATTTAACCCCTTCCCTGCAATTGATCGCTGTGTACGAAGTGATCTTACACAGCAGCACATTTTTTGCTGTCTGTCATTTTTTTAGGGGTTATTTGTTTTTACTTTGATTTATTACAGTATATCAAAGGCTCTTTTAAGAGCTATTAACCCCTTCCTTGCCGTATATCACTTCCTAAGCAGCACATATGGTCACTGCCTAAGCAGTGCATATGGTCACTGCCTAAGCAGCGCATATGGAGCAATCTAGTCGCAGAAGGATTTTTTTTTGCTATCAGCATTTTTTTTGTCAGACTCGCTAGTGGTTAGTTATACCCACTAGGGGATTACGTGTATTCCTTTTGAAGCTGTCTGAACGCGTGTATAGCGATCAGTAACAGCCGATCAGTGGCAAAGGTGGTTTGGTGATTTCTCAGATGAGCATCACCATTCGTCTGGTTCGTAAATATTGTTCTGACCCATATGGATCTGCCTCCCTCTCCTCACTTGAGTTTTAGTGAGGGAAAGAGACAGATCTGTATAACATAATTTTTTAATTGTAATAAATTAAATAAAATGTAAAAAAATTGTCCCAAGGGCTTTTATAAAAGCCATACCCTTTGTATAGTGTAGTGTATTAACCCCTTCCCTGCCACTAATCACTGCACAGCAGAACCTTTTTTCTTGTCTGTGCATTTTTAGGGGTTAATTTTTTTGTACAGTACTACAAAGGCTCTTATAAGAGCTATTAACCCCTTCCTTGCTCTACATGTTCAAATTCCAAGTTTGAAAATCAAAAAGCGCACCTCTCAAATGTAGCCTTTCAACACCCAACAAAGCTGACAAAGCTATGCATGGGTGGTATCCCTGTGCTCGGGAGATGTTGCTGAACATATATTGTGGTATTGTTTGTCAGTGACACATACCGAAATATGTGAATTTGTGTCTAAAGTACAATGTATGTGGGAAAAAATACACAATAAAATGACTACCACAAACTTTGACAAAGGCTGGTGGTAGAATTGGTGCATGGAAAGTGTTAAAATAACACCATTTAAAATAGCCTAGGGTGTCTACTTTTACAAAATATATACTTTTTGGGGTAAAATACACTGTCCTACTTTAAAAAAAAGTCCCAAATGAAAGATGGGCTCAGGCTGGCTACACGTCAATATTCCAAGTTGAAAATGCGCAGCTTCACAATGTGGCCCTTTTAGCCCCCAAACAACCCAACAAACCTATGCATGGGTGGTATCCCTGTACTCAGGAGATGTTGTTGAACACATATTGGGTTATTGTTTGGCAGTGACACATACCAAAATCTGTGAATTTATGTCTAAAATACAATATTTGTGAAAAACAAACACACAAAAATTACTACCACAAACTTTGACAAAGGCTGGTGGTAGAATTAGTGCATGGAAAGTGTTAAAATACCACCATTTGAAATAGCGTAGGGTGTCTACTTTTAAAAAATATATGGGTTGATGGGGTAAAATACACTGGCTGGTTTCAAATATGTCCCAAATGGGACATGGGTGCAGGCGGTCTGCATGTCAAAATTTCAATTTGGAAAACCAAAAACTGCACCTACCAAATTTGGCCTTTTACCCCCCAAACAACCCAACAAACCTATGCATGGGTGGTATCCCTGTACTCAAGAGATGTTGTTGAACACTTATTGGGGTGTTATTTGGCAATGACACATACCAAAATCTGTAAATTCATGTCTGAAGTACAAGGTTTGTGAAAAAAAAACACAAAAAAATTACTACCACAAACTTTGACAAAGGCTGGTGGTAGAATTAGTGCATGGAAAGTGTAAAAATACCACCATTTGAGATAGCCTAGGGTGTCTACTTTTAAAAAATATATGGGTTGATGTGGTAAAATACACTGGCTGGTTTCAAATATGTCCCAAATGGGACATGGGTGCAGGCTGTCTGCATGTCAAAATTTCAAATTGGAAAACCAAAAACTTCACCTCCCAAATTTGGCCTTTTACCCCCCAAACAATCCAACAAACCTATGCATGGGGGGTATCCCTGTACTCAAGAGATGTTGCTGAACACTTATTGGGGTGTTATTTGGCAGTGACACATACCAAAATCTGTAAATTCATGTCTGAAGTACAAGGTTTGTGAAAAAAAAACACAAAAGAATTACTACCACAAACTTTGACAAAGGCTGGTGGTAGAATTAGTGCATGAAAAGTGTAAAAATACCACCATTTGAGATAGCCTAGGGTGTCTACTTTTAAAAAATATATGGGTTGATGTGGTAAAATACACTGGCTGGTTTCAAATATGTCCCAAATGGGACATGGGTGCAGGCTGTCTGCATGTCAAAATTTCAAATTGGAAAACCAAAAACTTCACCTCCCAAATATGGCCTTTTACCCCCCAAACAATCCAACAAACCTATGCATGGGGGGTATCCCTGTACTCAAGAGATGTTGCTGAACACTTATTGGGGTGTTATTTGGCAGTGACACATACCAAAATCTGTAAATTCATGTCTGAAGTACAAGGTTTGTGAAAAAAAAACACAAAAAAATTACTACCACAAACTTTGACAAAGGCTGGTGGTAGAATTAGTGCATGGAAAGTGTTAAAATACCACCATTTGAGATAGCCTAGGGTGTCTACTTTTAAAAAATATATGGGTTGATGGGGTAAAATACACTGGCTGGTTTCAAATATGTCCCAAATGGGACATGGGTGCAGGCTGTCTGCATGTAAAAATTTCAAGTTGGAAAACAAAAAACTGCACCTCACAAATTTGGCATTTTAGCCCCCAAACAACCCAACAAACCTATGCATGGGTGGTATCCCTGTACTCAGGAGAAATAGTAGAATCTATTTAGCATGTTTTTTCGTTCGCTATTGTCGATGAGGAGAAGTTGTTTCAAATAAAAACAAAGAAATTTGTGTATTTTTTTTTTTTTTACCATATTTTATTATTTTTTTTTAATAATATGATAAGATATGATCAAAAATATGGCATCCATAGAAAGCCCTTTTTGTCCCGATAAAAACAATATATAATATGTGTGGGTACAGCAAATTACGAAGAAGAAAATTACTGCTAAACACAAACAGCACAGAAATGTTAAAATAGCCATTGTCCAGAAAGGACAAAAATGTTTCAAAGGCTCTGTCCTTAAGGGGTTAAGGACAGAGCCTTTGAAACATTTTTGTCCTTTCTGGACAATGGCTATTTTAACATTTCTGTGCTGTTTGTGTTTAGCTGTAATTTTCTTCTTTGTCATTTGCTGTACCCACACATATTATATATTGTTTTTATCGGGACAAGAAGAGCTTTCTTTGGATGCCATCATTTTGATCATATCTTATAATATTATAAAAAAAAATAATAAAATATGGTGAAAAAAAAAAATACACAAATTTCCTGAATTTTATTTGAAACATCTTCTCCTCATTGACAAAAGCGAACAAAAAAACCTGCTAAATAGATTCTACTATTTCTCCTGAGTACAGGGATACCACCCATGCATAGGTTTGTTGGGGTGTTTGGGGGCTAAAATACCAAATTTGGGAGGTGCAGTTTTTAGTTTTCCAACTTGAAATTTTTACATGCAGACAGCCTGCACCCATGTCCCATTTGGGACATATTTGAAGCCAGCTAGTGTATTTTACCACATCAACCCATATATTTTTTAAAAGTAGACACCCTAGGCTATCTCAAATGGTGGTATTTTAAAACTTTCCATGCACTAATTCTACCACCAGCCTTTGTAAAAGTTTGTGGTAGTAATTTTTGTGTGTTTTTTTTTTCACAAACCTTGTACTTCAGACATGAATTCACAGATTTTGGTATGTGTAACTGCCAAATAACACCCCAATAAGTGTTCAGCAACATCTCTTGAGTACAGGGATACCACCCATGCATAGGTTTGTTGGGTTGTTTGGGGGGTAAAAGGCCAAATTTGGGAGGTGCAGTTTTTGGTTTTCCCAACTGGAAATTTTGACATGCAGACAGCCTGCACCCATGTCCCATTTGGGATATATTTGAAACCAGCCAGTGTATTTTACCCCATCAACCCTTATATTTTTTAAAAGTAGACACCCTAGGCTATTTCAAATGGTGGTATTTTAACACTTTCCATGCACTAATTCTACCACCAGCCTTTGTCAAAGTTTGTGGTAGTAATTTTTTTTTTTTTTTCCACAGATATTTTATTTCAGACATAAATTCACAGATTTTGGTATGTGTCACTGCCAAACAATAACCCAATATGTTTTCAACAACATCTCCTGAGTACAGAGATACCACCCATGCATAGGTGTGTTGGGTTGTTTGGTGGCTAAAGGGCCACATTTTGAAGGTGCGCATTTTCAACTTTGAATTTTGACGTGTAGTCAGCCTGAGCCCATCTTTCATTTGGGACTTTTTAGTAGGACAGTGTATTTTACCCAAAAAAGTATATATTTTGTAAAAGAAGACACCCTAGGCTATTTTAAATGGTGTACAAAGAAAAACGTGACCAGTGCGCTTCAACCAACACTACACACACTTATATTTACCCTTAGAACAAGTATGTATCTTGCAGTGTTGTACAAAGGGAATATGAAAAATAAAAAAATAAAACACACAATAGTGTAATATATCAAAGAAAAAGTGAAATAAAGTGAATAAATGGTGCCAAGTGGCCACTCACATTCGTCTGAGCAACTACTTGCTCAGGGATATCAGCATAAGGGAGCCCAGGGAAAGGGTTAATGATGTTCCGTTACTTCATCCACGAAGACTCCACAAAACACATGAGGAAGAAGGAAGGCAAGGATATTAATGAACACTGTTTAATATGTAATATAAATAAAACATAGAATTCTTACAGTTAAAATCTGAAGAGTCCTCAATTTCATTAAAAGCAGTAAAAATGGTAAAAATCCTTGAAAAAGAGTCCACTGTTGCACATCCCTTGTTTCCTATAGCACACAACGCGTTTCTCCTCTTTGGTGCGGCTTTTTCAAGTGAAAAAAACCCCTAAAAAATGCACAGACAGCAAAACATGTGCTGCTGTGTATGATCACTGGGCACACTGCAATCAATGGCAGGGAAGGGGTTAAAATCTTGAAATGGCTTTTATAAAAGCTCTTGGTTACTAAAATTGTATTAAATATTTTTAATTTTATTATTTTATTTTTTACTTTATCTGATCTGTCTCTCTCCCTTACTAAAACTAGTAAGGAGAGGGAGGCAGATCAATACTTGTCAAAGGCAATATTTACTAATTTACTAGATCTGCTGTGCCGGCATTGATTGGCTCCCCCTAGAGCATCGGAAGTGAAATACATTCACTTCTGATGCTCTTGCCATTAGAAGGGAAGCGCTGCCTGTACAGGCAGCGTTCCCTTCTACTGAGCCGATGGGGTCGCTCAAGAGAGCGACCACCATCGGTTCTGGGGGAGAATCATGGTGTTGCTAAGTGCCTCGTTAGCGAGGCACTTTAGCAACACCGGAGATGCTTAGAAAGCAAACGATCGCTTCCTAAGCACATGTGTGCAGGGGAGCAGCCATTTTTAAATGGCTGCTACGATCACTCCGGGGAGTGATCGTAGCGCGCCCCTGCACTTTTTGGGGGTGTTGCACAATGCCTCTACATAGAGACATTGTAGCAACACCGATAGAGACTCAATTTAGTGCATGACATTCCAGGCACGTCACCTGTCGGCAAGTCCTCAATTTGCTGTGACGTGCCTGGCATTTCATCTGTCGCCAAGGGGATAAACACCACTGAAAAATGATGAAGAATTCGAAACGCGTCCTGTGAGGTGTAGCTGTCTTTTTTTAGTGCAAACAATACCCACTTGTTCAATAACCTGGCCAGGTGAACAAACCCAATGGTTAAGGGATTTTTAAACTCTTGTATGTTTATATTATTGTATAAATTCATTATAAACTTGCAGTTTTTATTTTTATGTATGTTATACTAATTTTTCTTAAAATAATACTTTTTTTATGTATATTATCCATGTGATCACTTATTTGCATTTATTAAGAGGCCTTGGATTACTGTTTCTGATTTTTTTAACCATCTGTCTTTTTATTATCTGTCTTTGTATAATAAAGGAATTTATATATTTGTATACATATCTGCCTCTAGAGTCTACATCATTATTCAGTTGTGTTTTTATATAGCGCTGTCTCATTCTAAGCCTTTTGTTTTTCTTTGCAGTGACCCTTTCCATTGCACTTTATATCAAGACTAGCTGCTAATATATTATTTTACTCCATGTTATGAAATGTTATTCCTTTACTCCACACGTTCTGGGATACTTATCCTCACATTGTCAACGTATGCCCCTCCTACCAATAGTGTGTATCCATATATATCAGCCCATTGGTTAGTATTGTTTTTTTTATTACACTTGGAGTGAGGTTTATTCTTTATGCACCTTCTGACACTCATTATAATTCACTAGCGCTGTGCCTAAGTTTTTTCTAGCTCTAAATTCTACAACTACTGGGCCAGGATTCCAAGTTACAGATGAAGTTAATGTAGATAGTTACAAGCAGATCAGCTTCAGTTCTTCTACTCTTTAACATTGGAGAAATCAAGCTTGTGCCTGCCTGCTTGCCCTTTTGAAAGGAGGCAATAATAACTTAACATGTGAGATGTCAGAGAAGGAAAATATATAAACATATAAATCATAATATATAACCAAAGGCTGTTCTGTTTGATGACTATTTAGTTTTGATACTCTTGGTCGAAAGGCCAAACACAAGAGCAGTCATAACTTTCTTATGAATAATCCTTTTATGGCGAAACGTGTTAGGATTCAAAAACAACACAAGAAACTGTGATTAAGGCACAACAGTAATTATGTATACATATTCCAGTTGTATGACTTTCTAATAGATAATGTTCCTGTCTTTTTTCAAACTATAAAATTGTGACTATAAAATGTGGAATATACCACATAATATATGAGCAAGTGCTAGACATAAAAAAAATAATGGTTATTATGAGTAAAACCAAGAAGATATGGATTCTCTAGGGATTTATTACAAAGTCCACCCATTCTCCATAGCTCATGTTATCATATTTATTTGTTCATTAAAAAAATCATTCTCATCGAGAATGGTTTTTAATAATAACTTTGAATGGGATCCCATGAACATTTAGAAAGTTCAATTGCCTTCTAGCTAAATTGCGTTGAGGCAGAAAAATGATTTGTGTTAGAAGTTGGTGGTCCCATAAAATAAAAAATATAATACAATCTGATAAATTTATACACCAGAGGGATTTGTTGCTAGTTTAGAACATTTTTAAATTAGAGGGCATTCCATTTGACAAAAGAAAATCAGAAGGAAATCTTAAATTATTCATGATATTTTGCAACCATTACAAATTCCCGCTGTTTTTCTCCAGACTGAGAAACGTGCTGCCCTATTTCCATCCCAGAGAAAGCGGCTCTCCCCTTCTACATGCTACACAACTGTTCGCGATATCCCTTGTGATTACTGTACAATACCAATTTACATACAATTAGTCTATTCTAAATGAGTTTATGCCTAATTTACTTAAACGCTTTTCCCTTTGCTTACAGCAGAGATGGGAGTACAGAAGGACTAATATAATTTAGCCAGGTTTATAAATAATTGATTATTTCACCACAAGATTTGTGTTGTGTGCGTTTTTACAAACAAGAAATTCAGTTGTTGAAAACTAGCAAAAAAAAAAATATTAATCATGGGATTACAAGAAGATAATAAATTATTGTTAAAGCAATTATCCTGGCAGAAAATCAGCTTGTTTTCAACTTAACAAGCCAGAGTTGCTAGCAGTTAGTGTAAATATTGTGTGGTTTGATACTATTTTAAAGTACTGAAGAAAGTAAGATCGTTTTACAGGAACATTTGGATTGAAACTGTTTGAAAACAAATCACCATCATAATCATTTTAGAGATGTCTGTGCACTGGTTCTAAGAATTATATAATTACATATACAATTATATATCATTTGCAGGCTGAAAGTATGCCGTTATCCTGTGATGTCACTCATGGGGCACTATGTAAAATAGTTAATAGGGCCTAATAAGCAGGGCCGGTGCAAGGATTTTTGCCGCCCTAGGCAAAATAAAAATTGCCGCCCCCCCTCCCCACATTATCATATTATTATTCCCCTCAATATACCAGGATTATGCCCCACAATATGCCATGACTTAGCCACCCAATATGTCAGGATTATGCCCCTCAATATGCCAGGATTATGCCCCTCCATATCACAGGATTTTGCCCCACAATATGCCAGGATTTAGCCACCCAATATTCCAGGATTTTCCCCCACAATATGCCAGGACTTAGCCACCCAATATGCCAGGATTTTCCCCCACAATATGCCAGGACTTAGCCACCCAATATGCCAGGATTTTCCCCCACAATATGCCAGGACTTAGCCACCCAATATGCCAGGATTTTCCCCCACAATATGCCAGGACTTAGCACCCAATATGCCAGGACTTTCCCCCACAATATGCCAGGATTATTTAATAATCATAAATCCTGGCATATTGTGTGGCATAATAATCATTATTATGCCAATCAATATGCCATGATCCTCACACCTTCCCCCTTACTTACCTCCTCTCTGCTGCTCTGTCTCCGGTGCAGGTCCGTGGCTGTGAGGGAAGCGTTGTGCGCTCCCCTCCAGCCAATGAGCATTCAATAAAGTTTGTTTAAAAAAAAAGTTTAAACACACTTTATTGAATGCGCATTGGCTGGAGGGGAGCGCACAACATTCCCTCTCACAGCCACGAACCTGCACCGGAGACAGAGCAGAAGCGAGGAGGTAAGTAAGGGGGAGGAATTTTTTCTAAAGCAGGGTTCCGGCGCCCCCAGCTAAGATGCGCCCTAGGCAGCTGCCTAGGTTGCCTTACTGGTGGCGCCGGCCCTGCTAGTAAGTATTGTGTGCAAGTTTTGAATCCTCTTAGCAGAGAAGCTTAGCCTAGTTGCACAATACCATGGCTACGCCCAGTGGGGTCCCGATTGGGGTGCGGGGGTTGTGGCCTACACCGGGTGACACCCACAGCGGCTGCCAGAAAAATGTCAAAATAAATAAATAATTGACACCGGATATAACCATATGTAGGAGGGAAGAAGACTGCATGAGGGAGATGACCAGGCACACAGAGCAGCCAGGAGGTGAGTACTGGGGAAGGGGGGAGGATGGTGGTATGTAACAAGCACAATAATGCTGGCATAAATTGAATGGAAAAATACTGGCATATTAAATGACAAAATACTGGCAAATATTTCATGGCAAAATACTGGCATATTAAATGGCAAAATACTGGCATATATTAAATTGCAAAATACTGGCATATGAAATGGCAAAATACTATCATATATTTAATGGCATAATACTGGCATATTAAATGGCAAAATAACGGCATATATTAAATGGCAAAATACTGGCATATATTTAATGGCATAATAATGGCATATTAAATGGCAAAATACCTGCATAGTAAATGACAAAATACTGGCATATATTAAATGGCAAAATACTGGAATATTAAATGGCAAAATACTGGCATATATTAAATGGCAAAATACTTGCATATATTAAATGGCAAAATACTGGCATATATTAAATTGATAAATACTGTCATATGAAATGGCAAAATACTGGCATAGTAAATGACAAAATACTGGCATATATTAAATGGCAAAATACTGGAATATATTTCATAGTAAAATACTGGCAAATATTTAATGGCAAAATACTGGCATATATTTAATGGCAAAATACTGGCATATATTAAATGGCAAAATAATACTGGCATATTATTGGACATATTGGCCGTGGCTTATTTATGGCAAAATAATACTAGCATATTATTGGGAAAATTGTCTGGCTTATTAATGGCAAAATAATACTGGCATATAATTGGGCACATTGGCTATGGCATATTTATGGGCCAGCTAGCACTGGCATATTAATGAAAAAACTGTGGCTTATTTTACTTCGCAAAAGTGATGCAGTGGCATGGTCGGTGGGCCAAAAAATATGTACTGGGGGAGAGTGGGAGATTATGGGGTGCTTGTATGTGGCATAACTATAGGGCTCTTATGTGTGGCATAATTAAGGAGCTCCTGTATGTGGCACAGTTTGTGGGGCTCTTGTATGGCATATTTAATGGGCCCTCTGACTGGCCAGTAATCTGGCATAGTATTGGAGGAAATCCAAGGGGATGACACCATGAGTTACCGCACTGGGTGACACCAAACCTAGTGACGCCTCTGGCAAAGCCCATGTATGTGTCAAAGTTGGGACATCAAGGCCCATTTACCCATTCACATTGCATTTTTCTCTCAACATCTGAGGAACAGTGACCATGAAGAAACAATTGAATTAGAACATACAAGAGTCTTTTACCATTCAGCATTTTCAAGAAATACATTTTCCCAAACATTTTATATGATGGGAAAAATGGGAAATGAGTACTAATTTAGGGTATGTAAGTCAGTTAAAGGGATTGTCTGGTACCCAAAATGCATCTTCCAAATATTTTCAAAACAGACATGGTCTATCACTAAGTGACAAATCCCCTTATTTGTGTATCAAACTAGACTTCTGAGAAAAAAGTCTTTTGTATGCTTTCCCACCTGGATAAGAATACAATTTTATTACTTAACAAATACATATCTTGGTAAAAACATCTTCTAATTGTGATTTTTACAGTCTGTGTGAGCATGCAGTTATTACTATACATTAAAAATAGCTTGCAGAGGGCAGGTGCCTCAATTGACTTCTAAAAGAATAAACAATTTTAGGTCCAGAGGTAACTAGATTTCCAATCTATAAATACATTCTAAAATCAGACTTCCTTGCCCAGTTTAATGGAGTTGGCAATCAAATCCATTCCAACACCTGCTCAATCAATGGTTGGCCATATTCCTGTTAAAGAAGTCCAAAAACACTGGATAATGTCTAACAAAAAAAAAGGCACACATTTTCTAGTGATTATTAACACATGTTGAGTACATTTACACATTAAAAAAAGCACTTATTACGTTGGAATAAATATGGTAATTGGATAAGGCGAGTCATTTTTTAACTTGATTAAGTACTGTATATATCTTTTTTTTATTATTTATTTTCTTAGCTTTATCACCTTAAGTACACCGAAAATACCAGTACTCTCATATCTTGAGTAGTACTCATAAATACATAAAAAAAAAACACGGACAATTCCCCACTCTAGATCCCATTATAGTACTTAGTTAACATTGGGAAGGTACATATACAGTGAAGAAACAGTGATACCTCTTCATGGATCTCTAAAGGCACAGTGAGATGGAGCCAGTCTTATCAATTTTCCCATGTTTTGACGACTTATCAATGTATTAACTCCAGCCAGTCTTCCCAGTTAGTCATCTTTTTTGCATTAATGACAAATTGGACCTCAATTCCAGCTTCCATTTTTAGTGGGTATATTAGCTGGGGTTTTTTACCGGCGTCCAAGTCGGGGCAGACACGGAATTCCAATTCCTTGCTATCTCCAACTTGGACGCAAGCAGAATATGTACAATCAACTTTCCCCACTCTTTTGGCCACTTACAATCCGTCCAATGGAGAAGATAACTATGTGGGGTAAAGCGGATACCACCACCACATATTTTGTGTATTTGGGAGTTGATCATCTTCCCAAAAAGTTGAATAGGTGGGTAGTCCCACCAAATATGGAGGAAATCTCCCCTACACTCTCCGCATCTCCAACACCTGTCGGATCTCTGTGGGTAGATTTTGTTCAGTCTGCTCGGAATCAGATACCACCTATTCATAATCTTATAGTGTATTTCTCTTAGGTTTAAACATCTGACTGATTTGGATGTTTTAGTCAAGGAATCAAACCAATTTTTATGTGTTATGTCTAGGTTCAAGTCTATTCCATGTACATATCTATGTAACACTTCTCTTGAGCATAGCCTTCAGTCCTATGAGTGCCAGAGAAATATAGTGACAATAATACAAAATGTAAAAAATTAAATAAAATCAATGTTATTAAGGAATATGTTTATACCATACCTGTGTCTGAATGCTTGCCTTCTTTAACTATTTAAGCCTAAAAAAATCCCCTTCTGGTAAAAAAAAAAGTAATAATCAGTAAAATCAGATTAGATATAAATAGTGATAGAAAGCTCTTTGTGCTTCTGTACATAAAATTGCAGTATACATTCTTAATAATATTTAATTTGGAGAGTTTTTCCCTGACATATTATTGCCACTTTAAATTAGATAATGTTAATGTACTGACAAGAGTTTTGACAAAATAAACACATGGTAGGTAAGAAAATGCCAGCCAGATACATTGTACCTATCAAAAGAAATATAATAAAAGGAAACAAACTGATTCCTTAGATGACCTTAGGACTTCTAATATAAAAATAATAAGGTAAAGTAAACAAAAAAAAATCCAATAACTAACGTATAAAGATAACAGCAGCAAACAATATGTAACACAATCCCTACCTTACAAAATATCATCTCTTGTGTTAAAAAAAAGTCTGAAGTTTTGTCTAGTCTTTCAAGCCTCCAGCAGACAAGCATCTAAGGTGTAAATTCAGTATCTTATTTGCTTCAGCAGAATCAAGAGTTTGCTTGTTATATGGCTTCCTAATGCCACCGAGGGACATCATGTGACTTGAGAGTTATGGTATCCAAAAGATGAATTCCCTGGGTTATACTCTAGTTGGTCTGATTGCAGAATGCCACTCAAAGTGTGGCTGCAACTGTGCCCAGGGTTAGATTTAAAGACTAGACATTTTCATGGACTGCAAGCTTTAGTGATTTGTTTGGAGGGGAAATGGTAGGAGCTGGTGGTTTGCACACTTTTGGGAAAGTAATTAGTTTTTGTCTGACCACAATACTTAGCTACAATCAGGGATGTCCAGTTGCATTATTTCTCATTTGCCCTGCTGTATTCAGGGTATAGCTCAGGTTACTCAGTTTGATATATATCAGATTTCCATGAGGTGGCATGTGTATTTTAATCAACTGGATCCTTAATGACTATTTTGGCCATGCTTATAGAGGAAGCATTTATTGAAACTGCATTTATTCAGCAATAAAATAGAATATGCAGTAAAGCAAAGAGCAACAATTACATTTTCACCAACAAGTAAATGGCAGTAGCCTTTCAAGCCTCTACACCAGGGGTCCTCAAACTACGGCCCGCGGGCCAAATGCGGCCCGCCGAGCACATTAATCCGGTCCGCGGGGGGTGCTGCCGGTGTTCTGACGAATTACTCGAGCAAATTCTCCTGCGCAATCGCAGGAGAATTTGCTCACTGCGCATGCGCAGAAAGTTACAGCTGATAACTCAGCTGTAACTTTATGTCCACCGCGCATGCGCGAGCTAACCAACCCACATCCCGCCCCCCGCACACCCCTTCTCACCAGCTGATCGGACAGCGGCGGTACACAGCGCATGCGCGCGGCTATCAAGCCGTGTGGGAATGCGCTGTGTCCGTGGCTGGATTCAAAGAAAACGCTGGTAAGTAACACGGGGCGGGGGGGGGGGAACATAAGGAGCCAACAGAGAGGTAAGCACCCTGGTGAGGGCTGCCTCATCTTCATGGGAGTTGTGATCCTACAGCAGGAGGATCACAACTCCCATGAAGATGAGGCAGCCCTCACCAGGGTGCTTACCTCTCTGTTGGCTCCTTATGTTCCCCCCCCCCCCCGCCCCGTGTTACTTACCAGCGTTTTCTTTGAATCCAGCCACGGACACAGCGCATTCCCACACGGCTTGATAGCCGCGCGCATGCGCTGTGTACCGCCGCTGTCCGATCAGCTGGTGAGAAGGGGTGTGCGGGGGGCGGGATGTGGGTTGGTTAGCTCGCGCATGCGCGGTGGACATAAAGTTACAGCTGAGTTATCAGCTGTAACTTTCTGCGCATGCGCAGTGAGCAAATTCTCCTGCGATTGCGCAGGAGAATTTGCTCGAGTAATTCGTCAGAACACCGGCTGCCGGCACCCCCCGCTGTTTACCTTTTTTCTTTTTTTCTTTTCTTGCAGCCGCAACGGATGCGGCTGCAGGTAAACGGAAAAAAAAAAAAAAAAATCACCTCGACCGGATGTGACTGAACGTCACATCCGGATTCGGTAACTATGTTTCCCTCCTCCATGCAGGGAGGAGGGAACACTGCGCAAGACGTCCGGCCGCGGACACAGCAGCTGGAGGTAAGTGATGGGGAAGCGGGGGAGGAGGGATGATCTGACTGGCACACTATTCCTGGGCTCTGACTGGAATAATATTACTGGGCTCTGACTGGCACAATATTCCTGGGCATCTGACTGGCACAATATTCCTGGGCTCTGACTGGAATAATATTACTGGGCTCTGACTGGCACAATATTCCTGGGCATCTGACTGGCACAATATTACTGGGCTCTGACTGGCACAATATTCCTGGGCTCTGACTGGGATAATATTACTGGGCTCTGACTGGCACAATATTCCTGGGCATCTGACTGGCACAATATTCCTGGGCTCTGACTGGCACAATATTCCTGGGCATCTGACTGGCACAATATTCCTGGGCTCTGACTGGCATAATATCACTGGGCTCTGACTGGCACAATATTCCTGGGCATCTGACTGGCACAATATTCCTGGGCTCTGACTGGCATAATATTACTGGGCTCTGACTGGCACAATATTCCTGGGCATCTGACTGGCACACTATTCTTGGGCATCTGACTGGCATAATAGTACTGGGCATCTGACTGGCATAATATTCCTGGGCATCTGACTGGCATAATATTACTGGGCATCTGACTGGCACAATATTCCTGGGCTCTGACTGGCATAATATTACTGGGCTCTGACTGGCACAATATTCCTGGGCATCTGACTGGCACACTATTCCTGGGCATCTGACTGGCATAATATTCCTGGGCATCTGACTGGCATAATATTCCTGGGCTCTGACTGGCATAATATCCCTGGGCATCTGACTGGCATAATATTCCTGGGCATCTGACTGGCATAATATTCCTGGGCATCTGAATGGCATATTATTCCTGCGCATCTGAATGGCATATTATTCCAGGGCATCTGAATGGCATAATATTCCTGGGCATCTGAATGGCATCATATTCCTGGGCTCTGACTGGCATAATATTACTGGGCTCTGACTGGCACACTATTACTGGGCATCTGACTGGCACAATATTCCTGGGCTCTGACTGGCACAATATTCCTGGGCTCTGACTGGCATAATATTACTGGGCTCTGACTGACACAATATTCCTGGGCATCTGACTGGCACAATATTCCTGGGCTCTGACTGGCATAATATTACTGGGCTCTGACTGGCACAATATTCCTGGGCATATGACTGGCATAATATTCCTGGGCTCTGACTGGCATAATATTACTGGGCTCTGACTGGCACAATATTCCTGGGCATCTGACTGGCACACTGTTCCTGGGCATCTGACTGGCATAATAGTACTGGGCATCTGACTGGCATAATATTCCTGGGCATCTGACTGGCATAATATTACTGGGCATCTGACTGGCATAATATTACTGGGCATCTGACTGGCACAATATTCCTGGGCTCTGACTGGCATAATATTACTGGGCTCTGACTGGCACAATATTCCTGGGCATCTGACTGGCACACTATTCCTGGGCATCTGACTGGCATAACAGTACTGGGCATCTGACTGGCATAATATTCCTGGGCTCTGACTGGCACAATATATCTGGGCATCTGACTGGCATAATATTCCTGGGCATCTGAATGGCATATTATTCCTGGGCATCTGAATGGCATATTATTCCAGGACATCTGAATGGCATATTATTCCTGGGCATCTGAATGGCATAATATTCCTGGGCATCTGAATGGCATAATATTCCGGGTCATCTGAACGGCATAATATTCCTGGGCTCTGACTGGCATAATATTCCTGGGAATCTGACTGGCATAATATTCTTGGGCTCTGACTGGCATAATATTCCTGGGCATCTGACTGGCACACTATTCCCATTGAAATACTGGTAAGTTTGTTGATTTAACTTTACTTCATTTTAAATATTGTATTTGTTCCCGATTTGTTTCTTCACTGCAAAATAAGATATATGCAGTGTGCATAGGAATTTGTTCATAGTTTTTGTTTTTACTATAGTCCGGCCCTCCAACGGTCTGAGGGACAGTGAACTGGCCCCCTGTTTAAAAAGTTTGAGGACCCCTGCTCTACACAGTTGTAGGAAACCTAACTAAACAAGACAAGCTGAGATCTGAAACCCCAACAACAGCATACACAGTCCTATAAATCCATTTCTCAGGCCAGCCCAGTGGTGTATCTCACCCCATTACATGCCACCATCACCCCGATTAATTGGAAGGAGCTAAAGCTTGCTGAATGGTGGGGGAGGGAGCGAAAATGTTTCAAGCACCAGAAGTGGGCTTTAACACCCTCTGGCAAAGTTCCGCCCTTGGCAAGTGCCAGGGGCGTTGCTAGGTCTCCAAAAGATCAGGGGCTGGAGCCCATGTCAGATTTTAAGAAGTGGAGTAAAAAAAAAAGCTCATATACTTAGTGGGGCATATAGACAGAAATAGATATAGATATAGATATAAAAAATTGGTGTGAGGCCAATGTAAACTCCATTGAGGCAGTAGAATGGACAGTATTTTTATGTAGAAAAGGTGGCAACCCTAGGGGGACATATTGATAGATGTACTATTTTTGTAACTTGAGAAAATGACGTTATATATATTCATATATCAAATTCACAGTAATGTGCATTGTGTGAGTGAATCACACATTACTATATCACAATACACCATAAGACTCACAACAACAAAAAACTCACATTAATTACTTACACTTATACACATACTTACACAGCCACAAATACTCAAACATATACGCAGCCACACATTCACACATACACCAGTCACACAGACCCTTACATAAACACCCACCTACATACAGAGAGATTTATTTTCCTCCAATCCCTGCAGCTGGTGTTCTATCAACAAGTTCCCAAGCCTTCCGGTGCTCCTACAGTATCAGAGCGTGAGGGGGCAGAGCATGCACCCCTTGCGCTATTCTCTGCTGCATGCGCCCGACTTTGCAACTGCTCTAATACTGTACCCACAGGGAACTGGCCTTGTGCCATCTGAGCCCAAACAGCTTGTAACACACACACACACACTCACTCGGACACTCACTCACATGGACACTCAGCCAGCACACTCACTCACATGGACACTCAGTCAGCACACACACTCACATGGACACTCAGTCAGCACACACATTAACATGGACACTCAGCCAGCACACACACACTCACATGGACTCTCAGCCAGCACACACTCACATGGACTCTCAGACAGCACACACACTCACATGGACACTCAGCCAGCACACACACTCACATGGACACTCAGCCAGCACACACACACTCACATGGACACTCAGGCAGCACACATACTCACATGGACACTCAGCCAGCACACACACACTCACATGGACACTCAGCCAGCACACACACTCACATGGACACTCAGGCAGCACACACACTCACATGTGAAGGATTATTGGTTTTCTGTTAAGCAAGCTATGCTTTCAAACTGCATAATTTTGAACATCTTACTGACAGAAAAATTGTCAAAGTGATAAGTCCCAAGTCTTAGCCAGCACACACACTCACATGGACACTCAGTCAGCACACACACACTCACATGGACACTCAGGCAGCACACACACACTCACATGGACACTCAGCCAGCACACACACTCACATGAACACTCAGGCAGCACACACACTCACATGGACACTCAGTCAGCACACACACACTCACATGGACACTCAGGCAGCACACACACTCACATGGACACTCAGGCAGCACACACACACTCACATGGACACTCAGGCAGCACACACACTCACATGGACACTCAGGCAGCACACACACACTCAAATGGACACTCAGGCAGCACACACACTCACATGGACACTCAGGCAGCACACACACACTCACATGGACACTCAGTCAGCACACACACACTCACATGGACACTCAGTCAGCACACACACACTCACATGGACACTCAGGCAGCACACACACACTCACATGGACACTCAGGCAGCACACACACTCACATGGACACTCAGGCAGCACACACTCACATGGACACTCAGCCAGCACACACACACTCACATGGACACTCAGGCAGCACACACACTCACATGGACACTCAGGCAGCACACACACACTCACATGGACACTCAGGCAGCACACACACTCACATGGACACTCAGGCAGCACACACACACTCACATGGACACTCAGGCAGCACACACACACTCACATGGACACTCAGGCAGCACACACACTCACATGGACACTCAGGCAGCACACACACACTCAAATGGACACTCAGGCAGCACACACACTCACATGGACACTCAGGCAGCACACACACACTCACATGGACACTCAGGCAGCACACACACACTCACATGGACACTCAGTCAGCACACACACACTCACATGGACACTCAGGCAGCACACACACACTCACATGGACACTCAGGCAGCACACACACTCACATGGACACTCAGGCAGCACACACTCACATGGACACTCAGCCAGCACACACACACTCACATGGACACTCAGGCAGCACACACACTCACATGGACACTCAGGCAGCACACACACACTCACATGGACACTCAGGCAGCACACACACTCACATGGACACTCAGGCAGCACACACACACTCACATGGACACTCAGGCAGCACACTCACTCATAGACATACTCACCAGACCAAAGAGCAAAAAAACACGCGTTGCAGTGAGAGCAGCATGAAGTCCCTGCTCAGAGGGGAAGTCCCTGCTCAGAGGGGAAGTCCGGGCTCAAAGGGGAAGTCCGGGCTCAGAGGGGAAGTCCCGGCTCAGAGGGAGGAAAAAAAAACAGTATCAGAGTCTCCATTCGGGGCTTTGATCTGGAGATTCGGGGCTTCAGCCCCAGGAGCCACCCCCTAGCGACGCCTCTGGCAAGTGCCTTGTTTGCCTTGTTGAAGATACACTACTGGGCCAGCCTATCAAAAATGCAAAACAAAAGCCAATCACATACCTTCCAAACTGAACTAGGATGCCCAAGATATTACATTTTCCAAGGGTGCTAATCATTGTAGCTCCCTACATTAGAAGGACAATCATAAAATTCTCGGGGAGGGGGGATACATTTAATGCCTAGCTGTTTGGGGACGTGCTCTGCTCACTTTTCACTCACCAAAGAAGTAAAATATTCTTCAAACTAAAGAGTCATGGGAAAAAAAGTTAAGAGTTTGTTCAGAAAAAATTGTAAATGGTGTGTATAAATGAAGCATTTAAAGTACAGTAATTCAAACAAAAATACTTATAAAATCTCCTCATATCCCCTATTTCCTCCTTTTAATTGTTATCAACTGATTTTCTATCACACAAACATTTTCTGTTACATAGTTTTAAAAAAATACATTTTTGAGAAATAAGTATAAGAACATCTTGAGATACTTCCTTTGTTGTTCTGAAAGAAAATATACAGTGATCCCCCCACATTTTTAGAACATAAAAGGTAAAATGGTCTTTGAAAACACAGGAAATGTTTTTTTTTTAAAGCATTTTCCTATTTTTTCCCTTGTGGGTGGGACCTTCATGGCTCTGCACCATCACAAGACTTTTTTCAAGGCAGGGAGATCACTCCCACTGGATGATTTGTATATGTGGGTGCGGAGTATAATATATAAGTATAATATATATCCAGGGTGTTTACTGTGCTGTGGTACAATGCAAAGATTTCTCCCTGAAATCTGACAACTCGAGACACATTTCCACACATTATCTAAGTGTACAGTTTAGATTTTTATTGAGAGAATTATGGACATGAGGTTACTGCTAAGACTGAATGGATGGTCCATATTAAGCCAAAATGCCACACAGACAAATCTCACACTGTGATCCTTTTGTCAAACTGCTGTCGCTTCTTATTTTAGCTCTAGATAAAAATTTCTTTATTGCCATCCTGTTTAGAGACTCAAGACGTGTACAGGATAAATGTACAGCAGCATCTCCCAGATAAACCTGCCACTGTATTAGGGAGACACTGATCCTTTGTCAAACTCCTGCTGACAGCTTTTCAGATTAACACATCTCCCTGGTGATTGATTTCCACTTAAACAGAGTGTAAGGGAGTCTTCAGACCTCATTACAGACCATATCCATACAGCAAGGACAAAGACACTGCCAAAATTTTCTCGGTGACCTCCAACAGGAGCATTTCAACTGACTGGTAGAATACAGATATCTTCCGTAATAATAAACTCTACCTTACATGCAATGCGCATACTACAGATATGGGGGTCTATTCACAATACAGAGAATCTATACAACCAAAAATGCACAAACATAAATCGACATATCTAACACAGGTGGGGAACAGTAAATACACAATTAAGACAACACAAGAAAAAAGCCAAGAAGCTTAGTCTGCAGATGGCAATAAGACTATCATGGTGTTGCAGGCTATCATGCTATCATAGCCATCAGGTGTCTTGAGTGGATATTGGAGCAATTTAGTAAATTCAGATACATTTAATAACAGATTTTAAACTGCGTGTCAAGAAAGTTATTGGTGTGATCTCTAATTTCAGTCTAAGTTTTTTTTATCGCAAGTTATTGCTAAAATAACATGTGATTCAATTCCAATGAAGCATGTAAAAATATTGTGAGTCAATTAACATGGTAGTAGCCATCAGGAAACACATATACACCCCCCAACACATGGAAAAAGGCATTATAAAGGGCCAGGCAATCAATTGCTCTTCGCCTGTGATTGGGTTAGTAGGTCAGTGTAGAGTAGGCAGAGTAGTACCACAAAGGCAATGATGGGGCCATACTCAGTAGTGTGTCTTCCACAGGGCAAACAAGGCACTCGCCTAGGGCGGCACTTTGCCAGAGGGCGGCACTTTGCCAGAGGGTGTTAAAGCACACTTCTGGTGCTTCAAACATTTTTGCTCCCTCCCCAACCATTCAGCAAGCTTTAGCTCCTTCCAATTAATCGGGGTGATGGGGGCATGTAATGAATGTGGTGGGGGTATGTAATGAGGGTGATGGTGACATGTAATGGGGGTGATGGGACATTTAGTGTGTATGCAATGTGGGTGATGGGGGCATGTAAAGGTTGTGATTGGGCATTTAATGTGTGTGCAATGTGGGTGATGGGGCATGTAATGGGGTGATAGGGCATGTCGTGGGTGTGCAACGTGGGTGATGGGGCATGTCGTAGGTGTGCAACGTGGGTGGGGGGTGCCCAAATTTTGTCTGCCTAAGGCAGCGCAAAACCAAGATACACCACTGGCCATACTGTCTCATGTCCTACAATAGCTGGCAGGTGTTAATCCATGGTTATCTCTCCTCTACAGTAGTAGAGGGCATCCCAGGATGTATTGATGTCTGAAATCCTGGTCACTACATCAACCAGTTGAACCTCATAAAATAGGGGACCACTGTGTACAGATATGGTAATGAAAGACAGTGGAGAGGCAGGTTAAGGACAGTATACATAGTTATTAATTACTCCTAAATCAGGCTCAATGATAGTTAAATAGAGGAGCAGGACGAACAGGCCTAATAACAGTTAAATTCTACTCACAGAACCCCACACACATGTCACATATTTTCTACATCACCCACTAATGTACGCACATCTTCTTGTGAGGCATTTGTCAGATTTCCTGTTATAGATATAACATGGAATGTTACCCATGCTGCTTGACCTTGACAAATGTAGAATGTATAACATATTTACAGGTACTAATGTTCATTATTGCTTCTTCTCTGTCAAATGCATCTGTGGTGTTTATCTGGTGCGTGTGTTCATCTGTCAAATGCATGTGAAGTATGTGTGGGGATGTTGTTGTGCCCCCCTGAGTGTTTATGATTGAGCATGTGTGTTTAATAAGGTTAACAGGACTGTATTGACTAAACATTGGGGATTTTGTATAAAAATTCCTGTCGGGAGTTATATAACAAGGTGAATTCGCCGTTTGGTGGGTTTTTTTTGTTTTCTTTATTAGAAAAAAATACATACTTCCAATTATAAATATTTAACATGAATTTGTACAAAGAATAAAACACCTAGACACACTTAGACATGTAAAAAGTGTGCGGACACTGAGGGGAAGAGAGAAGGGTGCCGATATCCTACCCGTTATCCTCTATTTTCCCCTCTGATAATTTACTTTTGTTCAGCCTGTTTCACCAAAATTTTATCTATTAAGTACACTCCACATTTTGTGGTGCTTATCATTAATTATATACTGTTTAACTATACCTCTTTCTCTTTCCAACTGGAATAAATCTTGTTCTCATACTGTATTATAAAGAGGTGTGTTGGTTGTTTTCCACCTTCAAGCAATTACAAGCTTTCTTGCTAATAGCAGGTGAATAATTCAAGTTCTTTCAAAGTGGGATATGGTGGGGAAACCCAGGTGGAGCAAAGTGACTTCTTGCTTAAGAAGTAGTAAAACATTCGTCATGGTCTCTCTCTTTTGGAAAACTTCCTCTCTTTAAGGCTTAATTAAAGGACATAACCACCATATCGGGAGAAAATTATCATGAGGCCGCATCTCCAGCAGCTATCCGTAGTACCTGGTAGATCCTAGAGACCTAGCGGAAACCATATACATACCATCTAATACATACTTTGAACTGAACATCTCTCAGGTTCAGGCAGTGGATAACCTTTCCCACCTGAGCAGAGGCAGTGTTCCATTCTTGTAGGTCTATGTTAATTGACAGGTCCCTGTTCCATTTCCCTATCGCAGTGTGAGGGTTCACCCTATCTGTCATTCTACATATTACAATACTTTTTGCCAGTAATCTGTCACAAACATTTTCCTTCAAAAGTTCCTCCAGCTTCTTTGCCTCGTCTGATGGATTAAGTATTAGAAACATATCTAAAAAGTGCTTGATGCTCAAATAATTGAAGATCTCTATATTAGATAATAGTTTCTCTATTGCAAGCTGTGGAAAGGGTTTCATTTTCTGCCCTTCCAAGATATCTGATATTCTGAATAACCCGATATGCATCCTACAATTGAAGTTAAGGTCCTGGGTGTTATATGATATGATGGCAGTAGCTCTTCTAAACACTCCTCAACTAAGATCCATTTTCCTCCTAGACTTTGTCCAAAATGCCAGAACACTGTCCATTACTGTAGAGTTTCTACTCTCAGTTCCTACCTTCAGTTCTGACACGTCTGTCCACCAAAAAAAAGACAACAGGTCTGCCGCATCTGATAACGCCTCTTCAATATCATATCAACTTTTTTTCTTGGCCCACAATGTATGTGTCATAAATGAATGGTGCAGCATACTTGCTTCATGATAAAAGTTAAAGTCGGGGAATCCCTTCCCTCCTTTATTTGGTTTTCGAGTTAGTGTAGGAAGACCTGTTCTAGGTTTTCCCCCCCTGCCAGATATAATTATTAAATGCTGTCTGTACCATCTTTCTCCAGAAAGGAGGATACTTTTTGCAATCATCCATAGGTGATACAGCCACTTTGGCAATACATAGTTCTTGATAGTATTTGCCCTTCCCCACCAAGAGATTTCTTTATTTTTCCATGCATTAAATCTCAACTTGTATGGATCAGAAGTAGGAGGATATTTATTTCTATTAGTTTACTAAGGCCAGCTGTAATTCAGACTCCTAAATGGAATGCACTATTAACCCATTAAAATGAGAATCTATTTTTAAAATATACCTCTACTGTGTGTTAACTGGCAAGGTCCACATTAAGTCTGTAATTGGAACAAACACTATATCTATGGATCTCCCACATGAGTTCTTCCAGGGACTGCCCTGGATTAGACGTTGTTGTTAATATGTCATCTGCATATATATTCAGTTTAATTGGTCCTTTAGGGGTGACAAACTCAATTCTATGGTTACTTCTAATCGAGATGGCTAGTATTTCTACCGTAAGAATGTACGGAAGTGGAGAAAGCGGGCATCCTTGCCTTGTCTCGTTAGAAAATGGAAACCAGTCGGACATGATCTCTGAGCCCTTTATTCTAGCTGTCCTAGTAGTGTATCTTCACCATAATTGCGTCCATAATGTGTACCTTGTGCTAAATGGATAGACAGTTCAGACTTGAATATCTTGTGTCCCGGTGATTTCTTTTTTTGGAGGTTCTCTATTGCCAGCTCCACCTCTGCACATCCTATGAGGTTATTCAGAGAGTCCAGTTGTTCTTGTGGTACAGTCAAAATTTCCTTTCCCCTTCTAGATTGCGTATGGCAGGAAAATTATAAAGTGAGTGATAACATTTATTGATGGCCTTCCCAATTCCCCCTCTGGAGATAGTATTCATTTATCATCATGTATTATCCTCAAAATTATTCTATTTGCCCTCTCCTTTTTTATTTTGTTTAAATTATCTGCCTTATTACTTTTATAATATAATTTTGCATTCATAATCTCCATGTTTTTAGAAATCTGAAAATGAATGTGCTCTTTTATGTGTACCTCAAATGATTTTAGTCTTATAGACAATTGTTCAATATCGTGGCCCACTCCATATCTAGATCAATCAATCTGTGGGGTCTGTTCCTTTCCCTTGCTTCCAAGTCTATCAATATTCTTCTCAATACCACTTTATATGCACACCAAATCAGAGGCATAACTAGAAACCACCGGGCACTGGTGCAAAAATGGCCCCAGGGCCCCCCGACCCAGCCATGCAACTCCAGAAATGCCACTTACATGCCTCCCAACTGTTCCGCTTTGTGCCTGGCCTTGTCTTATATCTAGGATAGCCTATCCCATGCATGCTTAAACTCCTTCTCTGTATTAACCTCTAACACTTCTGTTGGCAAACTATTTCTATGCATCAACTAGCCTCTCTGTAAAGCAATACTTTCATTAGTCCCTGGCCTTATCTTATATCAAGGATAGCCTTATGCTTATCCCATGCATGCTTAAACTCCTTCATATATTAACCTCTCATCCACCAGCCTCTCAGTAAAGTAATACCGTATTTGCTCGAATGTAAGACTACCCTGATTATAAGACGACCCCCCAAACTTTTAATATTCCTTCAGGAAAAAAACTAAAAGCCTGAATATAAGACTACCCTATAGGGAAAAAAAAGTTTAACTTGTATATATTCACATGTAGATAGCTTTTAAATATTTAATAAAAATGATATAAAAAAATGTATTTCTTGTTTTTATTTCCAATGCAGCCTCTCTCCCCCTAAACGTTGTCTCTCTCTCCCCCTCCAAACGTTGTTTCTCTCTCCCCCTCCCTCCCCCCAGCTTTGTCTCTCTCTCTTCCCCCTTCCCCCAAGCGCTGTGTCTCCCCTTCCCCCCAACCTTTACTCTCTCTCCCCAAACTTTTTTCTATCTCCCCCTCTCCCTCCAAACATTTCTCTCCCCCCCGCCTGCAAACATTTCTCCCCCCCGACTCCAAACATTTCTCTCCCTCCCCCCCTGTCTCCCTCCCTCCCCCACTCCCACTCCCTCTCCCTCCCTCCCCCACTCCCCTTGTCTCTCTCTCTCCCTCCCCCCTCCCTCTCACCTTGTTTCTCCCTGGTGGCTAGTGGGGGCAGCCGGGCGATGTCTGCACGATACGTGCAGACATCCTCCATGCTGCCCGACACTTCAGTCTATTATGACGGACAGTCGTCGGGCAGCATGGAGGATGTCTGATTCTCCCTGGTGGCTAGCAGGGCAGCGGAGGATGTCTGCACGATACGCACAGACATCCCCCACTGCTGCCTGGCACTTCCGCCGAGATTTTTATGATGAAGCCGGAAGGACCCGGCTTCATCATAGAAGTCCCAGCGATCGTGCGCTCATCGCGCAGACATCCTCCGGCTGTTAGCGAGGGGGATCCAGGTCCCCTGCAGCTCTGCTGGGGACCTGGATCCATGTTTTATAATCTGACCTCGATTTGAGGTCAGATTAGAAGACGACCTCGATTATAAGACGAGGAGTCTTTTTCAGAAAAAAAATTCGTCTTATAATCGAGCAAATACGGTATTACTTTTCTGGACAGAAACAAAATGTTTAAATATTTCCAGCCTTTTCAAAAGCTTGAGGTAGAAAATATATGTTTATAACTAGCTGCCTGTATACTTATATGAACTTTTTAATATTATATTCAACTATTTTCATATGTAATGAAAATGTTATTGAAAATGTTTTAATTTCTTATTTTAATTACATCCTCTGCACCCACATTGCACCTGAAGGTCTTAACACAGCACTATACAGTACCCACAGCACTTGGTTTGTACTCATATTGCACCCACATGATTTGGCATGCCGCAGTATAAATTTTCCCACCAGAACATACCACAGTGTCACTTTGTCCCACTGAACTACCCAGGCAGAACATGCCACAATGTCACTTTGCCCCATAATACATGTTATTTTGCCCCACAGAACATGCCACAGTGTCACTTTCCTCCATAGTACATGTTATTTTGCCCCACAGAACATGCCACAGTATCACTTTGGCCACAGCCAATTTGCCTATCATGCCATGATTAGCCTACCCATTAATATGCCACAGCCAGACATTCAGATTGCCAATTAATCTGCCACAGCCATTTTCCTTATTAATATGCCACTTTTAGCCGGCCCATTAATATACCACAGCCAGATTGCCAATATGCCACAGCCAATTTTCCCATTAACCTGACAGTTATTTTGCCCATTTGCCAGTTATTTTGCCCATTTGCCAGTGTTATTTTGCCCATTTGCCAGTGTTATTTTGCCCATAATTTGCCACTTATTTTGCCCATTTGCCAGTGTTATTTTGCAAATGTGCCATTTTTTTGCCCGTGTTATTTTGCCCATTTGCCAGTGTTATTCTGCCCATAATTTGCCAGTTATGTGCCCATTTGCCAGTGTTATTTTGTTCATTTGCCAGTTATGTGCGCATTTTCCAGTTATGTGCCCGTTTGCCGGTTATGTGCCCATTCGCCAGTTATTTGCCAGTTATGTGCCCATTTGCCAATGTTATTTTGCATATTTGCCAGTGTTATTTTGCTCATTTGCCATTTATGTGCCCATTTTCCAGTTATTTGCCCATTTGCCAGTTATTTGCCAGTTATTTGCCCATTTGCTAGTTATGTGCCCATTTGCCAGTTATTTGCCAGTTATGTGGCCATTTGCCAGTTATGTGGCCATTTGCCAGTTATATGCTAGTTATGTGCCCATTTGCCAGTTATTTGCCCATTTGCCAGTGTTATTTGACCATTTGTCAGTTATGTGCCCATTTGCCAGTATTATTTTGCCCATTTGTCTGTTATATGCCCATTTGTCCGTTATGTGCCCATTTGCCTGTTATGTGCCCATTTGCCAGTGTTATTGTGCCCATTTGTCAGTGTTATTGTGCCTATTCCCCTCCCCCGTACTTACCTGAATGCTGCTCATCAGCCGTCTCCGCAGAAATCTTTCCTGCACTCACGCTGCGTGCAGGAAATACAGCCACTGGAAGTGACATTTCCAGTGGCTGTGACGAATGGATGCAGAACTCCCGGCTGCTGCCCGATAGTGACTGTCTAGGTGTCACATGGGCAGTGGGGGCCCACGGGGAAGCTGCTTTGGGCCCCAAGAATGAATGGGCCCCGGTCCGGTTTTTTTTGTGCAGAGGTCGCAGAGCGGCCAGGCCCCTGAAGTGACGGGCCCCTGGAGTGACGGGCCCAGTTGCAGCTGCGACCCCTGCACCAGTGGAAGGTATGCCACTGCACCAAACCACTCAGAGGGGGATATCTTCCTGTAGGTTTTCCCTAAAGAACAGATCTGTGGCTCTGACACTTCTATTTTCTTCCCTCTGAATCACATAATCTTTCAATCGCCATGTCGGATTGACTCAACTATTGTTACCTTAGTGGTGTGAACTCCCGTGGCTTCTTTCACAAACAGCACCTCTACTTCTAGATCCTTAGAAAAAACCAAAGCGACTCCTTTTTTTCTATTCTCTTAAAGAGGCAGATAATATCAATATAAGGGAAATCCCTAGATTAAAAATAAAGTTTATCTGTTTGCCACCAGTGTGATTCCTAGAGGCCACATATTTGTATATGATTCCCTGTAAGAAAGTAGAGCAACATATGCCGTTTGAATTAACCCCACGGACATTAAGTTGCTATTGTATTTTTGTCAGAAGGATCCAAGCCATTTGGGCCCCCTTCCCCCAGCCCCCACCTCGGCAAAAACTGCCAAGAATTACCAATACAAACAGTTTATAAGCCAAAGACAGCAGTATGCAGTGAGGTTCCATCCCCCTCATGAGCATATGATTAAGCGCTTTTAGCTCGAAATGCGTCATGCCCACCTCACTGTTTGAGTTTCTTTTCTCACCCTTTGCTGTGAATTCATCACTGGATTAAAAGCCATTTTTGATACTTACCTGCTTCCGTGAGTGCTGCTTTGTTCTGCCCTTTTGGTTCATTCAGGGCCGATCCCAGGTGGGCGTGGCTATATGATAAACCCCTCCCTTTTACACATGTATGTTCCAGGCATACCAATTTTTCATTATTGGGTGGGGGGATTCTTGTGGAGAGCACAAACTTTATTTTAAGGTGAAGGACCAACACAAGCTTTTATTTTAAATAAAGATATTTATTTGGCCGTAAAACAGTGTAGTGGTTTTATTTATGTGTATGATGCTCAGCCAGCAACATGGGAGACTTTTTGCTGACTAGCAGAGTGAGTTTTAACTACAGTTCCCATGATGTCCAACCAGCCAAAGTCTCCCATTAGTCTGGCTGAGCATCATTGGAAAAGAAGTACACAAGGAGCAATAAATAATATTCCACCATGCTCACCCTGTCACTCACGTGTCTCTCTCTTCCCATACCTCCATGTCTTTCTCTCTCTCCACTCATACCCTCATGTAAATCTCTCTCTCCACTCATACCCTCATGTATACCTCTCTCCCCTCATACCCTCATGTATATCTCGCTCTCCACTCATACCCTCATGTATAACTCTCTCTCCACTCATACCCTCATGTATATCTCTCTCTCCACTCATACCCTCATGTATAACTCTCTCTCCACTCATACCCTCATGTATATCTCTCCCTTCATACCCCATATATTTTTCCATGTGTATCTTTCTGTTCCTCATGCTCCCCATGGTGGTCTTTTTTTCTGCATGTCTGTCTCTCCTCCTATACACCCATGTCTGCCTGTCTCTTCATAACTCACATGTATCTCTCTCCCCCATGTCTCTCCCTCCTCATAATCCCATGTATTCTCCTATTAATATGCCACAGCCAGTTTGCCCATTTATATGCCACTGCCAGTTTGCCCATTAATATGCCACAGATAGTTTTCCCATTATTATGCCACAGATAGCTTTCCCATTAACATACCACAGTTAGTTTGTCCAATAATATAGCACAGTTAGTTTGCCCATTAACATGCCAGTGTCAGTTTGTCCACTAATATGCCAGTGTCAGTTTGTCCATTAATATGCTACCACCAGTTTTCCCAAGAAAAGCATTACCCCCTCCCCCCATTCCCCAGTACTCCCCTTACTGCTGCTCTTTCGTGTCTCCTCCGCACAGTCTTCCCTCCATGCACACTCAGTGCAGGAGGCTGGAAATAGCCGCCAACTGGATGGGGACTGATGCCTTCTGTGTGAGACTGTCACGTGGGCAGCGGGAGCATGTTGCGGCCAGTGTTGGCCCCTTTAACCTGTGTGTCCTGGGAAGTGCCCACTTTGCGCATTGGTTAAAGTTGCTCTGCCTACATACACAGCCACACTTACGCACAGGGTCATGCATAAATACACACAGTCACACTTACACAGACACACTTAGTCAGGGCCGCCAGTAGGAATTTCAGGGCTCCTTACTGAACAAATTTTCTAACCCCCCCCCGGCAAAATCTGCCACTCGCCCCACATACTCTCACAAGCATGCTATCCCAGTCTAGTGTAATATGGAGGGTGGTTGGGAGCAGTCAATATGCCAGTAATATTTTGCCCCTCAATATGCCAGTATTTTGCCATTTAATGTGCCAGTATTTTGCCCCTCAATATGCCATTTAATATGCCAGTATTTTGCCCTCAATATTCCATTCTTTTGCCATTTAATATGCCAGTATTTTGCCATTCAATATGCCAGTATTTTTTACATTTAATATGCCAGTATTTTCCCCCTCAGTATGCCATTCTTTTGCCACTCAATATGCCAGTATTTTGCTCCTCAATATGCCATTCTTTTTCCATTTAATATGCCAGTATTTTGCCATTCAATATGCCAGTATTTTTTACATTTAATATGCCAGTATTTTCCCCCTCAGTATGCCATTCTTTTGCCACTCAATATGCCAGTATTTTGCTCCTCAATATGCCATTCTTTTGCCATTTAATATGCCAGTATTTTGCCATTCAATATGCCAGTATTTTTTACATTTAATATGCCTGTATTTTCCCCCTCAGTATGCCATTCTTTTGCCACTCAATATGCCAGTATTTTGCTCCTCAATATGCCATTCTTTTGCCATTTAATATGCCATTCTTTTGCCACTCAATATGCCAGTATTTTGCAATTTAATATGCCAATATTTTGCCCTTCAATATGCCATTTAAAATGCCAGCGTTATGCTTGTTATTTGCACCCTCTCCCCCTTCCCCAGTACTTGCCTCCTTGCTGCTCTGTCTCCCGGTGCTCTGCTCTGTTTAGCCGGTCCGCGGCTGGAGTGGAGCGCATAACGCTTCCCACACAGCCGCGGACCAGATAAACAGAGGAGATTTTTTTTTCTGGCGTGACCTGGGCCCCCTGACTGCACTTAGTCACCATTACACACATACAGACACCCTTATACACGCACAGATAAATACACACAGTTACACTTATGTACACACACTTACACAGACAGTAACACACACATTGACTCACACAGAGAAAAACACACACACAGTGAAATACACACACTTACATACATTCACACACATTGAAACACACGCTTACATTGAAACACACACACACATACTTACACACACACACATTGACACACACACACACACACTTACACCCTGACACACACATTGAAACACACACACTTCTTTTCTTTAAAAAAAAAAAAATAAGTCATACTATCGGTCCACCTCCCTGGAGGGAGGAGGACGTTTCCGGACGGTGTCTGCAGAGGCAGAACACCGTCATTAAGTTCTTCTGCCGGATGTCACCTGACATCCGACAATCAGACAGCGCGACGGGGCGGAGCTTGCACCCTTCGCGCTGTGCTCAATGAGACTAGGAGGCGCGGTGACTGCAGGCGCTCACCTGTGGATGAGGTCCTCATCGGAGCGCCTTTCCTCCCGGTGCGCCTGGGCGTGGTGCACCCGCCCAGGATCAGCCCTGGGTTCATTTGCATATAGTATTGGGTGTTAGCTACACCAGCAGAGGCACCCGGAAGAGAAGGAGGTCTGTTGGATACAACTTATATTTACAAGCTGTTCATGAGCCTGCATTCCTTTTTTCTTTCGTGAGGGTCCATCCCCCACTTTGCTCGACAAAAAAATGTCACTAACCCTCCAACTCGTCTTCTGCTTATTTAACCAGTTGGGTGGTATAGCCGTATGGCCATATGGCCCTAAATGGCCCTGGCTGTAAAATAAGAAAAAAATAAGATACCATCTTCATTCGGAACCCTAACTGGCAAAACGCCAGCTGAACCTTTATAAATTCACAACTAGTTAGGCTGAAGTAGAGGGAAGCAAACCTCTCCTCAATCAAAAATTAAAGGTGGATATTAATTCACCTGAATTCTGGGGATTGCTCTTTTTTATAACTTTTCAGCACCTGAATTTTTTATACATAAACTGCGCTGGCGCAACAAGCCGGCACAGTTAATGCAGACTTACGAATGTTGTCAGGTCTGCTTTATCAGACTGGCGCAATCGGCGTGTGCACCAATATTTGCGCTATCTGCATGTGCACCATGTTTACACATGCCCCCCATTGTGTTTAGTGTGAATGTAAGTAGCAAATACCACATATACACTGAAAAAAACATACATTGCACCTATGTTACACATTTGCTATCAACAAGTATAGATGATACATAATATAGTTAGTTTTATTCAACACAGATAGGGGTTAAATTGGTATGATTATCTAATTTTGCACAGGCGTTAAGAGTTTGATTACATTTATTTCTTTTTACTGGAGATTGGAGCAGTTTAGTTATGTTTTTTGAAGTCGTAAGTTAATTGGCAAAAATGTCTCATTTCACACCCGTTAATCGTTACCGCTCCTATTAAATCACTTTTTGTATGGTAATTACCTTACATTCCATTGCGTGTATAAGGTTTTTTTTAATGGGTAATTTTGTAATGGGTGAGATAATGATTTTAATACTTCCATTAACTGTGTTAGCGGTGGCATTGAATTGCAAATTTACTACCTAACGCACTAACGCACTAACGCACTAACCCTAACCCTAACTGCCGCCATTGAAGCTCTCGGCCATTATGTTATTTTTGTTTAGGGCATCTGTGTAACCCTCCTCCTCACTCCAGATTTCAGCAACAGATTAAAAAAAAATGTGTACAGCAAGTAACCAATCAGTAAGAAGAGATTAAGTGCATACTGGGTGATATTTTTTGACACAAGAGGGGAGTGGGACCACTGTTACTGTGCTACCTATACACTGACAGTATTCATTCTCTGGTGTTTGGGAAAAAAACAATGAGACTGCAAGCCTTGAATCAGACAGTTTGGGCATGATTTAAGTATGAATGTGTTACTAAAGATATCCTTAAATAACTGCTGAACCATTTAATAAAGTATAAACACAACAATACAAACATCACATGCCGGACTTTTTATGCTTCTTTTAATATTACGATAGACAGTGTAGTAGACAGCCAGAACTTTCTTTTCCAGATAAGAATAGGTATATACATCGCCAAATGATACATCAGCTGTCATTCAGGGTGTCCTTTAGATTGGGACAGGCATCAACACTTCTGCTGGATCATTAAGCAAATTGATATGGATGTGAATTTTCGGCAATGTCATTTTAATCTAGTTAGACTGTTCCCAATTTGATCTGCTACAGAGATTTGCCAGTAAAGAAGTGAGATTCAAGACACCTTGTATAATAATTAGGCTCCTGCTCTTTGTGCAACTATATTTAAATTATGCCATATGCAGACAAAGCCAAGTCATTTTGGAAATTTGCACATTGACGGTTCCATGATGAATTTCATCTATTTTAATTGCAGTGATTTGCACAAGATTACTATAGCTTGCTAACCAAGTTCGCTCACATAGGATTTAGCTTGATTCTAGTTGTATCATGTATTATGCACAGAACATTGTATACAAATCTAGGCTGGGTATACAGACTTATGGACCAAGCACACTGTATTATTAGGAAAAAGTAGTGGATTGCATATTCCAAGATACCAGCCTCCTGTCTGATCAGGAATCGTTGGTCAAAAATATTAAATGGTCAGTAGACTATTAGTACAGGAGAAAAGGTATAATTTTGATGCTGGAAATAGAGCATTTCTAGGTTACCTGATACACAAAGACTTCAGGTGCCCTCAAAACACTTTGTGGGCGAGGCATATATCGAAATTGAGTGAAGCATGGACCACAATAAGCAGAATGTGCTCAAAAATGAACAGCTAATTGTAAAAACTAAGGCTGTGCTTGCTAAGCAATGATAGATAGCAACATTTTTCATGGTGGAGAATTACTGGACCTTGATGATGACCAATTGAATTATGTTCTATGGACCTGGCATCATTTTATGGACACTCTGGCTAGTCCTATTGCTAAGTTGTGCTATCTGTTTCCATCTGCATTCTGAAAACAAGGCTGATCTGGCCTAGATCTTATGGGAAATATCTTCCCAATTATACACAAAATCTGTACAGACTGACTTACACGTCTTCATTTGTATTGACTCATGTAAAATTAAATTTAAAAAAAATGTAAATAAAAAAACAAACATTGTTCCAGGTATGCCCTTCTTTACTAGTGTGCTCCTTAATTACTGCTGCATTATTACCACTAGTCTTCCTTTCTGTTAGAGGATGGAATACATATGCATCTTCAGCGAGGCTTAATAGATGCTTAAAGTACACAAACAGTAATTAGGATGCAGCTCTCGCACGCTCTGTTTCCTTGGTAAAGCTGATATCTGGGTTGCCAGAGCTCCTCACAGCAGTGAATAAAGTTGGATGTTCTCACAGCATGGACTTTTCTGCTCCTGCTAATCTGTGCATCCTCTATACTCCATGTCCATTCCACAAGTCCTCGGTGGATATATATTTTTTTCAAATAAACAAAGAATGGCTGGCTCTGAAGATTAGATTCTGTTTCTGTCTCTAATCAATTTTCATGATATCCTGTACCTACAAATAAAGCAGATGTTATAGAAATAAAGAACCAGTACGAAAACCATATAGGATACATACAGCATCTCATGATAATAACAAAGCAGTCATAATTAGCATGCATTTAATAATTCAGCATGTAATGCAGTGTTGATGGATATTATCTGTCGCTTTTAAAAATCTAAAACATGGGCATCCACAGGGAGGGCCTTGATTGCCCCCCAACAATTCCGCAAACAACACACGCTGCGAACAGCTCTGTCTGTCAGCATGCCAGGTCTCTGACTCTCTGATTTATTAAAGTGTGTAACAGACTGAAGTGGGGTCTGTACTGTTTGCAGAAAGGACAGACCCCTGCTACCCAGTGGAGCACCAGGGAATAGCACATACCCCCACTCCCCATACACATGAAGGCCAAAATAAGAGGGAGGGTGGGCTGCAGAAGGGAGAAAGGATGGAAGGTGAAAGAAATCTGTGATGCTGGGGGGTGGGAGGGGGGTCAATAGGAGGCAATAACAACCTCTACTCCTGGAAAAGTACTCCACATGACCATGGTTCTACATTACAATATCAACACTGATCCATGCAATAAACACATTTTTATGATTCATTTATTTAAACCAGAATGCTACCTCTCATATCTCTAGGAGAAGCAGTCTCCAGGCATGGCATGGTTTACATTTTTCATTTAAACATAATGATATTGCTTTAAAAAGAAAAATCACCTGTAAAATAATTAAATCCTCCCTCCTGGTGAGACCAAAGCATGGTTTTCCAAGTACATTGTATTTTCTGTAAGTGAAACCCTTCTCTACTCCATAATAGGCACAATCTGTGCTATCATTTTCTGAGGAATGTTGACTTTTACAGCACAGGAAACCAGACAGATTAATAGCAAACACTTGGCAGGGCACAACATTGTAGATTGGGAAAGGTTAGTGGTTATAATTAACATTTTTATAATCCTATTTACCTTTAAATGGAGTCGTAATGCTGTTTTGTCTTTCACGTGGGTGTCAGTGTATATAAAATTCTTCTTTATTGAGTGCTGTGTTATTGGAAAGATGTTATTCAAATAATGGCATTTGCAGGTTTCCCTTCTACTTCCACAAATCTCTTTGAAGTCTTACTTTAACTGCAAAATATAAGCTGGTTGAGGTCTTTCACGTTACAGAACAAACTAAACATCGAGCATTGATGCAAATGTCATTCATATAACATTCCCCTACGCTCGTTCCCTTCAGATTCACACTAGTTAAAGTAGAGTGGTCCTGAAGTTTAGCAAGTTGGAAACGGGCCAATAGAGCAGAATTCACAAGGATGGTCATAGCTGAACATTCTAACAATGAATAACCAAACCTAATCTCACAAGAATTGTTAAGGGAAATGGATCTTGGTTCTAGATGTCCCCCATCTTCCACCAGCCCATATGCAGTGATTTAGGTATTAATAAGAAGAGAGTGAGGAGTAAGTTTGTAATTATTTTTTACCAGGGTACAGAAAAAATACCAGGTAGGTGGGTCCAGATACCCTACTCTATGCGGCTTAGGGGCAGTATGTGACCAGGGCTTTTCATCTCATTGGCTCTTTCGTATGCTGCTTAGCCAAACTGAGTTTTGCCAACCCAGCCAATCACATACATTGTACAAAGGTGTGTTGCTTTATGTCGAGCCCTCTGCTAGGACTTTGGCATGTCTACCAAGGGACAGTGTCAGGTTTGAGCATCCGTCCCAGTGTCCCACAGAGCTCTACCTTTGCTCCACCTTTCGGGACAGAGATAGAATTTGGCAGGACTGCAATCAGAGTCCTGGACACCAGAGAATTCCTTCTGTAATATAACTGGGCCACTGTGCATGCTCGCCCTCCCTAGCTCTGCTACCCCTGTGTCTCCATTCGCGAGGGGCAGAAGTTGGGAGGTATGATTTGGTGTCATTAGATTGGACACCTCACTAGCCATTTGTACTTTGGAAATTAGACTTACTTTGTTTGAGCTGGTCTCACACCCTCATTTTTTCACTCCGCAAGTTTTTGCGGATACTCCCAGATGTGGCTCCCTGTCTTGCTGCACCTAGAGGGACATCAACTGTACCACACTGACAAGGCCAATGAAGGCTAAACTACAATCTGTGGTTGTTGTGTTCCTTGTGCAGAGGAAGCTTGATTTGCATTTCTGATCTAGACTGGCTTTATAGATGAGACCTGTCTAATATGCTAATGGAGCAAATAAGCATATTGCTCTTGAGTACCATCGGGCTATGGCCACTTTAAGTAAGACACGTCTTTAACATAACATAGCTACACTTGTATTACAGACAGTGTTAACTTAATAATCATATTTTTATGGCTACATTTTTTTTTTTTTTTTTTTAAAGTGCCCTCAACCATTTGACAAATAAATGAAGTTTATTCTCTTAGTTTCAGCTATGTCAGAGTGACAAAAGAAAACATAGTTTATTGCAGAGGGCTGGAAAAGATAACAAACACAAACTTTGCCACGTGGAGACCATTATTCCCAATATACTACAGTTAAAATCATAGCCTTTTATGCAAACTGGCAACTTTATGAAATTACATGAAACATAACTACCTTGTGATAACAAGCAGATTCCATGTTAAATACTAACTATATTTACTATTTATTAAACTGAAAAAATAAATATAATATTGTGCTCTGAATGTAGTCTGAAGATATGTGTTTTATTCAACTATTACAAATATAATTTGTTTTGAAGTTGGTTTGATTATTTAAATAGAGCCACATGACTTGCTGGTATTATACATGTTAGTAAAATAGAAAATTCTCCACTACACAAAATAGACTACCCCTAAATTAAAAGTAGACTGCTATTGATAATTTCCGCTATTTATTACTTAGCCAGCTTGCTTCCATGATTCTCAGCTTATTGACACCTTAGATCTGTGGTTAAGTAAGATATATTTGGTCATTTGCTGCTAAAGAAAATCACTTAATTTGGAGAAAGCTTTTTTCTTTCTAATGAGAGGGTAACAATCTAAAAGGAGAAGGTGAATATACTCCTATAGAGAACTCTGGGAAAATAGATTATCCTCAGATCCAAGGTACCACCTGGAGCTAAGGAGCAAAGGATCAATTAGCAGAAGTCACTTTCTGAAAGATGATATGGGCCGTGGCATTTCGCTATGGTTATAAAATATCTCTGGGACAGGAAGTGATAATGTGATTTTCTTTTTTGGTCCTCAAATAGATTCCTTTAGAATTATTTATAAAAGTCAATTATGCTGCAAAGTTTTAAAAGTGCAGGAATCACCATGAAACTGTAACAACATTACCTGTTTCTGTGGACTCTTGTTTGTCTTCTCCTTGTTATACTCCATCTTGTCTGTTGTTTTGTAGATGACGATTTTTGCGACACATACCTGCATGTTATCTCACGCCTCGTATATGCTACAAATGACACATACGTTTCCAAGCAGCTTCTTTATTGATGCAGTTTTGGTGCATGTTTCTCTTGCTCAGTCTATCACTATCTGCTGATTGAGGCTGTTCTTCTGTGCTACTGTGTCTATTGTTTTATACTTCCAGTGTGCCAGACCTCAGCTAGTTTACTGGTTTCCGTTGATCTCCAGTGGTCCTGACCTAGTCTTCTTTATCCTGCTAGCTTGCATGGCGTCCATCACTACCTTCAGCTTCACTCGACTATGTCTTAGATTCCTGTCTTCTATCAGTTCCTGTTTTTCATTTAAGCCACTATTATATTCCCGGTACTCAGTAATGCACCAAAATCCTGGCAGCAACACAATCTTGGAGGCATTCCTTGGGGTTTGAGGATATTGAGTGCACTGAATTTCAAACCAAGTTCCTAACTAGGTCCTACTCCGACAGTATACGGAATGTTCCAGATATTTAAACAACTTTTAGAACTTTTCCCCAGAATTTACTTTGATAAATAACACTACATGTAAATAGTGTGCACAGCATGTACTACATGTGCATGGTGAGATGCTAAGGGATCAAAACCATAACATCATTGGGAATCCATATTAAACATTTATTGATCAGTCAGTGCTTCTTGTGAGTTTAGACACAATCCCATGGAGCTATTCAACAAAAGTCTGCACTGTACAGTATATTGTAGTATAATATATTATTATTAATATTATATTGTATTATCCACCCACCTACACAATTCCAATCATACCTCCTATGCAAATAAAAATTACATCTATAAATCATCACTAAGTCATTATGGTACAATATATTTTATTAAAACCACATGCAGTAATTGAAAAAACAATGGGCACATGCCCCATCTTATAAAGTCTAGTAGAGCTTAATTAATAATACTTCTGTCCCCCACCATAATAAGGGGACATTTCTAGTAATAATTTAAATTAATACCATTTATCATCTTCATTCTCATGCGTCAGGGTACCGATATTTGCAACATTTAAAAGAACATGACCTCCTCTCATTATTAATATATTCTTCTCCATTAACAATGACATCAGGGAATACTGTTTCCAGAAAAGTGTGTACATGGTCTGCAACAATGCTTAGGTAAGGGGTACGTGTCAAAGTAACAACCCCATGAATGGCAGGTCCCAATGATTCCAAGAAGAACATTGCCCAAACCATCACACTGCTTCTGCTGGCTTGCCACCTATCAGTTGTCATAATGTTATGGCTGATTGTTGTGTATATGTATAAGTATAGAACTCTTAAACTGGACCTGTCACCTATACAGTTTTTAGTTATAGATATTTAAGAACTTGTGCTCCTTGACTTTTAGCAAACGTAACTGCTTCAGAGACATACATTGACTGGAATGTGAGTTAAAACTGATTAGTTTCTTGTCCTCAACTCTGCTCCCATTCTAGTCCAGCTATGAGAACCAATTCACTACCACCAAAAGGTAACTCATCAGTGAGCAATATTTAACTTTGCAGTGGTAAAGAAAGTAAGATGACTACTCTCATTGAGTTATTTGTTAATTTGTGTTCTAATTGGCTTTTTTGTTGTTGGAGTCTATTCAATAAAAAGTTAACTGTGGTAAACTGACAAGTGAACTAAAAAAAATTAGACACCTTTGTACCAATAAAAGCACTGAAGAAGATTGGTGTGGATTGGAGTGAGCGCTAATACATGTTCAAGACAGTAAAAATGTATAAACAAATGATTTAACATCCATTAAAAATAAATATTTAATACGTAAAGGTAATATGCGTATACAATTAAAATAATATATAAAATTAAAAATGGTGTTTTAATTGTATGCTTATTACCTTTGTGTATAAAGTTTTTTTTTTAAATAAATATTAAATAACCTGTTTATACATTTTTCCAGTCTTGAACATTTGTTAGCGATCAATCCATAGTCTACTTTTGGGTATTGGGAACTGCCTGTTGAAGTTTGTATACGTTCTTATTTCTTCCTGTTATTTTCTTTCTTATCTAACTTTTTATCTTTCCTCTTCCTACCTGGCAAATACTTAAACAGAATTCCAAAAGTATACCTGAAGTCCCATGATGTTCAACACAATCAAGATACAGACCATTGTCTTCTAATTCTTTATTGACAGTGCAAAAGTGTCCTCTGTGAGCTTATGTGTTATACAATGCAATTGTGACCAGTGGCACAGGGCAGCACAGACAAACACAGACAGACAATTTAAACTCCTTCAGTAAAGTATAAATGTGGAAGATGTTGCCAGTCTGCGCATGTTACCCATTCCTAATCCTGCCACTTTGCAGACAGATTACCCATGACATGGCCTGATTTTGCCAGCCTCCAGACTGGTCCTTCCATTTCACACATGGTCTAACCTCAACAAGACTGGTCCTGCCAACACTAACACCAGTCTGCCCATCAAACAGACTAATCCAACAATCTCAAAACGAATGCTACTCATCACACTGATCAACCTTGCCAGCTGTCACCGCGCAGACCTGTCTGAACATCACAAAAATGAATCCTGATATCACACAGGCTGGTCTGCCCATCACACAGATTAAATCTGCCATCACACAGATCAATCTGCCCATCACACAAATGAATCCTGCCATATATAAGTCTAGTTCATCTGTCACAACAACCTGTTCTGTTATTCCAAAGATGTCTATTCAAAGAAAAAACAAATGTAAATAAATGTTCTGAACTGGGCAAATGACAGGGGAATCTGTCCTCCAGTTCAGTAAACCAAAAAACAGACAAACTGGAGAATGTAAAACCGCATTTCCCAACATTCATGTCCTCTGTAGCTAAATGGATATCCCCAACTACAGCCAAATTTGGCTGACATGCAGTGACATAGCTAGGATGATGGGAAATTCTGCAACACAGCTATCTATCTGCATAATCCTTTTAGACTAATTCATGTCAGCAAGGAAAACCTTTAACCTCTGTAATGTCATATAATCTTGGATATGCTGCAGTACATTGCCGGTTTGGATGACATAAAAAAGCATTAATAAATGCTCATCCCAGGGGCTTAAATTTTATATGCAGGAAGAAAATTGATTTATAACAATGTCATGGGGTACAGACATATGTGCAATGGTTGAAGAAAGAAATTAGACTCTTTGGATTCTAACTGATATCCATCAGGAAACATTGATGCTATGATGACGATATATCCAAATGCTAATCTTCAGGGACAAGTGCATTTTGAAAAATGACATTGCAAGTCTGCATTGTGCAGAGATATTGAATGATGCCAAGGATAGGAAACCCTGCTACACCAGCTTCTGTGGAATCCAATCAGGAGTGGTACCAAGAATCAGGATTTTGTTTTGAAGAATTAAACCTTAATTAAAATATTTTTTTTCCATGTTACCTTTTGTCTTTGTGTGATGTGTTTACCTATGAATCTGCAGCATGTTCTGCATTATAGAAAGCAAAGTACCATGCTTCATGCTTGGGGCAAGAGGGAAGCTCAGCCACCCTTTACATTACATCTTCAGCAGTTGTGTGAACTCTTTTACTGCTCCTCAGTAGCCAATGATGGATTCACCATTTTTGGCTACATCAATGTACAGTGAACAGATCACAAGTTGCTAAGAGGAGCATGGGCTATTCTGCTGCCTTCTCTATGGTTGTCTAATGGGGAAATTCACTAACAGGTGAGATGAGTGGAGTTGGAGTGAATTTAAGGTGAGTTGAAATGAGTAGCAGGTGACTTTAAGTGAGATGAACATTTCATCTCACTAATTCAGTTATACATTGTGCAGGATCAAACCTGATGAGTTCACTTAGTGGGGAAACTAAACAGGGTTGTTCCTGCACCATGTATAACTAAATTGGTGAGATGAAATTTTCAACTCACCTGCCACTCACTTCAAATGAATAGCCCTATAAGGTACCAGAACTCTTCTTATCCTTAAACAGTGAGTTGGGAAAATGGTAGGATATATATAGGTGATACTCGAAAAATTAGAATATAGTGCAAAAGTTCATTTATTTCAGTAATGCAACGTAAAAGGGGAAACTAATATATGAGATAGATGCATTACATGCAAAGCAAGATATTTCAAACCGTGATTTGTCATAAGTAAAACAAGGAGTGTACATCGAATAATATCGGACCTCTGACAAGTATAAGCATGCATATGGACTCAGTACTTGGTTTGGGCCCCTTTTGCAGCAATTACTGCCTCAATGCTGTGTGGCATGGAAGCTATCAGCCTGTGGCACTGCTGAGGTGTTATAGAAGACCAGGATGCTTCAATAGCAGCCTTCAGCTCTTTTGCATTGTTCGGCCTCATGTCTCTCATCTTTCTCTTGGCAATGCCCCATAGATTCCCTATGGGGTTCAGGTCAGGCGAGTTTGCTGGCCAATCAAGCACAGTAATCCCCAAATCCTTTGGTGCTTTTGGCGGTGTGGGCAGATGCCAAGTCCTGCTGGAAAATGAAGTCAGCATCCCCATAAAGCTCCTCTGCGGAAGGAAGCATGAAGTGCTCCAAAATCTCCTGGTAGACGGCTGCGTTGACCCTGGACTTAATGAATCACAGTGACCAACACCAGCAGATGACATGGCTCCCCAAATCAACACAGACTGTGGAAACTTCACACTGGACTTCAAGCATCTTGCAGTGTGTCTCTCTCATTCTTCCTCCAGACTATGGGTCCTTGGTTTCCAAATGAGATGCAAAAGTTGCTCTCATCAGAAAAGAGGACTTTGGACCACTGAACAACAGACCAGATCTGTTTTTCTTTAGCCCAGGTAAGACGCTTCTGACGTTGTTTGTTGTTCAGGAGTGGCTTGACAAGAGGAATACAACATCTGAAGCCCATGTCCAGGATCCATCTGTGTGTGGTGGCTCTTGATGCACTGACTCTGGTTCTCTGGTTCATTAATTAAAGCATACTGGATCCTAAAGTGTCTTCCATATGACAGAGCTGCTTGTATGGTCACAGATCCACTCATCAGTAAAAATTCAGACATACACAGTGTTTAGCAAGTAAATATCACTAACACCAAAAGCATTTATCCACAACATTTCAAATTACATTATCAAATAAACCCCTGATTTTAATCATACAGTCTTTAATCCATCACACTTTCTACTTCTGATCATTTTTACACATATATTTTCATGACTCCTATATTTTATACCTGCCACTGGGATGGCAGAGAATGCTGCATTGGAGAAGAAGTGATGCATATACCTAGAGTGCAATATGGTAACCCATGCATCCAAACACTGATTAACTCCATGTATATGTGGCCATCCAGTGGCCCACAGGGTTAATGCAGTGCCCAGGGAGGGAATGAGTGGGAATTTCCAAAGTGGGGTCGTTTGGCAGGTTGCTAAGTAGGGATCCACTGGGATTGGTTGGGGAGGGGCTATGGGTAACACTATAATAGCGAGGGTTTGAAATGTTAGGCAGCCACTCTTTTACTTGCTGGGTTAGTTAACAAAGACCATGGTGAGAGGTTGCAAGAGTCTGGAGCTCAAGGAAAATACCTTAGCTCATTTTGAATCTTAAATTGATGGTGAACTTTGTAAACTGTATAGACAATGGTAACCCCCCTTCCAAATAAATAGCCTACAGAAATAATGCACATTGCAAGCAGGCAGAAATGTTAGAGTGACGATAATGGTTTAGAAAAAAAACAACTTAAACAAATTAGGAAAATATACTATTACACTGATTACTATGGCTTGCTGCACAATATGCCTTCTTTAATGCTTAAATATATTAAAAAAAACCCCACCCACAATGCTGACTAGCAGTTTTAGCTTACTATGGCAAATCAAGATGCTCTAGCTCAGGGTTTCTGATAACTGGTGGGTACTGACCCAAAAGTGGGTCGCAAGCTGATATGGGACATGTGCTTTGACTTTGTCAAAATGTCAGTGACTTGGGCGTAGTGACTGAGTGCTGCAAAAAGAGTTGGTTTGTGTACCATCACCCAAGACTTTGACACCCTTATCAGGAACAAAAAAGCATCCCCAGCTTTGCCATTAGTTCTAATTAGTCTCAAATGTTTTACTGGCTTTATTATTTATTGGGTTTTTCAATGAACAGCACTTTCATTTTCTCTTGCACTACGAGTAATGCACTAATTGTTTTGTGAAGAAGCCCTGCTTTTTGTTTGTTTCTTGTTTTGAACAGTGTATGTGTACATTGTAAAATACTGTACACATTGTTTTGTGGTATAAATCATAATGTTTTGGTAATGAAGCTATTTTTCTGTCTTGACTTCACGATCTAGGACAAATGTAGGTCCTGAGGGTAGACAGGTTGAGATCCATTGCTCTAGCTGATCCACATTACATTACCTGACCGCCACATCCAGCCACATCATTCTAATTTTGAAGGAGCTCAGATACATTTTGTTGATTTAAAGTGTGGAAGAAGGCACTCTATACATCTGGACACACATACAGCATTATACTTTCTGGAAACTGTTTTTCTCAGTCAGTACTGCGACTGTCAGGGAAGGAATCAATGCTGTGTTAAATCTATAAGTATCTGTACACAAAAGCAGAAATCTCTGCAGAGCTACCGCAAAAATCCGGCATCCGCGACAATTTACTGACAGTGTGAACACAAACAATAGCTGCAAAAAACGAGCAGCATTTGGGTTAAGATGTAATTGTATATTGGTTTTGTAATTCTAGACTGCAGCGTTGTGTGGATCGATAACAGATCCTTATATGCCGTAATTACAGTGCTGGGTGAATGAAGGAAGCCATTATTTTTGGTAAAGGAAATATTCATCTATTTGTGGGTTTCTGTGAGCTTGGTAAATGTTTTATGGTAGTAAAACCTTTTACTGAGAGGCGAGGGGAAAAAGACTTATAATACCTGTGGAAAATTGGATTTTTGAGCTCTTGAGAAGTATAGCTGTTTACACATAAGCTTTCAGAGGTCTAGAAAGATTATGTAAATATTCACGCATCTCAAGGGCCATTAAGAGGCATTGTGGATTGCACCAAACAGCAGATTTTTAATTTACCTCTAAATCTATGTGTAACATTTTTTTAGTGAGATATTTTACTGAGGTATTTTCATCCAACACACAATCGTAAGTGGTGAAATGTGTTATGTAGGATGCACTGAGACAAAGAAAAGCACTTTAAGGGTACATACAGGTTGAGTATCCCTTATCCATAAATCTGCTATTCTAAATGATCCGGTGTCCAAAAATGTTTTGAATTTTGCCACAAGCTGCCAATTCCACACACACCTGTCAGTATGCAAGCACACAACAGTTTATTCAGTGTCCATCCCCCTTAAACTGTGATATCCTTTACACGCATTTTCAGATTCCCCTACGTCCAAAAAGGGTAATACATTGGCACGTGTGCAGTCCCAACGATGCCTCACAACACAGCTACAGCCAGGGCCACCATCAGAAATTTCAGGGCACCTTACCGAATAAAATTCGCCGCCCCCCCCCCATATCTCCCTTTTGCCCCCTACCCTCCCAAAGTCATTTTATCCAGGTCTTTGTATATCATGCCAATGATTTAAATACACCCCAGGACATGCCCTATTACCTATATTGCACATCCAGCATTTGCTGCTGCCCCATTACCCGCATTGCTCATCCAAGACTTAATATGCCACATCCAGTGTTAGTGTATCTATTAATATGCCACTGATAATTTGTTCATTAATAGTCACTGATAATTTGCTAATTTATATGTCACTGATAAGGTGACCATTAATAGCCACTGATAATTTGCTCATTAATAGCCATTGATATTTTGCTTATTAATATTCCACTGATAATTTGGTTATTAATATGCCACTGATAATTTGTCCATTAACATGTAACTGATATTTTGTCCATTAATATACCACTGATAATTTGACCATTAATAGCAACTGATAATTTGCTCATTAATAGCCACTGATAATTTGCTAATTTATATGCCACTGATAAGTTGACCATTAATAGCCACTGATAATTTGATTATTAATATTCCACTGAAAATGTGCTTACTAATATGCCACTGATAATTTGTCCATTAATATGTCACTGATAATTTGACCATTAATAGCAACTGATAATTTGCTCATTAATAGCCACTGATAATTTGCTAATTTATATGCCACTGATAAGTTGACCATTACTAGCCACTAGTATTTTGCTTATTAATATTCCACTTATAATTTGCTTATAAATATGCCACTGATAATTTGTCTATTAATATGTCACTGGTAATTTGTCCATTAATATTCCACTGATAATTTGACCATTATTAGCCACTGATAATTTGTTCATTAATAACCATTGATATTTTTCTCATTAATTTGCCACTGATAATTTGCTCATTAATATGCCACTGATAATTTGTCCATTAATTTGCCACAGATAATTTGTTCATTTAAATGCCACTGATAATTTGTTAATTAATAGCCACTGATAATTTGCTAACTTATATGCCACTGATAAGTTGACCATTACTAGCCACTGATAATTTGCTCATTAATAGCCATTGGTATTTTGCTTATTAATATTAATAAGTGGCTTATTAATATTCCACTTATAATTTGCTTATAAATATGCCACTGATAATTTGTCTATTAATATGTCATTGGTAATTTGTCCATTAATATTCCACTGATAATTTGACCATTATTAGCCACTGATAATTTGTTCATTAATAACCATTGACATTTTTCTCATTAATTTGCCACTGATAATTTGCTCATTTATATGCCAATGATAATTTGTCCATTAATTTGCCACTGATAATTTGTCCATTCATTTTCCACTGATAGTTTGACCATTTATAGCCACTGATAATTTGACCATTAATATGCCACAGCCAAACTCCCCTCCTCCCCCCTTCCCTAGTTCTTACCTGGATGCTGTTCGTTCCCGGCCGTCTCCTCCACATTAGAATGCGTGCTAGAAATATAGCCACCAGATATGACTTGCATAATTTCCAGTGGCTGCGACAAAGAACCAGCTTTAATATATCTTTGGATAAGGGATACTCCACCTGTATATATTCTTACTGTTCACTGAAATCTTTACAGTAGATTTGTTCTTCTCTGCACTACAATGTTTTTAATTATTTTTCAATAAAACATCTGGGTTTTGATCATCAGACCTATAGCTTTTCTATTACTGGAGGTGCGCTAAACTCTTTTACTCCAAATTTCGTTTGAGTTTAAAGCATCACTCTGGCTTTAAGTTAATATATTGGTTGTTCTGTGAAAGGTATAACTCCCAACTGCTGCCTTCTGCAATGCTGTGAATGGGGCTTGGGAGAAAAAGCATGCCAAGTTCTGACACGAGGAATGAAATGGGAACAGTGGGATTGCGGTCCTGAATAAGCACTGTCACGGTAGCCCCCGCAACCGACTGTTTAGCACGTCGAATGTGCCTATGTTTCGGCTAAGCATTGTGTGTTTTCCCCTGTACCTGTTCTGAAAAGGGCTGTATTCACTTGTGTCACGAAGTTAATTCTGACAGCATGCCTGACTGGGGTTCTTGGAGGGGCCTGAGGGCCAAACACCTCTCTGTAGATTATGGACCCTGGCTTATGTACCATAACTCTATACGTTAAAATTGTTAGTTAGTCTTCAGCCTCTCCTCTTTGTTGGAAAGATTGTGGACAATTGGGTACCTACTTTCACTGTTGGTGGTCCTTTCAATATCTGCAAGCCTTTTGGAGGCAAATTCACAAACTACTCATCCATGTTATAGCTAAGCCAATACCATTTGAACCTGAGCTTTCCTACTGTCCAAACCTGCTGACATATGCACCAAACACGAAAATGTCCTGATTACTAAAATTACTTTGGCAGCTTGTAGAGCTATAGCACAATTGTGGAATCAACCCAACATGCCTACGTTAACGGAAGTTAAAAACATGATTATTGAGGTAAAAAACATGGACCTCTTAACGGCATATGTACATGAAACTCCAGCCAGATTCCCAAAAAATTGGTCATTATGGACCTTGGCCCTCCCTTAAATCTTTATAGTTTACTAAATTACATAACATAATATTAACTTTATAGACTTATAATCGTTCCTCCACCCTTGGGTCCCCCTATTATATTATTATATCAATACCCTCTTATCCTTTCCCATTCCCGTCAATACTTTTCCGATTCACCTTCCTTTTTATCTTCCTTTCCCCGGGTAATAAATGTCATTTTTTTTTTCTCTCCCTTTTTATTATTTTTATTTTACTAGTTTTTGTTTTTTACCCTAAGTATTGTATGTTCTCTTTGGTCTACTTTCCTATCATATTTCCCAAAACCTTGTCTGTCCTGGTTGATTTAATAAATTGATGAGCAGCAGACAACGAGCTTATGTTATTTTTATTTTTTCTTAATTAATTTTAAAAATATTGATTGAAGAACTATTTTTTTATCAAATAGATAAAAAATACTTTATAAAAAGTATCAAATAGAGACATATAAATTATCATTTCATATTATCATCAGATTGTAGATAACACAAATAAATACATAATTCACATAAAAATATGAAGTCACATATATCAGTTTTTCTAAGGTGTTTTTCCTGACTTATTCATTTCATTTTTTGTTTATGTTACACTGCTTACATTACACCTTTGAAGCCTCTCTCCGTCTATATTTCTCTTTAGACACTTTTCTTACTTTCTATCTTAGTCTATTCTGTTCTTACTACTGCCATTTCTATCCAGCCAAGGTGACCAAATTTTAGTATATTTTTCGATTTTATTACTATTGTTTAGATAATAGCCTTTTTCCATCGAAGACTGGTAATCAAGTTGTTCCACTAGTTTAGACATATCTAAGTTTCCTATCACTTTCCAAGATCTAGTAATGATCATTTTGGCAGCCAGAAGGATTTGTACCAATAGTGTTCTCTAATCTACCTGCCAACTTTCCAGTTCTAGGTGGAATAGCATTAGGGATAGTTTGCATGGGATCTCAATACCAAAAATATCTGAGGCAAGTAAAGATACTGCGTTCCAAAAAGTATTTACAAAGTGGCATTCCCACCATTGGTGGTCTAGTGTTCCCCTTTTATTAAGACATTTCCAGCAATTCTCATCATAATCCGAGTACATTTCCTTCAGTCTTGCCGGAGGTAGGTGCCATCTATATAATGTTTTATAAAATGTCTCCAGAAGATTTAAAGAATGTGTAGATCTTCTAGTTATCTGTATTGCTTTATACCATTCTTTATCTTGACAGGTAATATTTAATTATTTTTCCCATTTATTTATTGTTGGGAGGGTCGAAAAATCCTCCACATTATTTAGGGCATCATGTGCTCTTTTGCCCCACTTCTTTTTCCATGCTGCCTTAAAGAAGTCATCCATATCCACATTGATTTTATGTGGTAGGGGCGCTATTTCCATCTCAAAAAAGTGTTTTATTCTCAGATATGAGTATATTTCTCCTGGGCGTAAAACAAACCTACTGGATATGTCTGAGAACTGCTGGATTCTGCCCTCCCCGGATATCTGATTGATTGTTTTTATTCCCGCCTTCTTCCAAGCTTTTAAGTCAATATCCTTAATCCTGCGTTCCATTTCATCTATTGTGAGGAATCTATTTATGGTATATGTAGGGATGTATTTTTTCCTTATTTTTTTCCACATAGAGCACAAGTCGTACTATTGGACTCTCTATCTGTTTTATGTTTTTGTTTGTAATAAATAGGTTGTCTACCAGTATTGATCCAAGTTGTTCCATTAACATCCAGGGATGTCTTTTTATATCTATATGAGTCCATTTAGCCAGGTGTGTGAGCATCGCTATGTCATGTATTTGGGTTATATTTGGCATTCTGATTCCCCCTTGATTCTGTTTTCTAGATGTTATCTTGAAGGCTACTCTTGATGTTCTACCCCTCCACACATATTCATTAAATTTTGTTTGGTACCGTTTCAAAATACCATGCTCCACCTTCAAAGGGATTGAACGGAGTAGAAAATACAATCGTGGGAGAGCATAGTAGTTTAGAACATTAATCCTGCCAAGCCATGATGTGTGTAATTTCCTCCATTGGTTAAGATTTTCTGCTATTTCTTTCAATAATGGAAGATAGTTGGTCATAATTAATTTATGAGGGTCTGATGATATTCTAATCCCCAAATATTCTATATAATCCTCTTTCCATAGAAAGCCATATTTTTTTTTATCTCATCCAGACCGGGAATAGTATAACCACACATCATGGCTTGACATTTTGCTATATTCAGCTTATAATATGAAATACTTGAAAACTGATCAATCTCCTTCATTAGATGCTCTATTGATATTTTAGGGTTTCCTAAATGTCTGTGATGTCATGTGTATGTCTTTATATAAGTCTGCGTTGTTACACAAATAAAGGAGTTGTTCAATCTTGCTGTACCTAACTGCTAGATGTCCTGTCTATTTGGGTACAAGGAGCAAGGGTCCAGGAAAGACTTGCTGGGTGAATGCTGAGCTGTAATCGGGGGGCTAAGGAGGTGATTTCCCACAACGGACAGAGGGTCTACTTCGTCCGGTAGACGGATTGTTACAACTTCTATGTATTTCGGCCAGAGACCAAGTTCCTCAATAAAGGTTCAGCCCGGTCTCTGGCTGCATTTGCCACATTTGAATTGTTGGCATGTTGCTGATTGGTTGGCGGTTTAAAGCCAACTAGCCGAATTAGAGACAAAATATGTTGCTCGCCCTCTGATTGGCTAGTAGAGTATAACCGTTCCCCAATCAAGTTTAAATGTTAAAGGGCTTAATTGGTGATGTGCTGATTGGTTCCCCAGTTAAAGGGAAGACTTTAATCTCTCGGTGCTGCCAAGTCTGGCTCTGAACCACACCTCCTCATCAGCGATTGATTGCTCCATGGTTGCCCCTTCCCTATTGGTCGCCAACTAGTTTGGCAGCAAATTCAATTATCTATTTGTATTGTATGTTAACCTGTAATCCCCTACATCCTGTCCTATTCACTACTGTACGTTAAATGTAATCCTGTTATAGTTATTTTGTTCAGTTTATGTTATCTAGATGTTTTACTGATTAAATATGTTGTGTTATGAATCAATAAGAGTTCTTCTGATTTTACTGAACATGACCGTCTCGTCCGCTATGTTGTGGAATTCCTAGCAGGGAACCAGTCATTATAGCCCAGTCTGGAGATTATTTATTTCCCGGACCTGAGGAGTGATATCGTTGGAACTGTTCTCAGCAGGAGCTACCCATTCTAGTAGCCCTCCTGTGACAAGCATTCTCTTGCTTTAAGCAGGACAATTAAGGGACAATTACCTTATCATTGCTAATTATGGGAATTCAGAGAACAAACACTACTGAAAATGATGTACACATTGTGTTAGAAGAATTACATGCAAATGCCTAAATTAAGAATAAAAAGTATTCAAATGTGTCTGTGGCATCTCCTGTATGCTATCACCCTGTAGTTGGATAAGCAAATGACACATATTCTGTTGAAGAGTAGTTCATTTGCATATCAATCCTTGAGTAATGTCATTTACAACATATTTTTTTTCTCATACTTTATATTTTTTTTTTTTTTATATATACTTTTTTTATTATAAAAATACAAAATTTAACAGTACCAAAACATTAACTCAGTGAGACATTACAATACAGTAACATGGATTTAAGATGATAGTACTATAAATATGGATCGTCCTCCTCCTTCATATCAACACAATTTCAAGCAGCCAAAGAAGTTATAATAAAGTGGACACGAATGAGGAGGAGAGATTAAAGACCAAAAAGAAAGAAAAGAAAAGAAGAAAAACAAAAAAAAACAAAAAAAAAAAACGAGCATTGAGCTGTGCCGTTGACCGGGCGAGGTTATATTAGACCGTGTTTGTAAGAGTTGGTTGTAGTGTTGATCAGATATGACCAACATAACATGCTTTTGTCCACATGGGAGAACTCACACTTTTTATTCCAAAATGGTCACCTTATTGATGGATTACCTCTACTCCCTGTCGCTATCCATCTAGTCCAGGGGAGCCACTTATTCTCAAATTTGATGTTATTGTCCAACTGATAGGAAAGACCCCTTTCCATATTATATTGATAACTCACTTGGGACTGAATCTGACTCCAGTAGGGGGCTGTCTTTTGTAACCAGTTTCTCGATATAAGAGTCTTGGTAGCCATCAGAATTTGGACAACGATGTGTCTCTCTTTACATGTGAGATCGGGAGTGTTGAAGTGTAACAAGGCTATCGAGGGATCCCCCACAATCGGATGTTTCATTATTACTGATATTTTTTCAAAGACTTCCTCCCATAATGGTCTAAGAACAATACAGTCCCACCATATATGTCTTGTACTACCCTGTTGTAAATTACACCTCCAGCACAGGTTGGAAGTAGCAGAATTCATGTTGTTTAGAATCTTAGGGACCAAATGCCAACGATGAAGAATCTTGTAATGAAGCTCAATTATATTTAAGCAGTGGAATGACTTCCCGACTTCTGTCAGGGAGCTGTACCACTGCTCCATCTCTACTTCCCGTCCTATTTCCCTTTCCCAATTGATCCAAGCTCTTGGTTTCTCCTCCTTCTCCCAAAGGGTTAGGACTTCGTGGCACTTTGCAGTTGTGTTATACTTTCTTTTAGTTGGATCAAAAAGATTCACCAGCTCTACGTCTGGTGAATTCCCATCCCCATATAACATATGAATGTCAACATAATGTTTTAGACGTAAATAACTAAAGATTTCTTTTTCTGGAAGATTCAGTTGTTTTTGTATCTGTGGAAAGGGTTTGATATTTTTTCCCTCTAATAAGTCATAGATTTTAACGGGATTTAGTTTTGTCCAACTCCCTAAGCTCAGATCTTCTACATTAAGTTCAATTGTTCTCAACGGGGTATATGGCGATATTTTTTCCATTAGGGAATGTGAACCTCTAAACCGGAACCAATCATTTAGTAGATCTCTTATGTGATGACAGTCAATCCCAGCTAGGAAGGTCCTACTTGATCTTGAATTCATCCAAATTGCGGTTGATAGATCCTCTAGCCCCGTTAAAAAGGACTCAATGGCATACCACGGCTCTCTCTGGGACAGCGGGTCCTGCCATCTCTGCAGATGGTAAATCCGATAGGCCTCATAATGTTTAATCAGGTTTGGAATGGATAGGCCTCCCCTTTTAGAGTGTTTCATAATATGGGACATAGATATTCTTGGCTTTTTGTTGTTCCAAACATAGTTCATAAATAGCTTCTGGATTTTTTTTAGTTGGGATTTTTGTGTAGCTAGAGGGATCATTCTTAAAGCATATGACCACTTAGGCATCAAATAGGATTTAATGATGTTAATTCTTCCTAGCCATGAAATACCTATGTTACTCCAATCATTAAGAAGTTTCCCAGTGGAATATTTATATAGGAGATCTAAATTTTTTGGCATTATATCCAATACAGCTGGCGTGATAAATATACCTAAATATTGGAACCCCTCTGGAGAACAGTCAAAGGGGTATTCTAGGGATAGTTCTTGTATAATTTCACTATGCATATTAATTGGCATGATCTGAGATTTATTCATATTTAGTTTGTAGTTGGAGACATACTTTTTATTTTTGCTTACTCAGTGTACAGATCTTTTTTATTATATACATTTCCAGAATGAACAATATTTAGATGAGTATCTTTAATAACTGTAATAGCTCTAATGACCTACTCTGTATAGAATGATCTGAACCAAACTGTGGCTAAATCGGCCAAAGTAGTCATATTTCATAATTTTATAAAATTCAACTATTCAATATAACAGATTTCAGCCCAAACATCCATGAAACCTATGGAAAAAAATACACCCTTTGTGTGCCAGAAGGATGGGCAATACAAGTCCCTGTCCCCCAGGGAGCACTGTGAATAAAATATGTCCAGTGATGATCCACAACATCCTTGAGTCATCATCCGTGGCCCATGGAAAAAGGGCCATCCAAATATAAAAATTAATTTACCTATAAATAAAAAAGAAAATTCCACCAGTAAAAATAAATTAAAAATCATGCATCCTAACTCTATATATCCATCCTCAGCAAACAACATATGTAGAATTAAATCCCTGCCTGTTAGAGCGGGGATTTAATTTAAAAATGACGAAGGCATTTAACAAATGAAGTCAGCAAATCAGAAGCCTCCCTACTATCCAAGCCCTGAGGACAGATGTATAGGGTGTGCATTTTTTGTTTTTACATTTTTACCAGTATGATTTATACATTTTTTTGTTATAGGTGAATCAAGTTTTATTTTTGGATGGCCCTTTTTCCATGGGCCAAGGATGATGACTCAAGGATGTTGCGGATCATCCTCTAGAGTCTAAATATGGTAGGACTATTTATACAGAAGTTCAGTGGTGATAATTAGAGTTGAGCAGACACCTGGATGTTCAGGTTCGAGAGATTCAACCGAACTTCAAAAAAATGTCCGGGTCCGTGCTCGAACTTGACCCCGAACTTGACCCCGAACCCCATTGAAGTCAATGGGGACACAGACTTTTGGCCACTAAAATGGCTCTAAAAAAGTCATGGAAAGGGCTAGACGGCTGCAAAAGGAATTAAAATGTGGGTAAGATTAGGACAAGTGCCCTGCAAGCAAATGTGGATAGGGAAATAACTTAAAATAAGATAAAATACATACAAATTACAAATACAGCTGAGCCATAAAATAGCACTAGATGGAATCTTTGATTTTAGCTTTGGAAGAACATAAATCTAAATCTAAAGCATGGCTGCCAGGAGGATCAACAGAATTATCCATTTGAGAGAGGGTTGGAGTGCAGGGTATTCTCTTTCAGTTTAAACTAAGTGACCCATAGGTTGAGGAGGCGTAGGTATAGGTGGAAGCGGCGCTGGAGGAGGAGGTAGCCAGAATTTTTCAAAGTGCGCTGTAAGCACAGTATTTGATGGTTCTATTTGACTTTCAGATATGAAGTGCACCGCAAGACCCAAATGTGCTATTTAGCACCCAAAACTATTAGAATTTTTCAAAGCACAGTATTTGACGGTTCTATTTGACTCTCAGATGTAATACATGTAATGCTATTGCTATTCTATAAACCGAAATAGAGTCCCCACTCATAAGAATAGGTCAATTGACCTATTCTTATGAATGGGGACTCTATTTCGGTTTATAGAATAGCAATAGCATTACATGTATTCCATAACACGAAAGTCTATAAACCGAAAGACATTCGGTTTATGGACTTTCGTTTTATAGAATACATGTAATGCTATTGCTATTCTATAAAAAGAAAGTCTATAAACCGAATGTCGTTCGGTTTATAGACTTTCGGTTTATAGAATAGCCAATAGCATTACTTGTATTCTATAAACCGTATTGCTATTGGCTATTCTATAAACCGAAAGTCTATAAACCGAATGACTTTCGGTTTAAAGACTTTCAGTTTATAGCTGAACCTCGAAATCCAACCCGAACATACAGTGAAATGGCAGGGTTCGGGTCTGTGGTACGGACACCGTAATGTTCGGTACGAACCCGAACAGTGCGGTTCGGGTTCGCTCAACACTAGTGATAATCACCGAATATATTTCTTGTGGTGAGTTCACTTAATTTATTACAGCTAGGGTGGCCACCCTAAGCAAAAATAATAGTTAAAGGGGACACCCAGCAGCAGATCACAATGGTCACACTCCCAAATATAAAACCAGAAGCTCACCACTGAATTCCAGAAAAAAAGCAGGTCAGGAACTCAACTCACTGAAGTATATGAAAATGTATTTACTGCATACAAAAAAAATACAAACGTTAAAATTATGTGGGGATGGTATAATATGCCAGCAGTATATGTTCATATACTTTAGTCAGTTGAGCTTCTGTCCTGCTCTTTTTCGGTAATGCTAAATACTGACCACTTACCAGTTAAGTGCATCTAACCCCTACTGTCCTGCTTTATTATGGGATAAGCTGTCTGCTACAATTATCTACAAAATTGGTTATGCTTTCTCTAAAATGCAAGATTTATTATAGAAGTAAATATTAGAGTAAAATTACAAGTCAAAAAGTGACAGTGCGCTAAAGTGGTACAAGGTGCTAAATAACAGGGTGCGTATTCAAGTGTGACAACCAGATATACTGGATAAGACAATATATGACTCACGTTTCAAATTGTAGTAATACAGAATAAGGTGCTGTTTCTTTTGATCTAATGATCTCCAAACAGATAAAAAGATGTTAGGGTATATACAAACACGATTTTAATAGACAGCATAAAATATCCTACACTTGAAATAGTGAAATTGATCCAAACGAAAATCTGGCAGGTTATGGAAAAACTTCTCAGACCCCAAGACAGCACCTTGTACCACTTTAGCGCACTGTCACTTTTTGACTTGTGTTTTTACTGTTATTACATTTGGGCACTAGGGGTAGTTGCCTGACGGTTTGCAGCTTGTGCATTATAAGACAAGCGCCACTACACCTCGACACTATTTGCACATCATTAGAGTAAAATTGTATATAGAGTGCCACTTGTATTAAAGCTTTACATATAGAGTTGCCAAACGGCTCTCACTAAAATACTGGACTCCACCTAAACATTGTGTTTTCTGTGAATGCATACAATAAAAAGGTTTGAAAATGATCTTTACATTGTGTAAATTCCTAAATTAGGAGAAAAATATTTTTTAAATGTATCTGTTTATGACATCACCTGTGACTTGATTTGCAACTTTCCAATCGATAACCTGCTAATTTGCATATCAAGCCACATGTGATGTCATAAACAGGAGACTCCACAGACACATTCAAAACCCATTCGTTCCTAGTTTATTCTTTTGTATGCAATTTTGCTAATGCAATATATCGGTCATTTTCAATTATTTGTTATTCTCTACAGTCACAGTAAGAAAATGCTTAGGTGATACAGTCCGTTTAAGGGCACCAGCTGTAAGAGTATGTTGGCAATAGCTTCAGCCATTGTGCTTCTATAATAAAATACTTTGGTGAAAAGTGGTTAGTGGCTCTTTAGTGTCAGATATATTTTCATTACCTCTAGCATTTCAAAGACTATTCAAAACAGCACTAAAGAAAGAATACACAGCCAGGGCAGGTGAAGGCTGTTGTGTTAAGATGAAAACAGCAGTCTGATCTTTAATTATGGACAAGAGCTTTTCTGCCAGGACAAATCAGTTCTCAGACTCCAAATTTCTTCCACCTTTCCTGCTGCTCATTCTGTGGCTATGAGGGGGCAGTGTTCACTTAAAAAAAAAAAAAAAAATCCCCTTATGTTGTTAACTAGAGCTTTCGTTAATAACAGCTCCAGTTAGCAAAAAGCAAACGTGTACACGCACCATCGGAAATAGAATTTAGTTGCTATAATGAGAGAAGTAATTGACTTGTAGTTTTTTTAATGCGGCCAAAATGCAAGCCTACCCGCTGTGTTTTTATTTCAGGTAGAAAGATTTGTTGGTTAATGGAAATCTATGTAAAAAAGACCACACTGGCTTACAGGGGAAAAAATATTAAGAAAAGAAATGACTTCATTTTACACTTTTGCACAAAAAACAGGTTAAAAATATAAGTATTATTAATCTTTGGGATATTATATTATTCTGAGGGAATATTCCATGTGTAAACCTGATTGTGAACAGACTTCATTACCTTTTGTTCTAGTGTATCTAAATTTATGATACATGTATGTTATGCTACACATTATTTAGAACTATGGAAAATGTTGGTACTTTATAAACAATCAAATAATTATTATTAACAATATGTACACTAGAAATAGCAAGTCAATAGAATTACAAGTCATCATTTCACAGAGATATAGCGATATCTAAGAGTTCTGAGGGACCCATCTTTGAGAGTTTTGAGGGACTGCTCTTCAAGCTTTTCAACCAGAATATAATATGTCATAACTGATAACCTTGTAATTTTCCATGTTAAGCTTTTAACAAAGAAAGGAAAAGAACTTGCCTGGAAATAGATGTGTTACGTTTGAAACACAAAATAGATGGTACCTAGCAATAAGTGCCACAACAAAAGTAGGCAAGGAGGGGTGGAGATGAATAAAGCTAGTATAGTTCAATGGACAATAAAACCATAAAGTAGGGGTAGGCAGCCTGCGGCCCTCTAGCTGCTGATGAGCTACTTCTCCCATCATACTCTTTCAGCTATGAGCCTGGCAGGGTATGGGATATGTAGACTTGCGACATCGGTAGGGCCTCAGATTACCTACAGCTGCCCTAGTGCTAAAAACAATAAATGAGGAACGAGGTGGATGTTCTGTTCTAGAGGTTGCCTGTCTGCTAATAATTGTTTTCTATTCAGTTTAGGCAAAGGTAGACATGACTGTTGTACTCATTATTTGTTTTCTCTTGTTGGGTATACATCACAGGTAGTCTTGTCATATGCCAATGATGCCTCCTACACATCGACCAGATTCAGAGAGAACATCAATATCTATGCGGCTAGTTAAGCGGTTAGAACTGTATGTAATTTGGCTGCATTCATCATCAACACTGTGTCCACATGCATAAAGTACCTTCGTAAGTATGTACGTTTACAACAATTATCCAAGTGCCTATTTTTATATTGACATTACTTTTGCACTGCACATTAATGCCATGGATTATACTATGTGGTAAGCAGCCTCATTTATATATTTGTAATCCCCTTGACAGCTGAGTTCTGTCTTGTAGATGTTCCATTTGGATTTCCCACTTGGTATAACAGGCACTTGAAGAACACTATTATTTTAGATTCACCACATAGGTAAAGTAGTAGCACCGTGTTAGCCGTGAAAAAACAAGTTACAAAACATAGTTAACCACTTAAAAAAAAGGCAAGAAAAACATAGGGTATCGAAGAATGTTCTCGGCAGTAAATCAGTGAGTTCTACAGTGAGTTCTACAGTGAGTTCTACAGCGATCCAACAGATAAAATCAGTTCGGTCAGAGCATCTCCGGGGGGGGGGGGGGGGGGTGTCACATGAAGGTGTCAAATTTTTGTAGTATGAGATAAGTCCACTGCAGCAATCCAGGGATTGTAAAAAGATTATTAATTAGTTAGGTTATATCTGGAGATAAATTCACTGTCTTGATTAAGGCCAGTGATTAAACTGGCATATTAATTTGAACTCCCATATTTTTATCTCTCTCTCAGTACCAAAAGCTTTATATCCTGGATACTGTGTCCTTGTTGAAAGAAGTGTTCTCCAACAGGTGTATCTGTTTTTTTCTGATTAATAATACGTCTGTGGGAATTGAACCGTTTGTACAATGCTTGTCTTGTTTCCCCTACATCCATTGGTTAGGGCACTTTACACACGTGATTAGATATACCACATTGGATGATTTGCGCGTAAAGTAGCCATTGATTTTTGTGGTGCATATGTGAGCCTGGAATTGGTACTTTATCTCTGATTTGGATGTGTAAACAGGTCTCATCTCTTTTGTTGGCGTGGAGACATACCGTTCATCGTATCTCTATGCAGGTTGCTCCTCACTATAAATTGCTTGGGTTTGGGAGGCTGCCTGAATGAAAGTAGTAGAATGAAAGTATGGCCAGAGTATTTCATCTGTGTATAAAATTGTTTGTAGTTCCCGCTAAATCTTGCGCAGGACTTCCATTTGTGGATTGTGGGCCACCACTAATGGTACATGGTCTCCTTCTTGTGGTTGCTGGTATCTTAGGAAATGTTCTCTGGGGATATTTGTGGCTTTGTTTATTTGAGAGTCAGTGATTTTTGCACTGTAGCCATGGTTGAGGAAGTCCTTCCTGAGGTCCTGAATATGTTCATTGCGGTCTGTGGAATCTGAACAGATGCGATTGTATCTGATGGCTTAGCTATAGATTATTAAATTTTTGGTATGTTTGTCTGTGGGTTTTCTGTAGAGTGAAGTCTTAATGGAGTTGTTTTTGATGTATATGATGGTGTCCAGGAAGTGGATGTTTATGTGAGAGTAACTCAGTGTCAATTTTATATTGGGATGCAAGGCATTATAGTCTTCATGGAATCTGAGAAGTCCCTTTTCGCTACCATATGATTGGAATATCATGTGTGGAGATATACTAAGGGTTTGGTGTGCTATGAGGAAGGGACCTAGAAACTTGGTCTTGAAAGTTTGCAACCAAACTCTCAGTTAGCCAAATAAATGGTATCATTTTAACCCTACTTGTTTCCAGGTTCACCACATAACATACGTGTTTTGTTACATACGATGTAAGAAAAACAGTAGAGCTTAACAGTAGTATGTCTACTTTTATTAAACTCGGCCAACTCTTCTTTAACCCCTTCATGACCAGACTGTTTTTGGAATGTTGTGCGTTAGTGACCAAGGCTGTTTTAACACTTCTAAGGTGTTTGTGTTTAGATTTAATTTTCTTTTTGGAATGTTGTGCGTTAGTGACCAAGGCTGTTTTAACACTTCTAAGGTGTTTGTGTTTAGATTTAATTTTCTTCTTTGTCGGTTGCTGTACCCACACATATTATTTTTTTTTCAGGACAAGAAGGGCTTTCTTTTCATGACATTATTTTGTTCATATCATTTATTGTATTGTGAAAAAAATAGCAAAATATGGGTAAAATGTAAAAAAATAAACACTTTTCCTGACTTTTCTTTGTAAATTCTTTTACTAAGCTCCAAAAGCTAATGAAAAAACCTGCTAAATAGATTCAACTATAGGTCCTGAGTTCAGAAATACCCAATGTTTATATGTTTTTTTGCATGTTTTAGGTTAATAAATACAAGTAGCATATAGCTGTTTCAAAACCATTTTTTTTAAAAATTAGCGTTAGTGACACTGTAACACCGATATCGGACATGAATCGCTGAATAACCCCCCACATGTACACATTTTTTATAAAGTAGACATCCCAGGGCATTCAACTTGGGGTAATTTGACACTTTTCACTCTGTTATTTTACCACCAATCTTTGACAAGTTTTGGCGTAGTTATTTTGTGTGTGTTTTATTTCCACAGACTTTGAAACTTAGATATGAATTTAAAGGGGCTGTTCTATTTTATTGCCAAACAAAACAATTACCCAATATATGTTCAGCTACTTCCCCTGAGTATAGCGGTACCCCACATGTATAGGTGTGCTAGGTTTATGTGGCAGGTACAGGGCAAAATTTAGGATACGGTTATTGCAGCTTTAAAACGTGTATTTATTATGTAATGCTTGTGACTACATTTCCTATCATGCTCAGCCAGCCAAAAGCTACCGTAGCAGAATAGGAAATGTAGTCTATAGTAGGAAGCATCGATTTTTGCTATCCTGCGGCTGCATGGATCATATATCCAGCTGATGCGGGCCCCTTTCTACTGCTGGGGGCCAATGCAAAGCACTGGCCCCCCTAGCAGACTTTAAAAAATATATATATATATATCCCTAGAGGACCACAGACAGACATAACATGTCATTGGTCCTCTATGGAATAACTTCTTATTTTTATACAATTTATTGTTATTATTTTAAAAAAATTTATTTATTTAATTTTTACTTTTTTTTACATTTTTTTATTTTTTATTTAACTCTTACCTTAACCCTATGGTTAAGGTTAGTACAAACCCTAATTCTAACTCTAGGATTATTGTTTTGATGAACTCTAACCCTAACCCAAGAGTTAGGATTAGCACAATAGAAAAAAATAATTAAAAAAACAAACATTTTTTTTTTTATTAAAAAAATCCTTTGGGGGGGCTGGTTGTTACTGGGGGGGACCAGGGGGAGACTTGACACACTATATTTAGTCTCTCCCCGCCCCACGATCACTGTGGAGCAGGGAGAGACTATAGCTGTCAAAGCAGGCACCTGCTTTGACAGCTATTAACATCCGGGCGTTGTGATTGGCTGTCACATTGCCCGGATGTTTCCAAAGGGTCCTCAACCGACATGGCTGAAGTGTCTCGGTATCGAGACACTCAGCCACGTCTTTGTTTGCGCGATCATCGGACCTGCATGACGGTCCTGGACCGTCATCGGTCACAAAGGGAGATTTCCCTATGACGGTCCAGGACCATCATCTGTCGCGAAGGGGTTAAATGTCATCTACATTTGCTTATATCTTGTTTCATTTGGAGAACCTAGGAGAGCTAATTTTTTTATCTTGGTCCTATCCCAAAAAACACAATGGTAATTATTTTTAGCAGGGGAGGTAGGCACCTAAAAACTGTTGCCTAACGGACAACAGAGTGAATCCAGACAGAGCCATTATAAGGGTTGTTGGACCATTAGTCAATCTAATTTTTGGTGGCCTTCCTTTAACCTCTTTTATTAAAAACCACCCCAGCAGCACCTTCAGTCTAACACCTTTAGAAAAGATGCCTTTTGGATATCTTGCTTCCTCGAGACATGCTATCGTCTGACCACCCATCGGCAAGTAACTTAAATATGAGTTTCTAAAAGTGTACAGGAAAAGGTTAAATTGGCATGAAAATTCTACCAGATAATACATTTCTGATGTTAAACTCTTTGAAAGGCAAAAAAAAAAAAAAAATCAATGCAAGACGTGGTGTGGAGATTATTTTCTCTGGTGCCTCAGCTCTTAGGTTTACTATCGATTATCTCCGAATCTTGAAGTTATTTGCAAAGTTGAAGAAATAATTGTTTAGAACCTGTTTCTTCGCGCTAGTGCCGGAGAGGTACTAAATATTGAGCGGGTGCAGGATGTGTATCCTATGGAACCTGTCACAATGTGCAGCTGGAGGTCTAGTGGTGGAGCAGAAAAATTGTAATTATTTTTGTAGCTTGAAGATAAACAACATTTATATAAAAAGTAGAGTAGCAAAACAGGTATACACTGGGTTAAGGGATCAACAGAAGAACAAAAGAGTGCTTGCCAGTGTCAACACAAACGTTAACAGGGGCATAACACAGATTAATAGGGCAGATCTGGTGAGTGGTCCCCTGTGCCCAACAGATTGTACCCATACACATTGCACATTTGATCACTACATGGGGGTGCTGTTGCTGACATTGAGAGTGTGGTCACTGGGTAAAGATCTTCCTTATGCTGCAATGACAAACAGCATCAAACAGCCCCATTACAAATACTAAAGAAAAGAAACAAAGAAAGGAAACTATGGAGTATGAAAACACCATGTAAAGGACAGAAAAATAAACGATAGTAAAATAAGGATTTGGGGAAAGGATTAGGAATGAAATAAAAGATGGACGCGAAAACTAAGACTGAAAAAGCATATATGCGAAGGCCAGAATAAAGATTGTGGAAATAAAGATTTAGGGAAGAAGAGATTGGGGCAACATATCTAAATCTTATGGGAAGGGATTACAGGGAGAAGTAAGGGTAGGGGACAAGGGATTTAGGGGAGAAATAATGTGGGATAAGATATTAAGGGTATATAAAAGATATGAAAACAAGTTTAGTAGACATGGAAATCTGGGAGGGGTGATTAGGTTGAAATAAGGTCAGAAAAAATGAAACAGCCCAGCTAATAATCCCTGTTATTTGATATGACTAAGTGAAAAGTACCACCCCTGCTGTATGGTGCCACTGGCAGCTGTCATTGTATGAAGCACAGGAACAGTGAGGTTATAGTTTATAGGAAGGAATATATATAAATTTAAGGCCAAAGTCACAGAGTTGGAAAACTTCTAGAAATTCACATAGACTTCTAACGTCTACTTCCGTTGCAACTTCTTTTATTACTAAAGCCTATAGAGATGGTAACATGAAGAGATTATATGAAATAAGATGAGGTAGTAATAGGAGGAGTTTTAGGAACACTTATATGGAGTAATAGATGGAGGTTAAAGTTTGATGTTCTATTAAGCAATAAATGGAAGGTAGTTTGATGTTTCATTAAGCCTTAGAACAGTTTATCCAACTCCTCATGGTCTTTAGTTCAGGGTAGCATGATGATTAGCCAATTATATATTGTTTCATTTTCTGAAATGTTTCCTTATGCAAACTTGGATTGCAATAACCTTGTGATTTGTAAGTTTCCTTTTGGAGACCTGGCTATGAACTTCCTGGATCTCCGTTGGACACTGCAGGTTCTTCCAAATGGGTGCCTGATGCTCACCACAGGATAAATGTAATGATGCAAACCAGCAAATAGATGGGAACCTGAAGGACTTTCCCATGTATGTTTGGTCCAACTTATCTTTATTGTGAGATCATTACATTATAAGACAAATAATAATGGATCAAGAGGATTAGAAGAGACAACCACAAAGAATTTTGTGTATTGGGTTAAATCCATTGTTATTACACTGCACAGAATCGGGGTGGGGTGGGGGGGGGGGGGGGTAGAGCCACTTATCGGACAATATTTCTTGGTTTTCAGGAGCAGCTCATAATTTGTAGCAATTCCCAGATATAAATAGGGCAAGTTATAGGTCTGGCTTTAGGGAGGTAAAGATATGGTTTGTGTAACGTAATGTATATTGTAATAACAGTTATTCATTTCTCTGCCTAGCTTTCATCCTATGAATTTATTTTTTACCCTGTAGGCATAATTACTCATATCTGAAATACAATTCTATCTGTGCCAGAACATGGCATGCAGGGGACATTTTCTCTCTTAACAATAATCTGCTGTTATCGTTTTCTATCCTATCTTCCTACTACAGTACTTAGCTTCCAACCCTGGGAGACTGAAAAAGAAGTAGGATATAATATCCCAGGACAGACACCAGTTTTATCGCGTTTATCACACTTAACAATGACACAGTTATTTTTTTTTTATTTAAGTTGCCGGTTGGTTTCTTTAAGTGTCTCTCGTCTCAGCTAGACGTGAGGCTAAAACCAACATGACGGATATGGCTGGTTCATCAAATGGAATTATCTTTAATGAACAATCAGCCGTGAGTTTTGCTGGAAGCAAACTGGCATTTGTAAAAGGTCATCTTCTGACAGTACAGGAAAGACAAACACTCCTGTTAATTCCATTTCTGTAGGCACCCAGGGATAAGGCTAGGTAAACCTCTCCTGATCATCTGCACAAATGGCCAGTTATCTCTCTCTTCTTTTCTGTCCATTTTACAAGTAAATCAATTGGTAGAGAGATATTTGCTTAACTTAGATCTCCATTCAATGCCATTTCCTTGAGTGTGTTGAATAACTGTTAGTGAGAATCTTATTTTGTTGTATTTAATTGACTGGTACTTGTGGTTGCATTTATTTAAATTTTAAATTCCACAGTATGTTATTGGGGGAAAACAAAGTTTGTACTAACAATTATCATATTTGAAGCTAAACAAGTCATTTGATTGGTAACATTTGTGTGTAAGTTAACAAACTCCACTGAGCAGAATCCAAATCCTCAGCCCAATGTTCTCCACCTAGAGCATGCTGCATTCTGGGTAGGATTTTTATATATAAAAGATGAATGTAGAAGGAATGTATCTTATCTTCATAATGAGTTTGATAAAAGTCAACTGTTGTGGACTTCCTGGTTGATGAGACTGGTATTTTGCTGGGAGACACCATATTTTGCCAACAGTAGGCACAGACTGAACACACACAATTAGGTTTCATGCTGTATGTGGTTTCTGCTGGGTAGTAAAATCCACAGAAAGTCCAGGATTCTATCAATGTTTGGTTCTTTATTGTGAGATAATTACCTCATAAGGAAGAAAGAATAATTGGAACAGGAAGAATAGAAGGGCCGAGCACTAAAATATTTGTTGGTATGGAATAATGGAGTTGATGTTCAAGTAAATAGCAGTTGTAGTGTTATGTATTACTTATGTAAATTATTTTCATGTAATGTGATACAAAGGTCATGTTACAATTAAAACATTATGTAGAGAAAAATAAGGCATAGAATTAAATAGGCCTAAGTTAGGCTTCAACTTTTCTTCAATGTAAGTAACTTGGATGTCAATACTTCAACATGGATCAAAATCAGTTTAAACCAAGAGCATAATGTAAGACTGAGCCCCAGATAAACTCAATGGACGCCCAGCAGTCGATACAAAAGTGAGCTTTATAGATCAGAAGCAGACAACGTTTCAACTCTCGCAAGTTTTCGTCAGGCTTTCTAATCTTTTGACCCTTATAACTCAGTTATAACCTTAGTGTACTCATATGCAATCTTAAAATATAAACTAATGAAATTACCAAACCAAAACTATCTTGATTTTCTTGCAGATTTTGAATGAGGCATCTTTTGCTATAGTTGAAAAACAATAAAATCCATTGTGCCATTACAGAAGGTGATTAACCAACTTCATGATGAAGAGCACCGTTAAGGCTGAAACAGCTGTCCATGATTGGTAATCAGGCTCTGCAGAGGTATGTTTGAAAGACTGTCAAGAACAATGGGTCCTTGTATACAGTGGATATTGAGGCAAATTGGTGATCATTGTTAACATTATTTGCACATGCAAAACCAGAATCCCTTGCGGTGGTAATAACACTGTGAATTTTGGATTTTCCGTAAGAAAAACAAGCCATTGGACTTGTCTGGTGTTTGTAGATATGCATTTAATAATTCCTCGACATTTCAGCTTAAACCCAACGCCTATAATTTGTTTGTTTGAGCATTAGCCAACTGACTTTCCGCTCCTTTCCCTGTAATATTGGTTCACATATGGGACAGTTTCCTAGTTGGAACCTTGCTAAGCTATGAAAAAAGGATCCAAGCCAACACCTTTCAAGGCATGCCCAAGAACAAATATAGCATTTTCCCGTGGCTTTCTAAATGCTGCAGATACAATATAGATCAGTACTACTAACAAATCAAACTTTCCAGTGACACGTATTTCCACTCTGTTATTCTGTTCATTGATATTCCTATAACAGAGTCCCAGCCGTGCTACATTAATATCAGAGACAAAATTGTCTCCCTGTGGTTCCTTCTGTAGACCTGGCTACCTCTCCTTAGTGTGTGGATCAATGTACTGAGGGTGGGGTGAGCAAAAGAGAATGGAAGTAAATTGAGCCAGCTGGATCCTGAACATTTTGCATGCTGAGAGGTAATTTCCAGCTCTTTATCTCTGACAGATCTGCTCCCCCCTCTTTCAGGTTTAGAAATTGAATTGATAAGAGAGGGCTGCTGGGTCGAGGTGTGAGATAAGGATAACCGATCAGGAACTATTCACAAGAAATAGCCTGCGCGAAAGAGATGCTTCTCATCCTCACTACTTGTCTCTGTTTTCTCTAGCAGGAAAACTCTCTACATGAAAATGTTAATATTTCCCTCAGGAACAGGGTTTTATAACTAATCTAAGTGGCATAAAAGGCATGGTTGACAATGGTCCCACTAATTGTCTGTCCAGAATATTGCTCTCTATTCCTGCTCTGCCATTTTGTGCATGGGTAGAGTTAGGTCTGATATCACTGGAATTAGGCAGGAGTTAAATGTGAAGCTGTTATATTCATAGCAAACTAGTTGCAAGAAAATTGATCATTAGAGTTGAGCGGACACCTGGATGTTCGGGTTCGAGAGGTTCGACCGAACTTCGGAAAAAATTCCGGGTCCGTGCTCGAACTTGACCCCGAACCCGAACCCCATTGAAGTCAATGGGGACACGAACTTTTGGCCACTAAAATGCCTCTAAAAAAGTCATGGAAAGGGCTAGAGGGCTGCAAAAGGAAGTAAAATGTGGGTAAGAGTAGGACAAGTGCCCTGCAAGCAAATGTGGATAGGGAAATAACTTAAAATAACATAAAATACATACAAATTAAAAATACAGCTGATCCATAAAATAGCACTAGATGGAATCTTTGATTTTAGCTTTGGAAGAACATAAATCTAAATCTAAAGCATGGCTGCCAGGAGGATCAACAGAATTATCCATTTGAGAGAGGGTTGGAGTGCAGGGTATTCTCTTTCAGTTTATACTAAGTGGCGACCCATAGGTTGAGGAGGCAGTGACTGTGGCAGACTAGATGGACTGAATGGTTCTTATCTGCCGACACATTCTATGTTTCTATGTTTCTATGTTAATTGACCTATTCTTATGAATGGGGACTCTATTTCGGTTTATAGAATAGCAATAGCATTACATGTATTACATAAACCGAAAGTCTATAAACCGAAAGACATTCTGTTTATAGACTTTTGTTTTATAGAATACATGTAATGCTATTGCTATTCTATAAAAAGAAAGTCTATAAACCGAATGTCGTTCGGTTTATAGACTTTCGGTTTATAGAATAGCATTACATGTATTCTATAAACCGAAAGTCTATAAACCGAATGTCTTTCGGTTTATAGACTTTCGGCTTATAGGATACATGTAATGCTATTGGCTATTCTATAAACCGAAAGTCTATAAACCTAATGACTTTCAGTTTAAAGACTTTTGGTTTATAGCCGAACCTCAAACTCCAACCCGAACATACAGTAAAATGTCCGTGGTTCGGGTCCGGGGTACGGACACCGTAATGTTCGGTACGAACCCGAACAGTGCGGTTTGGGTTCGCTCAACACTATTGATCATCTTAATAAGGTGTAATTGTGGAATGCTGGGATTGAACTCTCAGACATGTGCAAAGCTAGGTTTGGTTATCTAACATTTTGTGAGGCTAGACTTGATCATCAAAAGATTAAGTGAAGACAGTGGTTACTCTAGGAACAATATTTTAAGGGGGCACATAAGATACCACAGCCAAAACTTGTGGGGCACTAATAATTTCCACTACTATATCAACCTATTTAAATATATAACATATGCGGTATGCAATGATACCATTAACACAAGTAACATAATTGTTAAAAGACAAGTTTTAAGGAGTGTTCTTCTCATCCTGAGGTCTGAAGCAATAGCTTTGCTTCTTTATGCAGTAGTATCATCCATAGTAATGTAGATTTGTATTGAAAGGTATTGGTATGAAAAAGGACAAGGTATCGATATGCACACCCAGGACTTACCATATTCAGCAACTACCTTGCATCCGCATGAAAATGCCCCTGCACCACATTGCACACCCAGGACATTCCCCATCACCCACATTGCACACCCAAAACTTGCCCCAGTACCCCAGGACATGTCCCATTGCCCACATTGCACAACGAGGACATGGCCCAGCACCAACATTGCACACCCAGGTCATAACCCATACCCCCATTGCTCACCCAGTACATGCCTCATCACAGACATTGCACACCCAGGACATTCCTCAGCAACAACATTGCAGACCCAAAACATACCCTATCACCCACATTGCATACCCAAGACTTACTGCAGGACATACCCCAGCACCCACATTACATATACAGACTTATCCAGGCATCAAGGAACTTGTCCAATCACCTGCATTGCACACCCAGGACTTAACCCAGCCCACACCCACAGCTATCCAGCTCCCTGGAGTCTAGTGGTAGGCAGCTTTATGTCTGTGCACTGCCCAGATATACAGACATCATATGCTGGCAAGTTACATGATTTAATGTGAGATACTCACTAAAAAGGTGGGTTGAGGTGTGATAAAGATTTCATCTTACCTTTTTATCTATAATTGTGAGTTTGTCCCTGTAAAATATATAGCTAAACTATTGATTTGAAATGTGCATATTACCTCACCTAATCTAATTCAACTCACCTTTAGTGAATAGTTCCTAATATGTATGAAAATGCCCCATCCTACCAGAGTATGTATATGCCCTCTACATTTTTACCTAGAGTCGAACCTAAAAAAAAAACTACTAAAGAGAAGGAATAATTGTAGAAGACAGATTTAGCAACATGTCAGTCTGCAGTTGCAAAGGCCAAATAAACATTGACATGTATAAAAAGGGGTATTGATTCATGGGAGGAGACTATCATCTTGCTCTTTACAAGTCAATGGTAAGACCTCACTTTGAATATGCAGTGCAATTCTGGGCAGCATTAAAAGGACATTATGGAAGTAGCGAAACTGCAAAGGAGGGCTACAAAATTAATAAGTGCAATGTAAATTCTTAGTTATGAAGAGAGACTAGAAACGTTGCATTTGTATGAGCTAGAAAAACAGCATTATAAAAGGGAAATCATTACATAAATATATGCAGGACTTATAGAAAAAACTCTCCAGTGACCGGTTAATTAACAGAAATGTGCAAAGAACAATAATCTATCTGCAAAGGAGAGATTCTTTACAGGACAAGAAAGGTATGGTATTTACTGCCAAAAAGGGGGTACTATTGCATACAATTGATGCCTTCAAAAAGGGCCAGGTATCTTTTTTTTTTTTTTTAGAAAAGCAGAACATACAGGGCTATAAATGAAAGAATAAACATTCATGTTTTAGAGCTTCTTGATCCAAGGAAAAATCTGATCGACCTCTGTGAAGTCAAGAAGTAATTTGCCTCCTACGTGGCAAAATTTAAAAAATTGCTTAATTAGGGGCTTTTGCCATCTTTTGGGTCAACAGCAGGATGAAGAATAGGTTTAAACTTGATGGCCTTAGTAATTAGGTTGAAAAAAGAACTATGGTAACAAGAGAAGGTTCTCAGAAGTGGCCGTTTTCCTCTCACAATCCTTTACCCAAGGATTGACTAGCACAGGAGACAACACAGAGTTTGCTGGTATATATATTTTTTCTTCTCCATGCCTGGTTAAATTTGATACATTTCTTTGATTGTTGTGGACTTTTTGATATACACATTTAGCACTGTGCTTCAATTCAAGCATTATACAGGATCCCCACCTCCAAATATGCCCCACCAGTAATGTGGGACACAGAGGGGCGTAGAGTGGAAACAGGAGTGTCAATACTACTGTGCTGATTCGATGTATTATAATGCATGATATTACTGATTCAGTCTCACTTTCCTTGGAAAAACAATTGTGCAGATTTAGTTCTATGTTGTCCAGAGAGTCATCGGAGGATGAGGTCGGCACATAAGGCAGGACAGTTGTGAGGTGTGCATTATCTGAAGAATTACCAAAGCCAATTGCACATGTACTGGCAACAGGCTAAACTATCTGAAAACCCAATTTTACTGTGGCTGGAAAATAATGTGGTCACTCTTTATTAGATCATTTATAATTTTATTATATAATTTATCTAATTAATTGTGTAGATTAGTTTTAGTGAAGAGACAGGTTTAGGAATTACATCACCCAATAATTTAGCTTGATGGCTAGACTATAGGCATATATTGTCTCTACTTATAAAATACAAATTGATCTGATTTACCTGGTTTCAAAGCAAACAGAATAACCAAGGAATTAGTGTTATTTATTAGTGTATATGCTGCATAAGTCCATCCCAATAAACACACACAGTGACTCATGACAAACTCTCCTCGCTGTCACACATTGTCTTGTCCTGTAAATGTCACACTGTCCCTAATGTCACATCCCTGGGTTCACATGAGTTCTTTTTAAATGACATGTCCCTTGTACCTGTTGCCATAGTAACTGTGGGATTGGGGCTGGATGGAGCTTTGAATTCCTTCACTCTGATGCATGCAGACAGGCCAGTGTTGTGGTCATGATTAAACATGGCTGCTCACACACAGCCTGTACTCCAGTCTCCGACAGGCAGTGCTCTCACTATATGTACTATATACATATTATGTCATGAGCATTTCATCATTTTAGTAGCATGTCCGTGTGTCATGGAAAATGTCTTTGTTTCTATAAAGTATGTATATAAAGCATTCCTAAACAATTTTTAATCTTGTTAAAGCTACCTTTAATATATGTCTTTTATCATTCGATCAGTCAAACTGTTTTAAAGCTATTTGGTTTAAAAATATCCAATCCTCTAAAAGTAGTGCAATTGACAGGAATATGCAATTAGTTCCCTTAGTGATTGCTCCACTTTTCCCTGGAATTGCACTTTTGCACTTTTTGACATTAAATTTTGATGTCGTTTTAGTCATGGTCTTTGACTAAAATAGCATTTTAGTTTAGTCAGATTTTAGTCATCTGATTGTTTTAATTTTAGTCGACTAAATCTCCATCAGTGAGGTAGGGAACAAGTCTGAGAAGGCTGGAAGAGCATTGGCAAGGAGAAGTATCCAGACAAGCAGACAGGTACACAGAGTTTTTGTCTCAGCCAATCCAGCTGCAGATAGACTCAGCTGACTGGGCTTTGGCAGAGGTCAAAGGGAACCTGAAGTCCAAATATGTAAATGCAATAGTCCCTCCCTAATATTTTAGTCAGATGATGAAAATTCCAATGGATTTTAGTCATAGTTTTAGTCCTATTAACTTAGTTTTTATTTAGTTATTGTTTCGTTTTAATCACTGAAAACATGTAGTTGACGAAAACTATGATGAAATTGTTTAGTCGGCGAAATTAACACTGCATCACACACAGAGAAAATACAATTGTTCACGCTTAACTGAATAGTTGTTTTATTTTCCATTTATTTATAAAAAAGAAAACCCTTTATGAACCCGCCTCCCACACAGAACTGGACTTAGTGTGATGTGTGTGCACGATGTGTGTCTGTCCGGGATTCTCCTCACACATCACAGGAGGATCAGTACCATATACACTGCATGCATGCAGGGCTGTGTACAGTTTGGCAGTATGCGGTCTCTCTCCTCCTCAGTCCCTTTCACCCTCTTTCTCTCTCAGGCTCACGGTCCATGGGGACATCCCACGCAGTCCACCATGCTGCATCTGCTGCTATTTTGGCACAAAGAAAGAGGCAGTGTTTCCAAGGCGTCAGCAGGCTATTTCTTCCAGTGTCCCCAGGGTGGCCTGCAGTGGGACAGTCACAGTGTGGCTAATTGTTTCTGAATGGTTTGGCATGGTATCACACGTACTCTGCAGAGAGAAGATACACATCTGGTTATCCAATATTCACTTATTTGGAAATATCCATGTACACAATTTCAGGCTTTTCATGTGATATATTTTGGAGGTCATGTCCTTTACAAGTAGATAGCGAGCTGATGACATGATAAGTGAAGATCATAATTAAAATATGTTTCGAATTTATTGCTGTCTGTGATGCTCTAAGAGTGAAATGTAATTCTATTTCTAGATCAAATTTCTTTATCAGTTTATATATAGATTGTTTTCAATACAGTATGTCCAAGATCTACTAATAGACAAGTTCATGCTCCTATTCAGATGTGGCATACCCAGACCAGTGAGGAGTTAACAGCTCACGTAAGATTAATATTAATGTTTTATACCCAAACAGGAACAATCAAACACTAGGTAGGACCAAAGTGATGTTGAAGGTACATTGTAAAGATATACTAACGTGGGGCAAGTTCATTCCACTGAGAAAAAATGGGTTAAACTTATGAGATAATCTGAAAGTATTTTCAATTCTCTCAATGCTCACTGGAATTTAAACCTAACCTGGAAAACATGTAGACACTGACATATCAGTATTGTATTAGGTAATTGTGGATAGGCTTTTATATGTACTGAATGGTCATACCTATGACAGGGATACTGTTATCTATTGCGCTACACAACTGTCCTTTGATGAAAGGTTTTCATTCATTCATTCTGTAAAATTGTATTTCTTAAATGTTATTTTTTAATGTCACCTCTGACATTTTACTTGGTGGACAAACACACCCATTTTGAGTCAAATGTCACCTCCAGTCATTGGAATAAAATCAATTAACAAACTCACCAGATCCTCTGCTGGACCACCTTCCTCGTTCTCCCTTCCCAAGAGATCCAACAACTTCTCTTTAATCAACTGCAAATAACAAGGAGAAAATGTCACGTACATAAAACACATAAGGATCCATCAGGAGATATTTTGTAAGGATAGTATTTAATAATTTCCACCAGATAGCATGTTGCTGCAAAAATGGTAATAATTCTAAAAATATGCTAATTGTATGTTAATGTAAAAAGATAAGTTATCAATCCAATAAGTCATCCTTTCTCCACTTTCAACATCCGTTTCTACTTTCCTACACTCCATCTATTGTTCATCATGTCCATGCGTGAGGTATTTATTAGTTACTCAGGACATTTAGGGCCAAAGCAAAACCAAATGAGACTTTTGAGTACTTGTTTTTTCCCTGTTAGTTAGATCTTAGTACCTTGATAATATTTTATGTTGTTGACATGACTGCATTTCCCTTGAGTAGTGGCTGACTAAGTCTCTAACTTTTTGAGCACTGAGGAGCATGGCTCACACTTGTTGATAAGTCATAAAGTGGTGGCACATCAGAAGGATAAGGAAATTTAAAAGGTACATGTGGCAAATGATAGGGTAAGAGGGTTGTTTTTGTCGAGAATGGGAGGAGGTGACACCAGTGTGATGTTTCAGTGAAAATTAAGTATAAGACTTGCCCTACTTGTATATTTCTCTTTAAGAACCATTAATCCCTATTTTTTTATAATCATGTCCATGCATAAACACATCCTATAGATGAATAGTGTAACATTATGTTTCACATATGTAGTCATGTATAGTATTCTCTAATGAATTTGTAATAAAAAAAACAAAAAGGTACAACGCACATAAAAAAACCCAATCACAAACAGTTTCATAAAATTTACAAACAAATACATAGAATGTGTTGGTAGATAAGAACCATTCAATTCATCTAGGCTGCCCAGTCAAATAAACGGTTATATTTTCAAACAATAAAACTGAAAAATGTGTTATTTCATGTGCTGGTTGTCAGCCGTCAGGGGGAATGTATTTTCCTTTGCACTCCACACTTCCTGCTCTACCTCAGAGTAGTTTCTTGGTCAATAAATATACAACAAAAAACGTGCACATTAATATTGCTTCACTGATTCTTCCACTGAGAACAAGGAGTTATAGAGGAAATGATGTACGCTAACACTATGCAGAACCAAAGAATTGATCATGGCAGTAGGAATAACAGAGACACAGAAAGCTACTGAAGCCCACTATGTGTAATATCATTTGAAGAGCTTCCTTGTGATTGAAGCGAGATGATGGCAGATAAAGTTACATTCTCTTTCACTAAAACCTCTAGCGCCCATCTTTCTTATCTTTAACAACCAGCATATAGCAGGTTCAAAGGGCTGAACAATTTTATTTGAGAACAGAGAATCCATTATAAAATACTTTAAAGGGCAATATATTCAGACATTGCAGTGATGTAATTTTCTGGGATTTTGTCAAATTTATTTTCAACTTATACCAGGCAAAGTGTGTATTTGTAGCCTGCATCAATCAGGTTGTGTATTTTTAACATGCACCAAAACAAGTGACATCCCTTCTCCGGGGATGTGCTAACAGAGTTAACCCACAGTGTGTATGTGTGGGTAAGTGGCCACATTCTGAGTTATTGGCATGTCCTCTACCGATGGAGTCTGATTTACATGTCAGAGATTATTTATTTCTGGCTGGGAATACTCAAAACCACACACTATCACAAATACTCAAAAACACACACATATGTGTATCTAATCTTCTCCCTCGTGTACACTTTGTAACTTTTTAAATCTTTTTTCATTCATAATTGCATTTTTTCAATGTTCAGTTGTGTTAAGGACTAGGTTCTCATCAATGTCTGTCCTGGGCTGCATCTACAGACAGACACTCCTCTTTCTCTGCCCCTTTTTCTCCTGCTCTTCTTGGACAGACATGGTGCTGGTTTTTATATGGGATTTAGAACGTGCTTGTCATCAGGTTTTCACTATCTCTTTAATACAAGGTCAATACAAGGTGCATTTCCTAGCTCTCTTAGAAAGCTGGAACCTAGTTCCTTACACTCAACAGTCGTATGGTAGGACCACATTTAAGGTCTTCTGTACAATAAGTAACATGCAAACCAAAACCTTTATCTGCTGCACTTTTCTCTTATCCAAAGGAGTATGGGAGCACACATCTTTGATACCTCTAAAGTTCCATTCATGCATGTCTGATTTTTCAATCAGAGAGAGGAGGAAAGATGAGAGAAAGGCAGTAAGAGACAGATGTAGTGAAAATTAGAAAGAAGGGAGGAGGGGATGAAAATAAAATAGGAAATTCACAGGAGGGTTCACAGTAGGAGGGATATTAAAGTTAATTAGAAAAACAAGTGCCATTTAATGGGAATTTTACATGATCTTCATTGATATTAAGGTCATTTTTTATGTCTGTGTTTGTATGTGAAATGTCAATGGGGAGTCCATTATTATTAAAGTGAACCTGTCAACTCAAAAATGTTTACATTAATCAACAGAGCAGACAAAACTGCTTATACATCCAGTGTTTTAACCAGTTATGCCTTTATTTAAAGAAATTGTTGAACTAACATTCTCCAGCACACACCAAATATTTTCATGTATGGCAGCTTAATTTGTATATAACTAGATATGTTTATTCCTATACTTTATCTCTCATAGGGTGATTTAACGTGAATATTATACTTAGAGGAGTGAAAATAACAAAGATCATTCTGAGAGGTGGCCTGACTTTTTGACACTCTCGCAATGATTGTATGTTAATAAGCAAAAGTCAATCAGAGTATTGTCAATACTCATTTCAAAAGGACCGAAAGCTAATGCAGAATGATACCTTGCTTTGACATATAGAGGAGAACTACTTAGGACTCACCCTATTGATTACATATATAAGCAAGAGTATTTTCATCAGAGACAGAAAGTCTACATTGCTTCATCGTGAAGCATGGGGTCAGAGGGATAAAAACAGGGATGCAGTTACCAGCTTTTTCTGCACATGCTCACTGAAGAACACCCAGTTCATCAGCACTGATCCTCTTGTTATGTAAACTAAAGCAAATGTAAATACACATGTTCTAAAACAGGATATTTTAACCCCTTCATGATGCATGGTGCTTGCATCCCAGATGATGCAAGCACCAAAAACGTCACGTTTTGTTCATGGCCACTGATCACAAGGTTTTGTTCCTGGCCAGCGATCACAAGGTGATCGGTAGCCAGGAACACTATGGCAGAGACCCAATCAGGGTCTTAATAGACCCTGTGGGTCTCTGCCAAAATATCACAATATCTCTGGGCATAACTATGCTTCTAGTCATACTGGTCATATAACAGGTGAGAAAATAAGTGTGACAAATGTTATGTGATGATACATTCACTAGTATGTAGCTTCCTGAGGCACTTCAAGACACACAGTACAAGACACTTCATCCCCGAGTGAACTCTAACAATACATTGCCCTTCTACCCTAACCCTCAACGCACTCACCCTGACATTCATTTCCAATATAGTTTAGTTTCAACCCACATCTTAATTAATCACCTAGCAAACCCTAGATAGCTGCTAACTGTATATCAGCCTTCTAACTTCACAAATCAACATACTCACCTGCACTCTGCAACCACATTACTTCTATGTGATTGGAGAGTGTAGACTTACAATTCATCCACCCCAATCCACCCATTTACTAACCCCTGGCCAAATGCTGCATAAATTGTTGAGTAATATAAATAAAATGATGAAAACAACAGTAAACTATATGGCTGAATAAATACGATGTCATTTTCCAGACTTCATTAACTGAGAGAGCATAACATTGAAAGGGATTTGCACAGATAACTGGCTCCATCCCAGTGACAACTGGAATAGCAATACCTGCTTGGCTCTCCCAAAAATACGATGCTCCCTCCTCTATAATCTCTCACAACGGGGGGTCATGTATAAAAACTCCTGCGCTGAAATGTGTCGGGAAGGATAAAAAAAGGTGCAATCACTGTTCGTTTTGTATAATAATGACTGAGTCTTTTTTTAAAATATAGACACTTTTCAGTACATAACCACCGGAGATGGTGCAGACTGTTGGTATTTGTCAGGAATCTGCTTTATCCATAGCCACACATGCCGATAGTGGCAGTATTTGTCGCTAACTATCATTTGATTTTATACATAACCCACAATGTGCATTGAAATAGGGCCTGTTTATGTGTAGCTCCATGAAACATACTTTCTTTTCCCTGTCACACTGTGCTTCTACACTTCCCAGAGTGCTGGGTTCACATGACATCCATGTAGCAAGGATGAAGGAAACCTTGGTCCCCTTGAGATTCTGATGAAGGCCACTACTTCATCCTTTTGACTCCTATAACTTGACTACTTCTTAGTAATGCATTTTTGCATATTATAGGAGGTCCCCTATAATATTTAGACCAGCCATTAATAGCCACTGATAATTTGCAGCCACCGTAGGTGACATGCCATCATTTCCAGTGGTTGTGACAGAAAGCAGGCTTCTGTCATGCGGGAAGCAGGGGGGCCATGAGGCAGCTGCTTTGGGCCCCTAGGAATGAGCTGCCCTGTGTCCCGATGCTTTTTTTTTTTTTACATTTTTTTGGGGGCTGTGGCCCAAGCAGGTCCTGTGGGCCTGCTGGGGCCGTGACGAGTGTGTCGCCCATCACCCCCTGATGGCGGCCCTGAATGAGGACACCAATGTTCCTCTGACTGATGCATGTAAAATATGTATCACTGCAGTAGATAGAGAGCAGTGTGTACTGTGCTGTATAGACATTCCATTGAATTTAGCTGCATCAGGTGTATATATAACATGTATCGGTATTATAAACCTTTCTATTCACCTCGTAGATGTAATCAAACAGTTCCAGGATAGTCAGGATGCTGGCTCCTATGAAAAGTCCCATCTGACCCCCAATATCCCCTAAAGATAGAAACACAGCAATGTCAGTGAGACAAGACATGCCCAGAGGGTAAATGACAATCATTCATATCTGCTAGACCTTCCCTTCCAAGTCTGAGGGTGATGGTCTGTAGTTTAATTTATTCTGTGCCACAGGGATTTACAACCCATCATTATAACACGGTACAATTCCAAAATCTCTAGCCCTGTAAATCAAGACAGCCCTTAACATTTCCTACTAGTGTGTCACAGACTAGAGCAATATGTTAGAAACTTCCATATGATCTTACATTAAGAGATTCAACAGGACAGGAGAGAAACATATTTCAGAGATAGAGACTAGCTGGAGGAAAAGGTTATGGCATGAATTGGAATGTATTATATCTGTGATGAAATTGAGTAGAGTTTCTCAGACTGGATGGCAAGCTCACCAGAAAATTGGGACAAGTATTACTTTAATCAAGGAGTGATGAATTCATACCTCAGTTTCTCTCTAAAGACTGTACTAGAATCTAATTAATCGGAATTCAAACATATTCCTATGCCTTGCCCATATACATTTTTTTAACAAACAGATGTTTTTCGGAGAAGAATAGAATTTGATGATAGATAAGAATCGTTGTGCTCATCAATTTTACTCTACTAACTTTAAAAGCTCAAACACTATTTGGTACTCAGTCTTTTTTTATTTTCCAGAATATTTACTCTGTGGCTTCTGCTGGAAGACTAAACATCCACTACCCTGTATGGCAATTAAGTACCTTTGTACTAGTAGTAGTTTAAGAGTGCTGTTTTAAGAAAATGTTTGTTTTTAATAAACAACAATTTTAAGATGAAAATATAATGTTTTTTGTGTTTTGTTTCTACCATTAATCCTTCACATGATATGCCATTTTTTTTTAAACACGTATTTTTAATGAGAGGTCACTGAAAGAGGAACACTGTCACTTAACAGTCAAAAAGCACATCTGTCAAATGAAGTCCTCCAGGCAGAAGAAAATACTGCAGTAAAAGATTAGTATCTAGGCAATAATAAATCATAGGAACAAAATTCAAACAGATTGTACTCAATTTAAAGTGGCCTCCAAATAATAAAACCCCTTTAATTCTCTTTATTATGTTTACATGTTTCTATCATATATTAATAGTGTCAATGCAACTTTTATGGCCAGCATCTTGGAGACTAATGGGGACTAATATACAACTGTTTTTCCTGAATCATTCTGTGGCAAGCTGAACCAGGAAGGGGTATGTGCTAATGTACAAACTCACCCACTACCCAATACACAAACTCACCTAGTAATCCAGCCACTTCATAAGCTTTCCTTTGTTCGATGGTTTCATAGTTTAGAGCCTCAAAGAACACATCTAGGACCAGTATATTCTCCCTATGCAGAAAAAAAAAAATAGAGTGAGCTTCAGGTCTCTCATTTGGGGAATCACCTTATTTAAAGGGACTTTGTCAACCTAAACATTGGTCATAATGTGAACATAGAAAATAAAAAATGATCAAAATTACCTATACATTGTGTTTGCAGAATTGCAAATAAAGGCATAAACTAAGAGAAAAATATGTTTGAAACACGTTCTCTAAGGGTCTCCTCTTTATGGCATCACCTGTGGCTTAATAAATAGTTCTAACATCGGAGATGTGTCCAGGGACACATATGTGTTCCACATGCTGTTGAAAGACCATGCAAAGTGCAGCCTGGCAGTATGTAAGATGCATATACTATATTAAATCAGAGTGAGGATGATTAATTAATTGAATTGTGTCTGTGTGTATATGCATCCTAAATACTGTTCTTTCTGCAGCATGTGGAACAATTATGTGTCCCTGCAAACCAATGTTTGCAACTACGCTTAATATACAAAGGATATACTTGTCAATGGTAAATATATAATTTATATATCAAGCCACAAGGCACAGACACATTTAAAACAAATATTTATGTTAGTTTGTGCATTTGCTTACAATATAAATATAATTTTTCACTTCTCTACATTTACAATACAAGCAACGGCTAGGTTCACTAGACTTCCTGATTACAAAGCATGTATCTAGTCCACGTGTTCTGTAGGTAGGCTATCCTAGTCAAATGGAAAAGTTCTAACCCATAAAGATTTGACTTGACTCAAAAATGGGGTCAAATGTGAGCATGATACCATCAAGGTGAACAGGAGTGTACTTTATACATATATCACATAGGCTGGTGTGATAGCTCGGTTGGTAAATGCCCTCACTACAGCACTAGGTTACAGGTTCAAACCTCACCAGGGTCAGTTCATCCTTCTGACATCAATTGGGTAATGATCACATATATTATTCAGCTGCCAATTTGGTTAAACCTATGAGCATGCACCAATATGTCCCACTGGGAGAAGGGGGCAATATAAATACTAGTTATTATTTAAATGAGAGAAACCCTCTTTTTATTTATGATGCTGTGTATATCCTCTACTTGTTTAGTACTAATTTGATAACATTGCACACTACTGTCCCACATTAAATGACAACCGCCCCCCCCCACCTAGTAACAAATATCCCAATTCCATATACATTTATCCTTCATCTAATGTAAAACAATTTTTATTGTTCTTTTTTTTTTAAATAATATAGAACCTTACTTTTCTGCAATGTGTCGTTCACCTCTGGTACTTAATGGGTTAAAGACTGTCATTTAAACGGAGAAATAAATCCCTGCTGCAATAGCATTGCCTGCAATGTTCAGTTACGTTCCTGTTTATATGGCAATTTACAAGCAAGCATATCACGAAAGAGATGATCTGGAAAGCTGTAACTGTGCTTTGCTTCTGTGGTTCTACCAAGGATTGCATAGTAATTCTTTATTATATTTGTAATTGTTTCTGAATATGACTTTGCTAAACATGTTCAGTTCTGTGTTTGGAGACAGGGTTTATTGCTCAGTGACACTGATACTTAAAGCAACAGTTAAGCAAAACAAATGTTAAAGAAAGCGTGAATGCAAGTGTGTCTAGGGGATTCCAAACCATTCATTAAGGGGGATCTCATGGGAACTATCTTTTTTTTTTTAATTTTTTTTTTTTATTTTCTTCATTCAAGGAGTGAATGTATAACATGGTGATACAATGTATGATGGTACAGAACATATTACTAGCAACTGACATTCAGAAATAAGTACCCTTATGAACAGAAAATATACATCATCTAATATCATCTATAACATCTAAATAGAAAAATATACAATTTTATATATATATATATATATATAAATGTATAATCCAATAAAAAAAAGAAGAGAGGTCAATAATTATTTTAAGTAAGAGCAACTGATAGGTTCCTGGTGAGCAGGTAAATTTAGTTACTATCGATGTGAGTAAGTAGGTGTCTAAGTATGAGAGGTCATCCCTGGTATAGGACGTTTCCCTAGTAAAATTTGTGACGAAAACCAGTTTGTAGCTTGGAAAGTTGGTAAAAGAGAATTTGTGATATGGTCATCTAACGTGCCTATGTAAGGGGACCCCCTGGTAATAAAGACTTTGCCTTGGCTTCGCTATGTAACTGGGATTGTAAGCAATCCATTTGAAGCAGAAATTGAAGCCTGGATAACATCATACTCAAAAGTGGGGCTTGGGTTTGAATCCACTGTGACAGGATTGCCTTCTTGGCTGTAGCTGAAACAAGTAAAAGCAGAGTTTTTTTTAATAAGGCCCATTGTTTAGTTAAAGTAAATAGTATCTTCAGCTTTGAGTTACATAAATGTGAACTTCTTTCCAGAAAGTCTGAACAGAGGTACAGGTCCAGAGGCAGTGCATTAGATCGGCATCTGATTGTGTACATTTCGGGCAATTAGAAACGTCTCCCATACCAATTTGATATCTCAACTTGGGGGTAACATATGCTGTGTGTAACAGTTTCCAAAACATTTTACTATAAGATCTGGAGACAAGAGTTTTGGAGGCTATGTTATATATTGTAGACATTTTGGAGCAAGGAGTAGCAGTTACTAAAAATAAGATTATCTAGAGGGTTAGATTTGTCCAGATCATTTAGCTGGGGAAAGATAGTAGAGTAGTAGCTTGAAATCTGTAAATAATAGAGTGGATGAATTGTTCGCATTGGAAACTCGTCATTCAGTTATGACAATGAACGCAGAAAAGTGAAAGTGAAATAACAGACGTCCTCCATGTTTCCGCAGATTTTTTAACATTTAGTCAGCTATTCCATTTTGAAACCTTGGATTATTAACTAACGGTAGAAATTTTGAATAATTCAAGTTTAGGCCCAATAGTTTTCTAACCATTTTCCAGACTTTCCACGTATTGCTCAATAACGGATTTTGGAGTTGTTCTGCATCCGACATGACTTTGGGGAGGTGCAGGAGGGAGGCTAAGTGTATGCCTGAAGAGAATTGTTGTTCCAGTTCTGTATCTAGGGACTTCTGAAATCAAATCTATAGCAATTCTGTAAACTCCTGCCAGATTATAATCTTGCAGAATCGGTAGGTTAAACCCCCCCCCCCCCTCCCTCCCCTCTCCACGGCTGGTAGTTTGTTATAGCTTAAACAAAGAGACCCTTTTTTGTTTTGCCAGATACATTTTGCTAATCATTTGTTAATTTGTTTCGCATCCTTTTTCCTTAAGATGACATCGAGCATATGGAGGGGAGAGAGCATTCTAAGGAAAGTGACCATTTTGTAGAGGTGGCACCTACCAGTAAAGAATAAGTTAAATGTCTCCCAATTTCTAAAATCACCCTCCATTTGAAACACAAGCGGTGCTTAATTTAGTTTACAAAGGTGAGAAACTTTTGTTGGGATTTCTAATCCCAAATATGTTAAACCTGGGAGTGCTGTCCATTTAAAGGGAAAAAGAGTTCCCCAGCCCCTTTAGCCAGCGGAAAAAGCCTGAGGCTCTTTTAAATTGTTCCAGAATGTCTAACAAAAATGGGAGAGAACATTTGGGGTCAGCAAAAAACAGAAGCAGGTCATCCGCAAAGGCAGCCGTGCGAAGTTCCACATTGCCCACTGGGATTCCTTTAATATCGGGTGAGGATTCTAGGATTCTAATTAAAGGTTCGATTGCCAAATCAACAAATAGAGGTGAGAGGGGGCAACCTTGTCCTGTACCTCTGCCAAGTTCAAAGATTGTTTACTGGAATCTGGGCTGTGGGATAGAAATACAATGCTCTGAACATATGAATAAAAGACATACCAAAGTGATGATATTTTAAAAAACAAATTAAGAAATCCCACGATATTCTATTAAAAGCTTTATCCGAGTCCCAGCTTACTATGATAGCTGCCTTTTTTTTTTTTTTAGATAAAATAGATTGGTGGATGCCCGGTATGACTTTTCAGACATTTAAGGTAGAGTGTCTCTTTTTGATAAAAACCTGTTTGAGATGGTGAAATCAATTTGGGTAGTATGTTTTGTAACCTAGTTGCCATTATTTTATAGAAGATTTTTAGGTCCTGATTTAATAGAGAAATTGGTAGGTGATAGGAAGCTATTTGGGTGGGGTCTTTGTTTGGTTTAGGTAAAATTATAATCACCTTCTAACAGCCGGTTGTAGATATTTTTCAGACAAATGGGTAAATGGGTGGACAATATTTTATAGTATTCAGAACTCAGTCTGTCTGGACCAGGTGTTTTGCCATTATGAAGAGTCTTAATGACAGTTCTAATTTCAATTAGTGATACCTGGGAACTCAACAGTTCCCTCTCCTGGGGACTAAGTTTGGGAATTTTTGCTTGTTGGAATATTGAAATTGAAATAACGTCAGCCATATTGTTGTCCTCTGCTTGATAAACTTTTTAAAACAATTTGCAAAAGCATCCGGGATCACATTTGGGCTTGTTAAGTCACCCTCCGGTGTAGTAAGCTTTAGAACCCTATGGCGTTTGAATTTGGAGAACCATATCAGGTTCTCTAGAGACCTGCCTGTACGATTCCTCCATCTAAAAAAACTGTTTCTTGCGAAGTTATATAATGTCTGTTCTTTTTCTGTGGCCCAAGTATAATATAATGCCTTAGTCTCTTTATACACCAGGGCTGAGTCGGCATTGTTCAATTCGATGTGAGTTGAATAAGCAGCTGATAATTTCCGGCTTGCTAATTTTAGCTTTGTCTCAGAGTGTCTGTGGTCCATGGAGCTTTTAAGGTGTTAGATGTTGGATCAATCCAATGATTTTTTCGGAGAAATATAATGTCAGGAAGTTTTTTTTCCCCTTTGACCAGGGAATTAAGCCTCGCCACATTCCAAGAAAGAATGCGTAATTTATTAAATTTGTGGGTTGTGGGTTAGGAGAGGGCATTATCAATTTGGCTTGAGGGTATCTAGCCTATTCCAGTCCTTGGAGACGGTCGTCCAGCCAGAGTGACCCATAAAAATACTTCCAGAGTGTCCCAGCGCATTGGAACTATCTTGATTAACTAATTGATTTCCTTCTGAAGATATTTGAATTATACATTCTGCAGGACAGCATGTTATATGTTTCCCTTAGCAAAATGGCTGATTATACAGGGAGTGCAGAATTATTAGGCAAGTTGTATTTTTGAGGATTAATTTTATTATTGAACAACAACCATGTTCTCAATGAACCCAAAAAACTCATTAATATCAAAGCTGAATATTTTTGGAAGTAGTTTTTAGTTTTAGCTATTTTAGGGGGATATCTGTGTGTGCAGGTGACTATTACTGTGCATAATTATTAGGCAACTTAACAAAAAACAAATATATACACATTTCAATTATTTATTTTTTTTACCAAAAAAATTATTATTTTTTAAAAACAAATCAGTGACCAATATAGCTACCTTTCTTTGCAAGGACACTCAAAATCCTGCCATCCATGGATTCTGTCAGTGTTTTGATCTGTTCACCATCAACATTGCGTGCAGCAGCAACCACAGCCTCCCAGACACTGTTCAGAGAGGTGTACTGTTTTCCCTCCTTGTAAATCTCACATTTGATGATGGACCACAGGTTCTCAATGGGGTTCAGATCAGGTGAACAAGGAGGCGATGTCATTAGATTTTCTTCTTTTATACCCTTTCTTGCCAGCCACGCTGTGGAGTACTTGGACGCGTGTGATGGAGCATTGTCCTGCATGAAAATCATGTTTTTCTTGAAGGATGCAGACTTCTTCCTGTACCACTGCTTGAAGAAGGTGTCTTACAGGAACTGGCAGTAGGACTGGGAGTTGAGCTTGACTCCATCCTCAACCTGAAAAAGCCCCACAAGCTCATCTTTGATGATACCAGCCCAAACCAGTACTCCACCTCCACCTTGCTGGCGTCTGAGTCGGACTGGAGCTCTCTGCCCTTTACCAATCCAGCCACGGGCCCATCCATCTGGCCCATCAAGACTCACTCTCATTTCATCAGTTCATAAAACCTGAAAAATCAGTCTTGAGATATTTCTTGGCCCAGTCTTGACGTTTCAGCTTGTGTGTCTTGTTCAGTGGTGGTCGTCTTTCAGCCTTTCTTACCTTGGCCATGTCTCTGAGTATTGCACACCTTGTGCTTTTGGGCACTCCAGTGATGTTGCAGCTCTGAAATATGGCCAAACTGGTGGCAAGTGGCATCGTGGCAGCTGCACGCTTGACTTTTCTCAGTTCATGGGCAGTTATTTTGCGCCTTGGTTTTTCCACACACTTCTTGCGAACCTGTTGACTATTTTGAATGAAACGCTTGATTGTTCGATGATCACGCTTCAGAAGCTTTGCAATTTTAAGAGTGCTGCATCCCTCTGCAAGATATCTCACTATTTTTGACTTTTCTGAGCCTGTCAAGTCCTTCTTTTGACCCATTTTGCCAAAGGAAAGGAAGTTGCCTAATAATTATGCACACCTTATATAGGGTGTTGATGTCATTAGACCACACCCCTTCTCATTACAGAGATACACATCACCTAATATGCTTAATTGGTAGTAGGCTTTCGAGCCTATACAGCTTGGAGTAAGACAACATGCATAAAGAGGATAATGTGGTCAAAATACTCATTTGCCTAATAATTCTGCACTCCCTGTACAGCTGTATGCATGCATGCATTGAATAGCAAGAAAAATGGTAGTAATTCTTAAAGTGTGATTGAGAGGAACAGCTGCTGAAGATGCAGGTACAAAAATAACGGAAAATATTTTTGTTTGGTATAGGTCATTAATAACCATATCTTATTAGTTGCCTTGTTATATACATTTTCTTTTATTTGTAAGTTTTAAATCATAGTAGAAAGCATATTCAGTAAATATATAAATCAAAATTCAGAAAGTGAGACTAAAGGGTCTACTTTATAAAGAGAGAAATGCAGGGAATTAAGATGGGAATTTTAAACTTTAGGCCAAAGTAGTCGAGTTGGATAAATCGAGTGGGAGGATCTTTCCAACTCAGCTCCTTTGACCTTAAGATTGAAATCCCATCTAAATTGCCTGCAATTCTCTCTTTATTGAGTAGACACTGTAGTGATGGATTGGAATACCCCCAGTATAGTAGAGGACCAGAAACACTAAAACACTAAAAAGATAAGTACAAGAACCTGTATGTATACCTTATTACCCTGGTACAGAGATTGCCAACTTGTTTATTTACTTTAAAGGGACTCTGTCACCAAAACATGTTTGTTCTGAGAATAAAAATGTATAATGCATAATCTATACATTAGGGGTCATGTATAAACAAGGTGCACATGCAGTGCAGGAGTTTTTATACATGACCCCCACTGAGTTAGCAAAATTGCAAGAGAATGGATAGATTATCAGAACCTGTGTTTTTGATGTGCCTGTGGAGTCTCCTATAATTGGAGTGGGGGAGAGCACCGCAGACCCATTTAAATACAGATTTTCTCTACATTTATGCATTTTTTTGCAATTCTGCTAACAAACTGTATAAAGCACTTTTTACCATTATTTTAGCTGATAGAGTCCCTTTAATAAAGTTAGAACCTTTTATCCTGTTAATGGGAATGTAAAAACAACTTTTATAGGAATACATGAAAGTATTAGATTGCATTTTCCCTAGAAAAGGAGAGTGTGACAGGTTGTATTCACCCAGCTCTGTCTGTACCACTTGCTTTAATGATGTCAGAAATCATATTCAGTAAATCCGCCCCCCCCCCCCCGCTTCCTTGAAAAGAGTTGGGGAAGTACTTATTTATTGGAAAATAGAACCCCCCCCCCCCCCCCCCCAGTACTTCTACGTACATAATGTACTTCTCAGACTTGTTGAATTTCTTCTCCAGATATTTGGTGGATGTCTTGCTAGGAATTTTCACCATGGATAGTTCCTTATTGTATCTGGTCACATTACATGGCATCACACACACGCAGGATCCCCCATTCTTCTCAGCTAACAAACCTAAGGTGACAGGAAGACACTGAGTAGAGTGTGCAGGATAGACAGGATGACACTGACGAGAATGTGCAGGACAGACAGGTTAATAGTGAGGAAAATGTACAGGACAGACAGGATGATATTTGAACAGAGAATGCAGGATAGACAGATTAATACTGAGCAAAATTCACAGGACAGACAGGATGATATTTGAGCAGAGGGTGCAGGATAGACAACATGACACCGATAAGAGAATGCAGGACAGACATGATGACTTTGAGCAGAGTCTGTAGGATAGACAGGATGACATTTTAGCAAAGTGTGCAAGACAGACTGGTGGACACTGAGTACAATGAACAAATATGGAGACACTGAGTAAAATTTTAAGGACAGACATGAAGAAGAATGTGTAAACAAGGGATGACACTGAACTGAGTTCACAGAAAGGAGCTCTGTGGTGACTATACAGGTGGTCATTTATGCCTAACTTACTTACCCAGTGCAGGTTCTGCACACTCCTTGTACTGCTCTGGGGTACAGAATGGGGCATCACCTAGTATAATACACATGGTATCACAGTGATTACAATCTACACCAGCAATGCAAATATGTTTACACAAAGACTGTAAATGTTAGGAAAATTGTAAAAGACAATATATTTATGTCATCTAGTTAGGGGAATGTCTTAGTAGTTTGGTTTAACGGTTTAATGGACTTAAACAACTGGGCCATGAATTCTGTGATTTTTAAAAAAAAATATTTCTATGCTGAATCAAGTTATCTAGTCAAGGTAACACATAAGACAGGTATTAAATAGATCTCCATTTAATTTTTTCTTTAACATTTTAACATTTACAATGGCAACAATGCCTTTCACCTTATCAGTATCCACTTCTTGTGTCAGATGACTAAAGGATTTAATTAATCCTACAGGAATTAGAACAATTTTAACATATGGATCATGATAATGTGTGCAGAAAATGATGTATTAATAGAATATATGAATAATCCAACTAGAGTTTGGATTATAAATTATTATTCTATAAACAAACCGACTTCTCTTGGAGAATGTTGGTAGAAAGTTCTTCACAGGCAATATAATCAGTTTAAATGTGTGTAGTTAATGTAAAACCATTATACCTTGTTGATTGGTTGGAATTATTGGGCTCCTTACCTGGCATGTGTACCATTTTGCAGTTGCAATTTTCTACAATGTATCTGGTTTCACAATCTATTCTACAAGCAGAGATACTGTAAACCGGGTAGAAATCCGAGCCCATTTCGGAAAAACGGCATGCACCCCAAGGATAAGGAAGATATGTCAACTGAAAAAGAGAGAGCGAGAGATTAGGGTTAAGGAGAAACCATTTGCAACATTGACAAAAGGGAAAAAATGCCAATGGAGGAGCAGTAGAAGACAGAACGCAAGGATAGGTGGGTAAAAGAAAGAGAGGCCGAGCAAAGATGTAGCGGAAAGATGGAGAAAAATAGAGGCAGATAACTAGAAAATAGCAATTTGTTGGAAAAAGGTGTGAGATTGCTTTTTTTTCCCATGGTCCTCTTTGCAACATTTAACCATACCCAAGGAAAATCATTAAGCATATACGATAACTCCAACAGAATTTAAAATAATAATAATTAGCTTCTCCAATACCAAAAGGCAGACAGACAATATGTTTTCCATTGTCTAAATTGTGTCTTTGGGTTTGAACATATCCACCATGGTATTGGAGACCTGACAGGTCTGTTACCACACTCTCACACAATTCTCACTCAAGAACAGTACCAACCCCATGGCTTAGAGCTCTAGAGTCAAAGGTGTCCATGAGAAATTCATGATTCACCACAACCAAGAGCAATCACACACAAAGTATGTAACTGCCATAAAACCTTAGCTGTCGGCCATTTAAGCTAAATTGTCCATCATCTCTTTTCTTCATAAAGCCAGGCACTCCTGTCTCTCCCATACTTGGCAGTTTTGCTAAAATGATGATTTACAGACAAGTTGGGTTCTTCAATAGCTCTACAAATCTATCTGTACATTGTTTTTGTCTCAATTTTGTCAACTATGTTTATTCACAGAGTAATCTTATTATATAGAACATGACCAGGAGCTAATGCCAAATTGACACTAATCCCAGATATGTCAGTGTTTAACCCTTTGTATTTCCGGACCTCTGAAGGGTTGACAGAATGACTGGGATGGCTTACATAGAGGGTCATGTACTAAACAAGTGCAGTGGGAAAAATATCAGGTAAAACATGAGTAAGGAGCAATTTGCGACTATTTGGAACATTCTACGCCTCTTTTCCGGTTGCGCTAATAAATTGCAATTATATTTACGCATGCTAAAGAGCTTTGCGATTACTTTGTGAAAAATAATTCTTATTTATGTGTGAAAATTACACCAGCTTTTAGCAAGTGCTATCAGAAGAGGTAGAAAAAATATTTGAGTGTTAAATGTTTAGTACATTGCAATAGGAGCAAAGCGCAAAAATTGTTTTGTACATAAAATATATTTGCGTTTTTTTAATGCCCCTTCATAGTCACTTCAACGTTCATGCCCCTCATAGTCACCAGAGCAACATGATGGGCATACAATTTTCCAATTTAAACCATATCCTACTTTGAGGTCATGACCAACAGGACAATATCTCTGCATGCTGGGTGCAGAATTCCTGTTATCCACAAAATCATCTTATTACCGTATTTGCTCGATTATAAGACGACCCTGATTATAAGACGACCCCCCAAACTTTGGATATTCCTTTAGGAAAAAAATAAAAGCCTGAATATAAGACTACCCTATAGGAAAAAAGTTAAATTTGTATACATTCACATGTAAATTGCTTTTTTAATAAAAAAATGATATCAAAAAATGCATTTCTTGTTTTTATTTCCTTTTTATGTACCAATGCTGCCTCTCTCTTTCCTTTGCCCCCAGCTGTGTCTCTCTCCCCCTCCCTTTGACTCCCCGCCTTGTTTCTCTCTGCCCCCCCCCCTTGTTGCGCTGTCTCTCCCCCTCTTGTTTCTCTGTCTCTTCCCCCCTCTTGTTGTTCTGCCCCCCATCCCTCCCCCTGTCTCTCTGCCCCCCATCCCTCCCCCTGTCTCTCTGCCCCCCATCCCTCCCCCTGTCTCCCTGCCCCCACCCTCCCCCTAACATGTAAAAAGATCCCTGGTGGCTAGTGGGGGCAGCCGGGGGATGTCTGCACGATACGTGCAGACATCCTCCATGCTGCCCGACACCTCGGTCTATTATGACGGACAGCTGTCCTTCATAATAGACGGAGGTGTCGGGCAGCATGGAGGATGTCTGCACGTATTGTGCAGACATCCCCCAGCTGCCCGATTTACCCTGGTGGCTAGTGGGGCAGCAGAGGAAGTCTGCGCGACGAGCGCAGACCTCCCCTGCTGCCGCCCGGCACGCTCGGCGGGACTTCTGTGACGAAAGCGGAAGTACCCGGCTTCATCACAGAAGCCCCGGCGGTCGTGACGGGCGGAAGCAGGGGAGTCTGCACTCATCGCGCAGACATCCCCTGCTGTTAGAGAGGGGGATCCAGGTCCCCTGCAGCTCTGCTGGGGACCTGGATCCATGTCTTATAATCTGACCTCCCACTAGCAGGGAGAGACAGTCACAGACCTGACTGGGCTGCCTGCTTCCCAGGTGCAAGTCAAAGGATGAACTGGTATGTACTATCAAAAGTATGGGCCAATATGTCCTCATACTAGGGAGAATGAACTGATAAGTGAACTGCAAGAATCTGGCATTCATTCTTAACTTGCCAATCTTTCCAATTCAGTAATTAATGTTATGTTTTGCAGTTCACTTGGTAGTTCACTTTTAGTGAATAGATCAGCATAAAGTAGCACAAGTAACAAGATTAAGGCTCATATTATACAAAGGTGTTGCTCTCAACCTTGGAAGTGGGGTATTTGAGCAGTGTGATTTGCTACTGCGCAGGTGCATTAGTACCATCACATAGCGCACTAGAGTTTGGCAGACAGTGGACAACCATGCTTGCTGGCGATTAGCTGCTCTGCGTAAGGGTGAATACATGACCACAGAACAAGTGTCCTGAACTCATCTAATATAGCACATTTAGGGATCATGAGAAGAGAACCAAGAATATTTGCCAATATTCATTATATGATTACATATTTTACACAATAAAGGGCCAAAAATCCCAAGCGGTTAAACTACAGCTCCCATAATTTTCAGTATGTCTTTGATCAGTCAAATGCTAGGTGAAGATAGAGGGAGTTGTAGTTTAATTATAGCCGAAGAGATGCTTGCGTGTTGGTTGGCTGCTCCTTTTTATTACATTCAACATTTGAAGTGCTGTCAGTGAATCAAACTTCATCTATTTTACTATTTGTGCAGCACAAGGCAAAATAATTTTATTTAAACAAACTAATTTATATGTACATTTTGCTGCAGTTAAAACACACATTACTGTGAGTTTTATTGCTGTAAATGACAGTTATACACTTATATTCTCAGCTCCCTGAAAATAGGATTGGGAATAAAAAAAGAGGACTGAATGGAAATATAATGATTCTGTATCCCACTGGTACATGTTTATGTTTCTTCTCTAGTAGAAAATGAGGGTCTATGATGGTCTGTCAGGAAGACGCACTGAAAACTTTGCTATGAATTTGTATTTCACTATTCCTACTCATGGAGCCACAATACAACATCATAAGGAATAGTCTGTGAAGGTCCACAGTACATCATTCAGTTCACAAAACCAGTTAATATACACCATGAACATAATAATCATCTGGAAAAATAAATATTCAAATTAAATGTAAGGTCAGCTTCAGAGGCATCACTAGGGTTGGTGTCACCCTGCTGGATTTTCTCCTATACCATCCAAACAGATTCCCTAATAATGCCAGTCAGATGGCCCATTAAATATGCCATAGTATTATTTTGCCATTAATATGCCACAGCCAATTTTCCCAATAATCTGCCAGTATTATTTTCCATTAATATGCCAGTGTTATTGTGACTGAACCCTCTGGGGTGGTGGATAGAACTAATGGTCCACCTCCTCCTAATAGACCAGGGGTCCTCAAACTTTTTAAACAGGGGGCCAGTTCACTGTCCCTCAGACCGTTGAAGGGCCGGACTATAGTAAAAATAAAAACTATGAAGAAATTCCTATGCACACTGCATATATCTTATTTTGAACAAAACGAGAACAAATACAATATTTAAAGTAAAGTTAAATCAACAAACTTACCAGTATTTCAAGTGTGCCAGTCAGAGCCCAGGAATATTATGCCAGTCAGATGCCCAGGAATATTATGCCAGTCAGATGCCCAGGAATATGATGCCAGTCAGATGGCCAGGAATATTATGCCATTCAGATGCCCAGGAATATTATGCCAGTCAGATGCCCAGGAATATGATGCCATTCAGATGGCCAGGAATATTATGCCAGTCAGATGCCCAGGAATATTATGCCAGTCAGATGCCCAGGAATATGATGCCAGTCAGATGCCCAGGAATATGATGCCAGTCAGATGCCCAGGAATATGATGCCAGTCAGATGCCCAGGAATATGATGCTAGTCAGATGCCCAGGAATATGATGCCAGTCAGATGCCTAGGAATATGATGCCAGTCAGATGCCCAGGAATATGATGCCATTCAGATGCCCAGGAATATGATGCCATTCAGATGCCCAGGAATATGATGCCATTCAGATGCCCAGGAATATTATGCCATTCAGATGCCCAGGAATATTATGCCATTCAGATGCCCAGGAATATTATGCCAGTCAGATGCCCAGGAATAATATGCCAGTCAGATGCCCAGGAATATGATGCCATTCAGATGCCCAGGAATATGATGCCATTCAGATGCCCAGGAATATGATGCCATTCAGATGCCCAGGAATATGATGCCATTCAGATGCCCAGGAATATGCCAGTCAAAAGCCCAGGAATATTTTGCCATGCAGATGCCCAGGAATATGATGCCATTCAGATGCCCAGGAATATGATGCCATTCAGATGCCCAGGAATATGATGCCATTCAGATGCCCAGGAATATGCCATTCAGATGCCCAGGAATATTATGCCATTCAGATGCCCAGGAATATTATGCCATTCAGATGCCCAGGAATAATATGCCAGTCAGATGCCCAGGAATAATATGCCAGTCAGATGCCCAGGAATATTATGCCAGTCAGATGCCCAGGAATATGATGCCATTCAGATGCCCAGGAATATGATGCCATTCAGATGCCCAGGAATATGCCAGTCAGAAGCCCAGGAATATTTTGCCATTCAGATGCCCAGGAATATTATGCCATTCAGATGCCCAGGAATAATATGCCAGTCAGATGCCCAGGAATAATATGCCAGTCAGATGCCCAGGAATATTATGCCAGTCAGATGCCCAGGAATATGATGCCATTCAGATGCCCAGGAATATAATGCCATTCAGATGCCCAGGAATATGATGACATTCAGATGCCCAGGAATATGATGCCATTCAGATGCCCAGGAATATTATGCCATTCAGATGCCCAGGAATATTATGCCATTCAGATGCCCAGGAATATGATGCCAGTCAGATGCCCAGGAATAGTATGCCATTCAGATGCCCAGGAATATGATGCCATTCAGATGCCCAGGAATATGATGCCATTCAGATGCCCAGGAATATTATGCCAGTCAGATGCCCAGGAATATGATGCCAGTCAGATGCCCAGGAATATGATGCCAGTCAGATGCCCAGGAATATGATGCCAGTCAGATGCCCAGGAATATGATGCCAGTCAGATGCCCAGGAATATTATGCCATTCAGATGCCCAGGAATATTATGCCATTCAGATGCCTAGGAATATGATGCCATTCAGATGCCCAGGAATATGATGCCATTCAGATGCCCAGGAATATTATGCCATTCAGATGCCCAGGAATAATATGCCAGTCAGATGCCCAGGAATATGATGCCAGTCAGATGCCCAGGAATATGATGCCAGTCAGATGCCCAGGAATATGATGCCAGTCAGATGCCCAGGAATATTATGCCATTCAGAAGCCCAGGAATATTTTGCCATTCAGATGCCCAGGAATATTATGCCATTCAGATGCCCAGGAATATGATGCCATTCAGATGCCCAGGAATATTATGCCAGTCAGAGGCCAGGAATATGATGCCAGTCAGATGCCCAGGAATATGATGCCAGTCAGATGCCCAGGAATATTATGACAGTCAGAGCCCAGTAATATTATGCCATTCAGAAGCCCAGGAATATTTTGCCATTCAGATGCCCAGGAATATTATGCCAGTCAGAGGTCAGGAATAGTGCTCGTTATCCCTCCCTCCTCCCCCGCTTCCCCATCACTTACCTCCAGCTGCTGTGTCCCCGGACGTCTCGCGCGGTGTCCTCCTGTGGAGGAGGGAAACAGTTACCGGATCCGGATGTGACGTAACGTCACATCCGGTCGCGGTGAATTTTTTTTTTTTCTTTTCTTCCTGCAGCCGCATCCTTTGCGGCTGCCAGAAAGAAAAAAAAAGTAAACGGGGTGGGTGCCGGCAGCACCCCCCGCGGGCCACATAAATGTCCTCGGCGGGCCGCATGTGGCCCGCGGGCCGTAGTTTGAGGACCCCTGCAATAGACTATGGACCTCCTCTGTGAATATACTAGGTTTGGGGGTACAAACTTTGAGTACAGCAGCAGAACCCTGTTTTTAGCTGGACTACAAACACAGGCTCACTCAGGATGTGAGCCAGTATGTATACCCTGGGATCCAAGCCTTTGTCCCATTCTTTGTGTTTCCCCAAGTTAAGATTGTATGCTATCCTGCGTATACCAGTCATTATGTCACCTTACCCATTGTCTTTATGTAAGTCATTAAGTGTCCTGCTGTACAGTGATGTCCTTCAATTAACACATTACTTCAATTAAGTGTACTCTGTATGTATCTGAAATTGACACCTTTGTATCCTGAAAGGTGTGAGGCAGGATTTCCCCATTGCATGTCCTTCTGTTATGTTGTGTTCATTAAGTGTCTGTATTTAAAGGTGTGATTATGTTATATCCTACTGTCTAGTCGAATTACCTGTTTTAAATTAATCTCTCTATTGTTTGAGGCTTACCATGTGTTAATTAGTTTCCTCTGTGCTTAGCCCCTAAGTTGATGTCACATCGTCTGTGTATAAATATCTCTGCTGTTTTCAAATAAATGTTCATTCCTGTTCCACTCCTATACTGGTGTGTGTCCATTCCTGCGACAGAGTCTTCGGATCTGTCAGCATCGAGCTTATTACTTGACAGCCTTTGTAAAGGCTGCACTTGGAGGCAGAGGGGTCGATACCTGCCTCCCTCTCCAGTGGATAGAGGATTGCCCTGGCTTTGGTCAAAGTAGGCTACCAGCTACCGCCCCTTCAACCTCACTTGGCCAAGTTCCACTACCGAGACCAGCATCCTGGGGAGATATAGTCACTGACTTGACCCCGGTCTCAGCAACATTCCCCTTCAGGAAGATACAACTAGTGGAGAGGCTGCTCTAGGGTTCCGTATCATAATAGTTATTTTTGTCATGAACATGCCACATCCAACTTGCCCAATAAAATGCCAGTATTATTTTGACTTTAAAATGCCACAACCAATTTGCCCAATAATATGCCAGTATTATTCGCCATTAATAAGCCACAGCAAATTTGCCCAATAATATGCCAGTATTATTTTCCCATTAATAAGCCACAAACAATTTGCCTATTAATGTGCCAGTATTATTTTTCCATTAATAGGCCACAGCCAATTTGCCCAACAATACACCAGTATTATTTTGGCATTAATAAGCCACTTTTCTGATGACAAAGATTTTTTATTAAATTTCGGCAGCCGCAAAAAAAAAAAAAAAGTTTAGCAGCGTGATGCACTTTGAGGAGGATGCAGACAGCACGGTGTAGTGGTGGGCTAAGCAAAATATGGCCATATATTGTGACTAAATCTCCAATATTTTTTCATCTAAGCTAGGTGCTTTTAAAATATCTAAAATTATTTAAAAATGTAAAAAATATCATTAAGATAATATGTTGTATGGATGCACACTGCATGTATGTATTGCATTGTAATTCTGACTTATGGACTACATTCTATGTCCCCAGCCCCAAAGCGAGATACTAGTGCTGTGAATTCACTGGGGTGTGGCACTCCAAAAACACTATTTTTCACAAAATGGAGGCACCCAGTCACACTTATTTAGTTAAATATTTTATTAAATAAACAAAAGACATATCTGAAATCAACAATGTAAAATAAAACATTTTAATTTTTTGGTGGGAGTGTACCTTTAAGATTGTGAGCACAGCACTTTCTATCAGTGTGTTGGCTGCATTATGAAACTATGTTCTAAATGCTTTATAACTATGTTTACATTTTATCCATGTTATGCTTGGAAATAGTATGCTATTTTGTTTGTGTTTGTTTGGAAAACAATGTATCTTTTTATCTGTTTCGCTGCTGAAATAAACTTCTCTTTATGGTTCTCTGTTTGCAATTTTATCTTCCCAGTCCTTCGCAGCTCAATTCTAGCTTGTGGCAGATCACTGATTGCACTAATCAGCTGATCACACAGAGAAAGTGTGAGTCTATTGATCCGCAGGTGTCAGAAGATGACCCACAGGTCCAACTGAACTAAAAATGTCACTAAGCAATACCTGAATGTAGCATTATCAGCAGGGAGATAGGTGTCAGACAATTGACAACTGAGTTCCCACACAGAGAACCCAGATCAATGAACCTTTTAAAGAGAATAAACCTGACACCTATAATTGCCGGGACACCGGATTACAGAACACTAACTTATATCTAAAGGTGCTGGACATGAAATGATGCTTTTCAGTTTCCATTGAAGCACAAACAACCTGTATTTCTGTAAAGCTGATAGCCTGTAGATTAGAAACAGTGTATACACACAGAAAGAGTGGCAGGTGGTGTCACCAAGATTGGCACAAAAATATCCATAACCTATGCAGTCACATACGGGGTGATTGGACCAATGGCAGCAAAGACACTGGAAGTGATGGGGGATGACATGACACTGGAAAGTAATTTAAGGGAAGTAATAACACTGGAAAGTGGTGTGTGGCAGGGATTGCATTGTGGAAAGTTGGGTAGGGGCTTATGTGGCATTGCAAATATTTCAGTGGGAAGTGATCTGTGGTAGGAATGTCACTGGAATCTGATTTGAAATGGAAAATACTCAAACTGGACCAGGGTAGCAAGTGAAGCCCTCAAGGGGTCTGTTTTGGGCCCTCTTCATTTTAATTTGTTGATTAATGACCTCCCAAAAATTGTGTTGAGATCCTGTCTCAGTTTTTGCTCATGACATAAAATTAGGTAAGGTAATACATTTGAACCTTGATGTTTCTTCTTTGCAGGAATATCTAGACAAAGGGGCAAACTGGGCAAACAAATGAGGTGTAATAAAGAGAAATGTAAAGATAAATATTATGGGAAAAATAAGAACAATGCAACGTATACTTTAAATAACATCTCCTTTTGAAAAACTACTAATAATCAGGATTTATGAATAATTGTAGACAACAAACTTGGCAACAGTGCGCAATGCCAGCGAACTAGAAAAAGTGCAAAGGAGGGCTATAAATATAGTTATGAAAAGAGATTAAAAAAAGTTACGCCATAAAAATGACATCTTAGAGGGAATATGATAACATTATATAAATATGTGCAGGGCCAATATAAAGGACTCTCCAGTGTCCTGTTAATTATCAGAAATGTACAATGAACAAGTGGTCATCCCCTGAGACTGGAAGTGCAAAAATTTCATAGACAACAAAGGAATGGTTTCTTTACTGTAAGAACAATAAAGATATGGAACTCACTGCCAAGAGAGGTGGTGCTATCAGATACAATAGATGCCCTCAAAAATGGTCTAGATATATCTTTTTTTTTTAGAAAAGCAGGACATACAGGGCTATTAATTATATAATAAATCTGATTGCCTTTTGGAGTTAAGAAGGAATTTTCTAAAGCTCACTTAGGGATGTTTATTCCTTCTTTTGGATTAAAATCAGGAATTATAGGTAGACACCTATCACTATTTTTTTTTATCTACCTAAGTTACTGTGTTACTATATTAATTATGCCACTGTGTTCCTCATCTGTAAAAATACAAGGATTCGTCAAGAAACTGCATTGTTTTGGAATCCACTGTTATTATCTTTTTCTATTACCCTTCTCTTAGTCTATGTAGTAGAGGTGTTTATTTGTTGTAGAAATATAAAACATTGTATTACATACTGTAACCTAATCTAAGATATATTGTTTAAAGAAATACTGTATTATGTTTATGAACCATAAAAAACAGAACCAGAATATAAAATCAAATGAAACCTATAAACAGCCATAAAGTTATTCATTCCTGTACCCTTACAATCCTTGAGGAGTAAAAGTACTTTGAAAAAGCAATGTATTGTATACACCTCTGTTGTTCTGTGCATTACTGGCAGCAACAGTAAATATTGTGACTTATATAAAATGTCACTGGTCCATTGAAAGCATAATGTACACGTTCATGTACACTATACAAAAACATTCTAATACAAACACAAAGCTGTGTGCATCATACAGACAAATATCATAAACCGTATTTGCTCGATTATAAGACGAGGTTTTTATATAATCGAGGTCGTCTTATAATCTGACCTCAAATTGAGGTCAGACTATAAGACTGGGATCCAGGTCCCCTGCAGAGCTGCAGGGGACCTGGTTCCCCCTCTCTAACAGCAGGGGATGTCTGCGCGATGAGCGCAGACTCCCCTGCTGCCGCCCGGCACGACCGCCGGGACTTCTGTGATGAAGCTGGGTACTTCCGGTTTCGTCATAAAAGTCCCGGCGGTCGTGCCGGGTGGCAGCAGGGGAGGTCTGCGCTTATTGCGCAGACATCCTCTGCTGCCCCAGTAGCCACCAGGGAGAATCGGGCAGCCGGGGGACATCTGCACGATACGTGCAGACATCCTCCATGCTGCCTGACACTTCCGTCTATTATGACGGACCAGCTGTCCGTCATAATAGACGAAGTGTCGGGCAGCATGGAGGATGTCTGCGCGTATCGTGCAGACATTCCCCCGGCTGCCCCCACTAGCCACCAGGGACCAATAAAAAGGTGAGGGGGAGGGGGAGGGAGGGAGGGGGGGTGGGGGTAGAAAGACATGGGGGACGGGGACAGGGGGGGAGAGCAACAAGGGGAGGGAGGGGGGTAGAGACAGAGACAAGGGGAGGGAGGGGGGGAAGAGACAGAGACAAGGGGAGGGAGGGGGTTGGTAGAGACAGAGACAAGGGGAGGGAGGGGGTTTGAAGAGACAGAGACAAGGGGGTGCAGAAACAGACAAGGGGAGCGAGGGGGGAGACAAAGGGAGGGGGAGAGAGAGACAACACTAAGGGGAGGAGAGAGAGAGAAAAAAATGGGGGCAAAGGAAAGAGAAGGCAGCATTGGCACATAAAAAGAAATAAAAACAAGAAATACATTTTTTTATATCATAATTTTTTTTATTAAAAAAGCAATTTACATGTGAATATATACAAGTTGAACTTTTTTACTATAGGGTAGTCTTATATTCAGGCTTTTAGTTTTTTTCCTAATGGAATATCCAAAGTTTGGGGGATCGTCTTATAATCAGGGTTGTCTTATAATCGAGCAAATACGGTAATACTGACATACATGCATAAAACAGATACACTCACTGTCTATTTTCCCTCTAGCTAGTGCAATATCTCTGCCCCCCCATTCCCCAAATGCCTGTACCCATCGTGCACTGGATAAAAATAAATACATTTTGAAAGAGATTTTAGGGGGGCACTGGGTAACAAAAGTGTTTAAGCCACAGAACAAAAAACTGAAAATAAACAAGCATATGTAAAATGGACCACAGAGTTAAAAATTAACAGAGCAGGGCATTGGCAGCAGAAAGCAGAGCAGACCTGGGAGTTCACTGGTTGCTGGGATAGAATGGGGTAAATCATCGGGCTGACCTTATTTGGTCAGAAAACTAACCCTCAGCCATTTTGTGTTTGCAACCAGCATTTGTCTCACTCTCCTGTCCTCTTTTATAGGTTATACTGGGTTGTTGAGGGTGTCTCTACGACAGGGATACTTGTGTTGTGCTCGGATTTCTCTTCTGGTTGTTCTATCTTTTCAGGTTTACCTGGCTGAGAGTGTTTTTGTCACAACCTTGACTGAAGCATGCTGCTGGGTGGTGGTTTAGTTGGGGGGTTTAGAGCGGGGAAGTATCTCCTTACCTAAATTGGTGCAGGCCATCAGGGGATTGGGGGTTTTATATAACAAATTATGTTGTCATTGTTTATGTTTTTTGTATATGTTTGAATGGTTAATTTATTGGTCTTCTGTTAAGATAATGACTCATTTTTCAGATAAAATTTGGCTTTTCGACCCAAGCTATGGCTATGATGATATAATTCACGTGGGGGGCATATAGCCTGGTAAGTCAATGCTACACTTGCTATAGAAAATACTCTCTCTGTTTAACACAGAACTTTTCTTGGTGTTTATAAATCCAAATCTACACACCAGAGCACAAGGACATGGGACATTGGTCATGTTAACCATCATTCATTAGTGATGGTTAACCTTGGCAATGCAGATGTGATCCTTCAGTCTTGAATTTGACTGAGAATCAAAGGCTATTGTAGTTCCCAAACATCTGTGTTGGCCAAGGTAGCCATCACTGCCGAGCAGTTACAAACCTAAGGGACAGAGATTGGATACCATTAATGGTAATGGACTATAACTCCCAAATTTCCTGCCAATCCACACAGGCTTACAGAGAACTATAGGATTTGTAGTTCAAAAACAACTTGAGTGTCACAGCTGGACTCTGGAGTGTTATGCTGATGGGTACAGTGAGAAAGACCAGTGCTCAGTCTGCGCTACAGGGATTATGAACACTGCATGTATTAATCTGCCTTTCCGCACTCTTTTACTCTTTTACACTGAACGCTGTGATACTCTGAGTGTATTTGACATCTATGTGAATAAATGTATAATCAGATATATACTTTTCTTCTTTTTCAATTTACATTTGCTGCGAAGTGTTGGAATTTAACCACTCCAGGTTCAGATTTCAGTTCAAGGTGATCCTTTGTGATAATTTTGTTAGTGTAACCCCCCACAGTTTTTTTTACTTCTGCCGTGTGAACATACTTTGCTGTTCTATGTCATTATTTTTCTTTTCTATGTTCCATGCACCCTGCTGCGTGCTTCTAGTTCTTCCCATAATGCACCTCTCCCTCACTTTTCTATTCTGTAAATGGACACAGATATCTCTGCCTCTGTGGAACATAATTTCTGGATTTCTTGACTGAACAAGAGGGGTGATGTGTAACTTTCAACTTGCTGGGATAACATGTAACAGCTTGAAAGATGAGAGATTGGCAATGTGACAGGATCTTTTACATAAAAAAAAAACTAAACAGAGAACAGGAGAGAAGGATTTTTTTTTAAAAAGAAGGAGAAATTCTAGGAAAGAAGCTATAGCCTAAAACCTGAGTGTCAGCAATGGTAAATATAAAAAATATAAAATTCACAGATAAGGCAGTGGAAGCATGGAATATCATTCCAGCAGATGCAGAGAAAGTTCAAACATTGAATACATTTCAACAGTTTTTGCTGCTAACCTGTACCATTCAAAAGATATTTCGATTTAATGTAGTATAAAACCTATACTTTGAGGAGAGCTGACATGATTTCCATAATTGGTGTATCAGCACATCAAGTACAACACATATAATATCTTCTAGCAATAAAGAGTTGTGCTGGTTAGCTGACTTCAAATTTTGGCCAAAATTTCACACTTTAGGCCAAAATATCTGTGTTGGAAAAATTCTACCATTCAAGTGAAGCAGCATTTAAAATGTGTTCTAAACAGGCATAAGTGGCCTACAATTTCATCTCTGTGTTTACACCCTCTTTAACCAGCTGTCCTAAACATCGCAAGACCAAAGAACCAAATAAAGTATGAGGTTTACAGCAGGAAAAAATATGTCTGATCTAGATAGACTGAATGGTTCTTATCTGCTGTCAAATTCTATGTTTCCATAAAGTATTTATTTCTGATAGCCTTTACCTCAGGGCTTGTTGGTTGAGTCACTGAATTTCCGCTCTCCGGTATAAATTCTCCTTGCAGTTAGGTGACACGTGAGAAATGTCTGCTTATTGCTGGACAGCACTTTCATGCACGACATGGCTGACAGCAAAAGGAATTTATAATCGGTCAGTAAAAAATGGCTGAGGTAGCAAGCCCACTTATCCCCTTGGATTTAAAGCAACACTCTCACACTTTATTCCCAGATAGTATCATTGGATTGCACAAGGAAATCATTACATTATTCATTAAGGCAGCTAAGACAGTCCCTGTGTGTAAACTCCAACTCCCCAAAAGTCAGACATGAAGGGAGTGTATTAAGTTATTATTATTGCTAATAATTATCATTAGGGATTTCAGTTATCTTTCTAACAGGATTACTGTGTAGGCTGGGCTGGCAATCAGCATTATTTAAATCAGCTTTATCAATAAGGTTATATACTCTCTAATCATTAATTGATTGAGAAGGTTGTGAAAAAATGGCATAAAGCAAATGGATACTGCATCATCTGATATCCTGTCCTTGTAACCTGTACTGATCTGTACAGAAGATATATTTGCACACTACTTGGGTTTATACATCAATCACATGGGATTAGCACTAGTATTAGCTCTGATCCCATCTTGTTATCTTATTTAATGGTGCTGATTCCTCAATGTGTATTAAATAACTCAATGCCCTCATGACTCAGCGTTAAAGAGAAATATATAATAGTGGGTAATTATTGCATGTGAAATATTGTCACTGAATGGATGAATAACCTTCACAGTGTCAAGAAGATGTATAGAGGGAAATTATAAGCTCCTAAAATAAGTGTCATCATGTGTTTGATGTACACAGTGACATTTTTCTAAAGCCTTAGAAAAGCCCTTAAACAAGGTTATAGACTGCTTTGCAGCAGATTGCAATAGAAAGAGCATTCATGTTTTAGACTGTGAGCTCTGCGAAGCAGTCAGTTCTGGCCTGGAATAATGCAATATAAAGAAGACCATCATGACAAAGGTTGTCAGTCATTCCCCTCACCCTGTCAGTTTCTTTAAGTGCCCAATAAGGGCATGGCTAAGGGGTGGCTATTATCAAAAAAGGCCTTGGCCTTAGTCTATATATTGCAGAACTCCAGACAAGCACTTCCTCTTTTAAGTAAAAATTATGGCATATTTCCTCCCTCCCATCCCTATGAAAGAATAGTGTTGGCGGGGGCCCCCCGAATTTTGACGCATTACTGGGGGGTGGTGATCTGGGAGATGGCCAACCCAGGTGGGCAGTAGCTATGGAGCTAGCTGCATGGGCTCCCCATGGGCTGGTCCCTGGGTGAGTGAAGCATTGCTACTGTGCAAACGGGAACGCCAGTAGTCAAAGAAGTCATGGTTGTTACGCCTGCGCCAGATACTCGGGGTCCTGATCCTAGGTGTGCTAGGAGGAGTTTACACGCTACTGCTAGTTGTACTAATTAATGTTTATGGTTTATATGTATTGTTTATATGAATAAACTTATTTTGATGGTATATATTATTATACCCGGTTATTAATAAATTAATTTTATTGGTATATTATTACCTAGTATGTTTTATACAGCTATAGGTATCTGTCTATTTATTGGTGGGGAGGGGGGGGATGTATATCGTGTATACCTTGGTCATGATTGCTGTATTTGGAAAGTACTTACTGCCTCACCTGTCCTAATCATTTCATCTACCTATTGCACTTTTTTGTACCTTCCCATTTTGAAAATCCACATACATACAAAAGACAAAAATAAATGATTTGAAAAACAGAACTGAAACAGACAGCCAAATATGACACTGACATGAGCCATTTACTGAAGACTAATATGCAGTAATGTTAAGGCCTAGAGGTCTACTTGTGGCCCACCACCCGTTTCTGGACTACAACTACCGTAATACTCTGCTATAAAGGCAGTTGAGCGAATATGGGATTTGTATTTCAGCAGCTGAAAAAAAATGCCACAGTTGGCTCTAGATTGCGTTCACGATACAAACAAGGGGATTGAGAGGTGAGAGCTAGTGTTGAGCGAACCCGAACCGCACTGTTCGGGTTCGTACCGAACATTACGGTTTTTGGACCCCGGACCCGAACACAGACATTCCACTGTATGTTCATGTTGGAGTTCGGGGTTTGGCGATTACATTGTATGTAATGCTATTAGCTTTCTATAAACCGAAATAGAGTCCCCATTCATAAGAATTTCTTATGAATGGGGACTCTATTTCGGTTTATAGAAAGCCAATAGCATTACATGTATTCCATAAGCCGAAAGTCTATAAACCGAACGACATTCGGTTTATAGACTTTCGGTTTATAAAATAGCAATAGCGTTACATGTATTCTATAAAACCGAAAGTCTATAAACCGAATGTTGTTCGAAATTCCCGGACTTTTTTCCGAAGTTCGGCCGAACCCGCCGAACCGGAACATCCAGGTGTCCGCTCAACTCTAGTGAGAGCAAATTCACTTTGTCACATCATCATGTGGTGCAGATATAATCGAAAATATTAATTTTCACAATCATTATGTTGGCCTATACAGGTGATACTTGAAAAATTAGAATGTCGTGCAAAAGTTAATTTAATAAAAGAGGAAACTAATATATGAGATAGATGCATTACATGCAAAGCAAGATAGTTCAAGCCATGATTTGTCATAAGTGCGATGATTATGGTGCAATATTCTAGGCTCACAGTGTCCCACTCTAATCAGCTAAGTAAGCCATAACACCTGCAAAGGGTTTCTGAGCCTTTAAATGGTCTCTCAGTCTGGTTCAGTAGTCGATGGGGAAGACTGCTGACCTGACAGTTGTGAAGAAAACCATCATTGACACCCTCCATGAGGAGGGAAAGCCTCAAAAGGTAATTGCGAAGGAAGTTGGATGTTCCCAAAGTGATGTATCAAAGCACATTAATAGAAAGTTATGTGGAAGGGAAAAGTGTGGAAGAAAAAGGTGCACAAGCAGCAGGGATAACAGCAGCCTGGAGAGGATTGCCAGGAAAAGGCCATTCAAATGTGTTGGGGACTTTCACAAGGAGTGGACTGAGGCTGGAGTCAGTGCATCAAGAGCCACCACACAGAGACGGATCCTGGACATGGGCTTCAGATGTCGTATTCCTCTTGTCAAGCCACTCACGAACAACAAACAACGTCAGAAGCGTCTTACCTGGGCTAAAGAAAAACAGACCTGGTCTGTTGCTCAGTGGTCCAAAGTCCTCTTTTCTGATCAGAGCAATTTTTGCATCTCATTTGGAAACCAAGGACCCAAAGTCGGGAGGAAGAATGGAGAGGCACACCGCAAGATGCTTGAAGTCCAGTGTGAAGTTTCCACAGTCTGTGTTTATTTGGGGAGCCATGTCCTCTGCTGGTGTTTGTCACTGTGCTTCATTAAGTCCAGGGTCAACGCAGCCGTCTACCAGGAGATTTTGGAGCACTTCATACTTCCTTCCGCAGACGAGCTTTATGGGGATGCTGACTTCATTTTCCAGCAGGACTTGGCACCTGCCCACACTGCCAAAAGCACCAAAGCCTGGTTCAATGACTGTGGGATTACTGTGCTTGATTGGCCAGCAAACTCGCCTGACCTGAACCCCATAGAGAATCTATGGGGCATTGCCAAGAGAAAGATGAGAGACATAAGACTGAACAATGCAGAAGAGCTCAAGGCCGCTATTGAAGCATGTACACTCCTTGTTTTATTGATTGCATGTAATATTCAAATTTACTTAGATTGTGGATTTGGGGTTTCCATGAGCTGTAAGCCATAATCATCGCACTTATGACAAATCACGGCTTGAACTATCTTGCTTTGCATGTAATGCGTCTATCTCATATATTAGTTTCCTCTTTTACGTTGCATTACTGAAATAAATTAACTTTTGCACAATATTCTAATTTTTCGAGTACCACCTGTATGTTTTCATACTAAAACCTTTCCTTTTGCTTGCATAAATGTGTGTCTGTTCTCTACACATTGGTAATCACCAGCATAGCTGTAACTAGTTATTTTTGCATCCTCCAATATAGCATCCAATATAGCCCCTTTGTTTGTTCTACAATCCAAATGAGGCTGCCTACAGCCCCATCCCATTCATGCACCCATTCCAGTTTCCTTCAACCACCATCATTACTCTAATGCCTCTTTGACTTTCTCAGCATCCCAGCCTCTTTTTGTACCTATATATTTATTACCCCACCTGATGTTTGCTTTCACCTTCCTGGTCCTTGGTGGTGCAGTGGTGGGAATGTGAGACTGAACTCAGGTAGCACAATTCTTACTGCTCCTACATGCCTCCCAATAATGCTGTATGCCGGTGCTCATAGCAACGGCCGTATCTTCCACGAGGAGAAAAAGGCACTCGCCTAGGGCAGCACTTTGCCAGAGGGTGTTAAAGCACACTTTTTGTTCTTCAAACCCTTCTGGTGCTGCAAACATTTTCACTCCCACCCCCGCTGTTTAGCAAGCTTTAGCTCCCTCCCGTACCCTTGCCACCCTCTACCGTTCCCTTCCCACCACCCCCACTCTTTTCCTTCCTCCCCTCACCTAGTGCCATTTCTCATGCTCTGGCTCCCTCACTTCCCCTCCCCACTTGTTTATACAGCTCCGTTCCCTGTCGGAAGTGTGAGGGTAAAGTCTCCGCCACCCTTGCCTTCCAGAGAACAGCAGCATGTAGGGTGATAAAAAAAAAAAACTTGTTGTTGTGAGTGTGATGTGAGTCTGTGTATGTGACTGAGTGTGATGGGAATCAGAGTGTGTGTGACTGAGTGTGGTGGGAGTCTGTGTCTGTGATTGGAGTCAGAGTGTGTGTGACTGAGTGTGGTGGGAGTCCGTGTGTAAATGTGTGTGATGGCAGTGTGTGTGTGTGAGACTGAGTGTGATGGAAGTCAGTGTTTGTGATGGGAGTCTGAATGTGATGTGTGATGGGGGTCATGTAATGGAGGTAATGGAGTCATGTAATTGCTCATTAATCGGGCTGATGGGGCATGTAATGGACGTGGTGGGGTATGTAATGGGGCTGATGGTGGCATGTAATGAAGGGATGGGGGCATGTAATGGGGTAATGGAGCATGTGATGGGGACATGTAATGGGGTGATTGGGTATTTAACATGTGTGCAATGTGGGTGATGGGGCATGTAATGGGGTGATGGGGCATGTCGTGGGTGTGCAATGGGGGGGATGGGGTATGTCGTTGGTGTGCAATGTGGGTGTGGGGGTGCCCGAATTTTGTCTGCCTAGGGCAGCACAAAACCAAGATCCACTACTGAGCAAGGAATCAATGTAAAAGTGATGTATGCTAAGGAACTATGTCTTCCCTCATGTTGTGCATCCATGGCTTTGACTACTCATAGGTACTGTTATTAAGATAAAATCAAAGACTTTTGATGACAAGACATGCACATCTCTCTCCTGTGAGTACATCTTCTTAAACATTTTGTTTCTGACATTAGAGGCAGCAATGGGGCATCCGAGCAGCTTGCTTGGATTTACACAGAAGGCAGATTGAGTAGAAAATGACAGCTCATTCCTGTTTTACACAGCAATATGAAAGGGATGTAATGAACTCACTTTTCGACAGATAATGGTGTTTACTCATGAAACAGGTGATGCTATCTTCAGTAAGATAACGGAACATCACAATGTTACAGATGTTTTTTTTTAAAGAGATCCTGCAAAGCAAATGTCAATATCACAGTCTGGGGCATTATTGTCTATCTCAGGGCTACCATCACCTAATGCCATGCCTGAGAACTGGCCTACCAGGATTTCAGTCACAGATAGAATCAAATGCACAATGCTTTCTGCTGGAAACTATTGCAGGAACAGACTTTGTCCCAAATATATACATTTATTCCTATGAAAGCATATTCTTTTTGATTGAAAAAAATAAATGTTACAGCCCCTAACTGAAAAAATGATGTCCCGCCTACTAATTTTCTTCTCGTAAGGGCTGCGGATAATAAAGGTTAATCCGGATTTCCCATGAAGTCCCTTTGTGACTACATTTAATATTGCTGGTACCCTCCCCATTGGTTCTGCTCAAAGCACTGTAAATTGTATTAAAGAAAAAATAAGTGCATTTCACATATACAGGTTGAGTATCCCTTATCCAAAATGTTTGGGACCGGAGGTATTTTGATTAATAGATCATTTTGGTTAACGGATCATTTTCACCAATAAAATATATTAACTCCTTCACGACAATGGACGTGTCAGGTACGTCCTGCCGGGAACTCCGTCCCCTACAATGGACGTGCCTGGCTCGCCCTGCGGTGAATCAAGCGGGTTTTTTTTTTCAACGATCGAGAAAAACTTTTCAATGGTGCTGGTCTATTGCCTCGATGTCGAGGCAATAGCTAGCACCAAAATTTATTTTCTGGGGCACCCACGATTGCCCCACAGAGCGATCATGGGAGCTATATTAACGGAGCAGCATGCTCCTTCAATATGGATATGCCATCTTGAGGTCTGAGCTTCAGAAGTGAAAGTAACTTCCCTTCCGTCCCTCTGAATATGCTGCTTGACAGCCCCTAGTGGTAGCCAAGCATCATAGCAATGTAAAATAATTAAAATAAATATTTAATTAGTATAAAACTGGTTAAATAGTTAGATTAGCCTATATGGTTAAAATTAAATAATTTTTAGCATAAGGGATAGGGTTAAAATGAAAATATATTAAGGGATAGCATAAGGGTTAGAGTTGGGGTTAAATTTAGTGTTAAGGTTAAATTTTGGGTTCGGCTTGGGGTCAAAAGTTCAATATAGGAAAAAAACAAAAAACACTATTTTTGGTTTTTGCCCCATAACGCGCCAGAAAATACCGAAAAATATGGAAACATGCATATTTCTGTACTCGGGACAACATTTAGAAACTATTTAGATCGGGTCTTTTTTAATTATTGTATTTGTGTAAATTATATTTTAGGTCAAAGTTATAAAACTTTTTTTTTTTTTTTTCATCATATTTTATGTTTTTATTGAAGTAAACTATAATATATGATGAACATAATGGTATCTAATGAAAGCCCCTCTTATGACGATAAAAACAACATAGAATTTATATTATATACGTCCATATGCGTATATTAAGGGGTTTAGGAGGCTGGACACTGAATGAACTGTTTTTGTTTTCATTTTGACAGGTGTGTGTGGAATTTGCAACCTGTGGCAAAATCTACCCCCCCCCCCCCATACCCAATTTTTGGATAACAGATCATTTTGGATAACAGATTTCTGGATAAGGGATACTCAACCTGTATTAAACATATACAATGTAAAGCAAACACGCTAGGTGGAAAAAGCCCTTGCAAGGACCTCATCTCCATTTATCCAAATATGTCTGTCTCTCCCTCTGTCATCCCTAATCTGAATCATGGCTTATGACTGGCTCTTTTTTCCTATTGGACAAAAGTTGAAATATCTGTTGTCTAATTTGAATTATTATACTGTTTACTTTGATGATGATATTTGTGTTATCACACAAAATTGGATTTACTTTAATAGTGTTAGACTGTAACACCCCTTCTGGAAGTGCATTTTTTAAATCTACAATCATTTCATAAAATACTTTGCTTTGTTTCTTTTCTTTGCATGTTCAATTTTTTTCATGTTTTCCACACTATTGCTCCTAGTACCCATCCTTCCTAATACAGTGACAGATGTCGGCTGTGTTATTGCGTGTGCCAGTCATTGTAAACATGATTTGGTTAATGAACAGGCAGGCACAACCTTCATTAAGGATACATGGGGCTTTTGTGGAAAGAGGGAGGGGCTTACATGCAGTATCGCCAGCTGAACTACACCTGATGGACCCATAAAGCCATCTCAATCTGGATACACAGGTGTTTAATGGAAAGGTCGACAGAGTTCAGCTAATAGATTTTAAGAACATCGCAAACATTATTGGAAAAACGTACAAAAGCACAGAAGCATACAACCTTGTCCAATTCCTTACTAAGTGAAATACTGTGACATTTGCAGATAAAAGCAATGCTAAACATTACTACAGAAGTAAAGTTATTATTGTCAAAGCCATACCCAGTACTTTTTTGGAATGGGGATGAAACAAGAAATAATCAAGCAAAGGTAGTGCTTAAACTGCATTAGCAATCAGACTGGTTCTGGTCTTGCAGAAACCAATCATTTGCCCAACAACAGAGGTGCTAAGGGGAGAGTTAAACTAGTGACCAATTAAACTGTAAATGTTGTTGTAGAGCGACCAATCAGCACAATGCAAACCAAGATAAGTGACCAATCAGGGTACCACTTACGAATACAAAGTGCCAGACTGAAAGTTTATTAACCCCTTCAGGACAATGGTTTTGTTTGTTTTGATGTCCGTTCTGGACAACAGCTTTTTTCCACTTTATCTTTGTGTCACAACCTGGGAAAACAAACCAGGGAGGAGCCTCGTGGCAGGGCATGGAGTCTGTCTGCACCCCACGATGCAAAACTAAGGACTGGAAACTGAGACTGGAAACTGTGACACGAATGGTAGCGGAGACTGGCAACTATGACAGGGCTGGTAGCTCTCTGAGCAGGGCACCTGACTAGTAGCTGAGACTGAGCAGGTAGAAGACGCAACAGGATAGGAAACAGTAAAGTGCAATTTCACCTGAATGGTATAATACACTATGGTTGAGCCTCAGGAAAATGACCACCCAGGACTTCAGCACACTGACTGCACACTGAAGCAGGCAAAACACACAGGTAGAATAGTCAGCAGGCCTGGACAGGGATCAGGATGAGGTACAACAGAGGAATATCACTAGACAAAGTCAAAGGCAGACAAACAGGTCAAGACAGGCAGCAAACAGGCTTGGTCGAGGACAGGCAAGGATTCAGCAACAGGATATCAAAATGAAAGAATCAGGAAGGCTAGAACAGGCACAGAGGCACTAAACAGGCAATAACCAAAGCAATGCAAAGGCACCTTGTGCAAATAGCTGCAGGTTTAAATAGGGTGGGGCTCAGGTTAACCCCTTCCCGCTTGTAGGATGTCCCATGCCGTCTTACTTTTTAGTGCCTCAAGACTAGCAGGACGGCATGGAAAGTTCTAAATTAAACAGCTCATCGTGGCCCCCGGCGATGAGCTGTGTGCGGATCCCACTGCAGGGACTTGCAGCGGGGTCTCCATTGTCAGGTGAGGCCACTTTGAGTGTGAGCGTCGACTCCATTTCAGTGTAAAAACCAGCAGGATGCCATAGACCGTCCTGCATGTAATAGCTCATCTCGGCTCCCCACGATGAGCTGTGCTGAGGATCCCGCTGCAGGGACTTGCAGTGGGATCTCCGGTGTCAGATGAGGCCACTCAAACCAAGCATTCGCTACATCTCCGCTATCCCTGTGTGCCCGAAATTCCGGGTTTTGGCACGCCTCAGTGACATCACATGTGACGTCACAAAGTATCACGGGATGTCAGCAGGGACCAACAGGGTCTATAGAGACACTGATCTGGTCCCTGCTTGCATGTTCCTGGCTCTGATCACTCCATGATCGGCAGCCAGGAACACACAGACACCGGATGTGCTTTGGTTGAAGGACCAAAGCACGGAAACACTAGAATAGCGGCTACTAGAGGCTGAACAGGAAAAAGTCACAAAACCTGAATACAACATACCAGAGCCTGGGAAATATATTGTTTTTTTTAAGGAAGGTTAGGGCTTTTTTTTGCAACCATTTTGTTAAGATTTAATACTTTGTGTAATGTATAAAATGTGTCTCTGACACAAGATAAAAATGTGTCAGCGAGAGAGAGGGAAGATTTCGACAATCAGTGTTCTTACAGCACTGATTGTCATTTAATAATTTTTTTGCATTTATTGTATGTGATCAGTGTGATTGATTTTCACAGTGATCGCATTATTAAATGCAAAATGTAATGGTTGATCCTGGTCTGCCTTACTGTTAAGGCAGCCAGGATCAACTTTCCACATCTCTCACCCCAAAATTGATCGAGGATAGCAATGGATTGTGAGCTTTTTCAGTAATCACAATCCACACTGCAATGGAGGTCCCGTTGCCCATTTTTTTTGTTGCATTCCTGGATATCCTTCACACATGAGGCTTCCAGGAAAGCCAAAAATAATGCAAATCGAAGCAAAAACACAGCGATTGCGCTATTTTAACCGCAGTCTGTACATGTACGGCATTGTCACTAATGCATTGCATTGGGAGTCTGTTGCTGGTCAGCCTTAGTGACCAACTAGTACTTAAATAATTAAAATGTTATCCAAATGCAAGGGGCTTGAGCTTATCCTTTATTGTATTTTTGCATAATTTTTGCAGCTGTTGTTAATTTACAAAAACATTAGACATGTGCAAAACTAAATTTTTCGTTTCGTTTTCGTCCATTCGGACAAAAATGTTATTTATTTTGTCTAAAACGAATTTCGTTCATTACTGCATTCGTTTCAGCCGAAATTCGTTCATTTTTTTGTTTCGTTTTATTCATTCATTTTATAGAATACGTGTAATACTATTGGCTTTCTATAAACCGAACGAAAGGCCGATTCATAAGAAATTCTTATGAATGGGGCTCTCGTTCGGTTCATAGAAAGGCAATAGTACTACACGTTTTCTATAAGCCGAAAGTCTATAAGCCGAAGGTAGTTCCGTTTATAGACTTTCGGTATATAGAATACATAGAATTACATGTAATTCTATGTATTCTATAAACCGAAAGTCTATTAACCGAACGACCTTCGGTTTATAGACTTTCGGCTTATTGAATACGTGTAATACTATTGGCTTTCTATAAACCGAACGAGAGCCCCATTCTCGCTCATGGGTGGGGACCGGGGGGTGACACTAGATCCCCCCCTCATTATTAATATAAGGGTCCCCATCTGCCGGCAATGGGTGGGGACCGGGGGGGGGGGGACACTAGGTCCCTCCTCATTATTATTATTAGGGTGGGGACCGGGGGGGAGACACTAGGTTCCCCCCTCATTACCCTAGGAAATTTGGGTTCAGGGTCAAGTTTGCCCTTTCCATGACTTTTTTATAGGCATTTTAGTGGCCAAAAGTTTGTGTCCCCATTGACTTCAATGGGGTTCGGGGTCAAGTTCGGGGTCAAGTTCGAGCATGGACCAGGACATTTTTTCGAAGTTCGGCCGAACCTGCCGAACCCGAACATCCAGGTGTCCGCTCAACTCTATTAATGAGGTGATGTCATAAATTTGCAGAATTTCAGCCACCAATAGAGAAGTATGGCTTGATATGCTCATTTTTAACACAACCCTTCCTAATGCAGAGATGTGACCACAAACTGGTAAATGGCTTCAAGAACCTTCTCCTAGCAGGGGAAGTTATGTTATTTCCTCTCCTGGTAACCAAGCAGCTCAATAGAGATACAGATTGTGTAAAAGGGACAGATTTCAAATCTATTTTTTTACACAAGAAAGCTATGGGAGGTTATCCACTGCTTGATCTACTGAAGATTTCCCTTCACTGTTTGGCTAAGATATGTGAGTTATTAGGTCTCAGTGGGGAGTGGGGCTTTGTTCCCCTGTTTTTCATGAGACGTTATTATTTATTAGTCCATGGTGCATTGCCTGCTTTGTCAGTTCTATTGTTCTGAGATTGTGCCATGTGGATTAAGCAGAGCTTTCCTAAATGAAGAACCCCAGCTCCTCAAAGTGTCATGAACAGAAGACAAATGTATTTTAAATGTGATATACTTTTCAGTGGGAAATTGTAAGTTGCATGTTAGGCCACAGGTGATGTCATAAACTGGAGACTCCACAGATATATTTAAAACACATTTACATAAAACGCTAAACGCTTTATACATTGATGGACATGCCGATTGCGCCAGTATTTGTCCATCTACATGTGCACCATGTTTATATATGCCCCCCAATGTATAGATCATTTTCAACCTATACATACACAGTAAAAACAATGTTTAGGTGATGCAGTCCCTTTAATGCGACCATAAATGTATAAATACTGTGCCTTTCTGTACTATGTTATGTGTGTTCTTTGTCCCAGGACAGTAGCATAGCTGTGTCCTTCAGAGAGCTTTATAATGGAGAGCTTGAATAAAGAATGTTGATTAGTTCAGCCCCACTGATTCCAGTGTAATATCTGTACCCCAGGCAGAGCAGGTACAGACGTTCGTCACAGTGAACTTGTGTCTTTTTTAGATTAGTTAACTACTTATCTGTGCACATTGTCCATTTTCATTTTGATGCTTATGATTAAGCGCAGTGAAGCATGAAATGATAAAAGTCGTTTTTCTTGCTGTATCATTGATACCATATATATATTTTCCATTGCTTTTTTAACGGGCTCTGTCATCATAAATTTTCTTTGTAGTATATAGTTTTTAAAAAACTGCCAATACCTTTTGTCGATCGTTTTCAATAATACTGAATAAAAGAAACCTGTACTAATTTCTCATTGGCACAGTAGGCATATTGCATCAGTTCCTTCCTACCACACAGTAGAAATCTGGGAACTATTGTCCCCAGAGGAATTAAACAGTGGGGATCTCTGAGACCCTGAACATCTCATGTTCAAGATACCCGTTGCCCTTCATAAATGAGATTGTAACTTCAACATGAAAGAAATGATGACTAAGCAACATGGGGGTTGTAGTTCTTCTAGAAATGATTGACTGTTAAAGACTAATCAGACACATTTTGAGAGGTCTTAGCACAAACATAAGGGAAGAGTGCTTATGCTAAGTCGGTAACGAACATTACATATATCTGCGGGTCCTCCACGCCATCCGATGTACAAAAACAGTAATCAGGCCCCTATGATTTCCCTTCAGTTTGAAGCCAGAATTGAGCAGTCTGTCGTCCGGGGCGCCAGGAGACAGTTTCCGCACCATCTGGGCTTTAGTTTTTATATGAATTGTTTTGTTAACCTCTCAAAGAGAAGCTGTTAAATCAAAGCTGTTCTTTTTGGGTTTCCCAGAACATAATTGCTGAGGGCCATCAGTGCTTTCCGCAGGGTCATTTGGAAATCTGAAACAAACAGGTGGCTGGTGTTGATGTGAGACATTTGGGGAGTTTGGTGCCTGTCCAAAAAATCCTAATAAATCATCTGTCTTAACAAACCTTCGATTCCTACTAGACTCATGCCATTGTACAGAGCACTGGAGAGACCTCACTTGGAGTATTGTACGCAGTACTGGAGACCGTATCTCCAGAAGGATATTGATACTTTGGAGAGAGTTCAGAGAAGGGCTACTAAACTGGTTCATGGGTTGAAGGATAAAACTTACCAGGAAAGGTTAAAGCATCTTAACATGTATAGCTTGGAGGAAAGACGTAACAGGGGGGATATGATAGAAACATTTAAATACATAAAGGGAATCAACACAGTAAAGGAAGAGAGTATATTTAAAAGAAGAAAAACTACCACAACTAGAGGACATAGTCTTAAATTAGAGGGCCAACGATTTAAAAGTAATATCAGGAAGTATTACTTTACTGAGAGGGTAGTGGATGTATGGAATAGCCTGCCAGCAGAAGTGGTAGAGGTAAACACAGTCAAGGATTTTAAGCATGCGTGGGATAGACACAAGGCTATCCTAGCTATAAGACCGGGAACGGGGGACTAATAAAAGTACTCAAAAAAAAATTGGCACTAGATGGACCGAATGGTTCTTATCTGCCAACACATTGTTTCTATGTTTCTATGTTTCTAGACGTTATGAGGCACAATAAATATTAAGAGTGCAAAACTTGCCAGTGGAGAACCAGACGGTTATTTGACATATTCCTGGGCTGGTTACCACGGAAATACAGAACATGAGCTTGAAATAGATTGTAAGCTCTGCTTGTTTAAAGAGCTTGCAATTATTTTATTTTCTTATTGGTGAAATATGATAATGGGGTGTATTCATTAAAAAATATGTTACAGGTATATGAAAACTCAATTCATCTTAACTATGCATCTTGTTGAGACAAACCTGATGAGTTCCTTGAGAACAGAGTTGACCCTGAGCAAAACATTATTAAAAAAGTGAGTTTTTAAATATGTAACTTTACTTCATTATCTATGACTAGCTGACCTCTTCTAGTAGGAGAAGTTCACCAAGTTTGGTTCTTCACAATTTATAGTTGGGTCGGTGAGATGGAATGTTAATTCTTCCTCAACTCATCTGAAGCTCACTTTCTAGTGACTAGATCCCAAAGTTTCTAGTTACACCACCCTCATCCGCTTCTCATTTATATTGGGCATTAAATGAAATAAGAAGAGGGGGAAGATGCCTTCGTTTCTGCCTTGCAATGGTTACCTTGAAGTGGAATACAAGGACTTTATTCGACAAAAAAGGGAATTGCAAGGAATTTCAAACTTAAGGCCAAGTTAAGTAGCCTAGTTGGAGAATTCAGTATAATTGATCAATTTTTTTTAACTGAACGAAGTTTGAAACATTCTTGTCAGTTCCTTGCCATTCCTTCTTTAATGAATGAATTTCCATGTATCTACTAGACTTGCTAGGTTTTTTTTTATTAGGTATGATGTGCTTACAGTCCATTTCCATAATGTGTGAACTGTAGTGGACTGAACTGCAAAAGTCAGCCATTTGTAGCTGACTTAATTAATGTCTGGTATTGCAGATCACTTGTCGTTTCACTGTTTAGTGTATAAACGGTACAGTCTGAAGCTTGCAGTTTAGCGATATAATAATGCACACTGCCTCAAAAGGCTTGCAGTCTAATGGTATAGTGAATGACCCAACTACAAGTGATGTAGAACCAGTTTAGAGCATCTTGGTGATCGTGCTAATGCCATCCACATTTTGGGACTAGGTAACAGGGTTCAGTGTGGCAGCTTTTTGTCTCTACACCCAAGAAGCTATCATTGATTTAAAGTTCCTAGCTTGGGAGATGGTATAAATAGCAGTCTCTCTCTGGGGCTGAATTTCCAGTCTATAAACCAGTTGATATCAAACATCAGAAGTATAGAAATTGATATGTCATTGGTGCTCGTGCCTGTGGCTGAAATTCCAAGCACCATGGAGCAATTCATTTTAACATAAGCATTTAGCATAACAGAATTGTTTAATTCATAATTAGTGTTGTTCGAACCCGAACCGCACTGTTCGGGTTCGTACCGGACATTACGGTGTCCGTGCCACGAACCTGAACCCGGACATTTCACCGTATGTCCGTGTTGGAGTTCGAGGTTCGGCTATAAACCGAAAGTCTAAAAACCGAACGACATTCGGTTTATAGACTTTCTTTTTATAGAATAGCAATAGCATTACATGTATTCTATAAAACGAAAGTCTATAAACCGAATGTCTTTCGGTTTATGGAATACATGTAATGCCATTGCTATTCTATAAACCGAAATAGTGTACCCATTCATAAGAATAGGTCAATTGACCTATTGTTATGAATGGGGACTCTATTTCGGTTTATAGAAAAGCAATAGCATTACATGTATTACATCTGAGAGTCAAATAAAACCGTCAAATACTGTGCTTACAGCGCACTTTGAAAAATTCTAATAGTTTTGGGTGCTAAATAGTACATTTGCGTCTTGCGGTGCACTTCATATCTGAGAGTCAAATAGAACCGTCAAATACTGTGCTTACAGCGCACTTTGAAAAATTCTAATAGTTTTGGGTGCTAAATAGTACATTTGCGTCTTGCGGTGCACTTCATATCTGAGAGTCAAATAGAACCGTCAGATACTGTGCTTACAGCGCACGTTGAAAAATTCTAATAGTTTTGGGTGCTAAATAGTACATTTGCGTCTTGCGGTGCACTTCATTTATGAGAGTTAAATAGAACAGTAAAATACTGTGTTTACAGCGCACTTTGAAAAATTCTTGCTACCTCCTCCTCCAGCGCCGCTTCCACCTACACCGCCACATTTACCGCCTCCTCAACCTATGGGTCACATAGTATAAACTGAAAGAGAATACCCTGCACTCCAACCCTCTCGTAAATGGATAATTCTGTTGATCCTAATGGTAGTTATGCTTTAGATTTAGATTTATGTTCTTCCAAAGCTAAAATCAAAGATTTCATCTAGTGCTATTTTATGGCTCAGCTGTATTTTTAATATGTATGTATTTTATGTTATTTTAAGTTATTTCCCTATCCACATTTGCTTCCAGGGCACTTGTCCTACTCTTACCCACATTTTACTTCCTTTTGCAGCCCTCTAGCCCTTTCCATTACTTTTTTAGAGGCATTTTAGTGGCCAAAAGTCCGTGTCCCCATTGACTTCAATGGGGTTTGGGTTCGGGGTCAAGTTCGAGCATGGACCCGGACTTTTTTCCGAAGTTCGGTCAAACTTCTCGAACCCGAACATCCAGGTGTCCGCTCAACTCTATTCATAATAGATTGGTAGAAAAGATGGATATGAATGAATGGGCATGAATTCAAGTCCAGGGCTCAGTCCATTCTGTGGTGAACCATTTGGCTGGTTTTGCCACCTAATTGTCACTGTATAAGCGCTCAGGGGATGAGAAGTGTGAAGTTCAGAGCAGATGCTGGCAGAGAGATAAGAATCTGATGTGTCATTAGACATCGGATTTGAAAAGTAGAGCACTTAAAGATGATCATGACTGAGAAACACTTCTAGACTCTAGAAGACTGCTAGTTTTCTACTGAGTCCTTATTGACATCCTTCAAGTATTTTGACCTCTAAATATCTTACTACTGCATTGTTAGCATGTGTTCTTGTTTGGTCAGGAAATCCCAGCAGATTATTTGATAGCATGATCTGAAGGTCCATTTAAGGCTGGCTGCCAGTGAAAATGTATCTTACTAGGGCATTTCCAACTTGAAAAAAGGAAAACATGTATATTAAATATAACACTATGAACATGTTTGCAGGCTTTTTCCCTGGGACTGATCATCCCACAATAACCACTCCTTATATATGTCAAAAATGTATGTCCAAGCATTTCAATCACTATTCTCCCTTAGAGATGCATAGGGATACCTAATGTGAATGTGTCGGACAGCTGTGCATTGGCAGTCTACTTGCTAGAGAGAGAGGGCATGCACTCACAGCACATGTGTGAACCTCTGCATGAACTATGCAATAAAGACAAACAAGCATGATGCCACCATCAAAGTGATTCCTTTATTGGTTTCAATGTGGGAGTTTCTAGATATATGTACCATATTGCACCCATATTGCATAGAAAGTGTTGTGAATAGTCATACTCTTACCAGCTCGGGTTGCCACCTGACCGGTATTTTACCGGCAGGCCGGTAAAAAAATTGGCTTCAGGCCAATGTCTATGGAGACAGTAGCAAGGCCGGTATTTTTCTGAAGAAAAGGTGGCAACCCTATTACCAGCTAGATCTGGTATATGAACAGTGCTTTATGTAACACAGTGATCCAACAGGGAGGTTACATTTACCTGCCATTTCATCTCTTACCTGAATGGAACATTGCTCTCAATGAACACAGATCAGCGAGCATCGCCCTTTATATAAATCAATTGGTTAACCCAGCAATTAGTCAAATAAAAACCAGCTTCCCAGCGGACAGCCTGCGCACAGTAATTGGTGATGTTTGCTCCAGTAAACATGTCACTGGATATAGGGATAGATCTACTAAAGCAGAAGAGGTTTTATTCATTTTCTATTTACCTCCCTCTCTCATTTGCTAATGGGAATCAGCCGTACATTTCATGTTAAGAATGTTAGGATCTACGTTTTAAACAGCAGTGACAAGAAATTGGTGATTTGGGGAATCTACATGCAGCATGTTTTAGACATGTGATCTGCCACAGAGAGCTTGTGCATGCAAACAGATTAATAAAGGTAAGCAGGGAGACACTTACTAGTCTGCATTACAGTATAGCATTATGTAACTAATAGATGTGTGTTGTAATGTGATATAGAAAAACGGTTAGAAATGTGATGCTTATTCAGTCTGCTATATGTACAGCTCACACTTGTCTATAGACAAATGTCTATACGTTGTCCCAAGTTAGACTAAAGTTGTACTAAATATCCTGTAACAACAGGATTAGGGCTATCACCTTCTAATAGGAAAAATACCAGTCATACTATTGCTTCCTGAGGGTAAAATATTGGCTGGTAGCAACTCTAACTGCTACCATAGGTAATTAAAGGTTAACCCCATTTAACAATCTAACCTTTCTCTCATTCTCTCGTGTACTCCTGTGTTTCTTGGTATACTTTTTCTTGAGCATTGGGCTTGATAGTGCTCATGTTAGGGTATGTAAGATAGCATCAGGGGTTTCTTTTGGGGCGCACAGGGATCAACACGCAGTGGATGCCAGGGCGTAACACCCAGAGAGTGTCAGGACAGAGCCGGATTTCCAATTAGTCAGAGGAGGCACCTGCCTATGGGCAGCTATTCTGCTAGGGTCGATGGTCAGGGAGATTAAAAGCTCTTCCCTCAGAAGGCCTCTCTCTGTTATCTGCTCACCCTGTTGCCCCCCGCCACAAGAAAGAGATCAGTCTGTGTCAGATTACTTCCCCATCTGTTTCCCACAGGCTGCCAGATGGAGCCTTACCCCTTTAGTAATGTGTGCTTTGGTGTGATGTGTTTAGGTGATGAATGCTTGGGGGATGAGAACCATGGTGGTTGCCCACACAGTGCGCCTGAACACCTAAGGCCAGCCCTGGATAGCATCAACATGTCACAACAAATATAAATTTACTTGTTAGTATTGCTTACTTTTTGCAACACTTACTTTAAAACTTTCCTTGTGAGGGTTTCTCCTGGGGACTAGTACTTCCATTTTCTCCCTAGCAACTCTTATGTACCAGCCCCCAATCCACCCTGTCCCTGTCCATTCTGATATCTCTGCATTCAGGACCCAGCACCCAGATTTGCACTCAGGACTCAGTTACAGCAAAATGTATTCACTACCTTCCGATGCTCTCCCATTGGTTCTGAGTCTTTAAAACCCAGCCAATGGGAATCAGGACCAGGGCCAATCATAAGTCACTCTTTTTCATTTGTAATTCCAGCCCAGGAACTTGATGGGAAGTGTCCAGCCTGTGCCATTTGTTTTTTTCTACTATGTAATTCGGTTTGTATTTACTATGCTGCAGCTTTTTTGGGCAGCTGCTTTCACTCATACTGTGGTCCAGTATTGGAGCTTACAATGAATTATACAAAACATTAAACAAAAATATAAGAGACAATTTTGTCCAGAAAAGATGTAATTTAACTCTTATGTTTATATCTTCATAAGAAATAAATTGGCAGACTAGAATCAAAAAGGAACTAGATTTGCAAACCTTTTATTTTGCTTTGTCTTAAAGTGATGATAACCCCCAAATTAGCTATCATATGTTTGTGAACTACATATCCCATAAAGCTAAGACAGTAATCGTATCTGTAGTGCCAATGTTAGCCATCACTGGCTTGGTGATACAGAAAAATAGACATCCATTTTTAAGATATAGATCTATCTTCTCCAGTTGAGAAGAGAGATTCCTCCTTCTGTCAATATTGAGTTTCCACCCAAAACATGACATCATTGCCAGTGTCTAACTTCAGTAGCATTTAGTATCACTAGGTAACAAGGGAGTGAGGACCATCCTTCTCACTTACACATCCCTAGACAACCTAACTAAAGTATAAGTGGGTGGTGATTAGGGGCAAATCCAAAGGCCTTCAGCGGGTAACATACCCAAACTTGCCTTCCATGCCCATGTCTTTCATGTGTTCTGCCCATAGTGGCAATTGAAGATATGATAATGTCCTACCTGTGATGAAAGAATTAACGGCAATAGTCGTTTTCATGGTGAAAACACTATACGCAGATTTTTAGTCAGATATGGGCTGGTGATTGATACATGGTAGGATGGAGTCAATTTCAAGTGAAAAAGTGCATAGTGGTTACTAGATGAGTTGACTTCCTACACTTACATAAACACTACTTTCACTAATACATCACTGGTAATACAGGTTAATGTACAGCAATCAACATATCACGATCACAGTATGTAACCTTACTGTCATGATAGATAAAGCACAACGGCAAATGTGATCTGCTCTAATCATTAATTACAAATATTTTAAACATTTTCTATTTCATGTCATTAGCCAAATCTACTACCTTTGGGAAAACAAACAAACAAATGATTATTTGTAATAATGCACAGTAACAAATAAAATAGTACATTTTGCCAAGAAAAGATAAATAGATGTGTCTGTCCCTGTCTTATACTCCAGACAGCAGCAGACTCCTCTGTCTCTGTTAGTGCCCATGCCACACAAAACAAGCACCATGATTAGTTGCTATCGGCAAGGCTCCTGCATGACCGAGGCATGCCATCCATCATGATGTTAGCGGCTAGCAGAATCTTACAGTATTTTACTAGCAGTGTGTACCAACCATGGCCAGGCACCTTTTCTGACCTAAAATCACCCGCATGTTGTTCAGCATTGCTAAATTGTAACATTTCACAAAACAAATTTATTGAAAGATGAAAAAGACCCTGGTGCGACATTTCCTTGTAACATATTTTTGATAATTCTGACTTTCACCCAACACGCTTTCCAATTCACTATGCCAGTTGTATCTCCTGAGAATTGCAAATGTTAAAAAAATTTAACATTTTTGTGAAACAAATTAGGAGAACTGGTTAGACAAAAAGTGTTTGTTAGGCACAAGAAATGTAACATTAGAACGTTTGAGAGGTAATCACCTAGGACAGTGATGGCAAACGCCTTTGTGCCCAAGTGCCCATTTTTATGCAATAAGCCAAGTTAACAAGCTCAAAGTGCCATTTCTCCCTATATTATGACCCGTCTGACATTTTTGTTCCAGACGCTCTTCTATTTGGTTTCTCTTTTTCAATGCTTCCTCTTTTCTCTATATGCTTCACATCACTCCATATAAGATAATGGTGAAAATGCATTTAGATGCCAAGTGCCACCTGGCGGACTCCTGAGTGCCGAAAGTGGCACCTGTGCCATAGGTTTGCCATCACTGACCAAGGATATGGGGTATGGCTATGTCCATACAGGAGGGGAAAACATAATGCATCTGTTGGTGAGAAGGAAAGGCTACTGATACAGTTTGTAACCCACTCTGTAAATCTTTGCCCTCTGTCATGTAGCTGAGGCTTTGCTTGTCCATCACTATCTCCCATCATTCTAAAATTAGAGACACAAGGGTGGTACAGTATAACTTTTGTCCGTATATAGTTAGCCAGACATCGATGCAGTATAAATTAGTTATCAGTACTTAGATACACATGGTATAATATGGTTTACCTAACACTGTACAGCTACCCAGATTGTACAGGATAATTTCAGTACACATGAAGCTCTTGTCAGTATAGATGCAGCCAGCTGTTGATGGTGGTACGATATAGCACCTAATAGTGTGTTGTTAGTATAGCATAGCTCTAATTTGCATATAGTCACACAAACAAGAGGTACAGCATAGCATACATTTTGGCCAGACACAGACATGATACGCAATAGCTCCCAAAAGTATACAGTTACCCAGACACAGACATGGTAGAGCAAAGCTCTCAACAGTATATAACGAAAGGCAGACACCAGCTACCATTAGTATCTAATGACACTGACACTTGCAAATCTTCCATCAGTATAGAGAAAGCCAGACACACGTGGTACAGCATAGCTCACATCATAGTGTTCCACAGCAATAAAACTCACAGAAACGAGCAGTGTGCAAGCAGGGTTGCCAGTCAGTCTGTATTTTACTGGCAGGCTGGTAAAGCACATACAGTCACAGTATCACATACAAAGAGTCACTGTCACTATGGGGTCCAGGTGACACAGGACCCTAAGCACCTGAGATGGTATTAAGGAATTCCATTGTAAATATGGAGATACAGGGCCTGGTGCAGGGTAACCACACTCCCCTGAGGGCTTGACACACCAGGTTTGTGAGGCCATATACCAGTGTCCTGTGGTAGTAGAAAATTAAAGGACAGAAACTGCAGATACCCTGCAGACATCCTGGAGGTGGCGTGACACTTAGAGCTGCTGACAGGATAAGCAGGATGCTGCAGGCCATGCGAAGCAGAGTAAATAAAAAAGACAGAACACAACAACAGGATACGGGGTGCTAGACTAAAAGGACAAAGAATGGACAGGACTATATCAGGACCGGACAGGAGCAAGAGGATTACAGGTCACAGGGCTAAACAAAGGGCAAGGCAATAGAACTAAAGGAGACATGCAAAACCACAAACATAAACACAGGACTAGCCCAGAATGCTAGGATGGTAAATGGTGAGGGTTTAGTTGCACCAAATGGCCATGAGAAAAGCTTGCCATCAGTGTCAAGTTACCTTACATCCGCAAGTTCCTATTACTATCCCTAACTAATAACTATACTGAGAAAAGAAAACAGACATCAAGATAAATGATATACCTGTAACAGGGAATGAAACAAACAGAAGAAAATGGTAGGGCACATTTATATCGAAGCAGAGTAACAAGGTAGCAAAGAAAACCAGAAATGGATCAGAAAAAGAGAATAAATCAAGAAACAAAACACTACAAAAAATGAGCAAGAGCAAGGATAAATAATAAACAAAGGAAACAAGGCAGCATGGGACAGAGAAGCCCTCTAATAGGACAAAGGACAGGTAAGCCCTCTAATAGGACACAGGACAGGTAAGCCCTATAAAAGGCCACAGGATAAAGAAGTCCTTTAACAGGGCACAGGAAAAAGAAGCCCTCTGATCCGTCACAGGACAAGGAAGCCCTCTGACACGGCACGGGACAAAGAAGCCCTCTGACACAGCACAGGACAAGGAAGCCCTCTGACATGGCACAGGACAAGGAACCCTTCTAACAGAGCACAGGGCAGTAATACAAAAAAGGTGCACGTGATAGCAGAAAGCATAACCAAAAAAGAAAGCCAAGACTCATACAGTCATATACACAGTCAGTTACACAAACAGTCACACAACACATGATACCAATAGCTCTAACTAACTTTGAAGTGTACAGCACCAGTGGGGGTAAGGGGCACCTGATTGGATGATCTGCACCTGAGAGAGACCTGCTCTCCTATCCCACTGAAGTTGTGAGGTTGTGCCCAGTAGTGTTTGTGCACCCCCCAATACTTTGGGGGGGGGGATGCACGCTGTCATCACTGGTGCTGTCCATGTGATCAACAACTGCTCTCCCCCCCCAAAAAAACATTCCCAACTCAGGAGTATTCCCTAGTTGCCCCCAGAACCAATACCCTAGGCACATGCCTTATTTGCCTATTGGTTCCACAGGCTCTGGGTATAGGCAACTGACCCTTTTGACCTAATTTCTGGAGAGGAATAAGATAATAATAAAGCATGCGAGTGGTACATATGTCAACCATACATGTCCCATGATTTCGCCTTGTTTTTCATTATAGAAAATTCTGGGCATGTTCAGTTTGAGCTAAAAAAATTCAAAAGATAAATGAGTGGACAAACTTCGGGAGTCTGCAGGAGACGAATATAGACATGTTGGTTGTGCTGACGAATGCGCCTTTTTATAAAATGTCTGACACTTGCAGTGTGGGAGTTTTTATACATAACCACCTAAATGCAGCCTGCTCCACCAAGTACATAAGAAGAATTTAATTCAGTGTTGGCATCAGACAAAATGATTTTCTACTTATAAGAAACTCATATTTGGTTCTAGCATGACAGAATTCATTCTATGCAGTTAGTTACACACACTGAGGTGATAAGTTAAGAGTTTATTTTTTTCTGAGAGTTTTGTGACTGCAAGGTAGGGAAAAAATATCAATCAAAATGTAATTTTGCAGGTTCATTAGAGAGGTGGATGCAGGAAAGATTTACCTAAAATTCTTTCCTAGGCTCACATCATGGTATCACGGCAATTGAATCAATCAGTGGTGGACAGCATTCATTTGCAAGCCATTTACAAACAGCAACCAGAGATGACATGCTAATATACAAATGATTGAGTTCTCTAGCTTACCCAGCGCTAGATGCTCATTAGGCTGTGAGTTTAATTTCTCAGAAACACTGCCTCTCTCCAGCTATAAAATGGTTTGGCCCTCTGTGTATATCAGCACAGCTGAACTACTCTGCTAGCATGGTATCTCTTATTCTTACTGTTATTATACCTCAAGGATCAAAAAGATGTACATTTATTTAAGGATAATAAATACTTTAGAAAAGAGAGTTTCTGACTTTGTTTTATTATTGTTTTTTTTTTTATCTCTGTCTGAAGTACCGTGGGCATGGTCTCAAACTGCTAAGGTTGGTGGCAGTGGCGTTGCTAGGAGGAGGCTAATGGGGCTGAAACATCAGGGTTTTGAGGCTAAAAGAGTGTAAGTAATGTCCATGCAGGAGTGTGACAGCCCAGGGATACAGGCAAAGCTGTTTGAGGAATTTCTCAACTAGCCAGACCCTCATTACAGATTTGTGCATAGTCATACCTGATCATCACAGACTAATCTACTTACTGTCACCTTTTGCCGCACTCTTTTATGAACCAGAATGACAAGAGTTCGAAGTAACAGTGCCTGACTCACTGCAGCATGCGGTCCGCATGGCAGAAGGATAAGGGGGTCAATGGTTAAGCCCTATATGCCCAAACTGGAGAAGGGTTTCAGGTCTGTGATTCTGTGGAAGAGTTCAGGGATGTTAGGGGAGAGGGTTCCGTGATGTTTGAAGAGAGAGTGTGTCACCACCTTAACACCATGAATTAATTACAATTGCCCAAGAAGAAAGATAAAATGTAGAAGCGATTGGCATTCTGTGATGCTGGGAAGGGAAGAGTCCTCTGGTGCTAGGAGGACTTTGGCTACTCTGAAAATATTATAACACATTGATGGCCAGGGCTAGTAGAACTTCCCCCCTGTGATGAATGGGGCTGGAGCCACCCACATAGTTCCAAGCCCCTATAAAATACATTGGGAGCTTAACAATAACCTGGACGGGCAGCTGCCCAAATGGCTCACAGCCACCGTACCATATATCAGGGGCTAGGCAAATTCCTCTGGATCCACTCTAATAATGATATTTCCCAAACCATAAAAATAAATAACACCTGGTCTACGGGCTGCCCAAAATACCCCCAGACTTCCTATTAAAAACTATCTAACCCCCACGGGTGTAGAGGCCACACAAAGGCCCCCAAACCCAATAATGTAAAATAAAATACTTCCCTACCTATCTCTCCCACCTCTACCTTGCCCAGGGGCATAAGTCACCTGTAAAAAACAAAACAAAACACCATTTGGGTGTCAGTTGGGTTGGCAGTGAAATGCACACTGCACACCATTCTGAATTGTGTCCTGCAAATAAAATATTACCTGTTCCTGAAGTTCAGCAACGATCCGCGTTCCCTAGAGTACTGATCTCTGGTTCAGGGAAAGGAACCAACCAACAAAATAAAGTCCACTTGTTCTTAGAAAAAAAATAGCTCCAGCAAAAACAAACAAAAAACAAAATGCTTGGGCCCTTTCTTAAGCATGCGTCTTCAGCTCAGGGTAGATGCATAATGAAATCCCTGCTCAGAGATTGTGTATTTTTTTTAAAACCATACAATGGTGAAGGTGGGTTTTTAAGGCTTCTGATTGGCTCTAGACCCATTTCTTTGAAATTAGGGGAAGGGGATAAGTGAACCATTTACATGGCTTCCAGTTCTGTTTTTCATTGTGCTATTGTGCTGATTCCAACCCCCATTTACCAGCCGTGGTAGCCCCTAATTGTAATTTAATCTTTTTATTATTCATTTTTTAATGTTTTAATTTCACTTCTCCAGATTAGATCTGGAGAACTGAAATGCCTGAAATATGACTATATTAGCCGAATTAGGAGCGTGTTCAGGCGTGATTGGAGCATACTGGGTAGCCAAAAACCTATTATCTACATGGTGAAAATGTTCCGATCTGAACACCTCCAATGCTTCTGTTGCCGCTTGTCACGAACTACTGAATCGGAATGATCTGAGGGATATTGAGTTGCCGCATTTCTGCGATTCGTTACTCCCAGACCTGAATCAAATTCGGGACATATATGAATATACACACAATAAGTATGCAAATGTTGCGTAATAACAGTTTTGCTAAATGTTACTCTGGGCTATAGTCCAAGATCTTTCATGAACCTAGCAATGACATTGGTTCTACAAGACAGGTCTCTAAATCAGCTGCTACAGAGCAATAGCATAAGTTTAAATGTGTAACATATTTTATATTTTCTCCAAGAAAAATTGCAATATGATCTTTCTAGTAATATATATATTTATAATTAAATAAATCACTGTCTAATGTATAAAGACAGGCTTGCTCCCAAATAATGTGTCTGAAAAGTCTGAGAAGGGATATCTAACAGGTATCAGGTAGACGAGTTTTTTTCTTTTCAGGTTTTGATACTCTCCAGGTATTAGAACAGAAATTAAACTGAATAAGAGATATTGATTTCTCTTTGCTTATATAGCTCTATCAGGAGGTTGACATGTTGTTTAGAATCTTGTGATAGATGCAGGAGGATTTTACCCTTCTGACCAAAGATTAAAAACAACATGTCCGCCTACCAGATAGAGTTCTACAAAAAAGATGGCTTAACAAGATACTTTATTTGTATTATTTTGTATTATTTTGTATTATTTTGTTAAAGCATTTCAACTGGGCCCTTTAATTTGGCTACTCAGGGATCACCATCCCCTATTTAAGTGCTCACATTTCACCACTCATCTCACTGAAGTAGTAGTCACTATCCTCATCATAGTCAGTACAATTTCATAATGACTTCAGCTACAGCAGAAAGTAAAACTATTTTAAAAAATCAATTTGTGCCATTTTGTTTTTTTTCCTAGCCTATAGATTCCTCAAGCCAAGTTTCTCCAATCCCAATATGGTTAAAGATTGACCCCAAATTGTCGGAAAATGACAATTTTGGGCCTAAATCCACAGTTTGGCTGCAAGTCTTGATTTGACCCCATTCCAGGCCAGATGGGGCATATTAGGTAGACCCCTTGATGTAATGTTTAAATTAAACATCACTTATGTTATTGCTGAAGTTGTCCTTTAAGAATACATATTTAAATACAAAATTGGTTTCTAAAGCTAATATTTCGGTTCATTTAGTAAATGCTATCACTGTTTTTGAGCTTCATAGTACATAGCAGAAATAATATTTATTTGATTCTGGAGTAGCATGATAAATAAAGCCTTTAGACATAAAGATTTAAAATCTACTTACCCTTTGCTCTTGAGTTGCCACAAAGGTTTGGAATCCAGGAGCCACACCAAACCCCAGCTCTTGGATAAATGGGGGCTCAGACTGACTGTGTATTTGGACTTTAACCCCTGCTTCAAAAGTAGTATCTTCTGCAGAGAGAGAGGGAATGACAGGATGACATAAGTGAAAGCTGTTCTCATGTATTTAAAGAGATATAGATAATTTTCGATTTTTACATTAAAGGATAACTGGACCAAAATATTAAATGATGTTTAATTGAAAGATTGTATGAAGTGTAAATGATTTATAGGGAAAGTCTTTAATGAATGAATACAAATAAATTTCCTTATTGAGCCTTCTTTACACCATATCGTTCTCTCAGGGGGCAGACATCTTGTTTAGAATCTTGGGTCAGATCTTCACTCACTGTTTTCACTTCACTATTTGTATTGTTTCATTAAAGCATTTCTATATAAAATGACTACACTTGATGCAATCCTTTAATTAAAAACAACTTATTTCTTGCTCCAGTTCTCCTTCAATGTAACTTTATAAGTGGAATATAAAAGGCACATATGTGTAGACAATCTAGTTTAAAAACACTAGATGATTTACATAGGAATATTCCACAAAAACATGCAATCAAATACTAAAGCTGAGATGAGTTTTCTAGATTTAGGAGTCTTTGGTCCTTTTTGGTTTTAGTAATTTGGGAGCATGTGAACCAGTGGATGTTTTATAACCACAGAGGTTATCTGTCTTGTCTATAGCTGGCTAATTCAAATTTCTATGGAACTCTATGGAAAAAGGAGTTGGTTGATTTAAATCTCTCTCATGTTAGTAGGTACAGAGGCATTCTGAGATTGCCCCCCCCCCCCCCCCCCCCTCAAAAAATGCTGCAGAACAGTCATTTTGGATTAGGGCAGCCCAGTGAACATGACATTCTGGGTTGGGAGCTGCAGAGGACAACTGTGCAAAATGGTGTCCTGGAGAATAAACAGGACTATGAACTGAGGAAAGCTTCTTCATATTTTCAATTCACTTGATTGAGATTAAACCCTAAATGTAGCTGTTCATATTCCAATAAAATGCAAGATGATTGTAAAAAGATGGCTATGAGTCCTACAAATATTTCTGTACTGAGGCCCACACTGCATAGTTACACTACAAATCTATCAGTGTAGTTGAGTAAGTATGCTTTCTAGTCAAACATCTTTCAAAGATTTGCACAGACAATGAAAGGGTAAACACATCAAGCTCTTCAGAACTATTCTAAGAGCATGCAAAAGTAATTTACAAAGGTTGAGAGAACCTGGAAGATTGTGCATAACGATTTTTTTTAATCTGCATTTTTTTTAAACTAATAGAATATAATGGAATACAGATCTGTTATTTTGTCATTCATTTTAAATGTCGGTAGTTCTCTTTTCATAAAAAGTTAGGAGAAAAAAGATTTAACAAATTAACAATTATGGAATACACTGCATCAATCTTAATTGCTTGTTAAACCTAATGTCAGAGGTGAATACATTTGGAGAGGGTAAAGTAGTTTATATAAAAGAAATATGAACATTACATGCCAACAATATTGATTTAGCCAGGATATTTTTGCATGTGTGATGCTATTTTGCAGCCTAACAGGCATTGTGGCTGTGCAGTTGTACGTAAAATAATACAAGTATACCATGTATACAGTGCCTTTCTTATATAAAATGGAGAGCAAAAGATGTACAAAATGGTTGCACTTTAAGGTGCTCCTGTGAAAGTGCTGCTCGTCATATCAATTATTTGTGTTTACATAAATATTGGAGTGTGCCCTAATGTGACCATGGGAAGATTGACTTGTCCAAAGCAAAGATTTGGGGGGGATTGTCTATAATGCAAGTATATACATATGAACAAACATACAGTGATGCAATATTAGAGCATGCGTTTGATTGGAATCCTACCCAGGGCCAGCGCCACTGTAAGGCAAACGAGGGCCTGAAGTGATGTATACATAATATCGTTTGTATATGAAATTACGTGTATATTTTGTTGTCCTTGTTTAACCCCTTAAGGACAGAGCCTTTTAAACATTTTTGTCCATTCTGGACAATGGCTATTTTAACATTTCTGTGCTGTTTGTGTTTAGCTGTAATTTTCTTCTTTGTCGTTTGCTGTACCCACACAAATTATATATTGGTTTTATCGGGACAAGAAGGGCTTTCTGTGGATGCCATCATTTTGATCATATCCTATAATATTATATAAAAAAATAAAATAAAATATGGTAAAAAAAAACAAAACGTATTTCCTGACTTTTTTTTGAAACATCTTCTCCTCATCGACAAAAACAAACAAAAACAACCTGCTAAATAGATTCTACTATGTCTTCTGAGTACAGGGATACCACCCATGCATAGCTTTGTTGGGTTGTTTGGGGGCTTAAAGGCCACATTTGGGAGGTGCAGTTTTTGGTTTTCCAACTTGAAATTTTGACATGGAGACAGATAGCACCCAGGTCCCATTTGGGACATATTTGAAGCTAGCCAGTGTATTTTACCCCATCAACCCATATATTTTCTAAAAGTAGACACCCTTGGCTATTTCAAATGGTGGTATTTTAACACTTTCTATGCACTAATTCTGCCACCAGTCTTTGTCAAAGTTTGTGGTAGTAATTATTTTGTGGGGGGTTTTCACAAACATTGTACTTCAGACATGAATTCACAGATTTTGGTATGTGTCACTGCCAAATAACAATCCAATATGTGTTCAGCAACTTCTCCTGAGTACAGGAATACCACCCATGCATAGGTTTGTCTGCTTGTTTGGAGGTTAAAGGGCGACATTTGAGAGGTGCGCTTTTTGGTTTTCCAACTTAAAATTTTGACATGCAGACAACCTGCGCTGTAGCGGATGGCACCAGGCAACCCTACAAAAATACTGTATAAAGCTGCATCCTTGTATCTGCTGTATTTTCTGTATATTAAAGCCTTCCATTGTTTAGTTATGTCAGCCACCCAGTCTGACTACCTTGCTTCTGGCTCCAGATTAAAGTGGCTAGATACTGCTTTACTGGTGATGTGTTTAAGTTTTCTATTGTTTAATCAAGTGTTATCTGATTGCAGTTTGGTGTATATAAGTCTGTGTTGTTTGTCAAATAAAGGAGTTCAATCTTGCTGTAAAAGGCTTGTCAGTTATGCTCCTGAAACTGTGTGTCGTCCAGTTATTGGGATTGCAGTTGGGATATTGCTGTATTTGACCTGCTGGAAACCCTGCCTTTGGATTTACTATTTACTTGTTCCTGAGTCTCACTTGGATTATAAGCGGAGATAACCTGGGTAATATTGCATCTCTGCTACATTGGTTGGCAGCGCTGGTATCCAGACTCACAGAGGAACAAGCCTAAATGGAGTACGGATGGAGATTGATTTTGCCACACTAAAACGCTCCACGCTAAAAGACCTTCTGGAGGCAAAGGGTATACAAGCCAGCAATAAGACAAAAGCGGCACTTATCACTGAACTGATGGCGGAGTACCGAATGGAAGGCGATTCGGTTACCGAACAGGGGAATTCGGGAGAAACACCGGAACAAAGGGAGTTCCAGAGGCAGGTACAATTTCGGCTGTCTTTCTATGGGGAACACCCTCCAACAGAGATTGTTTCCAAAACAATAACGGAGGTCCAGGAATTTATACTGAGGAGTCAAACAGCGGCCCCAGAACGCAGCTCTGCAGTAAATATGCCACATGAAGGTAAGCCGAAAATACCGTACCAGGCTTTTAAAACATATGTGGAGGCAGAGGAAGATATAGACGCTTTCCTGCAAGATTTCGAGAGACTGTGTGCACTGCATAGAATCAGCACAGAGGACTGGGTACCTATTTTGGCAGGGAGGTTAACTGGGAGGGCAGCTGAGGCATATCGGACTGTACCGAATGATGAAATACGGAATTACCACAAAGTGAAAGAAATTATATTGGCCAGGTTTGCTATAACACCAGAAGCATACCGGCGGAGATTCAGGGATTTAAAGAAGGTGGAGAAAGACTCACATGCTGAGTGGGCATGCAGACTGCAACGAGCAGTCTTGGGGTGGGTGCAAGCGAGCAAGGCACGGTCTATGGAGGATGTATTGCAAATGGTATTGCTGGAGCAATTTTATGAAGGAGTAACCAGCGAGGTACAGGAGTGGGTAAGAGACAGAAACCCTACCTCCCATACCGAAGCAGCCAGGAAGGCGGACGAGTACCTGGATGCACGCAGGCAGCAAAAACCTGCAGCTCCAAAAGTACCTTTTAAAACCTTTGGGGGAAATAACTACACGCCAGCTCTACCAAGGTCACTGCCACCACCACCGAGAGCCGCCGCAGCCCATCACTACCAGGACATCGTGGCCACACCGTATGGTTCAGCAGTTCCCATCACAACAGTAGAGCAGTGGGAGGTACTGCACGAGGCAGATCCCGTCCAGGCTAACGCAGACAACCGACAGCATCACAGGCAGACCGTGTATCTGGAGGGTAAAGCGGTTCAGGGGCTACGTGACTCAGGAGCCACCATCACCCTGGTAAAAAGTCACCTGGTCTCAGACCAAGCTAAACTTAATAAGACTGTGGCCGTCAGGGTAGCCGGGGGAGCAGTATACCGGCTACCCACAGCAAGGGTACATTTGCATTGGGGAGCGGGGGCAGGGCATGTGGAGGTGGGGTTGATGCCGCAGTTACCGGCGGAGGTTTTATTGGGGAACGATCTGGTGAGGCTCACATCTGCTTTTGAGCCCCAGACCCCCACCACAGGAGAAGCTCACCCTGTGGTCACTCGACAACAGGCCCGCACCCATGACTACAACACACTCCCGGAGGTTCAGGTAAGAGATCCTTCCCCTTCCCCTGACTGTGTCCCCTGGGCCCCTCCTAACGAATTTGCAGCTGAGGTAGTGACTGACCCCACCTTGCAGGTGTATAGGGACAAGGTGACAGCAGACACGCCTGGGGGGGAGGGCGAAAGGTTTATTTGGGACAACCAGCTGTTATATCGGGAGACGGATAAGCAGGTATCCGGGTCAGACCCGATTGTGATGAGGCAGTTAGTGGTACCTCAGCGGTACCGGGCGGAGTTACTACGGATAGCCCATGACATTCCGCTATCTGGACATTTAGGGGTCAGCAGGACCCGATACAGGTTAACCCAAAGTTTCTTTTGGCCGGGAATTAGCCAGGAGGTGCGCAGGTATTGCAACACGTGCGATACCTGTCAATGGGTGGGGAAAAGGGGGGACCGGCGCAAGGCCAAGTTACATCCCCTCCCCATAATCGAGGAACCCTTTAGCAGGGTAGCAGTTGACCTAATAGGACCCCTCAACAAAGCAAGCCCGTCAGGTAAAAGATTTATCCTGACAGTAGTAGATTATGCCACCAGATATCCAGAGGCGGTGGCCCTGACGAATATACAGGCTGAGACAGTAGCCGAAGCCCTGATGAAGATATTCTCCCGGGTGGGACTCCCCAGGGAGATTGTCTCCGATCAGGGCACCCAGTTCACCGCCGAAGTCACGCAGCGCCTCTGGAAGTTTTGTGACATTAAGCCGGTCATTAGTTCCCCTTACCACCCCCAGACGAATGGGCTCTGCGAACGTTTCAACGGTACATTGAAACAAATGCTCCGAACCTTCGCAGAGACCCACAAGGACTGGGAGAAGTTCCTGCCACACCTCCTCTTTGCTTACCGGGAGGTGCCGCAGGAATCCACTGGGTTCTCCCCATTTGAACTATTGTTTGGCCGCAGGGTACGAGGGCCTTTAGATTTGATCAGAGAGCATTGGGAGGGAGAACGGAGCACTGACGGCACCCCCATCATACCCTATGTGTTGGCATTCCGAGACCGCCTTGAGGCCTTAACTCAGACGGTACGCGAGAATTTGCAGGCGGCTCAGACACGCCAACGCACATGGTATGATCGGGGCGCCAGGGACCATAGCTTTCAGGTCGGGCAGAAGGTGTTAATCTTAAAACCTGTCCGACACGATAAGCTGCAGGCCGCTTGGCAGGGCCCTTATAAGGTGGTGGAACAACGGTGTGACACCACTTATATAATCGGCTCGTGCGTTGGTACTGGGGGGCGACCCATGCTCCATGTGAACATGATGAAGCCCTACCAGGAGCGCTCGGAGGAAGTGACCGCTATATGTGCGCCTAACTCCGAGGAGTTTGACAGTTTACCTCTCCCGGATCTGCTGGGAGAGGGTCAGTTATCCGGGGACTTAGGGGAGGTCACCCTGGGGGATCGGTTGAGCCCACAGGAGCGGAGCGAGGTACAACAGCTGTTGAGGGAGAAGCACGATATCTTCTCTAATGTACCTGGTTACACTCCTCTGGCCACTCACCGAGTAGACACCCCAGGGAAACTTCCCATGCGTCAGACCCCGTACCGCATCCCAGAAGTGGTACGGGCGAACATGCGCAAGGAGATAGATGAGATGCTCCAGCTGGGGGTGATTGAGCCCTCTGACAGCCCCTGGGCATCTCCGGTAGTGCTAGTGCCAAAGCGGGACGGCACGACCCGGTTTTGTGTAGACTACCGGAGATTAAATGAGAAGACGGTATCGGACGCCTATCCTATGCCCAGGATAGACGAACTCCTGGATCGGATGGCGAGGGGGCACTATCTCACCACAATTGACTTGTGTAAAGGGTATTGGCAAATACCCTTGGCACAAGACGCCATCCCTAAGTCGGCCTTTGTCGCCCCATTCGGCTTGTACCAATTTAAGGTCATGCCGTTTGGGATGAAAAACGCCCCGGCTACTTTTCAGCGGATGGTGGACCGCCTCCTAGATGGGTTCCAGGATTATACCTGCGCATACCTCGACGATATTGCCATTTTCAGCAATACCTGGCAGGAACACCTGACCCATATAGGAGCGGTCCTAGACAGGATTAGGGCCGCTGGTTTAACGCTGAAACCAGCCAAATGCAGCATAGGAATGGCTGAAGTACAGTACCTAGGTCATCGGGTAGGATGTGGCAAGCAAAAGCCGGAACCAGCCAAAGTAGAGGCTGTAGCTCAATGGCCCACCCCTAGGACTAAGACCCAGGTGTTAGCGTTCTTAGGAACGGCCGGATACTACCGCAAATTTGTCCCGAATTACAGTGCCCTGGCCAAACCTCTCACCGACTTGACACGTAAAAACCTACCCCGCCAAGTAACCTGGACCCCGGAGTGTGAACAGGCATTTCAGTTGTTAAAAGATGCATTGACAAATGCCCCTGTCTTGGCAGCTCCCAATCCAACTAAACGTTTTCTTGTCCACACAGACGCTTCTATGTTTGGATTGGGAGCAGTATTAAGCCAAGTCGGGGCCGATGGCGGAGAACATCCGTGGCTTACATCAGCCGGAAACTGTTACCTCGAGAAGTAAGCTACGCCGCCATCGAGAAAGAATGCCTGGCTGTGGTGTGGGCCCTGAAGAAATTACAGCCATATTTGTACGGACAAGCTTTTTCCCTGTTCACGGATCACAACCCGTTAGTATGGCTAAACCGGGTGGCTGGGGACAATGCCCGGCTGCTGCGCTGGAGTCTGGCGCTGCAGCCCTTTGACTTTAATATCCAGTACCGCCCGGGTAAACAGAATGGAAATGCTGATGGGTTGTCTCGGCAAACGGACCTAGAGAAATGATCCGTGAGCCTCCCCGGACATCCCCAAGCCGATCCGTGTTGGATCAGACTGTGTATGCCGGCTTGTGGGCAAGGGGGAGCAGTGTAGCGGATGGCACCAGGCAACCCTACAAAAATACTGTATAAAGCTGCATCCGTGTATCTGCTGTATTTTCTGTGTATTAAAGCCTTCCATTGTTTAGTTATGTCAGCCACCCAGTCTGACTACCTTGCTTCTGGCTCCAGATTAAAGTGGCTAGATACTGCTTTACTGGTGATGTGTTTAAGTTTTCTATTGTTTAATCAAGTGTTATCTGATTGCAGTTTGGTGTATATAAGTCTGTGTTGTTTGTCAAATAAAGGAGTTCAATCTTGCTGTAAAAGGCTTGTCAGTTATGCTCCTGAAACTGTGTGTCGTCCAGTTATTGGGATTGCTGTTGGGATATTGCTGTATTTGACCTGCTGGAAACCCTGCCTTTGGATTTACTATTTACTTGTTCCTGAGTCTCACTTGGATTATAAGCGGAGATAACATGGGTAATATTGCATCTCTGCTACATGCGCCCATGTCCTATTTGGGACATATTTGAAGTCAGCTAGTGTATTTTACCCCATCAACCCATATATTTATTAAAAGTAGTTGTTTGCGGTAGTCATTTTTTGTGTGGTTTTTATTCACATACATTGTAATTCAGACATGAATTTACAGATTTTGGTATGTTTCACTGCCAAACAACAACCCAATATGTATTCAACAACATCTCCTGAGTACAGGGATACCATCCATGCATAGATTTGTTGGGTTGTTTGGGGGCTAAAAGGCCACATTTTGAAGGTGCGCATTTCCAACTTGGAATTTTGACGTGTAGTCAGCCTGCGCCCCCCAGACAGTGTGTTTTACCCAAAAAAAGCATATATTTTGCAAAAGTAGACACCCTAGGCTATTTTAAATGGTGGTATTTTAACACTTTCCATGCACCAATTCTAACCCCAGCCTTTGTCAAAGTTTGTGGTAGTAATTTTATTGTGTATTTTTTCGGTTTATAGGCTGTCGGCTTATGGAATACATGTAATCCTATTGCTATTCTATAAACCGAACGTTCGGTTTATGGAATAGCAATAGGATTACATGTATTACATAAGCCGACAGCCTATAAACCGAACGTTCGGTTTATAGACTTTCGGCATTTGTAATGAATGTAATAGTAGTACTATTGGCTTTCACTACACGGAGACAGAGTCTCCATTCATAAATTTATGAATGGAGACTCTGTCTCTGTGTAGTGAAAGCCAATAGTACTATTACATGCATTACAAATGCCGAAAGTCTATAAACCGAACGTTATGGGCTTTCTATAAACCGAACTAGAGTTCCCATTCATAAAAATTTATGAATGGGGACTCTGTTTCGGTTTATAGAAAGCTAAGAAGTTGAACAAATGAACGATTGGTTTAATATAAACGAAAATCATTCGTCCATTCGTGCTATAGTATTGGCAATACTATAAACCGAAATAGAGTCGGTTTATAGAATGCCAATAGACTTACATGTGATGTAGAATTATTAAAAATCTTTATTGAAACCTGTATTGAATTATTGTACTAACTCCATTTTAACCTCATATTATGACAGACCCTCCATTTTGTTCACATTACATGACAGAATTTCCTGACAGTATTTAGTATAATGAATAGAGACTATATTCTCTCTCTAAGGACATAACTAGCCCCGGAATTACTGAATCTCCTGTAATTTGCAATATAGTATAATATGAAGGCCATGAGAACACCGGCCAAATGAAATGTTCTATTCATAAAAGAACCTTGCACCCGACCACGAGACTGACATCACTAACTACGCAAAATGATGCCCAAGCCCCCCCTTCCACCGAGTAAGTCTCGTGCTGGGAAAGATGGTGCTTGAGCCATCCGTCCACACCCGTGTCCAGAACAATACCACCTCTCGGTGGGAGGACACCTAGCTAACCACTTAGTTTTTGGGCCAATTAATCATATTGATGGGTGGACATTGACACAGCCACTTAACATTTAACCCAATTAATGATGTTTATTTGTTATTATCTGATATTCAATGATGATGTCATTCTGCCTTTATAAGGGCTTGTAAGCCTGAATTTTGCCAGATGCTAATAAATTTCCTCGAAGTTATTTTAACCTGAACTGCATGTGTCAGTGTGAACTTACTTCTGCGTATACGCAATTTATTCATCTCAGATTTGGACAGGAACAGATAGACTTTTAAACATTTTTGTTTATTTCTAAATTAATCTACATCAATTTGGCGCCCAACGTCGGGCACCGGGCTATGGCCTCTGGCCGGTAAGCCGTCCTAAGGAAGACGCTGTTGGACGGAGGAATCGGGGGGGAAGGAATGGAGACTGATCACCTCTGATTACACGGTAGAGACTTCTGCAGGAGCCACCAGTATGTTCCAGCCCCTTTGATTGACCCGTCCACGTGTCTGTGACTGCTTCCCGGGAGGGCATCAAAGACAGGTAATATCTTGCCCGGTGTTTTGTTACTCATTTGTTTACCTGCATTTAGTCTATCTGTTGCCTGGGTATGTTAGTGGTTTATGTTTAGTTAGTTTTGTTCTTTCCCTCTTTTTGGAAAAAGGGGGGTGGACCCGTGGAAGGTTGCCTGGGGGTCTTCTGTTGCCTGTTTTACCCCTTTTAGGAGTCACGTGGCCCAGACTGTATGGAAAAATGGGGGTGGACCTGTGGAAGTTGTCCTGGGGGGTCCTCGTTGCCTGTTTTCTCTCTTTTCGGTGCTGTCTAGCTAACAGTAGTAAGGAAAAAGAGAGGGTGGGGAATCTGTGGAGGGGTGTAGACTCATTGCTTCCTGGGGATTCCCCCGTGGTGTCACTTTGATAGCCTAGCTAGCTGCCTCATTGTGCACCTTGCTCTGCTTGCAGAGGGTGGTACCCTCCAGTTTCGAAGCGCTGAAGCTGGTGGCATTCCCGAATTTTATTTTTGTGGTGGTGGATTCGAGCAGGCATTGCTGTCTTCCTGCACCACGGGTAGTGAGACTTATGGGTGGGTACATAGGGGCACTACGGGAGTGAGGATAGAGGTGGCCACACTTAGTGGACTGCTGTAACGAGGGAGGCTGGCGGATCTCGGGCCGGTGTTAGTTGTTTTCCGCGGCCGCTGGTAGTGAGATTTACGAAAATCGTTCTCCGAGCGGGGACACTATGAGGTTGAGGGAGGTGGCTTTGGCCACAAGAGTAAAGGAAAGGGATTACTGTTGAATTTATTTGAATTGTGTTGCATGCACTGTATTTCAATTGAAATTTTGTCTTAAATGTTGTCTTAATTGGGAGTCATTCAAACTCCTGGGTCTGTCTCTACTTTCACTTTTTATCTTTATTCTATTTTCTGTATTATTTATATTATTTATTTCTATTTCTCTTTGTGAGGGAAGTGATTGGTCACACACTTCTCACCCCGCTCCAATCCGTGGCTACCACCTAGGGTACACGGATTCAGTGACTGGTCTACGTTTTGGGAAGACGCACTTAGGAGGGACCCACCCTTCCTAGTGGCAGTCGAGCACTGTAGACGTTCTGTTTCATTTTCCTTTACCTATATTTGGGACGCTTTGTATAGGGGGATATGGGACAGGAAGCGAGTAAGCCCAGTAGGGGCTGGCTCGCGTGTGACTTAGTTGAAGATAGAGAGGGTAAAGAGATGGTTAAAAATGTTGAAAAGATTGCTAAAGTGTGTAAAATTGCTGTGCCTTCATGTGGTAGATTACAACCGGAAAGCTGGCGTAGATTACTGACAGAGAAGAAAGGCAAGCTTACAGATAATGATTTATTACGTACTGCTGAAGCATGGTACAGAGTAGCGAAGGCTATTCAGCAGGAAGGTTGGGTTGAAGAAGAAATAAATCATAGAGGTGTAAAACTGTATGTATATCACAAGAATTGTGTTACTGGGGCATCCCCTCAGCCAACGCCCCAAGATGATGCCCAGGGGATGTCCATTCTCAAGGTTCAGTCAGCAACAAGCGATAGCCAGCTGACCATGTTCCCCACTCCCGACCCTCCCAATACCTATCCCGTCACTTCCCCTGTTTGCCCGGTCATGAATTCTGATGGATCTTTATTCTCCCCTTCATCATCCCTAACATTCCCATCATCCTCATCCATCCCTGCACTACCTTCTGTGTCTAATCTAAATGTTACATCCACCATTCCTTCTCTACGCTCTCTCTCTGTTGATAATTCTACCATCCCATCTGCATCCACCCAGTTTACTAACCCCTCCTCCCTTGCTATTGCCAATCCTACTACACCCGCTCCGGCAACTCCTCCTACACCCATATCTACTAATCCTTCTCTGTCTTCTCCGTTACTCACCCCTCCCACAGTCCAGGTTCCCACCTCCTCCCCTAATCCTTACCCAGCTGTCCTGCCCTCCCCTGTTTCCGCCCTAGCCCCCACCCAGTTGGCCTGGCCATACCCCTTACCATACCCCATGTCCTTGCCCTATTCAAATTATCCCTACCCCTTTTTCCAAGCCACTCCTCAGACCCCGGCCATGCCCAGTCCGGCCCAGTCTGCCCCGGATGTGCCCACATCCAACATGGTCGCCACTTCCTCCCTTAACCTTAGACAAATTTGCAGATCAGGCTGCTGGCCTTACTGATATTATACAAGAAAAAGGAGAATCAGTGGAAAGGTTTCATGCAAGACTGTTTCAAATGTTTACAGATTTGTGTTTTGACCTTACTGACAAGATTCATTCACAAATGCTGTCAGGTGCATTTGTCCAAGGTGTAAAAGACTCTATACGCAAGGGAATCATTGCTGCACGCCCTGAATATAAAGTAGTCTCTCTAGATACCTTACTCTTAGTTGCTAGAGGTCTGGAATCTGCCCAGACTCCTAGGAGACCAACCTCAGTTCCCTCCTCAGCTCCTCTCATGGTGTCCCGCTCCACCCCTATCCCAAAAGGCACCAAACCTGAGGATGTAACGTGTTATAATTGTAAGGCCAAAGGACACTACAGAAGTAGTTGCCCAGAACCCAAGAGAGTGCACAAACCAGCATCTGACTCCAAGGCCACAGAAACGGTTCCAATTGTTGAGGAACCAGATGATTAGGAAACTGGCAAGCCTGTGTCATTAACCCCTGTCATGGCAGTGTCTTCAGGGGATACGGGTTGGCCACTTGTCACTGTGACTCTACCCACTGAAGGACGACCTACCACATTTCTTGTTGACACAGGTGCAGCCCGAAGTGTTTTGAGAGAACAAGACTTGCCAGATACATCATTTTTGTCAGATATTGATGTCTCTTGTGTTGGGGTGGATGGCCAACCAAGACACAGTCCTTTAACAACTGCATTACGAGTTGGCAACTACCCTAGCTTGCTTGCTCGTTTTGTAGTATCTTCCACATGCCCAATTAACCTGTTAGGCGCTGATGTCCTCTCACGCCTGCAGGACAAGTTGGACAAGTGGAATTGTCCCCCAGATGGACAAGTGGAATTGTCTACTCCTCTATCCGAATCAGACACCTCAGCCTTGTGCTCCCTACTTCTAATGCTGCATTTAGAAGAACCCCGTGGGGAAGCAAAGGAACAGAGGTCCAATTTTCCTGATATACTAAAAACAAAGGTACCTGCCAAATTATGGTCCTCAGGCCCAGAGGACATAGGTCACCTAAGAGTACCACCTGTGGTGGTAAAGCTCATTCCAGGAGCAAAATTACCAAGGAAACCACAATATCCTTTAAAACCAGCTCAAGCTGCAGCTATTTCAATTCAAATCAAAGCACTCTTGGAGAAGGGTGCTCTTGTAAAATGTGTATCAAAGTGCAACACTCCATTATTTCCTGTGAAGAAGAAAACTCCAAAAGGTGAACCAGAGAAGTACAGAATGGTTCAGGATCTCCGTGCTGTCAATGAAGCAACTGTCCTGGACACCCCTATTGTGCCAAACCCTCACACTCTGCTCTCTGGCGTCCCACCATCTGCAAAATACTTCACAGTCATTGACCTGGCTAATGCCTTCTTCAGTGTTCCACTGGATCCTATTTTCCAATATCTGTTTGCCTTCACTCATGAAATGCAACAGTATACATGGACTGTCATGCCTCAAGGGGCACAAAACTCTCCAAGTCAATTTGCAAAAGCCATGTGCTCCATCCTTGACCCATGGCAAACAGACCATCCAGAGGTTGTACTCCTCCAGTATGTGGATGATTTATTACTCTGTGGAGATGACATACCTACAACTGAAGACTGTTCAATTAGTCTCCTCTGCTATCTGGCAGAACAAGGATGCAAAGCTTCACGTCTCAAGCTGCAATTCTGTCAATCCACAGCACTCTTCCTTGGTCATTGCCTATCTCAAGGTACCAGACATCTCACTCGGGACCGAGTAAGAGCCGTACTGGATATTCCACCTCCAAAGACCTCAAAATCTCTACATGCCTTCTTAGGCCTCATTTCCTATTGCAGAGCATGGATCCCAGAAGCCTCTCTGCTTATGCAACCATTCTATGATGCACTCAAGTCAGACCCATTTTGCCTGACCAATAAAGCACTGGACAATTTTCATACTCTAAAACGTGCCATTGCATCTGCTCCTGCTCTGGGCCTGCCAGACTATACCAAGCCTTTCAAATTATTTGTCTCTGAAAGACAAGGCCATGCTACAGGAGTACTTACCCAAACAAATGATTTAAGAGGCCGCCAGAGGCCTATTGGATTTTTCTCCTGCCAGCTGGATATCGTGGCCAGAGGGACCCCTTCATGTCTTAGAGCTGTTTTTGCTGCAAGGGAACTTATTGAAAGAACTGCAGACCTGGTCCTTGGCCACCCCTTGGTTGTATTGGCCCCTCATGACATCTCTGCCATCATCAACCAAGTTCAGCTCAAGCATGTGTCTCCCGCTAGACACCTACGTTTACAGTGTCATCTCCTGCTGCCTGACAACATTACCATACACAGATGTCAAGTTCTTAATCCATCCACTCTTCTTCCACTCCCTGAGGGGGGTATCCACTATGGGTTTATCATGGATGAAACCTATGTTTTTCTTCTCACTGGGACCATCAAGAGAATGCATCCTGATTTAACCTTTTATAAAGAACAAACACCTCTCTGTGAGGGTCCAGGATATGCCTTCTGTACCACATGGTACAAGCCAAACATCACTCCTGAACCTTGCTATGAAGATGAACTCTACCACTGGGTGGAGGTGAAACTCACTGCCCAAGACTTCTATTGTGATTCTGAAGGCAATAGCATGGTCCTGATCCAACTACCCCCAGAACTCAATTACTTGTACCGTCATTGGGATACTGCTATTCCACATGTCCCTGTTACCAAGTTGAAAAAAAAATCATGGAATGATCTTGGGCCCATGGCAAAATTATGGGCCACCATGGATGAATCAAAGCTACAGGAAAATGGCATTGTCAAGTACCCAACAACTGACCTTCTTGAAGCATGGCCACGCCATTTCCTGGAAAATGAATTCCAAGACCTGGTCATAGTGAATAACTATGACCCAGAGACACCTCATGACTGTTTTGAACAAATGAAAATGGAAACAATACATCTGCCAACTGTACATGAGAATCCATTAACAAATCCTGACTTCACTCTGTTTGTGGATGGTTCAAGGTATGCTGATGAAGAAGGAAAATACCACACAGGATATGCCGTGACCACAACAGATGAAGTTATCAAATCATCATCTCTACCGCCAGAAATGTCTGCACAAGAAGCTGAATTACAAGCCCTGTCTTCAGCATGCAAAATCTCCGAAAGGAAAACGTGCCAACATCTATACAGATTCAAGATATGCCCTGGGTGTGGCACATGACTTCGGCCTCATTTGGAAGACGAGAGGATTTCTTACCACTGCCAGTACACCAGTCAAACACAGCTCTGCAATCAAGGAACTAATGGATGCCCTCCTACTCCCTGAAGAAGTGGCCGTCTTGAAAGTCAAGGCACATGGGAAGTTGGATACAGATGAAGCAAAGGGCAACCATTTGGCTGATCAGGCTGCTAAGCAAGCAGCAAGAAATTTGCAGGAAGTGGATGAAGAAGTGTCCGGTCAAGAAGAAGTTCCTATTTTTACCCTACAGACCGTTCCTACTGATCTAAGAATTTTGCGGGAACAGCAAGCCGCAATTACCCCCGAAGAAATCCAGAAATGGAAGAAGAGAGGGGCTGTCCTAAAGGACGGAATATACTACAACAACTTTAAATTCTGCCTTCCTAAAAATTTATATCCAGCAGTTGTCCAATGGGCACATGGACCTGCACACCTGTCAAAAGACTTGATGGCTGCCCTCATACAGAAGTATTATGAAGCACCCGGAATCACAACATTGATCAGTAACTTCTGTAAGGCCTGTGTTATTTGCGCAAAATGCAATCCAGGAAAGCCGACCAAAGTGCCTTTGAAACACCTGGCTAAGCCCATGTATCCATTCCAGAGAATACAAATTGATCACATACAAATGCCCAAGAGTGGGCCTCATGAGTATGCACTAGTAATAGTGGACATGTTCTCAGGCTGGCCAGAAGCCTACCCAGTGGCCAATATCACTGCCAAGACAACAGCAAAACGTCTACTTACAGATATTGTATGTAGATTTGGACTTCCAGAAGTCATTGAAAGCGACCAGGGCCCAGCCTTTACGGCAACAGTGACTAAAGAAATTTGGACTGCTCTGGGAGTGACCCTAGCCTTTCACACCCCTTACCACCCACAAAGTAGTGGTAAAGTGGAACGCATGAACGGCACCCTAAAAGCCAGAATGTTAAAAATGTCACAAGAAACAAAGATGCCCTGGCCAGAAAGTCTGCCAATAGCTTTATTCAGTGTTAGGCACACACCTAGAGGGAAGCACTCACTATCCCCATATGAGATTCTATTTGGGACTGCACCCAGACTAGGTTGTTATTATCCGCAACAGTTGCAGCTTCAATCTGATGTTTTAGTAGACTATGTAACTGAACTCGAAAGTGCCTTGAACAAAATACATGCCCAAGTTTTCTCTTCAATTCCAGATCTCGATTTGGATACAGGTACTCACAACCTGCTTCCCGGAGATTGGGTTCTAGTCAAGAAATTTGTGCGGAAACACACCCTGGAACCAAGATTTGACGGACCATTCCAGGTTCTCCTGATCACCGCAACCTCCGTCAAATTGGCCGGCAGGCCACATTGGATCCACGCTTCCCATTGTAAGAAAGTTCCTGCCCCAGAGGAAGCCGGTACCACACAACCATGTACCTCTGGTATATTATCTCCTTAATCAGCTTAATTAAAGCCCAACAAGTAGCCATCACCAAAGATGCCAGTGGGTACACCTTCTGGTATAATTCATCATGTACCCGTGTGGCTACTTATACTTTTGATTACTGTGACATCGTAGAATGCCCATTCCCCACGTCACAGATTCAGAATATCTATAGAGATATCCCTCATTCAAAGGACCCCTATGTTTGTGTAGTTGACAAACAATGGGGGCACAATTGTAACCATTGGGGGGCGGCAGGATGGAATGCCGGGCCTGCCTGGGGTTACAAACCAAAAAGTGCTTTATCTAAAGTAGATGATCATGGTAGATCCCTTCTCCAAAGAATGACCCTAAGAAAACCTGGAGGAGGTATACCAATGAAATTAATCCTGAATATTGAGCATCCCAGCCCAACAGATGCAGACCAGTATGTAATGGGAATGTATTGGAAAAAGGTTTCCTATAACAAATTAGGGCATTTCTACCTTAAAGATATGTGCCACTCTTCTGAGTGGCAAGGGACCACCCACATGGTCTCAAATTCATTGAAACCACACATCCAGTCCTTTAAAGACACGATGGCCATTGCAAACCCCACATTTGAAGATACCATGGCCGCTGAAACAGGTTTTAACGATGTTAATCTATGGTTAGAATGGATGAAATATAATGCCAATAAGCATAACAGAACCGCATGCTATGTGTGTGGTGGTGCCCGGCCTCACCTGGGCACCGTGCCTTTAACCTTGCCAGTACATGTAGAAGAATGTGTTTTGAGTCTTTTTGCCTATCATTACGAATTCAACAGGTCCATATGTAAAGCATGGACAGTAGAATATCCCCTTCTAGCCAAGGATTGCAAACCCCCAGATGGTGTTACAGTTTATAAAGGTAATTACACCTGTTATGCTAATTATGATGGGATTGGTCAATTTGTGGGTAACTTCTCTAAAGGGTATTGTGCCACCTACAGAACTGTCTCCATGAACCTTCTACAATTCCATACCAGATCTTTAGGGGATATTTACTGGTTGTGTGGGGATTTACAGCTAAGATCCAGAATGGACAAAGAATGGTGGGGGGAGTGTACTCTGGCCAAAGCCATCATGCCTATACACATTATCTCTGACACACACCCCGACACCCATGAGTCCAAACACACACCAACCAAAGTAAAGCGTGAAGCCCCAGTTAAAGGCAGTTTTGACCCTCATGTTTATATCGATGCCATTGGGGTGCCTAGGGGGGTGCCCAATGAGTTTAAAGCAAGAGATGAAGTTGCTGCAGGGTTTGAATCACTTTTTACCATAGTCACTGCAAACAAGAATTTAAATTGGATAAATTACATTTATTACAACCAACAACGTTTTGTTAAATACACCAGGGATGCCCTCCAGGGCTTAGCCGAACAGCTGCAGGCTACGTCCCAAATGTCCTTCCAGAATAGAATGGCTTTAGACATGATTCTAGCCGAAAAAGGAGGGGTATGTAAAATTTTGCCCGACACCATGACATGTTGTACTTACATTCCAGAAAACACAGGCCCTAATGGTAAAGTTACCTTAGCCATAGAGAAGTTGAATCTCTCTGAAGAGTTAAAAAGGAATTCTGGGATAAAGGATCCCTGGGAGAGATGGTTTGGTTGGATGACAGGATGGCAAAAGGCTTTAATGCATATTGGTATAGCAATACTAATTTTTATTTTTATTTTTGCTCTTCTTGTTTGTTGTGTCCTCCCTTGTCTGAGAAAACTCCTTTTGAAGACTGTAGACCAAGCTGCACCCACTTTCACACATCTCACAGTTGATGACCAAGATTTCCAAGATATTAACTCGCCCTGTATACCGCTACAAACTATCTTTTTTATTGATAAAGTGCAAGAATTCTAGGTAGGCCCAGCTTAGGGACAGCATCTGTCTGTTTGGGAAAGACTACCATGTGGAGATGTGGTGGGCTAGCCACTGCGGGATACCCATGGAGTGAAGCGTTCGAGTGCCCAGCAGACGGATGAGTTAGCCAACTAGGGACAGATGAAGGGACAGGATTGCACTTTGCAATAACACCAAGCTAGCGGCCACGGGGTTTCTGTGCCTTTGGGCTAACATGTCTTCTGATACTAACAAATAAAGATTATCTTTTAGAATCTAACATTTCATAGGGGGGACTGATGTAGAATTATTAAAAATCTTTATTGAAACCTGTATTGAATTATTGTACTAACTCCATTTTAACCTCATATTATGACAGACCCTCCATTTTGTTCACATTACATGACAGAATTTCCTGACAGTATTTAGTATAATGAATAGAGACTGTATTCTCTCTCTAAGGACATAACTAGCCCCGGAATTACTGAATCTCCTGTAATTTGCAACATAGTATAATATGAAGGCCATGAGAACACCGGCCAAATGAAATGTTCTATTCATAAAAGAACCTTGCACCCGACCACGAGACTGACATCACTAACTACGCAAAATGATGCCCAAGCCCCCCCTTCCACCGAGTAAGTCTCGTGCTGGGAAAGATGGTGCTTGAGCCATCCGTCCACACCCGTGTCCAGAACAATACCACCTCTCGGTGGGAGGACACCTAGCTAACCACTTAGTTTTTGGGCCAATTAATCATATTGATGGGTGGACATTGACACAGCCACTTAACATTTAACCCAATTAATGATGTTTATTTGTTATTATCTGATATTCAATGATGATGTCATTCTGCCTTTATAAGGGCTTGTAAGCCTGAATTTTGCCAGATGCTAATAAATTTCCTCGAAGTTATTTTAACCTGAACTGCATGTGTCAGTGTGAACTTACTTCTGCGTATACGCAATTTATTCATCTCAGATTTGGACAGGAACAGATAGACTTTTAAACATTTTTGTTTATTTCTAAATTAATCTACATCACATGCATTCCATAAACCGAAAGTCATTCATTATGTCGGTTTATGGAATGTAGTGTACTATGCTATTGTATTCTATAAACCGACTCTATTTCGGCTTATAGAATGCCAATAGTACTACGAATGGACGAATGAACGAATGATTTTCGTTTATTAACCATTCGTTCATTCGGCTTTCGTGACCATAGCATTTCGGTTATTCGTTTTTCGGACGAATGGACGAAAATGCTATTTTTGCACGATAATGCATTCGCCTGAAAACGAATTCACGTCTAAATAGTACTACTTAACACACCTTATAATAATGCAGAGAGAGGCAATGCAGAGAGAGGAGTCTGAAGAAGAGGAGTCAGAGGAGGAAGGTGGCTTTGAGGAGGTGGAAGACCAAACACAGCAGGCGTCCCAGGGGGCTTGTTGTCACCTTTCGGGGACCCTTGGTGTTGTACGTGGCTGGGTGGAGGAAGAGACCTTCAATGACATCAGTGAGGACAAGGAACATGGCTAGCTTGGTATCCAACCTTGTGCAAATGGGGAGTTTGCGTTTGTGCAAATGGACTGTTTGCAGTTGTTTGCGGTGCGTTAAACGGGGAGTTTGGTCTGTCACTGTGAAGCGGGCGTAACCCTTACACTACCTGATCGATACAACATCATACCTGATGTTTTAAAGCACGTTATTCCAAACAATTTAGGTGATTTATGCCCATTATGGATTAAAACCAGACTCTGCATCAACTATGTAGTTTTCCATGGGAGTTTTGCCATGGATCCCCCTCCGCCATGCCACAGTCCAGGTGTTAGTCCCCTTGAAACAACTTTTCCATCACTATTGTGGCCAGAAAGAGTCCCTGTGGGTTTTAAAATTCGCCTGCCCATTGAAGTCTATGGCGGTTGGCGCGGTTCGCCCGTTCGCGAATATTTGCGGAAATTCGCGTTCGCCGTTCACGAACGGAAAATTTTATGTTCGCGACATCACTAGTCATAATATGTATTTATGTGTGATTGTACAATAAACCAGTGTAAGTACTGTACACATTCAAAATACAGCACACAGCCGTAAACACTTGCATGTGACTTGTGTCTATGTATACTACTTATAGGACATGGAATAACCAATAGTTCTATTTAATCTTTGGCACTCCAGCTGTCCTGAACTACATTCCCCACGATGCTCAGCCATGGACATGCCTGTTTTGGACTACATTATAGTCTGAGCATGATGGGATATGTACATCAGCTGGGTAGAGAATTACGTTATTAAAAATATAAGTAGTGCTTTGAATTAGAATACTGCAACATCACTATATTTAAATTCAATGGACAACTTAAGTTAACCAGGTATTTTTTTTTATTTTTTACTACAAGTGTCTTAAACTGCTGTGTGTAATCTTACACCCTTTGTTTAAAATATTATTTAACACTGCCACATTATGTCTTTTTCATTTTACTTTATACTGCTATCTTATGCTGGTCCACACTGCCTGCCAAAGGGGGAAAAAGATTGGGGGTGGGGAGCACCAAAAAGCACTTTTGCCTGTGTAGCAAAAAATCCTTCCACCGGCCCTGATCCTACCTGCACTACAAAATGGCCCATGGGAAGAGGAAGCTGTAGATCTTCAGTGTCAATGCAAATAATAAAACACTGAAAACACAAAGTTTAGCAAGAAGAAGCTGATAATGATAGATTTTACCACCTGGGCCATACAGTTAGGTTTCATGATCTATGTGTCTCAAGCACAATGCATGCCTATGGTCCCTTTGGCATGTTGAAAAAAATAAACTCAGTAGCATTCTTCTTTCCAAACAAAACATACAGTGCCTTGCAAAAGTATTCACCCCCTTGACTTTTTACCTTTTTTTGGTACATTACAGCCTTAAGTTCAATGTTTTATTAATCTGAATTTTATGTGATGGATCAGAACACAATAGTTTAAGTTGGTGAAGTGAAATGAGAAACATATATACATAAAATGATTTTTTAGAAATAGAAAACAGAAAATTGGCATGTGCGTATGTATTCACCCCCTTTGTTATGAAGCCCATAAAAAGCTCTGGTGCAACCAATTACCTTCAGAAGTCACATAATTAGTGAAATGATGTCCACCTGTGTGCAATCTAAGTGTCACATGATCTGTCATTACGTATACACACCTTTTTTGAAAGGCCCCAGAGGCTGCAACACCTAAGCAAGAGGCACCACTAACCAAACACTGCCATGAAGACCAAGGAAGTAATGGACAATGTTGTCGAGAAGTACAAGTCAGTGTTAGGTTATAAAAAAAATCCAAATATTTGATGATCCCCAGGAGCACCATCAAATCTATCATAACCAAATGGAAAGAACATGGCACATCAGCAAACCTGCCAAGAGAAGGCAGCCCACCAAAACTCACGGACCGGGCAAGGAGGGCATTAATCAGAGAGGCAGCACAGAGACCTAAGGTAACCCTGGAGGAGCTGCAGAGTTCCACAGCAGAGACTGGAGTATCAGTACATAGGACGACAATAGGCCGTACGCTCCATAGAGTTGGGCTTTATGGCAGAGCGGCCAGAAGAAAGCCATTACTTTCAGCAAAAAAAAAAATGGCATGTTTTGAGTTTGCGAAAAGGCATGTGGGAGACTTCCAAAATGTATGGAGGAAGGTGCTCTGGTCTGATGAGACTAGAATTGAACTTTTCGGCCATCAAAGAAAACGCTATGTCTAACACAAACCCAAAACATCACATCACCCAAAGAACACCATCCCCACAGTGAAACATGGTGGTGGCAGCATCATGCTGTGGGCAGCCGGGACTGGGAAACTGGTCAGAGTTGAATGAAAGATGGATGGTGCTAAATACAGGGATATTCTTGAGCAAAACCTGTACCACTCTGCATGATTTGAGGCTAGGATGGAGGTTCACCTTCCAGCAGGACAATGACCCCAAACACACCGCTAAAGCAACACTTGAGTGGTTTAAGGGGAAACACGTAAATGTGTTGGAATGGCCTAGTCAAAGCCCAGACCTCAATCCAATAGAAAATCTGTGGTCAGACTTAAAGATTGCTGTTTACAAGCACAAACCATCCAACTTAAAGGAGCTGGAGCAGTTTTGCAAGAAGGAATGGGCAAAAATCCCAGTGGTGAGATGAGGCAAGCTGATAGAGACGTATCCAAAGTGACTTAGAGCTGTGATTGCGGCAAAAAGTGGCTCTACAAAGTATTGCCTTTAGAGGGGTGAATAGTTATGCACATTGACTTTTTCTGTTATTTTGTCCTATTTGTCTTTGCTTCACAATACTAAAAAAAAAAAATTCTTCAAAGTTGTGGGCATTTTCTGTAAATTAAATGATGAAAATCCTCAAACAATCCATGTTAATTCCAGGTTGTGAGATAACAAAACATGAAAAATGCCAAGGGGGGTGAATACTTTTGCAAGGCACTGTAACTATGCTATTTCATAAAATGTAGCTGGTATTTGAATAGAGATAGCTATCACATACTGATAAGCACATTTCTGTGTGAAACATGCAAGGCCAGTTTACTTTTCTTTAACTTGCTTTTATTTTTATATTCCTGCAAAAGACAGAATCATAGTCGGTTGCTGTACCTTCAATCTACTATGTGCCACTAGGATGAAACTGAAATTTTTAATGTGCCCTGGACCATTGAGGATAGTTCCCCTGCTTCCCTTACCAGCCCTTCTCTAGCTTTATATAACAAGCTACAGGACATAACAGGGAAACTGAGAGAGATTTTCAGAAAAACTTTAACACAGTGTCTGACAAGCTGCTCCACATAAGGGGAGGTTCAGAAGCTTTGACCTGAACAAAGAGCACTTATATGGATTCAAGAAACTTGCTACATCACCACCTTGCAGCACTCAAATTGAACCCTGGTGCCACAGCACACGGTTTGCACACAGGTCTTGCCAGAGCACTAAAGGTTTTGCCACAGCACACAGCTTGCACCCACAAGTTTTGGCAGGGCACCCACAGGTCTTGCCAGAGCACCAAGACATCATACACATGGCATGACATAACACCTATATTGCACCCAAAAGTCTTGGTAAACCACCTAGATTGCAGCCCAGGTTGCACACATAGAACTTGCCTACCACTCAGATTGCATCCACAGTATTTGCCCAGCACTCAGATTGAAAACATAGCACTTGTCCAGCACCCATATTGCATTCAGAATACTTGGCCAGAACCCAGATTGAACACATCAGACTCGCCCCAGCACCCATATTGTATCAACAGGACTTGGCCAGAACCCGGATTGCACACATAGGATTTGCCCCAGCACCCAGATTGCATCCACAGAACTTTCCCAACACCCACATTACATCCAGAAGACTTACCCAGCGCTCAGAATGCAAACAAAGGACTTGCCAGCACCCAGACTGCACACATAGGACTTGTTAAATAGCCAGATTGCATTCACAGGAATTGCCCAGCACCCAGCTTGCAAACAAAGGACTTTCCCAGCACCCATATTACACACTTTGGACATATCCAAGCAACCAGATGGCACACATATGGACTTGCCACAGCCTACAGATTTAGACACAGGATCTCTCCAACCAGTGTCTCTGTCAGAGGAGACACACTCTGTAGTGTTGTGCCTGAAGGCTGGCCTTGCTGATTGCAAGCACCTGACCCATATTAGGACACATACCACATAACATCTACTAATAATCAGAACACATATCTCTGGACAAAATTGCCAGTAAATATATAGACTGAGTGCATATACCTTCCTGAATCTGAACTTTAACAAAATTGTGGATGATAGGTTTAATTAAACGAGTGTGGGTAAAAAATAATAGAGAAACAGAGCAAGGGATAATGGAAGAGTAATGATAGAAAGGAAGAAGGAAAATAATTATTAGATTCTGCATTCTAGAAAAGGAGTAAAGATAGCTGGAGAGGGGGAAATTAAGTTGTAAAAGTAGTGAAACTAGTCAGGGAAAGGGGAAGAAGAGATTGAGGAATACATTTTGTAAAAAAGAGAGCAGGGTGAGGAAAGCCTTTGCCACTGCAAGACTTCTGAATGTAATCTGGATGCTTGGCAAGGTGGTGCTGTGGCAAGTTATGTAGGTTGAACCAGGTGATGTGAGTGCAATGGTAAGGGATGTGGGGGTAATAAAAAAATAAAAAAGGATGGCAGGATAAACTGAGTGAAGGGGCAGAGGAGGAAATAAAAACATTAAACGCATTGTCTCACTTAGATTGAAATAGAGGAACTGGATTCTCAAACAGGGAAAAAAAATTGGAATACAGAGAGAAAATACTTTAGTGCCCACCTTTAGCTGGCAGCACCAATGTCAAATAATGTGCTTCCTCATACCACACACCATGAAAATACAAACAATCAAATGGACCATAAGGTGAAACGGCATTCATGTGGTAAAAGTAAAAAAGAGAGTGCCATTGCTGTGATGGAAGACAACCACAAATGAAGTGATTAAGCACCACCATATGGATGCCCTTTGGCCTTATAGTCCATGTGAGTGCCCTTTTCTGTGTGTATATTTTATATTCACAAGACATACAACCTTGTTCCAAATATTTTTTGACCTCATACATGTGATGTGATTTTTGAACCGCGCTGGCCAATATCTTGTTTTTGTACTGTTTGTATTTTCATGGAAACATTTGGTGTGTACTTGTACATATTGGTCAGTGGACCTAATATTGATTGGCGTTACATACCTTTAGTGAGATTGTGTACTAGTAGTAAGCTCTCAGTTTGGATAATGACCTTTAGTAGATTGAATATTGTCAATACTGAGGCCAGGGGAGGGCTGACAACTTTTTTCCCGGGGCAAAAACGAATTAGTGGTCCCTTTTGCAATTTCATCAGTCCACCCATTATCATCAGAGACACAATTGGACAGGTAGGACAGATTTACTGACAAATAAGGTACAGAGATTGATAGACAAGCAAATCAGTTAGACCTTAATACATGCTAGGGCCTAGGCATTTAACTGCAGCTTTCAAGCTGTAAAACTACCATAATTCCCTGCCATTCTAGAATGCTGGTCAGGAATTAGGGTTTGTAGTCCTGCAGAAACTGGAGGGCAGCAGTTGGAAGCCTAGGCCATAGGGAATTTAAGAGTCAAAAGTGGCAGCCAAGGGGGCAATTGCCCCTCTGCCCCCTTGCCCGCCCTCCCCTGATTGAGGCCACCTGTTGTGGTCATGTTTGCGTACACATACAGAGAATGTTTAATAATTACTATGTTGAGTTTTCAGACATTGGATCTGTACCAGGGGCTGCGCAGGGTAGCAGGTGGCATTGTGAAATGAATTGGAACAAGCTGAATAAAAAGGGTTATGTTGAAGAACGTCTGGAGTGTGTCAGATACCTGCATATTATTACTTGCTCAGTGCGGGACAATGATCCTGGGCTACGTGGCTCACTGATTAGACATTCTTAATGAATTGCTTTGTGCTATTTTGAGATTGCTTTAATTAAATAAATGTCTGGACGATGATCATTGAGGCTTGATATTAAAAAAAGAATTAGATTTTTCTATGTTTGAAACATTAACCACTTTGTTGTCAGTTAGTGAAAGGGCTCGTGAGTAGGGTTGCCACCAAACTGGTATGTTACCGGCTCTACTTCCTCTACTTGTTGGTCACAGTCTAGATTATCACTTCCTTTCACCTCTACTGTGGAATGCTGGGAAATAATCAGATCAACTTTGAAAATACCTGCTTTTAATTTGCTGCTGAATACATTTCTGCCTCCGAGAAGAGGAAATTTAGAGTTTATAGTTTGAAAAAAAATATCACTTTGATTGATATAATATTAATCTCTTGGGAATAACTGCTTATGTGTCACAGCTTCTGTAAAGGACAACTGTTAGAAAAAAATATAATTATTTTTAACTGAAAGATTGCATCAAGTGGAAGCATTTTGAATACAAATGTTTTAATTAAATTTCATAAAATAAAGTACCTTATTGAACCCTCTTTGCTTGTATAGCACTATAAGGGTGTAGACATGTTGTTTAGAATATTGGGTCAGAGGAAGGAAGATCTTCTCCATCTGACCATCCTAGTAGGGCTATACAGGCAGGGAAGGCGCAGTAATGTACTATATTTGAATTATGCCATTAAAGCATTCTATTTATAATGCTTACACTTTTTTTCGATTAAATGTATAACTTGTTTTTGCCGACAGTTGTCCTTTAACCCCTTAACGACAGATGACGTGCCAGGCACGTCACGGCAAATCGAGGACTTGCCGACAGGTGACGTGCCTGGCACGTCATGCACTAAACTGAGTAAAGAAAGCGACCAGCGGTCGCTTTCTTTACTCTAACGGTGTTGCTACAATGCCTCTAGGTAGAGGCATTGTGCAACACCCCCCAAATGTGCAGGGGCGCGCTACGATCACTCCACGGAGTGATCGTAGCAGCCATTTAAAAATGGCTGCGCCCGCTGCACACATGTGCTTAGAAAGCGAACGATCGTTCGCTTTCTAAGCATCTGCGGTGTTTCTAAAGTGCCTCGCTAGCGAGGCACTTATTAACACCTTCCAGCTCCCCAGAACCGATGGTGGTCGCTCTCCTGAGCGACCCCATCGGCTCAGTAGAAGGGAACGCTGCCTGTACAGGCAGCGATTCCCTTCTAATGGCAAGAGCATCGGAAGTGAAAGTATTTCACTTCCGATGCTCTAGGGGGAGCCAGTCGATGCCGGCACAACAGATCTATGTGATCTGTGTGCAGGCATGTATGGTAAGTGCTCTGATGAGCACTTATCATACTGTCAAAGGCAATATTAGTAAATATTGCCTTTGACAAGTATTGATCTGCCTCCCTCACCTTACTAGTTTTAGTAAGGGAGAGAGACAGATCAGATAAAGTAAAAAATAAAATAAAATAATAAAAAAAATATTTAATACAATTTTAAACACCAAGGGCTTTTATAAAAGCCATTTAACCCATTCCCTGCCATTGATCGCTGTGTACGCAGTGATCATACACAGCAGCACATTTTTTGCTGTCTGTGCATTTTTTAGGGGTTCATTTTTTTTTTTACTATAATTCATTACAGTATAAAAAAAAGCTCTTTTAAGAGAGATTAACCCCTTTCTTGCTGTAGATCACTGCCTAAGCAGCGATCTGACGCAAATGCAGCAATCTTGCTGCAGAAGCATTTTTAATTTTTTTTAAACTTTTTATTACACCCGTCACGTGTTAATTATACCCGCTAGGGGACTACGTTTAACGCAAAAAAATTTTTTTTAGCTGTCTGACCGCATGTATAGCGATCAGTAACAGCTGATAAGTGACAAAGGCGGGTTGGCGTTTGCTTAGATGAGCATCACCATTCGTCTGGTTAGATCAATATTTGTAAATATTTGATCTGACCCGTGTAGATCTGCCTCCCTCTCACTTGAGTTTTAGTGAGGGAGGGAGACAGAGCTGTATAATGTAAGTTTTTAATTATAATATATTTAATAGAATTGAGACCCAAAGGCTTTTATAAAAGCCGTTTCCAGTATTTAACCCCGTCCCTGCAATTGATCGCTGTGTACGCAGTGATCTTACACAGCAGCACATTTTTTGCTGTCTGTGCATTTTTTTAGGGGTTATTTTTTTTTACTTTGATTTATTACAGTATATCAAAGGCTCTTTTAAGAGCTATTAACCCCTTCCTTGCCGTATATCACTTCCTAAGCAGCACATATGGTCACTGCCTAAGCAGTGCATATGGTCACTGCCTAAGCAGCGCATATGGAGCAATCTAGTCGCAGAAGGATTTTTTTTTGCTATCAGCATTTTTTTTGTCAGACTCGCTAGGGGTTAGTTATACCCACTAGGGGATTACGTGTATTCCTTTTGAAGCTGTCTGAACGCGTGTATAGCGATCAGTAACAGCCGATCAGTGGCAAAGGTGGTTTGGTGGTTTCTCAGATGAGCATCACCATTCGTCTGGTTCGTAAATATTGTTCTGACCCATATGGATCTGCCTCCCTCTCCTCACTTGAGTTTTAGTGAGGGAAAGAGACAGATCTGTATAACATAATTTTTTAATTGTAATAAATTAAATAAAATGTTAAAAAATTGTGAGTCCCAAGGGCTTTTATAAAAGCCATACCCTTTGTATAGTGTAGTGTATTAACCCCTTCCCTGCCACTGATCACTGCACAGCAGAACATTTTTTCTTGTCTGTGCATTTTTAGGGGTTAATTTTTTTGTACAGTACTACAAAGGCTCTTATAAGAGCTATTAACCCCTTCCTTGCTCTACATGTTCAGATTCCAAGTTTGAAAATCAAAAAGCGCACCTCTCAAATGTAGCCTTTCAACACCCAACAAAGCTGACAAAGCTATGCATGGGTGGTATCCCTGTGCTCGGGAGATGTTGCTGAACATATATTGTGGTATTGTTTGTCAGTGACACATACCGAAATATGTGAATTTGTGTCTAAAGTGCAATGTATGTGGGAAAAAATACACAATAAAATGACTACCACAAACTTTGACAAAGGCTGGTGGTAGAATTGGTGCATGGAAAGTGTTAAAATAACACCATTTAAAGTAGCCTAGGGTGTCTACTTTTACAAAATATATACTTTTTGGGGTAAAATACACTGTCCTACTTTAAAAAAAAGTCCCAAATGAAAGATGGGCTCAGGCTGACTACACGTCAATATTCCAAGTTGAAAATGCGCACCTTCACAATGTGGCCCTTTTAGCCCCCAAACAACCCAACAAACCTATGCATGGGTGGTATCCCTGTACTCAGGAGATGTTGTTGAACACATATTGGGTTATTGTTTGGCAGTGACACATACCAAAATCTGTGAATTTATGTCTAAAATACAATATTTGTGAAAAAAAAAACACACAAAAATTACTACCACAAACTTTGACAAAGGCTGGTGGTAGAATTGGTGCATGGAAAGTGTTAAAATACCACCATTTGAGATAGCCTAGGGTGTCTACTTTTAAAAAATATATGGGTTGATGGGGTAAAATACACTGGCTGGTTTCAAATATGTCCCAAATGGGACATGGGTGCAGGCTGTCTGCATGTCAAAATTTCAAATTGGAAAACCAAAAACTTCACCTCCCAAATTTGGCCTTTTACCCCCCAAACAATCCAACAAACCTATGCATGGGGGGTATCCCTGTACTCAAGAGATGTTGCTGAACACTTATTGGGGTGTTATTTGGCAGTGACACATACCAAAATCTGTAAATTTATGTCTGAAGTACAAGGTTTGTGAAAAAAAAAACACAAAAAAATTACTACCACAAACTTTGACAAAGGCTGGTGGTAGAAATAGTGCATGGAAAGTGTTAAAATACCACCATTTGAGATAGCCTAGGGTGTCTACTTTTAAAAAATATATGGGTTGATGGGGTAAAATACACTGGCTGGTTTCAAATATGTCCCAAATGGGACATGGGTGCAGGCTGTCTGCATGTAAAAATTTCAAGTTGGAAAACAAAAAACTGCACCTCACAAATTTGGCATTTTAGCCCCCAAACAACCCAACAAACCTATGCATGGGTGGTATCCCTGTACTCAGGAGAAATAGTAGAATCTATTTAGCATGTTTTTTCGTTCGCTATTGTCGATGAGGAGAAGTTGTTTCAAATAAAAACAAAGAAATTTGTGTATTTTTATTTTTTTTTACCATATTTTATTATTTTTTTTTAATAATATAATAAGATATGATCAAAAATATGGCATCCATAGAAAGCCCTTTTTGTCCCGATAAAAACAATATATAATATGTGTGGGTACAGTAAACGACGAAGAAGAAAATTACTGCTAAACACAAACAGCACAGAAATGTTAAAATAGCCATTGTCCAGAAAGGACAAAAATGTTTCAAAGGCTCTGTCCTTAAGGGGTTAAACATTGGTCACGAGTACATATATGCTTAAGTAATTAAAGTGCCATTCATTTTCTGTTGCAGGCATGGTAAGTGTAGACTAAGTCAACCAAACAGGCTTTATTTGCTATTCTTATTTAGAGTTTTCCAAACCAAGGAAATCATTCCATTCTGCCTCTTGTGTCTCCAGCAGAAAGTGATTACATTGAAGCAGGAGAGCGATAAATGCATCTCTGTGTCTTATCTGAGCACACCTCCCCAAGAGGACTTGAGTTAAATAAAGCCGGCTCTATACAAATGTAGACACAGTTATCAGGAACAGCAGAAAGATACGGCCAAATTACAGCAGGGACTCCAGCCATTTACTAAATTTCCTTTAATTTTCTTATCATACTTTAGTTTATATTTGTTTCATTTAGCATTTGTTACAGCTTCACGGTTTTCTGTGTGAAACTGCAAGCTCAGGTTTCCTTTAAAGTAGGGTGTTGCAAGTTGGAACATAGCTGAATGTTTTTGTTTTGTTGTTTCAGTTCTCATCTATTGGATAGTTGGCCACTCTTACACTTTTTGGGCTAAAAGAAGAGCTGCAGTCTTGGCATGCAGCTGGGCTTTCCTGACATAGGCCTTGCAACTAAGTGGCTTCCAGGGATCTGGATGGAGCAATGTCTGGTCTGAAGTTTATCAACTACTGCAGTAAGGTAACACAATTGTGTTGTTTCATTTGGAGGTTAATGGCCTGTGTCTGATTCCACAATGAGAGCTGGTAATGCAAATGCAGAGATATGTGCTTCCATCGCATGTTGTTGCCCCGGATATCCAGATTGTATGACGTGAAATATTTCCTAGGCAGCAAGATCAACAAGTTAATGTTGAGTTTCATTATAGCTCAAACAAATGTAGTGGTTCAGCACTAGCACTTGTCATGCCCTTCTTTGTAAATATAATTATTTTCTGCAAGCACTGTTCTTTTATGTCCTATGATATATTTATCCTTGGGGTGTCATTAGCATGTTAGTTGTATTTTACAAAAACAATGGCCATATTCTCCCAATGTCCTTGCCTGTAATTTTAGGAGGATTTAAGAAGGCACTAGCCCAATCTACTACTATTCCTATGTCATATCTCATTACTTATTTAACATTTTTTTTATAACTTAACGTATGGACCATACTGCTGTGTGGCCTGCGTGTGGCCTTGGTATGGATATATTTATTTAAAAAAATCTATGCTCATTAGTTGGCTAGGAATCTTGGGAATACGTGTTCACAAGAGAAGTAGTGTGAGAGGTCGACCATTTTAGATACCTAGCAATTCTTGCATGGAGTGTGCACTGTATGATATTGAGCTGGTATACTTATATCTAGACACATCTTGAAATACACACAATGGTTACAAAACGATTTGTAGAAAATGTAATTGTAGGCCGTTCATTAGTTTTACTATCAATACCTTTATATGAAAGTGCAGCCAACAATCTGGCCAAATAATTAATTTTGCCTTTCCGCATATCTGTTCTTTAATGGGTCCTATTTTAAAAAAGCCCAATTTGTTCTGAAGACACACGATATAATGAGCATCACCCTGATGTTTTAGAAATGTTTTCCTTTAAAAATCTGGCACAGTCCCGCTGCTTTCTAGGTCTCATAAATCTCAGAACTTAAATTTTAATTAGCGCCCTTCGGCCTGACTTCTGCCCAGTTGTGTGTGTAATTTAGGTATTAAATGTAGATATAAAATGAATCTTCACCCTTGAGTTAGACAGACTGAACCCACAGTGAATTATAAGCCACAATATCTATGTTAATTTTAGATTTGCTGTTATTCAAGAAAATCTGTTTTAAAACACTAATGCAAATTGTGGTGAAAATGATAACATTGTTATAATGCAGAAAACAGCATTATACCATAAAAACAATGGGTCTTAGCTTGAATGACTTGGTTTTTTTCCAGCTCCATCGTGCTAGGTGGGGCTACATTGCAGCAGACCCGATCTAGTTAGACTCTGCACCTCCACACGTTAAGACATTACCAACCTAACCAGTCCCACAGATATGTGATATAACATTTTTATTCGTATATCTGTAATATGTGGAAATAAAAAATATGCAATACGGCCACTTCAACAGGGTCTATTGACTAAATGGTGAGTTGAGGTGAGATGAGATCAGTTTAGCTATATATTCTGCAGGGACAATCCTGGTGATATGCTTAGTGAGGGAAACTCATCAGGTATGTCTCTGCATTATACTTAAATTGGTCTGCTACTTGTCTGCAACTCAACTTTTGGTGAATAACCATCATAGTCTACTGTTCTGTAAAAATTACACCCTTAATTCTGTGTTCATTAAAACATGCAGTAGCAGGTTTTTACAGTCCTCCCAAAAATAGTATCTTTTATTACAATAGAGTAAGATAAGACCTTGCTGGTATTATGTAAATAGGATAACATTTTGAGTTTTATGCACCGGGGAAAAGTAAGTAGAGTAAGAATATAGGTCGAGTATCCCTTATCCAGAAATCAGTTATCCAAAAATTTGGGGAGGATTTTTCCCCAAGTTGCAAATTCTACAAACTCCTGTCAGAATGTAAGTGTGCAACAGTTAATTCAGCCTCCATCCCTCTTGAGCTGCGATATAGCCTTTCCATGCATGCTCAGATCCCCCCATGCCCACAAAAGGGTAATACAATGGCACGTGATGCGCCAATGGTAGGTTCCCAATGATGCCTCACAATACAGCTACATTACATTAAAGTGACTTATCTGCTTTTACAGTCTTTGCATTGATATTACTGTATTATATGAGTGCTGAGAGGCTTTTATATATCTTATTGGTGAAAAAGATCCGTTACTGCGACTTCTGGTCACAAGCATTTTGGATAAGGAATACTCAACCTGTACTGCAAAATAGTCTGCAGTTTATAAAGTTATAGTTTAAAAAAAAAATATATGTAATGTAACTTTTCTTTAAGTCGATTATTCAGTGGAATTTAATACTGCTGCCTGATTCATAGGGAATAATTTCATAAAATGCTATGAATATTCTTTTCTTAAACATTAAATTTGGTCATTATAATATATATATCAATTAGACAGTTAATGAAAGTGAACAAATTGAATTTGTTTTAAAGATTGCTCCAGAGAGGAGAATTAAATGTTTTGTGGTTCTTATACCTGGGATGCAGTAGTTAGATAGACAAGAAAAATGTCATTTTGAACTAAATGGAGGTGTTATAGGCTGATGCCTACAATGCTAGAAGCTGTTAAATCAGCAGTTTATTAATTGAGTATCGTTAACTCTTATCTGTGCTGAGCTAGCATAACGGAAATGATGGCGCCCTATCTCCATGTGCCAGGAATACGGCCGACATGTTGTTTAGAATGGTTTGAAATGAAGGAGTAGGTGTTACAGCAAATTGAATCCCCATTCAACACGGTCAGAGATGAGGTAATAGAGTGACTATTTGAGAAGAAAATAGTTAAAATGTGTGATGAGTTTGGAGAGGAATGCAAACGAGGGATGAGTAGGATGTGAGTAACTGTGAGAAGAAGGAAGAGATGGTGGATTCAGAAGGAGGTTGGGCCTATAACGGAAAAAGATGAGGAAGAGGGAGACAAGAAGGGGCAGCATTGAATTGATGAAGGGGAGACAATCAAGAAATAGGTAGAAGGTATGGGCGATTGATCAGGGCCGATCCTAGGGTCACGGACGCCAGGATGCAGGATTTTTTGGCACCCCATGAGGGTGTGGCTATGTTACTAACTCCTCCCCTTTGAAAATGTCCATTCCAGACGTGCCCACTCACACATGTGTAAACTCTGCTCCCTCACTCGCATCCTGCCGCTCACTCACACATGTGTAAACACAGCTCTCTCACACTCACATCCTGCCACTCACTCAGACATACTTGTATAAACCTAGTTCTCTCACACTCCCATCCTGCCACTCACTCATACAAACATTTGTAAATCCATCTCTCACACTCCCAACCTGCCACTCACTCAGACACACACGTGTAAATCCATCTCTCCCACTCCCATATATATTTATCCTTTTGGGGTGTCATTGCCATGTTAGTTGTATTTTACAAAAACAATGACCATTTTCTCCCAATGTCCTTGTCTGTTATTTTAGGGGGATTTAGGAAGGCACTAGCCCAACCTACTACTATTCTTATGTAATGTCTCATTACTTTTTTAAAAAAATTTAAAACATAAAGTATGGACCATACTGCTGTGTGGCCTGCAACACCTATGATGCTAAACAAGACCTCAGTCTCATGCTGACTTGCTACTCACTCAGACATACACATGGAAACCCGGCTCTCTCACACTCCAATACTGCCACTCACTCAGACACACACATGCAAACCCATCTCTCTCACACTCCCATCATGCTACTCACTAATACACATATGTGTAATCCCAGCTCTCTCACACTCCCAACCTGCCTCTCACTCATACACACAGGTGTAAACCAGCATCTCACATTCCCACCCTTCCACTCATTTAGATACACACACGTGGAAACCCGGCTCTCTCACACTCCAATGCTGCCACTCACTCAGACACACATATGCAAACCCATCTCTCTCACACTTCCATCATGCTACTCACTCTCACTGTAAACTTGACTCTCACATGAACATTCTGCCATTTACTTAGGCACACGTGTAAACATGCAACACTCTCACACAAACACACACATTATGCTACTCACTCAGGCACCTGACTTTCACACATGTATATACATAAATAATTTTTTTTAATAAAAAAGGGGCTTCTAAAACCTGGGGAGAATCTGCTATGGTATGGTTCTTTTACCAACCTCACCAACAAGAGACACCACAAACACATTTAAAACATATTTTTCTCTTATGTTATGCATTTTCATGTAATCTTGCTAACACAGTGTAGATCATTTTTTATTCTCTACATTCACAGCCCAAGAAATATTTAGGCCGACAGAGTCCCATTAACAGAATATGTATTTGTTTTATTTTTCCATTGCAAAATAGAACAACTATTTAGGGATTTACTTGTGAAAGAAAATGGCAGGGAACAGAGATGGGAATTTCACATTAGGCCATATTAAATGGAATCAATTGTCCCATTCAGTTGAATGGGAGAATTTTTCTAACTCTGCTACTTTGCAGTATGTTTGGCCATGCATTATAAATGAATATGGTTTAAAAACTATAAAAGAGGTAGTACATATGTTTTTTATTGCTATAAATTATGTGTATGCATTTTTATTGTCATGAATATAAAGATACTATATATAAATAGAGGAAGCCTCAAATATTTATTCAAGAACTATAAATTAAAATACCAAAATTGTATTATATAGTATTAAAAAGTAGCTAAAAAGGGTGGAAACCCAGTGTGATATACTAATGTTGTTGCATATGAAGAGAAAATGTGTTTAATCACTCTTATTCATATTGATTGTGATGATAAGTGTGAAAATAAAATTATCTCATTTTAATATTTATTTTCATGACATTCAATATGAAAAATAGTGATTACACACATTTTCTGTTCATATGCAATGCAACAATATTAGTACATTGAAAGGCAAGTACAAATTGAATGCTCACAAATTACTATGCTTAGCATATATTACCATGCTTAAACATATATTACTATGCTTAAACATATTAATAATACCTGTGTGTAGCTCAATAATATCTTGGACTGTGATCATTTTGGCAGTATGTCTGCTACTCCCAGCTCCTCCTCCTCTTATACATTAAAAAGGAGATAGAGGAGGAGCCACTCTGTGGCGCAGATCAGCCTCCTCTGCCACTACTCCTTAGCTTTTGTTTGTGCAACGGCGTTGTCACGTAAATGCATGTCATACGTGACCCACGCCCCTGCTTTGACGTTGGTGCTTGTTTTTTTTTCACTCCTCTTTTGTGGAAGGCACTCTGCAATTGTTTATTTTGTCTAAATGGCACTTTAGCTCTGATGGATTCAAGCCAATGTTTTGCTACACAACATGCAATGAGGGTCTGTATGTTCTGAGGCCATGGTGACTGAGGTGCGTTACTTTACCCCAGTGAACTGCTGTGCCAAAGTTAGCTTAGTTATTTTTAAGTAGATTTTTATTAGTGTGTGTTGTGCAGTTATCATACCGGCTCTGTAGTTTATATTGACACTTTGATATTTGAGTTCTAACAGAACGCTTAGGGTCTAGGAGATATTTGTGAAATGCAAAAGCAGAAACCTAAAACTTAATATAATTTTGTCAATGTATGTGTGTTGAAATACTTATATTATATATAAATACTTATACTATATCAGTATTTTGCAGCATTTCTGCAGGACGAGATTCTCTGCTTTAACTGTTCTCTCTAATTCTTCTATTCTATTCTGAGCCAGTTACAAGGCTGCAAAAGGGATGAATGCAGGACATGCCATGCACATGTGTGTATCATGTCTGTGAAACCACTTGGGGATTGACTGCATTTACATAGTTCTTCCCTCACTGTTGGAGGTGTACTAACAAAGCCTAGGAACAGAAATTCCAATAAGGATAACATTTTGCTTAAAAATAAAACCGGATGGGCCACTTGTGATCCACGGATTAACATAGCGATACTAGCGGGATCACAATGTGAGTCCCGAGAGATCACTTAACTTCTGCAGAAACAAAAGAAGATTCAGAGCCACAATGGCTCCTTGGGAACAAAAACTGTGATATAATGCAAAGCATTATAATGGGGTTTACCTAGTTCAGGTTGAAGTATTCCTTTAGAGGACATATGTAAGGGAATTATTTTTACTCATGGAAAGTGTTTCAAGGGAGATAATCTATTATCATCTTTGATAACGCTTTGATTTGCATTGCCAAACAACACTTGTTTATAAATATATAAATATAGATATAATAATATCCTTAAATATGTATGTGTGTGTATATATATATATATATATATATATATATATATATATAAAAGGAGAAATAGAGAGAGAGAGATGTGTAGGTTATTACAGGCTTGATTAAGAGTTCTCTCTGAATCTTGATTATAAAGTCAACATTCACTAATACATCCTTGTATTAATATACTGCATATTTACACAGAAACACACAGCGTGACCACTGCTCCAATTTTCATACTTCTACTCTAAATTACTTCCAACTTTTCAATGAGCTTCAGCAATATAAATGAATTCACTTCTACAAATGGACTTTTCATTAGTAGTATTCAGAAGTACAAAGCATATATTGCCCTAACATCTTCAAGCAGTTAAGTTAATACTAAAAGCTGTAATTTATGCTATTTCTATTCAATGAGCAGAAATAGAACCAGAGGGGCTGCTGGGATCGTACCTTGCAGGTGCTGCCCACTCCCGCAGTGACTCTCTAAAGGGGGGGCGCGCAGATGTGTGGTGGAGCGGCGCTCCTCCGAGCATTTGTCGCTATCTCTGTACCATATTTATTCACCTTGATGTGGTTGGCAAGCTAACAACTAATTGGCCAATTGGTAAACCAAACCCCCACCTTTATCAACTTTAGTGTTAGGTTCGTTCCAGTATTTATGTTTATACCTTTGTATGTGTCTCTTGTGTTCCTTAGTCCTGTTCCTTGCAGTATTCTTATGTTATTATCTGCAACCCTGTGCCTTGCCTTGTTTATTCTTAGTTGGTTTCTATTTTATCTTGCTCATGTCTTGGCTCGGTCCTGTAGCCCTGCACTCTGTATTTCTTTTCTGATATCCCTCAGTTCCTTTTCTGTATTAACTATGCTTGGCTATCACTTAGTGGTTGTGGCTGCAAAGACTTGGGGTCCCAAAGCTCCAAGCGATTGCAGATACCCAGCACCAGGTCCTGTGTTTCCACCCTGCACTGTAGCTCCTGATCTCGGGTGCTCAGGGTCCCTTTACCATCCTGGACCCTGTGCGTTACAACTACCTCCATTGCCTGCCACTTGTCCAAAGACTTGCTCTGATTGTTACTATTTCACACTGCCTCCCAGCCTGCTGCCTACCATCTGAACTTTGGCCTGTTTCTGAATTGCAATGGGACTGTTCGTCAAGGCATTTCATCACTGGGCTTAGAGCTCCTGACGGTTCAGCACTGTCAGACGCATCATTGAAGAAGGTTAGTTTTATGGGGCGAAGGTTGGCTTTATGGTTCATTTAGGGTTAGGGTAGAGTATTAGGGTTAGTATTAGGGTGTTAGGGTTGACAGAAAAAATCTTTTGGCTTCCATTGTGACTGCTCCACTTTGCATTGCCAATCAATGTTGCTATCCATAATCTGGATATGAAATGGTACTGGATACACATGGCATCATGGTAGAGAGGTACATATAATCTTACATCTGTCGATAAAGAACAATAACTAGTGATGTTATGCCAACCTATAGCTGGCATGACATCATCAGTATTTGCTTAAAAAAATTAAATTATATATTTTTAAATCAAATATACTATTACGGCATTATATTTTATGAATGGAGACTCTGTCTCTGTGTAGTGAAAGCCAATAGTACTATTACATTCATTACAAATGCCGAAAGTCTATAAACCGAACGTTCGGTTTATAGACTTTCGGCTTATGGAATACATATAATCCTATTGCTATTCTATAAACCGAACTAGCGAAACCGAAATAGAGTCGGTTTATAGAATGCCAATAGACTTACATGCATTCCATAAACCGAAAGTCGTTCATTATGTCGGTTTATGGAATGTAGTGTACTATGCTATTGTATTCTATAAACCGACTCTATTTCGGCTTAATAAATGCCAATAGTACTACGAATGGACGAATGAACGAATGATTTTCGTTTATTAACCATTCGTTCATTCGGCTTTTGTTAGCTTAGCATGTTTGTTATTCGTTTTTCAAACGAATGAACGAAAATGCTATTTTCGGACAAAAATGCATTCGTCCGAAAACGAATGCACATGTCTAATGTGTTCTCTCTCCCCTTGTCCCCCATATCTGTTCTCTCTCCACCTCCTCCCCATACTTATTCTCTCTCTCCCTCCTCCCCATCCCTATTCTCTCTCCCTCCCATTCTTACTTAATGTGGGTAGCATGAGCTGTGTGTTAAATGCACACAGAGCTCATTAAGTGCTGCATACGCTTCCTGCATGTAGGGAACGCAAGTGAGCACTTAATGTGTTCTGTGTGTGTTTAACACACAGCGCTCATGCTGCCTGCGGCTCCTCCTCCCACTGTGCTTCACAGCTTGGGGGGTGGACCTTCACCTCGCACCCGGTGAGGTCCGCCCCCTCCCTGGATACTGCGCTGCAGCCGACCAGAGGGTTGGTGAGGGGAGATCTTCTGATCGCTTTCAGCAGTGGACAAGGGTCAGCATGGGCACTTTGACTGATCTGGAGGTACTTAAGAGCTGAAGTTTTGGAGATGCTCTGACCCAGTCATCTAGCCCTCACAATTTGACTCTTGTCAAAGTTGCTCAGATCCAGTGGTTTATCTACAATTGATGCAGGGGTCGCAGCTGCCCTGTCTTCCCCTGCAAAAAAAAAAAGTAAAAACAAAAAAGTGTGGGCAAATGGGGCAGCTGCCCAGGGCCCATTCATTATTGGGGCCCAAAGCAGCTGTCCCGTGGGCCCCTGCTGCTCGTGTGACTGTCTCACACAAAGACAGCCACGATCAGGCAGCAACCGTGAGTCGACGCGGACCCGGCTTTTCGTCACAGCCATCGTCACATCTGGCGGCTGTATTTCCTGCACACAGCCTGCGTGCAGGAAACATTTTGGAGGAGACAGCCGCAGCATACAGGTAAGTACTGGGGAAGGGGTACTGTAAAGTGATGTGTTAAGACCTTTAGGTGCAATGTGGGTGCAGAAGAACATAATAAAAATAAGAAATTAACAATTTTTCTTTCATTACATAGGAAAATAGTTGAATATAATATTACAAAGTTCATATAAGTATACATGCAGCTAGTTATATACATATATTTGGGGTCCACCTCAAGCTTTTGAAAAGACTGGAAATATTTTAATGTTTTTTTTGTTAGGTCAGAAAAGTAATATTACTTTACTGAGAGGGTGGTGGATGAATGGAATAGTCTTCCTTAAGCTATGGTAGAGGTTAATACATTGAGGAGTTTAAGCATGCATGGGATAAGCATAAGGCTATCCTTGATATAAGATAAGGCCAGGGACTAATGAAAATATTACTTTACTGAGAGGATAGTGGATGCATGGATTAGCCTTCCAGCAGAAATGGTAGAAGTTAATACAGTGGAGTTCAGAAACTCATCTTGATGGGATTTGTGATCCTCCTGCTGTATTATTGATGCAGCAGGAGGATCACAAATCCCATCAAGATGAGGCAGCCCTCACCAGGATGCTTGCCCCCTTATGTCCCGACGCCCCATGTTACTTACCACCTTAAGAACACAACAACGGACGCGCACATTCCCAAACGGCTGGATAGGCGTGCGCATGCGCTGTGTATCGCTGTGGTCGATGATCTGGTAAGAAGGGGTGTGCAGGGGGTGTGAGGGGGCGGGAGGTGGGTTGCGCAGCTGGCGCATGCGCGGTGGTCACAAAGTTACAGCTGAGTTATCAGCTGTAACTTTATGCGCATGCGCAGTGAGCAAATTCTCCTGCGATTGCGCAGGAGAATTTGCTCCAGAAATTTGTCAGAACACCGGCATTTAACTATACGGAGACAGAGTCTCCATTCATAAAATTATAAATGGAGACTTTGTCTCCGTATAGTTAAAAGCCGGCATTTAACTATACGGAGACAGAGTCTCCATTCATAAAATTATGAATGGAGACTTTGTCTCCGTGTAGTAAAATGCCCACAGCCTATAAACCGAACGTTCGGTTTATAGGCTGTCGGCTTATGGAATACATGTATTCCTATTGCTATTCTATAAACCGAACGTTCGGTTTATAGAATAGCCATAGGATTACATGTATTATATAAGCCGAAAGTCTATAAACGGATCGTTCGGTTTATAGGCTTTCGGCATTTTACTACACGGAGACAAAGTCTCCATTCATAATTTTATGAATGGAGACTCTGTCTCTGTATAGTTAAATGCCGACAGCCTATAAACCGAACGACTTTCGGTTTATAGACTTTCGGCTTATATAATACATGTAATCCTATGGCTATTCTATAAACCGAAAGTCGTTCGGTTTATAGAATAGCAATAGGAATACATGTATTCCATAAGCCGACAGCCTATAAACCGAACGTTCGGTTTATAGGCTGTCGGCATTTTACTACACGGAGACAAAGTCTCCATTCATAATTTTATGAATGGAGACTCTGTCTCCGTGTAGTAAAATGCCGACAGCCTATAAACCGAACGTTCGGTTTATAGGCTGTCGGCTTATGGAATACATGTATTCCTATTGCTATTCTATAAACCGAACGACTTTCGGTTTATAGAATAGCAATAGGAATACATGTATTCCATAAGCCGACAGCCTATAAACCGAACGTTCGGTTTATAGGCTGTCGGCATTTTACTACACGGAGACAGAGTCTCCATTCATAAAATTATGAATGGAGACTTTGTCTCCGTGTAGTAAAATGCCCACAGCCTATAAACCGAACGTTCGGTTTATAGGCTGTCGGCATTTTACTACACGGAGACAAAGTCTCCATTCATAATTTTATGAATGGAGACTCTGTCTCTGTATAGTTAAATGCCGACAGCCTATAAACCGAACGACTTTCGGTTTATAGACTTTCGGCTTATGTAATACATGTAAACCTATGGCTATTCTATAAACCGAAAGTCGTTCGGTTTATAGAATAGCAATAGGATTACATGTATTCCATAAGCCGAAAGTCTATAAACCGAAAGTCGTTCGGTTTATAGACTTTCGGCTTATAGAATACAAGTAATACTATTGCCTTTCTATGAACCGAACGAGAGCCCCATTCATAAGAATTTCTTATGAATGGGGCTCTCGTTCGGTTTATAGAAAGCCAATAGTATTACATTGTATTCTATAAAACGAACGAAAAAAATTAACGAAACGAAAATAATGAACGAATTTCGTCTGAAACGAATGCACTAATGAACGAAATTCGTTTTAGACGAAATAAATAACATTTTCGTCCGAATGGACGAAAACGAAACGAAAATTTTAGTTTTGCACATGTCTATTTAAGACTATCCTAGATATAAGACAAGGCCAGGCACAAAGCAGAACAGTTGGGAGGCATGTAACTGGCATTTCTGGGGAGGAGTGGCATGGTGGGCTCGGGGGGCTCCGGGTCAATTTTTGCACCGGGACCCGGTGGTTTGTAGTTACACCTCTGCTCAGATCCATATGCTTTTCAAATTTTTCCTGTTTCACAAATCAACTGTGAGGAAAAAATGTGCTGCCTAATATATCCCACCCACTGACAGGTGCCATGATAATGAGAATATCAGTGCCATTCACTTCACCTGCCAGTGGTCATAATAATATGGCTGGCCAGTCTATATTTAGCAATGTTAATTAACCAATTACTTTTTTCTGTACATTTTGGCCCTAAAATGTTCAGTTCTCCAATTTGCAGAATTGAAGTGACCAATAATATTTTTTTTCTTGCATTTATTGAATTTGGGGAGAGTCTGCCCTGTATAATAGGATGACTGCTATGGATGTCCCAGGCCAAGTTTTACAAATTTGTTGAAAATAGCCCATACTCCTCGGTTTTCTAATTTTTAACTGCCTAAGGACCTACAATAAATAATTTTCTACATGTTCAATGCACTCCCTGCTTTGATTTCCTGGTGTCTGCTGGCGCTATTTTTGTTTTTGAAAAATTGTCCACAAATTCGGCTCAAACTGCTATGTTGGCCTTAATGTTGCAATTCCCTTGACAATTCCTTGTTGTTCCCTCTTTCTTGAATAAAGACTGTAACGGCACGGCTACCCAAGCACTCATTGTAGGAAATCCCCTCTTTATCCCCCGATTAAAGCTTAGCATTCACCCAGCAAGTCTTCCCTGGAGACTTGGTACCCAAATAGACAGGACCACTAGCAGTTAGGTACAACAATGAATGAGCATTTATTTGTGGAAAAAAAACAGACTTATTTACAGACAAATGTGACATCAACTGGGGGGGGGGGGGGGGGGTTCACAGGGGAAACTAATTATATCATGGTAAGCCTCAAACAACAGAAAACCTTATCTGAAATAGGTAATTAAAAACTTTACATAAAATAAACATGCTACCTCTGGATACAGATATCCAAACTAAAAGAGACAGTAGATGGCTCACAGGACAGTAACCACTTGATAAGTACAATTTTCAACACTAACATATAATAACATTGAACTCATTACTTGGAATAGCTTTGCCTGGGCACCTTGTGTTGAATTCCTTGCTGCACTGAATGGATGCCTCAAGTCACTGACAAGGTGTGTACAGGGCAAAGGCCCTGGGTATTGACAGACTATTGGGGCTTTGGGAAAAGGGCACAATATGGGGCCCCATAGAGCTAGTCAATAGTAGATCCAGGGGACAGGTAACAACCAGGACCAAGAGGGCAGTGATTTGTCCTTCGGGGATGTTATAAAGGCTTCCAGTGCCAGGGGAGCCTAGGGCATGCAGGCTTTCATGACACATAGCTCCTTCAGGGAGGGGTAGTCCATTACACTATGAGGGTCCATAATCCACAGGGAGGTGTTCAGCACTCCAAAAGCCCTAGTCACGAAAGCTGTCATGATTCACTTCATAACAAAGCCCTATGTGTGATTCATTACAGAAGATCTGGAATGTGCATTCCTAAGAGAACAAAGTCACCTAGGTAGAATGAGAAAGCTCCTATATTCTGACCAGGTTTGACCGTGCCTGCTAATGACTTTGCTTGATAATATATTATAGGAGCTGCATAAAGGAGCCGTTAGACTTATTCCATCGTTTGACTTTATGCTCCTAGATAGGTTATACCGAGCCATCCTTATCTTTCCCTTGAAGTTGTCGATGATTAATAGGGTAACCATCTCTGGGAAATGTAGAGCTAGACACGCTACTTTAGACATTGTTCTCTGTGCGTCACCAGAAGATGGTAAAGGCTTGTATCTCCTGTAATCATCTGAATTTACAAGACAGGTGGAGAAGTTTAAATAAAGAGACTCAGTTTAGATAAAGATATTGTGGGACCAAGGAAGCGACTTAAAGTGGCAGTGCTGGAAATGGAACCGTGCCACCTGTATAGAAACATTGTACAACTTCTGCTTAGGAAAGAAGGAAGACTGCTTCAGAAACAAAATGGCTGCTTTCTAATGATTTGTTTTGGAGTTTGTGCTAACATTTATAAGCAGAATACAAATGTATACATTAAATTGCTAGCAGAAAATGTTGCATGTGTTTTTCTGAGGTAACTAAACATCTACTCAATAAAAAGAGAACTGAGATAGGAATGTAGGCCAATGTAGCTGAGTTGGAAAAAATATCCAATGTAGCTAAATGAGAGAATGTTTCTAACTCGGCTACTTTGGCCTTAAGTTTGAAATTCCCTGCAATTCTCTCTTTATTGAGTAGTAGTAGACCCTTAAGTATATGATTGCATATTTATTTGTTTTTTCAAAGCCTCTCCATACTGGAGGTAAAATATTTACATTTTTAAAGCATGCTGCCTCTCTGTAAGGTAAATAGACAATCTGCCACATTATTATGTCCAAGAAACACATACTCCAAGGCTGTATTTTTTCTTTATGATCAATGTCTCTTATTAAACTGTGATGCAGTAATTCCATGCCCTCCCTTGTCTCTCATGTCTCAACTGTGAAATGATCAGAAAATAGATCAGGATAAACTAAACGTGCTCTCATATAAGTCAATCTCATTTGTAATCATTACTGCTCTTTTAATAACCTGCTGGATGTTTCTATTATAGACCATGAACGTCTGCAACGAAAGCTTAGCCCAACTAAAGAGTTAAGGCAGGATAGTGTTACATTGATTCCAAACCAATGAGCTGAATCGCTGACCATGGAACAAAAAATAGCAGTGATAAATAGACCTTGTCAAAACAGACACGTTTAGTAATTAAAGGGCCACTGTTTAACAGTGTGAATTTAGAGTAAAAAAAAAAAATCGATCAACTGTGTTAACAGAATTGCAAGCAAGTGTATAAATAAAAAGAAATGTTTTTTAGCCCCACCCCTCTATGACCCCAATACATAGTAAGACGTACAAAGTACGTACTCTCCTGGCCGAGCTCATGGAAATCCTGGATTTTACCGCACAATTAGAATGTATGGTCTTCGTGGCTCATGCGTGATGCTTGCTACTGAACCATGTTCCATCACAATATCTGTAAGATTTGGACGGTCAAGTTATGGTTATGATTACATCTGGTATACCAATTCTGCATATGCTTTTCAGAACAGAGGTAGATCTCTGTGGGATAGTGGGATTTGGAACCGCAATCAGGGACACCGAAGAACAAGCGCGGTAGTGCTGACATTCGACTGTCCAAGCTCCGACCCAGTTGCCCAATTCTTCAGGGGTTGAAGTTTACATATGGAAAAAATGTTAATGGTTTTTACATATTCTTCCTTTTCCCAGGCAATTCAGTAGGCACTACTGTATTCCACTAAACTCATGCTTTTGTCCTCCATACAAAAGTTGGAAAAATTAGCTCTAAAATAACATCTTAAAAGACCTCGCTCACATAAACATTGTCTGGTGAATCTAGAGCATAAAACATGACTTATTCATTGTGTTAGAACAACTGCAAGGATATAAATTGATTAACCCCTTAGTGAAATGACTTTTTTGGCTTGTCTGACGCTTGGTGACATGGGCTGTTTTAACATTTCTGAGGTGTTTGTGTTTTGCTGTAATTTATTTCTGTCTCATTTAGTGTACCCACACAAACTATATATCGTTTTTATCGTCATAAGAAGGGCTTTCTTTTGATACCATTATTTTGATAATACCATATAATTTGATGTAAAAAAAAAATGTTATGACTTTTTTTTAAAAAATCATATACTCATGTACAAGAGACAACAAAAAAACACTGCTAAATAGTTTCTAATATATGTCTTGAGTTCAGAAATAGCCCATGTTTTATGTTTTTGTGCTTTTTTATTCATGTTACAGGGCCAGAACTATAAGTAGTGCAAAGCTATTTTAAAATCCTTTTTTTCAAAATTAGAGATAGTGACATTGTAACACTGATACCTGTACTAAATCTATGAATGACCCCCAACATGTACATATTTTTGAAAACGAGACCACTCAGGGCATTTAACTTGGGATATTTTGACACATTTAATGTAGCCATTTTACCACCAATCTTTGCCAAAGTTTGCAGCAAAAAATATTTTTTTTACATTTTTCACATAGATTGCAATTTAGGTAAACATTATCTTAAAATGTAAAGGGGTATTTCAAAATAACACCTCAATATATGTTCAGCAAGATCTCCTGAGTACAGGGATACCACCCATGCATAGGTTGGTTAGGTTATTTGGGGGTTAAAAGGCTACATTTAGGGGGAGCGTATTTTGGTTTTCCAACTTGGAATTTTGACATGCAGAAAACCTGCGCCTATGTCCCATTTGGGACATTTTTGAAGCCAGAAAGTGTATTCTACTCCACAAAGCCATATATTTTTTAAAACTATACACCCTAGCGTATTTCAAATGGTAGTATTTTAACACTTTACATGCACTAATTATACCACCAGCCTATGTCAATGTTTTGGGTAGTAATTTTTGTTTCACATAAATTGTACTTTGGGCATGAATTCACAGATCCAGTTATATGTCAGTGCCAAACAACACCTCAATATGTGTTCAGCAATATCTCCTGAGTACAGGGATACCACCCATGTATAGGTTGGTTAAGTTATTTGGGGGTTAAAAGGCCACATTTGAGAGGTGCGCTTTTTGGTTTTCGAACTTGGAATTCTGACATGCAGAAAACCTGCGCCCATGTCCCATTTGGGACATTTTTGAAGCCATATAGTGTGTTCTACCCCACAAAGCCATATAGTTTTTAAAACTAGACACCCTTGGGTATTTCAAATGGTAGTATTTTAACACTTTACATGCACTAATTATACCACCAGCCTATGTCAATGTTTTGGGTAGTAATTTTTTTTCACATAAATTGTACTTTGGGCATGAATTCACAGATCCAGTTATATGTCAGTGCCAAACAACACCTCAATATGTGTTCAGCAATATCTCCTGAGTACAGGGATACCACCCATGTATAGGTTGGTTAGGTTATTTGGGGGTTAAAAGGCCACATTTGAGAGGTGCGCTTTTTGGTTTTACAACTTGGAATTCTGACATGCAGAAAACCTGCGCCCATGTCCGATTTGGGACATTTTTGAAGCCATATAGTGTATTCTACCCCACAAAGCCATATAGTTTTTAAAACTAGACACCCTAGGGTATTTCAAATGGTAGTATTTTAACACTTTACATGCACTAATTATACCACCAGCCTATGTCAATGTTTTGGGTATTAATTTTTTTTCACATAAATTGTACTTTGGGCATGGATTCACAGATCCAGTTATATGTCAGTGCCAAACAACACCTCAATATGTGTTCAGCAATATCTCCTGAGTACAGGGATATCACCCATGTGTAGGTTGGTTAGGTTATTTGGGGGTTAAAAGGCCACATTTGAGAGGTGCGCTTTTTGGTTTTCCAACTTGGAATTCTGACATGCAGAAAACCTGCGCCCATGTCCCATTTGGGACATTTTTGAAGCCAGAAAGTGTATTCTACCCCACAAAGCCATATAGTTTTTAAAACTAGACACCCTAGGGTATTTCAAATGGTAGTATTTTAACACTTTACATGCACTAATTATACCACCAGCCTATGTCAATGTTTTGGGTAGTAATTTTTTTTCACATACATTGTACTTTGGGCATGAATTCACAGATCCAGTTATTTGTCAGTGCCAAACAACAGCTCAATATGTGTTCAGCAACATCTCCTGAGTACAGGGATACCACCCATGCATAGGTTTGTTGGTTTGTTTTGTGGCTAAAAGGCCACATTTAGGGGGTGCGCATTTCCAACTTGGAATTTTGACATGTAGTCAGCCTGCGCCCATGTTCCATTTGGAACATTTTTGAAGCCGTCCAATGTATTTTACCCCATCAAACCATATATTTTTGTAAAATAGACATCCTAAGGTATTTCAATTGGTTATATTTTAATACTGTATATGTACTAATTCTACCACCAGCCTTTGTAAAATTTTGTGGTAGTATTTTTTGGGTAGTTTTTTTTTCACATGCATTGTACTTCAGTATGAATTCACAGATTCTGGTATATGTCACTGCCAAACAACAACCCAATATGTGTTCACCAACATCTCCCAAGTATAGGGATACCACTCATGCATAGGTTTGTTGGTTTGTTTTTTGGCTAGAAGGCAACATTTGTGAGGTGCGCATCTCAAAATTACAACTTGGAATTTTGACATGTAGTCAACCTGCGTCCGTGTCCTATACGGGATATATCTTTGAAGCCAGCCAATGTTATTTACCGCCACCAAACCATATATTTTTTAAAAGTAGACACCCGTCACTTCTTGTGGCAAGGGCTCAGCAGCCACCGATACATCACTAGATGATGTATCAGAAAGTTGACCAGGGTCAAAATCGAACCCTGAGTCTGCGGCCTCAGAATCAGTGCGTAAGCATTGATCACGAGCAAAGAAGGGGTTAATAGCTCTTAGAAGAGCCTATCTAATACTGTAATACATTACAGTACAAATAAATAAATCCATTAAACAGTGCAGACAGCAAAACATACTGTTGCTGTTCAAGATTACTGCTTATATAGTGATTAATGGCAGGGAAGGGGTTAATACACAGTGAATGGCTTTCATAAAACCTGACAATTTTATTAAATGTTATTTTATATCACTAATACTGATCTGTCTCTTTCCTTCACAAAAATGTAAGTGAGGAGAGGGAGGCAGATCAATATTTGTGAATATTGATCCGATCAATTTTGATCTGACCAGGGCGAATTGTGATGCTCATCTGAGCAATCACCAAACTGCCTTTGCCACTAATTCACTGATACTGAGCGCTCTGCGCTCAGACAGCTTAAAAAAAAAATCTAAAATATTTTTACTTTACACGTAATCCCCTAGCAGGTATGTGAAAAAAAAAAAAATGCAGACAGATAAAAATTGCTTTTGCGTCAATATCATTGGGTAAACAGCAAAAATAAATGCGCTGATGTGCACGATCACTGCTTACACAAGATCAGTGGCAGAGAAGGGGTTAAATACAGTTTTATAAACTTTTTTTTATTGTTTTATAATTAGTGTGTTGTGTATTTATTATTTTTTTTTGTACTTAAACTTACTTTTATTACTTTGATCTGTCTCTCTCCCTCACTAAAAAAAATGTGAGGAGAGGGAGGCAGATCCTAACTGGTCAGATCAATATAGGGTTAATATTGATCTGACCAGGCAGTGGGGGTGCTCATCAGAGCATCCCCACTGCTTGTCAGTGTGCCTGGCAGTCACAGATTGCCTCTGTGAAGAGGCAATCGTGTGACTGCTTGAAGAGCACAGGAAGCAGCTACTTCCTGCCTCCTGTGCTCTTGCCCTTAGAAGGGCAGTGCCATCTTGGTCACACAGTGACCAAGATAGTGCATTTTTTTTGCATGTTACTGATTGCCTCGACTTGGCAATCAGCCGACGAGGCAATCAGCAACACTTACAGAGCATAGGAAGCGATAAAATTTGCGTCCTATGCTCTTTTTGTAATGCTCGCGTTTTAAAGGCACTGTGCCTTTAAAACCGGCATTTCAATCGCTCTCCGGAGTGATCGAAATGCCGACGGGCATTTTTTTCAGTATTGTACGATGCTTCCATACGGAAGCATCGTTACAATACCGCTTGAGCACTGTAAGCGGAAAAACTCCGCTTTCAGTGCTCGTTTAGACACAGGACGGACTAGGTCCGTCCTGTGTCACTAACGCCTCGCCACACAGGACAGACCTAGCACGTCCTGTGTCGGCAAGGGGTTAAGAGACATGTTTGGAATTTTGTACTGTACTCACGTGGCATCACTTTTTGACATCATATGCAAATTAACTACTTAAATGGAGAACCTGTATTTCGCATTTCACAGGGTGATGTAATAAATAGGATACAGTCCAGGCAAAAATAAAAACACATTTTTCTGTTAATCTATGTTTTCTTGCAGTTTGGTAAACACACTATCTAAATCATATTTGCACTCTAAATACTACTTAGATGACAGGGCCCTTTAACATTCTTTACCAAGGACCTACATGGCATTGTTCCAAGTACTAAGTGAGAGGCAGACCTGTGAACCAGCAGAACATGGTCACCAATCCTCTGAGATTTTCTAGCACACTCCTGATTGACAGCCAGCAGAGTAACCTTGTATTAGTTATGTGTTAATCCCTGCACTGTTGCGCCTGAAATAGAGGAGTTCATTTTTGATGTACAGGGATGCAGAGGATGCTTTATTGGGCACAGAAATGGCAGAGACTTTAATTTTATTTATAAGGCTCCTCAACCCTCAGAGCGGCCATTGTTACTACCAATTATGAGACGGAGCAAAGGCATCTATTCTGCTTAGCAAATATGTTATGCCAAAGTCTAATTAGGCATTCACCCAAAAGTGTTACATATTTGGGATTTATGTATATTCTAGCTCTAGAGTGGATAAAAGTTTCATTTTAAGAGTTTAATAAAATGAACACGTCCCCTCTCAGAGTAGAGGAAATAAGGGACTTTTTAGTTTTTAAAAACCCTACAAGCTATCATTGATTTTAAAATGTATCTCATTAAATCAAGAGAAATGGTGACGAATAAAAAAAAAAAGAAAAACCCTTTAGAGGAACATTTAACATTGTTAAACAAAACATGTGCCAGGACATTTAAGTAAACCCGTCGTGTGTCACATGCGTTGTAACATTGTTAAACAAAACATGTCCCAGGACATTGAAGTAAACCCGACGTGTGTCACATGCAAGACACAGCAGTTTCTGGTTGTCGTGTGCTGACAAACGTCAGCATGCGCACAGCCAAACGTCAGCATGCGCACAGCCAATCAGAGCGGAGGCTCGCTCCACTCTAACAGCCGAAAGCGAGGGTCTCTTGCTGTTAGCACAGAGAGAGACCCTCGTTTTTGCATGGGGTTAGCAGGGGGGACCTAGTTCTACATATCATGTAGAAACTTCTGCAGTCTTTATTCTAATGAATGCAGGACTGGAATATAATATGTTATACCAAACAGAGTAAAAAAGCAATTTGGTGACCCACCCTACGATTTAAGGATATAACTGCTCGCTATTTGTGGGATAGCGCCTTAACATTTGCCTCAAGTCAATTATTTACCAGCCTGCTGGTAAAATATAGGCCAGGCAGCAACCCTAGCAGGGCCGAACTACATTTCCTCATGGTTTCCTCAGTCACACTTTGACATGGAACTGCCAAACCTCTAGATGTAACCCATTGAGTTTTCAGTTGTTTTTGGTTCATGCTTGAATCAGTGGCTTAGTAGATAACTGTGAAGTAGTTTTACATTTTATAAGAATAATATTGTCTAAAGATTGCTGTAATGCATTCATTTAATACAATCAAACATGAAAAACATGAGAGGTTCCGCCAATGGAATACCCCAACCCTCCCTCAAAAAGGAATACTGCTGGCATTATCCTAAGACCTATTATGTAAGACAATGTGCAATCAATCAGAGCATGTAGCAGATACACTTCTTCATCTTGTCCCTGAAGAGAGTTAAGTGTGTTAAGTAAAAGTCATAATGCTGCTAGGAGGATTAACTGCAGTGACAAACTGTATAAAGACCTGTGTGGGCTACCTACAGTGACAAATTGTAATTAGCTGTTTGGTTGGATGAATGGGCATCAATGTTTCCTGGCAGTGTTTTGTAATGATTGACAAGGGACTCTACAGACATCCAATAATCTTTTTCTAGGTAACAGCAATATCAGACTCAAAGGCCAGGCTGTACTGGATATTATAGGATCATCTAGTGGTAAACAATACAGGGCTCTAAACCAGAGGCCCTCTTTCATAATGAAAAAGTCTCTGCTAGTGCCAAATACCTGCTTACATAACCAATTTAGGTGGGATGATCTCTGGGCTGTCCCAGCCAATGAATGATTTCATAAAACAATAAGATTTTTAAACATGTAAAATCACATGGATTTCAAGATCAGAGATAATATGGGAGATCATGCCAAACTAATCTTATTGATTTTTTTTGATCGGGTGACTAAAATAATAGATCAGGGTGTTGTAGTAGACATTGCTTACCTAGATTTCAGTAAGGCTTTTGACACTGTCGCACATAGAAAGCTTATCAATAAACTACAATCTTTAAGTTTGGATTTCAATATTGTTGAATGGATTAAACAATGGCTGAGGGACAGGCAACAGAGGGTTGTAGTCAATGGGGTATATTCGATGCAAGGTCTTGTTACTAGTGTAATGTAATACAATGTAATAGAGCAGCAGGAAATGCTAGCAGAATGCTAATGGTCATAGGGTGAGGTATTAGCAGTAGAAAGAGGGAAGGGCTCATACCATTGTACAGAGTTCTGGTGAGACCTCAGTTGGAGTATTGTACACAGTACTGGAGACTGTATCTCTAGAATATAGCCTTCCAGCTGAAGTGGTAGAGCTAAACACAATCAAGAAGTTTAAGCATGTGTGGGATAGGCATAAGGCTATCCTAGATATAAGATAGGGAACTGGGGACTAATAAAAGTATTTCAAAAATTGGGCAAACTAGATGGACCGCATGGTTCTTATCTGCCGACACATTCTATGTTTCTACGGTACTTTGGCAGTGAAACAAGCTTATATGTTTGATGGGGTGCATTCTTTAGAGCAGTCAATGTCATGCAGTGATCAAAGTTACTGCCTGGCCAGATAATACTCCCATGCTTAGAATGCTAACATCAGTGTAGGGAGAGAGTTCCAGTCAGGAGTACATAAGTAGAAGACATCCATTGAAATTGTTGGGGATGGGAACCGAGATTATCGGACTTTAACCCTTTCATGACGTTAGGATGTTCTACGCCATTCTACTTTACTGCTCCCAATGGATGCTAGGACGACATAGAACGCACCTCAGTTACACGCGAACGTCCGCGATGAGCTGTGCTCAGATCCCGCTGCAAGCAGCATCCCACTTGTCCGACTTGCCATTTTGAATGGTCCCAGACCGACAGGAAAAATGTAGCCTACGCTCAAAGCAAGCACAGACTACATTTTACTAAATTGCTTCAGGGTTCGCGCACCCCTCTGTGACATCACACATGTCGGAAGGTCTCGCAAGTTTTTGGCAGGGACACACAGGGTCTATTAAGACCCTGATCGGGTCTCTGCCAGTGTGTCGTTGGCTACCAATCAATTTGTGATCGGGGCCATGAACAAAAAATGGTGTTTTGGTGCACAAGCACCATGGGTCACCAGGAGGTTAACTTATCTTTAGTTTCTAGCATCACTCTACTATGTGAATTGTAAATTTCTGTGTGTATGACAAATACCATCTTCCTATTTTATGATAAAGGGGTTTTATTAAAGAGTGAAATATTCCAAACACACATAAAGCATATGGGATAACATAACAATATCCTTACTTTTTCAAATGAGATATAATAATCCCTCTGATACACTGACTCTTCCATAATCTGCATATTCCAAGGACTGAACTGATCTGTAATCTCCCCGTCTATGCCCCCGGTTCACTATTCTTTAAAAAAAAAAAAGAAATAACTAAGAAGACTTAAGGAAGGCTAATTATATCAACAGGCTGCTGCCGGTGTGAATCACTAGACTCCTTAGAGGTGATGCATTGCCCAACGTTGATCTCAAGGACAGATGGAAAGACCTTGATTTTATGCTATTACCTTCTTGATGCACCACAGGAACGTTCAACAATTACATTTACATACTGTGTTCTTGGTAATATTTACCATCAGTGTGGCGTCTATTTGGGGAATAAAACTGCTGGGAGAATGAGCAATGGTATTTTTTAGAATGCCAAGTGAACGAGTGGAGGCCCTTTAAAATAACTGCTCTACTTTCATACGCAATGATATTTTATAGCACGGGAGGTTTCAAAGAGATGGATTGTAGTATTCGCTTCCTGAAATGTTTATGGGAAACTGGCAGCCCACAAAATCTTTTCGCTCTCGTCTGAGTTGTTACAACACCTGCCCACACATCAAGAGCTACAGAAATATAAACTGAGAAGGGTTTCAGCAGAACACAGTATGCTTGATTTAATCCTTTGAATTCTGAAGGTCTGGGCTTTGTTCGTTCCACTGAGGCAGTCAGAGAGTTAAAGGGAAAAGATATTATTTCTATCACAATCCTTCCTTTCTAGCTATAATTTTTCAATTAAACCTGTAATCTTCCTGTTTTGAATGACAACAAATTCATGTTTGCCAACTGTCTAGATTTATTGAAGACAGTCCAAACAGTCAGGGTCTCATTAACAATCCACTGGTAAACAGGGACCCACCCAGCTGCTCAGACACCCACCTGCCTGCTTGGAAACCCACTTCCTGTGCACAGACCACATGTTCTGCCTTTGTGCTTTGCACCTTAGTTACATTTGTTTACTTATATTCAGTTAGAGGAGAAAGGAGGACACTAACAATCTGTTTAGGGCAAATATGGCATTGACAAGTGTTTGGGGAAAAGATGGTGCAGACAAGCTGTTTGGGAACAAATATGGCATAGATACATACACAAGATTTGTGTCAGCTGAAACATACGGAAAAAGGCAACAGTGTCTTCTTAGTAGAAAAGTTGCAACATTTATTGGGTCCAGTAAACAATAAAAAAAACAAATATGGCAGTGGCAAGTTATATGGGGATAGAGATGTCACGACAAGCTGTTTGGGGACAAAGATAGAGTTGGCTAGTTGTTTGGGGGCACAGGTGGCACTGACAAGTTGCTTTGGGCAAATATGTCCCTGACAAGCTGAATGGGCATAAAGATGGCACTGGAAAGTTGTTTTGGGGCATACATGGCACTGACAAGCTCTTTGGTGGACTAATATGGCATTGGCAAGTTATTTGGTGACAGCAATGGCACTGACAATCTATTTGGCGACAGGGATAGGATTGACAAGGAAATTATTTATTGTTTGCATCACTTTAATGATTTTTTCAATTGCTAAAAACTTTGCCTAGGGCCCTTTAATCCCTTAACGCAGCCCTGCTAACAGCGGAACCTATGTCCTACAGAATGTGTATCCAATGTGGACTGTGCATAAACACATTTTTATCTTAATTAATGCCCAATCTTGAAATTCTCCTAACTCAACACTCCCAATGAAAATGCAGTTTAAATGACAGATCTGCTGTGTACTGTAGATAATATGCATCTTGGAGCCACAAACTGATGAACGTGCAATCCTCTGACACAATCACATGACCTTGTTTATTTCTAGGTGAGCAAAGCTACCATAAAAAGTAAGAATATAACACATTCACAACTACACAAATAAAACAAATCTTGTGAAATTATTACTAATTTGTATAGTCATTTATTTTTTGTAATTGCAAACCTATTTTATAAATCTGAATTTCACACTTTCGAAACATGGATATATATACTAGCTTTGCAGAAAGAAAAATGTTTCATTAGGGATACATTCTGTGTTCAGTATTTTTCATGTTGTATGATAATGAGAACATAAAATATCTAAAGGGTTCAGCTTGTCTTTGACATCAAGGCCGATGGAGTCACACTAGGCTCTTACCGCGATGGAGGATAGACTGCTGGTGGGCGGAGCAGGTCTTTGTCAAAATGTGCAGCCTCATATACAGCGCCCCCATCCAGGTATACAGGGCCCCTCCATGTATTATTTTTTATACAAATCATCATATAGTGCCCCCAGACTGTATACCTGGATCAGGGGTGCTGCATGATGATTTATATAATAATTATAATAATAATATTATATGGCTGGGGGTGCCCTGTATACCTGGATGGGGGGACTTTAGAAAGATATCTATACATGGCTCCCCCAGCCATATAAATGTATTATTGTTATACAAATCATCATACAGTGCCCCGCAGGCTGTATACTTGGATGAGGGAGTGCTGTGTGATGATTTATATAATAATAAACTTAAATGGCTGGGGGGTCCTGCATACCTGAAGGGGGCGCTGTATAAAGATTTGTATGATAATAATTAATGAAAAGCTGGCGGACGCCAGGTATACCAATACATATAATTAGGTATACAACCCCCTCCAGCCATATCATATTATTATATAAATTATCATACAGCAACCACCATCCAGGTATACAGCCCCCAGCCATATAATTATATTTTATTGTTTAAATCATCACACAGCGCCCCCATCCAGGTATACAGGGTCCCTCCAGCCATAAACATTTATTATGTAAAAAAAAAAAAAATATATATATATATATTTATATATGTGTGTGTGTATATATATATATATATATATATATATATATATATATATATATATATATATATATATATATATATATAAAATAAATACTCAATGCCTTTATTACAAAAAGATACATTAGATATATAACTTAGGATATTAGAGAGCACCTACATATGGTAGGCAGCAAAATTTAAGTATATTATATAAAAATAGTTGTTTGTGGGTCCCTTTTGTCTCCTGGCAACCAATATTTTTAGACCCAGTCTGCCACTGGATGAGAGACAGATATTTTTAATGTTTAATAAGATCTAAATAGCTCTAAATATTCACATTATACTTACAAGAGTCATTGCTGATCTCAGAGGTGATTTAAAGGACTTACCAGTCTCCCCCCAGATCGGTAGGTATTCATCTTGCTGAATATCCAGCATGATTTCCAGGCCGTTCCCAGTCCCTCCTTTCATTGTGGTAAGCAGGGGACGGCCATCTTGTCCTGAATTGAACATATAACACTTCCCATATTTTGTGAACACCTAGAGAGACACACAAAGAGAATAATTAATCTTCTATCCCTGATTAGGGAGAATGGTAATAGCCTTTGGGCTTCTGTGATTTGAAACATTTGGGGCACTAGCTGATATTATGGATAACTGCAAAAGTAGTCACAGGGTGCAACAGAAATTATCAACAGCCCGGTATTTAACCAGCAATAAGGGATTCTGTGTAGATCTGTGCCAGGACACAACATAGGGGGGAAAAAAGAGCAGAAAAAAGAAAGGAAGCTATAAACACCCAGGAGGTGTTCTTGATATCCCTAGAGCAGCGGACTATTTGCACTAATAGTAGAAGGTCCATATTTATTATTTTGAGCGGATTACAAGCTTTTTTTTTTGTAATTCTGTTTATAAGTAACATTGCATTTAGCACAGTAAGGCAAATATGAATTTAAGAGTACATTGACATTATAAGATGGCACAAGTATTCCGGAAACATAAGAAAAATCGAACTAGAGTGGTGAGAAGGAAAAGGGAAGGGAGCAAAAGCATAAGGGAAGACAAGAGAAAGAAAAGAGTGAGTGGTGAGATAAGAAAATGGGGCAAAACCCCAGGTGGGAGAGACCACACATGGCAAGAAGGTGCATTACAAGCTTTTTTTTACTTTTTTTATTGGGTTTTATTTGCTGTATGCTTTATTTATATGATGTGTTGCTTAGCGAAGTAAGGGGGCATAGGGCAATTTTGCCCTGTGGTTCTAGTTACACCAGTGGCCCTAGATTAAGTGGGCCCTTTCCTCTGTTGCTGAAAAAAGTTAAATTAGGATCAAAACTTATCATATAGATTTGTAAGTATGTACATAATACATTGTTTAAAAATGCACTTGATATTATTATGTCCTACAATGCTCTGCATTGGGAAAGGAATAATAAAGGAAGGATAGGCAGCACAATGCTCTAGATAGGGGAGGCAGCACAAATGTACATGTGAAGAAAGCCACAGCACAATACTCTGCTGTGAATCAAGCTACAGAAGGAGCTCAATGTTCTATAGGTCTGTGGAGCAGGGATGGAAACAGTATAAAACTCAGCATGGGAAGGAGAAAGCCAAGTCTTTTAGGATGGATGATGGGACGGTTCTTTGTGGCTGCTTCACTGCAGCCGCTTCACCGTGACCTCTCACTTGATGGCCAGTTCATCGCGGAGAGGTCATCGTAGAGAGTTCATTGTGGGACAGTTCATCGCCGGATCGTGTACAAAGTGAGTATTTTCAGTATTAGTGCTTAGTGTTAGAATTAGGGCTTAGGGGATACTATTAGGACTTAAAGGTTAGTGTTAGTATTAGGACTTACGGGTTAGTGTTAAGGTTATTTGTATTAGGGTAGGGTAACTTTTAGGGGGAGTTTAATTTATCAGGGGGTGTTTAATTTATATGGGGGGGTTAGCCTGATTGTAAGCGCTGATAGTTCACTTACTACACTTTCATTGTCGCGCTCAAACTGCCAAGGCGAACTTTCAGCAGTGAAACAACCGCGACGAACTATCCCAGATGCTTGAGGATGGTGCTCAGGCATATGTTGTATCAGCAGAGCAGATATTGTGCACAAGGAAAAATAGACACTCAGAACAGTGTAATAAGCTACTCACATAGTAAGGCATCTTATAATCAAGTAAATATGCCAAGTAGAGAGATTTTGGCGCAAAACCATTGTAGTCTGGGAATCATTACTAGCATTCTGTATTATTCAATCTCCAATAAGTTGCACTTAGAAAATCAAAAACAGTTCCCATAGTGTACTAACAGGTGTGTACTTCTGGCAGCCATGTATAGATGCCACCAGGGAAGGAATAACAAAAAAATCCACCCAATGCATTTCATACACTTTACATTTGGTCCTAAGCTTAAAACTAAGCAGTGTGTGGAATGCAGTCTATAGTTTTGCTTGTGATGAGAAGTGATGTTAAGTAAAGTCAGTTAGTGGATTTAGTGAAAACTTACTGCTAAATGGGATTCTGATGATTTTCTTTCTATTATAGTTAGGGATAGATAAGCTGTGTGCACTGTGAACTATAACCTCTGTAATCCTTTGCGCGTAGTCCTCAACAATGCTAGCAGCTTGTTTGCCTCCGCCACACTCCTTTTTGCCAGTAAGTGAGGATAGTATTTGTTTAGGTTAATGCAATCTGCTGCTCCGCTGCTGCTACGTGAAATGAATTATCAGAATATTCCCGGTGCGGTTTTCTAATTCCCTGCACTGTTCCCAGGGACACGACAAGAGAAAATATACGGGAGGTTTTTATTGCCAGAGACATTTTATACAAAATACACAGTGCGACAGAGGGAAACTCCTCTGGGTCCCATTCACCTCATCTCCCTCACCTCCCTGATAAGGCTTTCCTCCTAAATTACTCTGGCTCCAACTAGATTTATAGGATAAGGCAGCCACTATCTGCTTTTGCTTTCTTTATTGCAACTGTGAAGAGATAGACATTTCTAACAATAAAATGTTAAGAGGAGCACTGACAAAGAATGAGAGGATGTTTGGAGACGAGAGAAGAGCAATAAAAGTGAGAGGGGAATGGTATGACACCTCTTTCTTTTATCTCTTCCCTAGAACATCCAATTAAGGGGCCCTTGGGTTGGATCTGTCATTGGCAAAGTCATTGAGTTTGTTCAAAGTCACATCTTTGCAGTTGGAATGACAAAACTGAATCAACGTCACAGGACCATTTGTGGCCCAGGGAGGAAAGATGACCACATGAATTTGACGTCTACAGAAATAGGATGACAAGCTGCATGCTTAAGTGTAGGGAATATGGTAGGATGACAATAGGCACATTATGTCCAAATGATAGGACAGAAGGTAAGATGATCACATGCAGGGGATCTGCAGGACAGGGAAAAAAGTGGCCACATGCAGGAAGGACCTAACTGCACCTTCCCCTAAAAAGATGACCCCAGGCATGGACAACCACAGCCAGGGCCACCAGGCAACTCTCTTCAATAGGTCATAGCTACACCACTTATTATGTCAAAATGCCTGCATTTGTCATAATTCATAGGCTAGGTAACACAATGAGGAATACAAGACAGTGGCTGGAATCGATATGGCAAGCTGGAAAGCCCTGTTGTCATATAGGCTCCATTTTCTATCTTTCCATGCAGACCTCAAACACATGTATGAAAAGAGAGTCCCTTGCTATCTCCATGTTCCCAGTCTTTCTCTCCCCTTCACAGGTATGAATATATGGTGGAGAAGGTGAAACAAATTAAGTCCTTGCCCCCCCCCCCCCCCCCTCTATCAGTGAACAACACTGAAGGTGGTGTCCCTCAACATTAGAGCTCAACACCAGAAATATAAATGTGTAGTCAAGGAGATGACACAGGCATTGAGGAATTATTTGTGATCACACAAAATATTCTAGTAATTGGTGACCAGATAACCTGGAATATAACATAACAGAAACAATCTTTCAGAAAAAATGTTTAATAGAACAATAAATATTTAAAATAGAAACACGTAACTAAACAAAGAAGGACAACTATAATACATATCTCATATGGTTTTTGATATTTAAAATAATTTGAAAATGTAGACAGGAAGAGGTAATTAACCACAATGATTTATTTCAGGTATAGTGTATTCCACCTATGGAAATAAAGATGATTTTTCTTTGGAAATCTGTTTGGGTTCAGTCTCAACTTATATCAGGAGGTTCTTTTAGTAGCCAAGTTAAGTTCTTTGGTTTACAGATTCAACTCCCCTATTCCAAGTATTCTGTGGGTGGAGTCTAGCTGGGAAGAAGATGCAGCATAGACACAACTGGGTGTGATGCATATAATAATGGGTGGAGTGGAGCTTTCATTAAACAAAGCACTTAGGACTTTACAGCTTTAAATTATAAAAAATAAAAATAAAGCACTGTGGGTATAGCTGCCTGGTATAAATGTCATTCAGTTCCCATCAGTCCCTCAAAGACTTTCAAATTGTAGAATATCATTCTTAATGAATCTTCCAAAACAGCCTTAAATTGACAATCACATGTATTCTCATTGTGGCTTTAGAGGTACTCTGAATGCCTGATAATGAGTAAAAAAAAGCACTGAAGGATTATTTAAAGATAAAAAGGAATATTGTACTCAGTAATAAAGGCATTAAATTTGGATTTGATTTAATCATACATCTATTATTGTAATAACAGTGTGTGCATAAGTAGGGCATTAAAACAGAACAGTTTTAAAGGCACAGTGCCTTGAACATTTCATCATTCATGGTGTATACAACCTATTGCAAATCAATAAATCACATAGCATGCTAAAGATTGTTGGAGGGCTGAGTATGATGCATTTCGGTAGTTCCTTGGGTGGACAGATAGATATTTTTTTACTAGACCGATAAACAATTTAGTGTTTGCATAGTGCCAGAATAAATTATTCACTGTGGCAATTCGGATGTTGCCAAAGTGCATTAGCTAGTCATAATGAGGATTCCCTCTGGTAACATATAAATGCTATAAACTGCTAGCCAACCATTTTCTATTTGTATGCACAGATGCTAAAAGTAGAACAAACTGCTGGATAGTTCTATTGGTTTCCACAGTGGTTACATCGCTACCAGCCTGTTGCCCTGAATGGTCAATGGGGGCATTACATTGGTTCACTCTTTGAGTACTTTGACAGAGAACTGACTATTATAAGTGCAGCTCTAAGTACCCTTCAACAGGCAGTGCTTAAACCTTCATACAATGAAGAAAATGTACTTGTATGTACGTAGAGGGGATAGAGTGCCCGATTCCTGATACCATTCCCTCCACGCACCCACACCCCAGATCCCGCCAATACCCCAATAACTGGACACGAGACTGGTGATGGTGAAATAAAGGACACAGCAATTTTATTTATAAACAATATAAGGCTGTATCAGCCGACCAGCATACTTTCTTTGCATATATATGTATATATATAAAAACTGATACAGCCTAACAAAATAACTAACCCCTTGGCAGCCAGAACAACTTATCCAAAATATGTACATAGTGCAAAATTAAAAAGAGGTGCTCGCCTCCCCTCCTCATCCCCTAAGGTATCCCACACCTTAAACCATTCCATCTTACCACAATGCTGACCACTAGCCGGCTATTTTAGCTCAGTGGGCACGTCCAAGGAACCAACTTCCAGGTTGAAAGGTTAGGGGAGGACCGAGCACCCCATTATCATTCTACTATCACCAACTTCCGTTTTCCCAAACCAAACCCCCGACTGGCAAGGAATGAAACCCACGCCTGCTGCGACAAAAGAGAGTTAGTACAAATCACACAATACAGAATACAATAATTGAAGGGAGGGAGGGTGGGAATTTGCTACTGAGTGTGAACATTTTTCCCAGTAAATGGCTGCCAGGGAGAGGGGTCCCAGGGCCTTTATCCCTCCCCTGGCAGCCGTCAGTCATCTCCCCACTCCCCCCTCACATTTCCCAGGGTGCTATGCTCTCGAACAGGAATGTGGAACACATTTGCGATTTCCGATCTCCTGCATTATCCCTGCGTACGGGGAGCGTGAGCAGCACTTACTGAGCTCCATGTGTGTTTTACACAAAGAGCTCATGCTGCTTGCGGCTCCCAGTGAAGAAGACGCCGTTCTGCTTCATGGGGTGGGGGTGGACCTCACATCCGCCCCTTCCCAGGGTCTTCCACCCGGCCGTGTAGAGGGCTGATGAGGGGAGATCATCTCCCCAGCCAGTGCCTCTACCAGCATTTTTTTCCCTGGCGCTCTCCCTGCTGGCACCCCCCCACACTGCGACTCCCTAAGGTGGCTGCCTAGGCAGCCTTATGGTGGCGCCGGCCCTGAGTAAAGGCACCAATATTATTAATAATGAACATTTGCTCACAGACATCCTAATGATGTTTTATGGAGCTTCACAGACCTTGCTATGGACACAGGAGAACAGACACTTGACCTATCTCCGACTTGGTAAAACAATTAACTCATCCACTCTGATTGCTTGATGACCTCTGTATACTAAAAATCACCTTTGCTCACTTTAGCATATTCCTTGCCAGACAGATAGCATTCTCTTTGCTTCCTTGCTCTCAGTAACTGATTCCACCAGGATTAAACCTTGTAATTACAAGAATACTCAAGTTACTCAATAAAAAGAACATATATGACAACACAGAAGTAGGTACTGGTGGGCAATCCGACTTGGTTCATACTTGTGACTAATCACACTTGCACCCACTGACACTCTACTGGAGATGTATAAATTCAAAGATGGGGAAGAGAAGCCGAGAATGCAGGGGAGGATAGAGAAATTCAAATTAATCAGATTTTCTATTATTTCTTCAATCAATAATTTTAATCAGATGTTGCTGAGCATTCTCTCTCCATAAAGCTGTTTTTCATTAAATGAGGTCTTTCGACTTTCCATTTACTCTTGGCTCAGAATATATTGAAGATTTCATTTTTTTTTTATCTATTTCAAGAGCAATGATACCTCTCAAAAATATAACACCGACACCATTGGTCTCAAGAGTAAAATAGTTAACCCCTTCACTCTAACCCCTTTCTGTGATGTTACAATGTATCGGTGAAAAATGGTGTTTTAATATCCTGTCCTAACGTTAGCAGAGGATAAAGTTATTTCCTGACAGCAGATAATATCTATAATGCACACGGTCCATTCCTTCTCCGCACCACAAAAAGGCCTCAGAACTCACTTGATTTAGAATTTATCTATATTATAATCCAAGGAATATATAATCTCTCACTTTACTGGACTGCATAGCCTCCACTTGGACATTATTACTAAATCATTGCATTCTATTCTTTTAGGGTCAAACATACCCCAAGATCATATCTCAGGAGGTTATTTTGCAATTCACTGGCATAGGTGGTTTAGAGGTAACCTGCCTGGCCACTGGGTCTTATCCTTCTCCTCTTGGTGGCTTGCACCAAAATCTAGCTCACCTTCCAGATGGACCCTCCCATTGTTGGCAATTGTTGCGGTTTTGTTGCCACTTTCCACACCTATTCTTAGGTACGCCATGAAACCTATTACACAAAACAAATGACGGAGGAAACACCAAGCCTTAACATATCCCCATCACAGAGATGACTTAGCTAATGCAAGGTGTTGTTAGAATATTGTAAATATGCTGCATATCATTGATTATGCATCAGCAAAAGTGGCTGGCATGTCTGGTAGATAATCAATCCAAGCTTTTGACACTGATTCCTAGTTATGCACCCTGATTTCCACTGAAAGTACTGCTAATCAGTATCAGAACTATTTTAGGAAATCAGTGTCACAAGGGTCTTGACTGTCACTGTTGACAACTAAATCAGTATATATGTTTCCGCTTTTCTGCTATATCCCTGGTTTTGATGTCTGCCTCTGTTATGTGTTGAAACATTAACATATATTTTTTTAAATATTAAAATATATATATATATATATATTTTTTTTTTCCCTCTAGCTAATCTTTTAGAGATAATACAAAGCATCACTGGAAAAAATTCTACATAAAAGAAAAAGTGCAATTTTTTCTTCAAAGATTTTAAGAAAGCAATCACATCAGGATCAGACAGAAAGATCATATTATATGGAGTTATGCTTCACTAGCAGGGAGGTTTCAGACAGGCAAAGGAGCCGTCTGCATGATGAACAGAGACTATTTAACTGCAAAAAGACGGTTTTGTCAAAAGGGCATCCCTCTGCTTCGTGCTAACAAAGAAAACACTTTAAAACAAGAACAAAACAGGAACTTCTTGGAGCAGCTGAATATCTACTTTATTTCTAAGCACCAGATGTGAGAGTTATTTGTGTGATGTGTAATCCACGATGGATCCTGACGCGACCATTTACACGGTAGCCTTCTGATCTGCTTTTATGTGCTGTAAAACTGAAATCAAAAGACGTTCTTTAGTCTACAGTGTAAATATCCCAGATCAGTAACCATCAGCTTTGGATTTAAGGACCTCAAACAGTTTTCTGGTTCACCTGCTTGAGCAAAGGTGATTCAGCCATGGATTATCTCACCTGATCTCACCTTGGTAAACCTAAAAACCCACTATTATGTTGGTTCCTAGCTGATTTTAATCACACCTATTGTGCCTACTCTCATTTATAGTCATGTGTTCCTACAGGACTCTATATTCCCATACCTAGAGTTTTACATAGAGGTATCCTCTAGATTGTAAGCTTCTGAGCAGGGCACTATACCTAACATAGGGTGCTCTGTATGTGATCGGTAGCCAGGAACACTCTGGCAGAGACCCTACCAGTTGGTCCCTGCAAAAAAATTGTGAGACCTCCGGATGTCACGTGTGATGTTCGGAAGTTCGGGCATGGCGCGATTTGGAGAAATGTAGCCGGTGCTCGCTTTGAGCACCGGCTACATTTCCCTTGTCAGACTAAGGCCACTCAAAGTGGACTCATCTGAGAGGTGGGATCCTGCTGCAAGTGCCTGCAGTGGGACCCGAAAACACCTCATCGCGGGGAGCCGCGATGAGCTGTTTAATACAGGATGTACTATGCCGTCCTAACGACTTTAAGGCACTTAAAGTCAGGTCGGCATAGTACGTCCTAACGTCATTAAGGGGTTAATCTCATTGGGTCCTGCAATGTAGCCAACTTCAGGCTCCACACCTACAGCATCCCTGTACTCTTCTTGCAGGAAGTTGGCATGTATGATATCAGAGTCAATACAGAAACAATAAATCCATAAATCTACTATGGTTTCCCATAGAACCACCTCTATGAGCCACTTTTACTCGCAGAGGGGGTATTTGCTAATGCAGGCTACTCTCATGTTTGTCATGCTTCCTTACCGTTGAGGGTTGTATATTCAGGGCGATAGGAAATACATTCTGCTGCTTTCAAAATAATGTTGAATGACTTCCAAGCTCAAAAAATGAGTTAAAAATTTAGAATTATTCTGAATTATGCTTTCGTTCTCTGCTTGAAATGGAAAGCTTAACGAATTCAACTACTTCTAGAGTCTGTAGTCCCAGCCTATTTATACAAATCCCTAATTTCTAGATTACATTAAAGCCACTTCAGAGGCTGGCTGGAGAAGAGCCTCTTTAGATGTTTGGATGATTAAACTCTTGAAGGTGCACATTTCTCAAGCCAACAAAGAATAAGACTGTTAACTACTTAACTACTTGACAGTTGTAGCCTTGACTACCGGGCTATATCTAGTATGGAGTAATACATGGAACAGATTTACTGGGTAGAAAAAGCCACAGACATTTTTTTAACCATAACATTTGCCATTGTGGGAAAACATTTTTCATTCAAAATTTATAACATATTCTTATCACATTATAACATATGAGTATATTCACTAAAAGGTGAGTTGCAGGCTAGTTGAGGTGAGATGAACATTTAACATCACCAATTTAACCAAGCATTGTGCAGGGACAATCTTGGTGAGTTTGCTTACTGGGGGAAACTTAGCAGGTATGTATCTGCACAATGTGAATAGACCACGTAGACAATAACAATGCATGACCAACATTCCATTCAACCAGCTTGCTCCCAGGGATTTTTACAATTAATAAACAGAAAGGATTTACCATATGCCCTACCACCAACCTGAGATGAGGAGCTCCTATGCCAGCTCCAAACCTATCCATTAGACATAATGAGGCTACCGCCGCTGGGCAATTTTTCACTATAGAATACCCCCAGTAGCAAGCTACTGCCAATGACCAACTGCATGACCCCTTAATGCAGCAGGGCTACCACACTTAGCTAGATCATAGACTTATCTAGCCCCCTCCTGTAAACTTTAAATGAAAAAATCCCAACCCAATGCTGGCAGGTGATCTCAATCCCTTGCAAACAGGCTCCTCCAATCTCTCCAGTGACTACTATGCCCTTCATTTTCCTGATAAAAATGTCCATCAGTTTTTTGACATCCCCCCCAGCTGCATTCTATTGCCCCACAACCTTAACCCCTGAGCCTAATTGCAAAAAAATGTGCACACCAACAACATTGTTGCATCAGCTCCCTCTGTGGCACAAGGCCCATATGATTCCCTTCTTTGTGTATTATCAGAATAATTGACGTGATATGCAGGCAAAGAAAATGCATCAATGTGGAGAGAATTCTCTCCCACCTAATACCCTGGACACCAAACCACTCCTCCAGGATTCAATGTTCTGGAAAACTCTGCTGCAGGCCAGTCAGCCTAACTGCAGGTCTCCCTTTTGACCAGTAGATGAAGGAACAGCCAATGATCCATGTAAAATACTGCATCACTGTAACTAAAAAAAACAAACAACCGACCAGTACAGTCCTGAATTGCACGTCACCCCAAAAAAACCTTTTCACAGTAAACCGGTTCAGTACTTATGTGAAATCAGACTCTCCTCATGATGTAATCCCCCAGGCCCAGCCGGGCCACTTTTAGTTGCCGTCCTGATTAGGCATGGATGTTTATCGATTTTCCCCTTCAGCACCTCCACTGTAGCTAAACCCCATCTGAACACCTTCAGAAATTGGTAATGCAGTAGTAAAGAAAGATCTTTGTGGACCAAGAGGGAAACTCCACATGTAGGCCTAACTTTCAAATATGCGCCTAGACAAGAGAATCAAATAATCCCCGAAGCCCACACTCCCAGAAGCATCCACAAACTGAGCCTTTTGTTCATCCTATACCATCGACTGCTGTAAAAATCAGCCCATATTGCTCTGCCTGTATCATTGACTTCTGGAAAAATCAGACCATTGAATTACCTTTATGGGCTACTTCTGAAAGCTGTGACCTCCTACATACTTGCCATAGCCCTAGAGAAGGACCTCAGGAAAATCCTTTCCACCTACCAGTGTTACCCAGAAGAAGAAATTCAACCACCAAATCAATGACAGCTGCTGCCTGACCGTGAACTTTTATGCCAGCCTGATATTCATAATGCCTCATGCAAAACAATCAGCTTTCATTAGGCAGCTTGCAAATACCGTGGTCCGCTTCTATCTCCAAACCCAAGAACCCGATGGACATAACTGGTCCCTCAGTTTTCTCAGTAGCCAGGGAGATCTCAAAGGATCCAGTAACCATCTGCATAGTCTTTAAGATATGTCATCCACCAAACCAGTCTATGCACATAAAATTGTCCAGGTAATGGACAATTATCCGATTCCATCTTGACCACCCATTCCAGAAAAGTACTTAACTTTTTGAAATAGGCACATGAAATGGGAAGGCAGACAGAGGTTCACATAAAACCAGCAACCCAGCAGATGGTGACAATCATATGCCTCTATGTGCGCTCTAGTGAGGAGGACCCGGGCTGACTTCTGCTTTATGGGAACGGCCAATGCCTGCATTGGCTGTGCCCTTGTTGGTAGTCTAACACCTCTGGTCCCACGTTGATAACCCCATTCGCACTGTTTGTGCTTCCAGATCATCTGCCCCCTGGTCCCTTCCTGACTTGGGCTTGTGCATTGGTAAGGGACTCCAGTAATCCACTCGGGCCTCTGGTCTCGCACTTTGTACATCACACATACCCTTCCCCAATACCTCGCTATACTCCCTGTCACCTCTGCCTTAGGCCCTGGGTGGGTTTTGTGCATCCAGGTGGGGAGGCTGCGGGGCTTTGGTGTCTCCTTGGCTGAATGAATATGCCAGTGTTGTGGTGTCTCCTTGGCTGTGGTGCCCTAGGAAATTCTTGCCTGCTTTGACCACAACACAGAGTGTACCTGGCAGCTTCATTTCTTGCCCTTGGCTATCCATTCGAACTGTCACACCTGTCAGTTACTTTACCCGTGACTGGTTGCCTCTCTAGTTGTTCTTGCCTTCCACAAGAGGGTGCTCTATATACCTCTGAAAAATTCTCTCCAACAGCCACTCTATATCCGCATCCATGCCTGAAATATAAGAAGGGGAGGAAAAGGGAGATAGCAAGAATAGCAGAGAGGTTCAAATGCCAGACAAATGCAGGTAGGGCTGAAACAAATGGCTGACACTTGATTGACATCTCCAAATCTATTTCCCTTAACCTAAACTCCTCCGCCTAGAACCAAATCCAATGGCTTGGCAGTCCTGCTGAGCCCAAGCTGTCAAGGCCCTCCTTCTTCAATGTTGACTCCGCTGTGCTGCATCACTGCCATCACTGTAATGTGAAAAGTCTTCCATAAGCCTTCCTTTACCCAGGCACTAATAACATGTGACTGCTAGTTAATTAATACTTTACAGAATTAGCACAGAGGGAAATAAAACTAAAACACAAGTGAGCCTTAATTACCGGCAATTAGATTAAAAAAATAACAGTCTTTCCCAGTGCCCACATAAACAAACTTCTGGTCACAATTTGTGGTTAAAAACTCATTAAATCTTCAGACAGCCAAATATACTGTTTATTTTGAGTTGAGCCAAAATAGCTGAAATGGAAAATTGTCCAACTCAACTATCCAACTCATCTATTTGGGCCTGATTTTTGCAATTCCCTCTTTAATTCCCCACAATTCGCCCTTTAAGGAGCAGACCCTATTTTATACAGTTTTATGCATCTTTACAGCAAATCAGTTTTCAATAAAATGCCTTTTGGCACTAGAGCATAGTGGGGGAGAATAAGTGCCTCTTAACTGTGCTGCTTTATATGGGACAGTACCATTTGGGCCCGCCATCCTGTGGCACCTACTTCATCCAGAGAATAATACCAATCATGCTCAGGTGTTGGCACATACACAATTTGGTTTCCATGGTGAGTTGCTACCTATTCCAAACCACATCACTGGGAGTGCTGCATTGTTGGTGGGGCATGTTGGGAGGTATTGGATGTGAGAGACAAAACTCAATAAACATTAGACATTGATGAGTTAAATAAATAAAACAATATTATTGGGGACATGTTAAAATGCAGATGTCGCCAAATAGTGGTGATATCGACATGAACACCTATGTATAAAGCAGTCTCCTGACACTGTGTCAATGTATAAAAATCAGGCTCTGAAAAGTGTGTGAGAACCTCCTCCTATCAGCATCCTACTTCCGCACTAACAAATGTCAGGAGTTATAAATACAGAACAAACGACACCTTGCAGTTCGAGAGTTTTTCTAAATGACCCCATACATATGTTTATATTAAAGTTCAATATCAAATTTAGTTATCTAATGAAGATTTATTTTGAAATAATAGACGCATTTTCTGCTGCTTCTTTAACCAACAGTTTTCATCCCAGACATCCCAAAAACTCAATCATCATCAAATAGCCAAGCCATCAGATACAGTCGCATCTGCTCAGTATCCACAGACCGAGATGAACATTTTCAGAACCTCGGGAAACAATTCACCAACCATGGTTACAGTACAAAATGGAAGTCCTGTGCAAGATCTCGAGAGAACAACAAACAATTTTACACACAGATGAAAGACTCCAGACAGTATTTGAACACTATCATTCAACCTCAAACAGTTGATGGTGAGGAGCACACTTCAAAGAGAAATGGTAAAAGAGATGTGAGTCATTTGGATACATCCACTACACAGATAAAATACCAATTCCAAGCTCAAATTTGCACCACAAAATCAATGACAGCTTACATGCAAATTATCCAACATGGAATATCTATCTAATCATGTGTGTGAAGTGCCCTAAAGCAATGAATGTGGGAGAAACAGGGCAAGCATTGCATATATGGTTTAATTCCCACAGAAATACTATAAATCAGAAAAAAAAAATAGATACACCTGTAGGAGGACATTTCTGTAAACCTGGATGTGAAGCTTTTGGTACTGATGGGATTGCTCAGCACACAGAAGGAGAGAAAAATATATGGAAGGTCAAATTAATATGCCAGTTTAAGGTCTTAATTACTGACCTTAATAGAGACAGTGAATTTATTTACCAATATAATCTTACTAATTAATAATCTTTTTACAAGCCCTGGATTGCTGCAGTGACTTATTTCAAAATGTAAATGTGACACCTTCATGGATCTGGCATGTGTCTAATGGTCTTATGGCCTTCCTTAAAAAGGGAGTGGAGTTATCAGGGATGATCTGTCCAAACTGATTTTATCATTTGGACCTCTGTAGAATTGTTGTTTTACTGCGGAGTACATTTTTAATACTGTGTGTTCTTCATTATTTCTTTTATTTATTTATTTTAACCCCTTAACGACAGATGACGTGCCAGGCACGTCACGGCAAATCGAGGACTTGCCGACAGGTGACGTGCCTGGCACGTCATGCACTAAACTGAGTAAAGAAAGCGACCAGCGGGTAGAGGCATTGTGCAACACCCCCCAAATGTGCAGGGGCGCGCTACGATCACTCCACGGAGTGATCGTAGCAGCCATTTAAAAATGGCTGCGCCCACTGCACACATGTGCTTAGAAAGCGAGCGATCGTTCGCTTTCTAAGCATCTCCGGTGTTGTTAAAGTGCCTCGCCAGCGAAGCACTTAACAACACCTTCAGGCTCCCCAGAACCGATGGTGGTCGCTCTCCTGAGCGACCCCATCGGCTCAGTAGAAGGGAACGCTGCCTGTACAGGCAGCGCTTCCCTTCTAATGGCAAGAGCATCGGAAGTGAAAGTATTTCACTTCCGATGCTCTAGGGGGAGCCAATCGATGCCGGCACAACAGATCTATGTGATATATATTGCCTTTGACAAGTATTGATCTGCCTCCCTCACCTTTCTAGTTATAGTAAGGGAGAGAGACAGATCAGATAAAGTAAAAAAATAAAATAAAACAATAAAAAAAATATTTAATACAATTTTAAACACCAAGGGCTTTTATAAAAGCCATTTAACCCCTTCCCTGCCATTGATCGCTGTGTACGCAGTGATCATACACAGCAGCACATTTTTTGCTGTCTGTGCATTTTTTAGGGGTTCATTTTTTTTTACTGTAATTCATTACAGTATAAAAAAAAGCTCTTTTAAGAGAGATTAACCCCTTTCTTGCTGTAGATCACTGCCTAAGCAGCGATCTGACGCAAATGCAGCAATCTTGATGCAGAAGCATTTTTAAATTTTTTTAAACTTTTTTATTACACCCGTCACGTGTTAATTATACCCGCTAGGGGACTACGTTTAACGTAAAAACATTTTTTTTAGCTGTCTGACCGCATGTATAGCGATCAGTAACAGCTGATAAGTGACAAAGGCGGGTTGGCGTTTGCTTAGATGAGCATCACCATTCGTCTGGTTAGATCAATATTTGGAAATATTTGATCTGACCCGTGTAGATCTGCCTCCCTCTCACTTGAGTTTTAGTGAGGGAGGGAGACAGAGCTGTATAATGTAAGTTTTTAATTATAATATATTTAATAGAATTGAGACCCAAAGGCTTTTATAAAAGCCGTTTCCAGTATTTAACCCCTTCCCTGCAATTGATCGCTGTGTACGCAGTGATCTTACACAGCAGCACATTTTTTGCTGTCTGTGCATTTTTTTAGGGGTTATTTTTTTTTACTTTGATTTATTACAGTATATCAAAGGCTCTTTTAAGAGCTATTAACCCCTTCCTTGCCGTATATCACTTCCTAAGCAGCACATACGGTCACTGCCTAAGCAGTGCATATGGTCACTGCCTAAGCAGCGCATATGGAGCAATCTAGTCGCAGAAGGATTTTTTTTTGCTATCAGCATTTTTTTTGTCAGACTCGCTAGGGGTTAGTTTTACCCACTAGGGGATTACGTGTATTCCTTTTGAAGCTGTCTGAACGCGTGTATAGCGATCAGTAACAGCCGATCAGTGGCAAAGGTGGTTTGGTGATTTCTCACATGAGCATCACCATTCGTCTGGTTCGTAAATATTGTTCTGACCCATATGGATCTGCCTCCCTCTCCTCACTTGAGTTTTAGTGAGGGAAAGAAACAGATCTGTATAACATAATTTTTTAATTGTAATAAATTCAATTAAATGTTAAAAAATTGTGAGTCCCAAAGGCTTTTATAAAAGCCATACCCTTTGTATAGTGTAGTGTATTAACCCCTTCCCTGCCACTGATCACTGCACAGCAGAACATTTTTTTCTTGTCTGTGCATTTTTAGTGGTTAATTTTTTTGTACAGTACTACAAAGGCTCTTATAAGAGCTATTAACCCCTTCCTTGCTCTACATGTTCAAATTCCAAGTTTGAAAATCAAAAAGCGCACCTCTCAAATGTAGCCTTTCAACACCCAACAAAGCTAACAAAGCTATGCATGGGTGGTATCCCTGTGCTCGGGAGATGTTGCTGAACATATATTGTGGTATTGTTTGTCAGTGACACATACCGAAATATGTGAATTTGTGTCTAAAGTACAATGTATGTGGAAAAAAATACACAATAAAATTACTACCACAAACTTTGACAAAGGCTGGTGGTAGAATTGGTGCATGGAGAGTGTTAAAATAACACCATTTAAAATAGCCTAGGGTGTCTACTTTTACAAAATATATACTTTTTGGGGTAAAATACACTGTCCTACTTTAAAAAAAAGTCCCAAATGAAAGATGGGCTCAGGCTGGCTACACGTCAATATTCCAAGTTGAAAATGCGCACCTTCACAATGTGGCCCTTTTAGCCCCCAAACAACCCAACAAACCTATGCATGGGTGGTATCCCTGTACTCAGGAGATGTTGTTGAACACATATTGGGTTATTGTTTGGCAGTGACACATACCAAAATCTGTGAATTTATGTCTAAAATACAATATTTGTGAAAAAAAAAAACACAAAAATTACTACCAAAAACTTTGACAAAGGCTGGTGGTAGAATTAGTGCATGGAAAGTGTTAAAATACCACCATTTGAAATAGCGTAGGGTGTCTACTTTTAAAAAATATATGGGTTGATGGGGTAAAATACACTGGCTGGTTTCAAATATGTCCCAAATGGGACATGGGTGCAGGCGGTCTGCATGTCAAAATTTCAATTTGGAAAACCAAAAACTGCACCTACCAAATTTGGCCTTTTACCCCCCAAACAACCCAACAAACCTATGCATGGGTGGTATCCCTGTACTCAAGAGATGTTGTTGAACACTTATTGGGGTGTTATTTGGCAGTGACACATACCAAAATCTGTAAATTCATGTCTGAAGTACAAGGTTTGTGAAAAAAAAACACAAAAAAATTACTACCACAAACTTTGACAAAGGCTGGGGATAGAATTAGTGCATGGAAAGTGTAAAAATACCACCATTTGAGATAGCCTAGGGTGTCTACTTTTAAAAAATATATGGGTTGATGTGGTAAAATACACTGGCTGGTTTCAAATATGTCCCAAATGGGACATGGGTGCAGGCTGTCTGCATGTCAAAATTTCAAATTGGAAAACCAAAAACTTCACCTCCCAAATTTGGCCTTTTACCCCCCAAACAATCAAACAAACCTATGCATTGGGGGTATCCCTGTACTCAAGAGATGTTGCTGATCACTTATTGGGGTGTTATTTGGCAGTGACACATACCAAAATCTGTAAATTCATGTCTGAACTACAAGGTTTGTGAAAACAAAACACAAAAAAATTACTACCACAAATTTTGACAAAGGCTGGTGGTAGAATTAGTGCATGGAAAATGTTAAAATATCACCATTTGAGATAGCCTAGGGTGTCTACTTTTAAAAAATATATGGGTTGATGGGGTAAAATACACTGGCTGGTTTCAAATATGTCCCAAATGGGACATGGGTGCAGGCTGTCTGCATGGAAAACAAAAAACTGCACCTCACAAATTTGGCATTTTAGCCCCCAAACAACCCAACAAACCTATGCATGGGTGGTATCCCTGTACTCAGGAGAAATAGTAGAATCTATTTAGCATATTTTTTCGTTCGCTATTGTCGATGAGGAGAAGTTGTTTCAAATAAAAACAAAGAAATTTGTGTATTTTTTTTTTTACCATATTTTATTTATTATTTTTAATAATATGATAAGATATGATCAAAAATATGGCATCCATAGAAAGCCCTTTTTGTCCCGATAAAAACAATATATAATATGTGTGGGTACAGCAAATGACGAAGAAGAAAATTACTGCTAAACACAAACAGCACAGAAATGTTAAAATAGCCATTGTCCAGAAAGGACAAAAATGTTTCAAAGGCTCTGTCCTTAAGGGGTTAAAGCTGTTAACTATGTTTAGTAATTATGAATTTGGTTTTAGCCTGATTAACGCCCTAGGAAGGGACCTAGCAACTAGCTTGCAATCAAACTCTCAGTTAGCTAATACATTGTATCACTTTAACTCTGCTTGTTTCCTGTTTACTACATTTACTACAGCAACAGTATTGACTGTTAACCTGTGGCTCAACTGGATCGATGTAGAGAATTAAACAGTCAGATTCTGGACCAGGTCTTCCTTTCAACGTTAAAGAATGCCAAGGGTAGCTTGAGCATTCTGTAATAGTTTCATATTAAATTCTGATACACTGTATCATAACTTTTTTTGTGGGAGGAGTTTTGCATGAGCAGCCCTTGGTGGTGGTCTATAGTGATGTTTCTCAAGGTGGTCCTGCAGCATCAGTACACTAAAAGCTAGGTGTAGGTGAGTTGAAGTAAAATATACTTATGTAGCTATGCACTAAAAAGGGCCAACCCATGTCAGTTTGCCCTGCATAAAATCCACAGATTTAACAATGCATTTGGCAGGGCCAAGAAGTGTTCTTCTTGCAGGTGGAACTCACCAGGTTTGGCCCTTTATAGTGCAATAGTTAAGTCATTGGGGGTCTATTCACTGAAAGGCACTTTGAGGTGAAACAAGGTGAGACATGCATTTAATCTCACCAATTTAACTAAACATGATGTAGGGACAATCCTGATGAGTTTGTTGAAGGGAAACTCACATAATTTGTCCCTACACAATGTTTAGTGAAAAAAGTTAAATGAAATGTTCTACTCACCTCATCTCACCTGCAACTCACCTTTTAGTGAACAGACCCCAGTGAAATGGAATGTTCTTTTCACCTCCACTCACCTGCTCCTCACTTTTAGTGAATAACTAGTAATTCAGGGTATCAAGGTATCACTGATATGATGTCTCAGCCTCCTCATTGCAGATTGGAGAGGGAGCATACTCAGGTACACTTATAGTGCTGCAAGACCCCTGTTGGCTTCTTTATGTTTTAAACTATAAGGGTAACTGCAGCCTGGAAAAAGAGCTACTAGAAGCTTCTAATCAAATGGTCGGTTCTAGCTAACTTTATTATGACTTTCAAGTGGAACACGGTGCACAAATTTCGGTTTCATATACAGTATTTTACATACAATGTTTTATTTTTCCCTGAAGAAACCTCCTGTTTATATTTAAATAATGGTACATTTTACATGTTATCTGAATTATTTACAGGCTGTTCTTACTTGACCTATTGTATTCTCTATTTTTATATCTCAGAAATGATACATCACCCATACAGCCATAGTGGTGTTAACATAAATGGTCCTTCACAGTGGTAGCCAGTACACTGCATCTACACATGTGGATGTTGACTCTGCCATTTGCTAGCACCTACTTCAGAAACTTTGGGAGCTATCCATTCAAAGGTGAGTGGCAAGTGAGTTGAGGTGAGATGAGGTGAGTTGGGATGAACATTTAATCTCACCAGTTTAGCTATACATTGAGCAGGGACACTCCTATCACGTTTGCTTAGTGGGCATAACACACCAGGTTTCTATCTGCACAATTTATAGTTTGTTTGTTTTTTAGTTAAAATGGTGAGATTAAATGTTCATCTCACTTCAACTCACCTGCAACTCACCTTTTAGTGAATAGATCCCATGTTACACAGTCAACAGACCTCACAGTGAGCTGTCCCTAAATGTACATGTATCCTTCAGCCATTTGACGCCTGATTTTGATCTCTGGCTCTGGTTTCATTTTTAATGGAGACATAGAGCACAGCCAAAAGCCTCCCCTCATTCTAAAGTATTGTTCTCCTCAGTTGACTGATTCACCTCCTCAGCCAGCAGTTATTAACATTATTAATTTGTCATAGGGATGATGGAGTGAAATAATCTGCCCATTGTTCTACTAGCCTGACAGATTTTTCAGGGCAGGAATGGTTAGAGGCCCAGAAAATCAAGACAGGTACAATAAATATGTTCCACCTCTTCTGCCCTGTTAGTTTTTAGACTTTTCCTGAACATGTGATTGAGTTTGTTAGGTAGAATCTGTTAAAGGCAACTCCCAGCGCTGTCTGCTTTTTAACCTTATTAATCTTTTAAAAGTCAGGCATATTTTTCATTCTGAAATCCTAATATAAAATGCTTTGACATCAATTTTTTTTTTATTGTAGTGTGAGATATAATAAAACTTCACATAAGAACTATGAAGAAACATTTCCATTCACATAAAAAAAGTAAGTGTTATAACTTGCATTTCATTAATTGCACCTGCCTCACATACACAATGATTGGCGGAATTTAATCAAAGAGGTTTCTTGTGATTGGATAATTGGACAGCCAACAAGTTATTATCCCTCTCACCCGCACAAACCTCTGCTTGTGCAAGAGTTGCAATAACTGGAAATTTAAATTCAAAAACAGTTTATATGACAGGTCATTTCTCCCTGTGCAACAGAACCTGGAACAAGTGGCTGTTGTAGAAGAGGGAGCAGAGACTATGTTGAAGATTCATAGGTAAGTTGTTTGTTCAAACACATTAGGACAGAATTTATATATTAGAAGAACTTATTTAACATGGAAATGTTTTATCTTAAGGTGTGAGGAAGCAGGGAGAGTTCTTATATAGTAGAAGTAAATAAATGTGCCAACTATCGCATCATATTTAGGACCCCCATTTACTTCTAAAGTGTGGCTGAAAAGAGAGCAAACTGTTCCCTCACACTTGGTTATCAGGAAAAGGGAGAAACATCAAACATAGGCATTTTAATAGAAATCCTTTAATAAAATAATACTAATTAAGTTCCCTATTAACCCTTTCTGCTTGTATTATATTATCAGGAGGCAGACATCTTGCTTCAGATCTTCCCTCATATGATCCATCTGACCCAAGATTCTAAAGAACATGACATGGTAGCTTCGATCATTGGGGCATGTATTCGCCTAGAAATAACTGATCACTTAAAACCAGACTGTGGGGTAGAAATAACAGCCCCAGCACTTTATTTAAATAGTCATTGCATACATTTTATACATTCCACAACATATACCAGTATTACACAATGACTAAACATAACATTCCATACAACATCAGAAAACCAACCAAGCATGCACAAGTATCCAGGTGGCTGTTGAATGACTCCGTGTTCTGGGCATATACCAATGCCCCCTCATATCCTGAGGTTCGAGGTACCACTTTCCCTTCCAACCTCCCACCAGAGTCTTCACTGACTTCCCCATTCGGTTCCTCCATTTACCCTCCTGGATTCTCGGCAAGCTTCTGCCAACGCTGTGACATGAAGATAAAAAGAAAACAACCACAAAAAAGAGGGAGGGTGGGTGGGTTCAACAGGTAGGGGAAACCTTTTACGTCAAAATGGCTGCCCTAACTTCCTAACTCCTCCCACTATTCCACTAAAAGGCTGAACATGTCCCCTCAGCACTCTGTCATGAACGCCCCTCCCTGACCTTGTCTGGGGGCTACATGTCTGTCCCCTGACAGATCTATACAGTCTCAATAAGGTGCTTTATTAGTTTTCTTTTGTTAAAGCATTTCGATTTAAAATGTCTGCAGTTAACAAAATCTTTCAATTAAACAGAACTTATTTTATGATGACAGTTGTCCTTTAACTTGTAGGATAAAGGCTTCATGCAAGTAGGGCAGAATTAGGCAAACAGCATGTTGCAAAGCCCTAAAGCTGAAAGAAAATGAGTCATAATCTGTATCCTATTCATTTTTAATTAAATAAATCGTTGGTTACTTTAACTTGGGTTTCTTCAGAAAAAAATAGGCTGCAGAATATAATCTGCATATTCATAAACAATTAAAGAGCATTCTGTCGATCCCAATTTAGTATGTACAGCTTCAAGTCAAGAATTAGCAATTATTAAGGAATTTAACAAAGCAGGTGAAAAGAATATATTGGAAAAAAATACAAAAATGTCAAACTCAAATATTGTCTACTGCTAGATTTTTTCTTATGAAAAAAGGACTTTCTAAAGACCTGTTCATTAACAGAATAATACAAAGGGGTCACCTGCCAAAACTTGAAGAAAGGAGATTTAGCTTGCAACACCATAAAGGACAGTAAAGTATGGCATTCACTGCGTGAAGAGGTGATGCTAGCAAATACATTAGATGCCTGTATTTAGAGAGCTAGAAATAAAAAGAAGTTCCAATCTAGATTTAGAAAGTGGAGATTTTTAAGAAGAACGCCAAAGAGCACACAGAACTACACTGAACCTAGATTATGGGGGAAAATACACTTTTAAGAAGAAGATGAGAAAACATAAGCCCAGACCCCGCAAGAGAAGAAGCACCAAAAAGAAAAAGATGGGATTACGAACTAAAAGGGGATGTAGAGGTGGCAAAAAGAGCCCTATTAAACCTAAACCTAACAGTTTTTAATCTCAGTGGAATAGATCTTACAGATCAAATTCAAAGCAGCGGTGCACCTCTCCCAATGCACGTAGAAAAAGCGATGTAGGCAAGTTTCTCCAATAAAAGCCTTATGTTTTATTTCCAGAAAATATAAAAAAAACAATGCAGGACCAAGCATAATCTCACGCGTTTCGCCCGTGAGGCTTAATCAGTCTATGTCCTCTAACCTATCCCTTTTTGTATATATATTTGCAACCTTATATGAAGTTTATCCCCCATATCTCAAAGATAGTGTAGGATGCTTAAAGAACAGGGGAATATGGATCCCAAAAAAAAAGAGTTTATCTTGGAAGCCATTGGCTTCATTGTGAGATATAACTTGTTTTCCTTTGAGGGTGATTTTTACCACCAGATATGCGGTGCAGCCATGGGGATCAGGTTTGCGCCAAGTTTCGCTAATATTTTTATGGGCATTTGGGAATCCCTTTATGTTGGTGATTCTTACCCTTTTGGCACAGACCTGGTCCTATGGAAATGGTACACTGATGATGGGCAGAGTCTGAATTAGAGCTTTTCAATTTTAGAACATCTAGAAAGAAGTACAGCCTTCCCAACCACTGTAAATCGTGCCCGATGGTATTCCAGGATAATATTAAGTGTATGGGTTTATGAATCCATTCAATGTAAATGGAGGAGGGGAGACCGAGTCAAGAGACTTCAACAAAGGGAGGCTTTTTGGATTTATTGCTTGAGTTAAAATCTTTCATCTAAATAAATACATTTATAGAATTTTCTATATATATATATATGTTTTATATATTGGTATTTTTCGGAGCTTTTTAACATTATATTCTATTCTATAAGTTTTTTTTATTTTTATTTAATCTACTTTATCTTTTATTTTTTATTTTACTTTTCTTTTAGTTTTTAATATGTATAGGATAAATATGTCCATTAAAGTTTTCAGTCTTATTAGTGGTATTTCCCATATTTTGTATTATTGTGTATCCTTTAATATATATAAACTATCAAATGAGGAGACACCAGCCCAGTAGAAGTCATCATATCAATTGCACGGACATTTAAAAAAAGACACTCAGAAACTAATTTCACACCCTTGATGAAGTCGTAAGGACGAAATGCCTTGGCTGTCTATTCTGGACCCTTTCGGCATCCGTACCAAGGTTGCTCTGTGAACTTTTGTCGGCTCCCAACATACCGCGGGTGGAGACGAAGGGACTGGGAGGAACAGTCTGTGCATAAGACTATATCCCCCTACTCGCAAACGCCCGGACTTTGTAGATGTTTTTATCTGTTTAGATGCTGCTGTGGATATAATCTGCTTATTTTGATAAATATATCCTTTTAACATCATATTGCTGTACCACTGTTTCTTCAATACACGAAAAGGACCAGTATTGAGGCGGCGTTCAAGACATAACACTGTTGGAGTCTCCTCATTTTGATTATTACAGAGAAAGATTGAAGGTCACTCCAGAGACGCTGATATTGATGCTCCTACTTATTTAGGAGCTACGCTTGTGAGTTTCTAAACCCAAAAGTTAAAAATGTTTATATTTATTTGATATACTGCACCAAATTTTGTCTCTCATTTATATAATTTCACGATATTGAGCACACGATCCTTCTAACAGTGAACTGTACAGCTTGGTTGTATATATTTTTATACTTTTCACATTGAATGTTGTGTTGCATTCCCCTTCTCACACATGTTTCAATTGTTTACCACTTTCTTCATTTGGTTCAAGTGATATTATTTTTTGGTGCCCTGATACAATTTGTCATAGTATTCTGACTCTCTGGTGGAGTGTTATTAGTTTTTTGCACTCAATATTTAGTTCTCATTGTGCCACACTTTATTGTTCACATTATTTTTCTTTTTCACTTGGACTTACATTTATTTATTTATATACTCATGTGTTGATTTTATTTGTTGCATCATGCATTATTTTCCTATATGATTTTTATATGATCTATGTTTTTGGCTCACTTACATATACATTGTTAGACTGCACTGTGTACCAGAGAACCATCCCTTTCTTTCTTTATATAGAGAGCTATGTCTGTTAGTATAGGCAGTAATATTTATTTAATGCTTGCTGATCCAAGGAAAAATCTGATTTTTTTATTTCATTATTGAAAGCAGAATTTTGAAATTGCAGAAATAAAACATTTTTGGCCTTCTTTTTGAACCCAGAAACAAGAAATAGGAAAAGCATTGAACTTGACGAACGCAAGTCTTTTTTTTAAACCGAAACTGCTATGTAACTATGTAATTTATCTAGAACTTAGTCTCCGAAACCATAACACATAGGAGGTTATTTATAAAGGTCAGTTCTAAATATGAGGCAGTTACATGATAACCAGTGTAAATGTGTTGATGATACATATTTTGACCCAAAATTAATTTTTATAAATATCCCCATTAGTGTGTCGGCGTGTGCAGTTGGATTATGTAGTCCAGTGTTGAGCATGATACATGATCCATCTGTAGTACCATGATTCCATGTCTATGGACCATTGGTGGTGAGACCCAAAGAGTACTCAGCTATGCTTATTAGAATATTTCTAAGCAGGGTTCAAACAATTCCACATGAGGCCAGCACAAAAGGGTGCTACCATTTTAACTGGTCTGTCCATGACGTGGAGGGAATTAGAAAAACAAAAAAATTCAGGTTGCTCTTCCAAGATGCTGTAATGTAGATTGCAAGCTTTTACATTCTTTTATTTAGGAGATGGAACTTAAATAGAGCCTGTGTTGTATAACCTACAGTCTGTTTTAAAGCGTTTCCATGCTGTTATGTATAGTTCAGCCAGGTCTAAAGAGCTTGCAATCTATTATAATGGCGGCCAGTATAGTTTTCTCTTCGGTGCCTGTAGCATTACATACAGCCCTGTAAGTAAAATGTATCAACTCAGTCACCCCCTCCTGCTGTGTGCTGTCTCTCACAATATCTCAGTATTATATTAAGGACTAGATCTTGCAATGCAAGCTGAGATTTATCCACTCTTTCTAAAATGCATTGCTTCCCATCTTCTTGGATAAGGAAGAGCCTATCTCATTTGTCTTTGTGAGTATCGATCTTATGGGTTGGACATGTCCACAGACAGCCTGAGGATAAAGCCAAGAATTAATAATAGTTCATGTCACATACTTGTCCACAGATCCTCCTTTTCTTAACCCCTGTGCTACTAGAAGGACTTGGATTATACAACATTATAGCACAGGCTTTTATGTTAGCTAAAGAGTTACGGTTAATTCAATTGAGACAATTAAATATGAGTGTGTTTCTCAGACAGGGAGAGATTTCGAAGTTGTAACCACAGGTTATGTGTATTCCGTATTGTAGTGTTGTAATGTGTGTTGTGTATGATTGCACTCCATTCTTTTTGCAGTGTGTTGCAACAGGTGGCTCATGGTTAAGAAACAGATAAATAAAATCACACATGTCTGAAGCAAAAAGTGGAGAAATAAATAAAAATGTAAACTGACACTAAAAATAGATTTAGGTTAACCTCTTCGCGACAATGGACGTGCTTGACACGTCCTGTGGTGAAACCAGCATTTTTTGCGATCTGACGGTGCTGCTCTATTGCAGGGCCGGCCTTAGGGGTGTGCGACCTGTGCGAGCGCACAGGGCGCAACACCCCAGGGGGCGCCCGCCCGGCCGGTAGAAAGAAAAAAAAAGTTAAAAAAAAAAAAAAAAGCCTGTAGAGGCACTGGCTGGGGGAGATCAAAAGATCCCCCCTCACCAGCCCTCTGCTCGGCATTCTCTGCTTGGTCCGAGGAGGGGGCGGAGCTAACCGGCTGAGCGGTGTAGCCCCGCCCCCACCCTGTGAAGCAGAGCAGCGTCTGCTTCACGGGGAGCCCCGGGCAGCATGAGATATTGCTGCTCGGCTCCCCATGCTTGCATTAAGCATGGGGAGCCGAGCAGCACTTTGTCTTGCTGCCCATGGCTAACCGTAATGCAGACTCTGCTCTGCTTCCCGAGGTGGGGGCGGAGCTACACCGCTGTGCCGGTTAGCTCCGCCCCCTCCCTGGATCCACCTTTTCAGGCAAAGGTAAGGGAGGGGGGGGAGAGAGACAGAACAGGGGTTAGGGGGGAGACAGACAGACAGAACAGGGGTTAGGGGGGAGAGAGACAGACAGAACAGGGGGAGGGGAGAGAGAGAACAGGGGGAGAGAGAGATAACAGGGGGAGAGAGAGAGAACAGGGGGAGGGGGGAGAGAGAGAACAGGGCTAGAGAGAGAGAACAGGGGGAGGGGGGAGAGACAGAACAGGGGACGGGTGGGGAGAGAGACAGAACAGGGGACGGGTGGGGAGAGAGACAGAACAGGGGACGGGCTGGGAGAGAGACAGAACAGGGGACGGGCTGGGAGAGAGACAGAACAGGGGACGGGGGGAGAGAGAAAGAACAGGGGACGGGGGGAGAGAGACAGAACAGGGGACGGGGGGAGAGAGACAGAACAGGGGACGGGGGAGAGAGACAGAACAGGGGACGGGGGTGAAAGAGACAGAACAGGGGACGGGGGGAAAGAGACAGAACAGAGGGAGAGAGAGAGAGACAGACATGGCAAGGAAGAGGAAAGGGACAAACATGGGAAGGGAGAGAGACACAAACATAGGGGGGTGAAAGAGACGGGGGGGGGGGGGCGCCACGGGGGAAGCCCGCACAGGGCGCCGGAACACTTAAGGCCGGCCCTGCTCTATTGCCTCGATGTCGAAGCAATAGCCAGCAACGAAATTCGGGCTCTGGGGCACCCACAATTGCTTCAGGGAGTGATCGTGGGCGCCATATTGCTGGAGGCAAAGTAACCAATTAAAAGGAAAAATTATATTTTCTTAGTGTGGTTAAATTGGTGAGATAAAATGGTAATCTCACCTCAACTCACCTCAACTCACCCCATCTCACCTTAATTCACCGTAAGTGAATAGCCCACTGTGACTAATTAACCCCTCCCTTAAACAGCCTATTGCTTCTCCTTCCCTTGCTGCTGCACCAGCAGGCCTGCTTGATTTTCCATGGGGGAAGATGGCAAGTCTAATATTTCATTAGAAGCAGATTGTAGTCCAATTGTTTCCCATTTATAGTCACAATTTATGTTTCTGTGAGGCAACATGATGCTTTGAGAAAGAATAAACATTGGCTGCTACTGCTGCATCGGATGTAAATTCCTAAATGACTGTCTGGCTACGCATCATGGGATTTGCTGTACAAAGCAGCGGTAAATGTGGATTAACTCTATCCTGAGGGCAATTTATTTTTCATTACTCTTCCTGATTATTGAATTTTAGTCTATTGTGTGCAAACCAGTAACATGCACGCGATAAGGAAAGCTCCTTATACCTTGAATGGTTACATACAGATGGCACTTCTTATTTTATATAGTGGATGAAATACATTTTTTTTTTATAGTTTTTGAAACAGAATTAGATAAAAAAAAAAAAAAAAGGGTGCACGATTTATTTTTTGTATTGCAGGCAAAGCTGCTAACATCTAGGGACCACATGGGAGGGGCTGAGCTGTAAAGGAGCAGGGTTTTTTTATGGCATGGCCCCAGGGCCGCTCTAATCTCCTAATGGGTCCTGGGCAAAGTCTTTAGTTGCGGCCCCACTCTCTGTCTCTGTCTCTTAATAACTTGTCAATGTCCTCTCTGTCTCCAAACAGTTTGCCAGTGTCATCTCTGTCCCCAAACAGCTTAGCAGTATCTTCACTATCCTGCTTGCCAATGTCCTCACTGTTCCCATACAACTTTCCAATGCTATCTATAATGGTCCCTGAGCAAAGTCTTTAGTTGTGGGCCCCCTTTTCTACATCATTTTTCTATTAGAAAAAAAAACATTGGTGCAAGTGGTACAAAAAATATCTTTACAATACCATATCTGTCCCAAACATTTTCCAGTGTCCTCACTGTCCCATACAATTTTCTAATGCTATTTATGTTACCAAACTGTTTGTCAGTGCCATCTATGTTAACTTACCAGTGCCATCTCTAACCCCAAACCGTTTACCAGTGCCACCTCTGTCCTCAAACAGTTTGCCAGAGCCACTCTTGTATCCAAACAGCTTCTCAGTGCTGTCTTTGTCCCGAAAAGCTTTCCAATCCCATCTCTGTTCCCAAACAGCTTGCACCCCCATCCCCCCAATGGCTTGACCCCGAACTGACTATGAGCTTGGATGCCAACTTTAACTATGGCACCGCAAGTGAGAGGTGGGGAGCATGTGCGGATTTAGTCAGCACAGACTTCACCCCTCAAATTAAAGCAGGTGGGGATGTCCACTTAACAGTGGACCGTGGGCAAGTCCCCATGTTGCCCGCTGGTCAATGCAGCCCTGCATGTGCCACATGTAAGACTGAGCTTAGCCTACCAACCCCTACAGGAGTCTGATAGACATTCTGGGTTTAGCGATTTAAGGATGGACTTTTTTTTCAATGTTGTACCTTTTGGGACATTGGCTGTTTTTACACTTAATAGGTGTTTTTGTTTAATTGTAATTGTTTTCATTCACGGTGCCCACACATATTAAATATTGATTGGGGGTGGGGGGATAAAGGCTTTCTTTAGTTACCATAATTTTCATGATATCATATAATTTACTATAAAAAATAAAATATAATGAAAACGTAGCCAATTTTTACATATTTTTCCGTTGTTTTTTGCAAGTCATAGGGCAATAACTAAAACTTGTTGTAATAGTCAAAGTCCTCACAAAATGGCCCGAAATTTAATTTAAACAAACACTAAGCAAGAAAAAAACCGGTAACATTACTTATTAATAAATATACTATTGGAATATATAACATTAATATATTACTATTGTATATATCTATTTTTAGGTTTAAAATATATTTACTATAATTCTACTACACTATTCTGTGCAAGTCTCCAACTAAAATCTGGAGAATTTAACCGCCTGAAATTTAGCAATTTCCACCAATTTCGGCCAAGCTTTGTGTTTGGTCGTTTAGGAGTAAGCGAATACCACCCCCCAACTGTGTACAATAGCTGGCCCGAAAACTGCGGAAATCAGCTTTAATAAGTAGTTCTCCTGTCCTGGACATCGCCTTGTGACAACATATGCAAACTAATTACTGCACTGAGAAATATGAAATTTGCATACGGTGCCAGAAGGTGTTGCTATAAACAAGATGTAGCAAACACATTTTTAATATATTTAAAATAATAATAATAATAATGTATTCGCCTGCAGTTTGCTAGCAAAATTCATATTTATTATTCCAATTTTCACACAATAGAAACAGTAACCCATCCAATTCCTTCTTTTCCTATATTCAAGTGCCAGCACATATCATAGATATAAAGCATAGAGCCAATCAAATAATGGTTCCATGTGTGATCATAAAACAGTTACAAAATTACATAGTAGTTTAGGTTGAAAAAAGTTCCACCCTTTTCCTAATCCTTGTTTACCGCTGTTGATCCAAAAAAAAAGAAAAACAAGAAAAACCCTTACTTCAGCAAATTCAAATTCTGCCTTAATCTGGAAAAAAACCCTTCTTGCCTCCAAAAAGTAATTAGATTTCACCTTGGATCAACAAGCACAAAATAAATATTAACGCCTATACTAACATGCATAGCCCTCTATGGTCTGTTTCATTAGAAAAGTAGCCAGGCCCCTTTTCAAAGCATCTATTGTATTTGTTAGCACCTCCTCGTCAGGCAATGAATTCCATAACTTTAATGTCCTTACTGTTAAGAATCCCTTCCACTGTCGTAGACTAAATTTTCTTTCCTCAAGTCTTAGTGGGTGGCCTCTTTTTATTTATACTGTTCTGTTAATGAACAGATATTTAGAGAGCCCTTTGTATTGGTCCTGCACATATTTATTTAACATTATCATATCCCCTCTAACGCCATTTTTATAGCTTGTACAAATGTAACTTTTCTACCCTAAAACTTTCCGTTCCCCTTATTAGTTTTGCAACCCACCTATGCACTCTCTCTAGTACTTTAAGTTTTTTTTTAGACAGGTACCCAGAATTGATCTGCATATTCAAGGTAGGGTCTACCATGGATCTGTAAAGAGGCGGAATATCTTCCTCCTGTGAGTCAATAACCCTTTTAATACATGCCATTAATTTATTTTCCTTTGCAGTCGCCAGCTAAGTCTATTGTCTACAATTACTCCCAAATATTTTTCATTAGCAGATTTCTCCAAGAAAACACCATTTAAACTACTTTTTTTTATTATTCCCCAAATGCATAATTTTACACTTGTCTACATTGAATCTAATTTGCCATTTATCTGCCCAGTTACCCAATATGTCCAAATCCTCTTGCAGTGAACACACATCTAGTTCAGACTATATTACCCTACTTAATTATGTGTCATTGGCAAACACTGGGACATGGCTCCCTATGCCCACTGGGAGATTATAAATACACAAATTAAAATGTAGAGGACCCACAACAGATCCCTGAGATACTCAACTTATCATATCTGTCCAATTTGAGAACTTCCCATTTAACACCGTTTGCCAAATCCACACACAAACATTTGGTCCGAAGCCTATTTCAACCAATTTGTACAGTAACCTTTTGCATAGAACCGTAACGTTTTCTTGTGTCAGCCAATCACATGCTTGCTGTCAGGGCCGGACTGGGAACAAAAACCAGCCCTGGAAAAAATTTATATACCAGCCCCATCACATAAGATTTTTAAATCAGCCCTTAGCATAATATCATTTTTTTGTTCATAGAAGGGAAAATCATGCATTTTAAAAAGCACATCTGAACAGTGTATTATTTATAGATAAGACTGATATATAAGCCTGTCTAGGGCAATATATATACCTCCAGTATGTACACAGAGTTATATGAATTGCCCTGTGCAGAGGTATATATCAGGGCAGTGTGTGAGACATATCCTGTCTCTCGCATATCTGTAGCCTGTCTCTCTCTGTCCTTTCTGTGGCGTCTCTCTCTCTGTCCTTTCTGTGGCGTCTCTCTCTCTGTCCTTTCTGTGGCGTCTCTCTCTCTGTCTTTTCTGTGGCGTCTCTCTCTCTGTCTTTTCTGTGGCGTCTCTCTCTCTGTCCTTTCTGTGGCGTCTCTCTCTCTGTCCTTTCTGTGGCGTCTCTCTCTCTGTCTTTTCTGTGGCGTCTCTCTCTCTCTGTCCTTTCTGTGGCGTCTCTCTCTCTCTGTCCTTTCTGTGGCGTCTCTCTTTCTCTGTCCTTTCTGTGGCGTCTCTCTTTCTCTGTCCTTTCTGTGGCGTCTCTCTCTCTGTCCTTTCTGTGGCGTCTCTCTCTCTCTGTGTCCTTTCTGTGGCGTCTCTCTCTTTCTGTGTCCTTTCTGTGGTGTCTATCTCTCTCTTTGTCCTTTCTCTCTCTCTCTCTCTGTCCTCTCTCTCTCTCTGTCCTCTCTCTCTCTCTGTCCTTTCTCTCTCTCTCTCTCTGTCCTTTCTCTCTCTCTCTGTCCTTTCTTTCTTTCTCTCTGTCCTTTCTGTGGCGTCTCTCTCTCTCTCTGTCCTTTCTGTGGCGTCTCTCTCTCTCTGTCCATTCTGTGGCGTCTCTCTCTCTGTCCTTTATCTCTCTCTCTGTCCTTTCTCTCTCTCTCTCTGTCCTTTCTCTCTCTCTCTCTGTCCTTTCTCTCTCTCTCTCTGTCCTTTCTGTGGCGTCTCTCTCTGTCCTTTCTGTGGCGTCTCTCTCTGTCCTTTCTGTGGCGTCTCTCTCTGTCCATTCTGTGGCGTCTCTCTCTCTCCATTCTGTGGCGTCTCTCTCTCTGTCCTTTCTGTGGCGTCTCTCTCTCGGTCCTTTTCTTTCAAACCCCCCCTCCCTCCTTTCCCCTGTATGTCTCACTCACCTTGCTTTCTCTGCTTCCCATCCCGCCGCCAGAACTGCTGCTGCAGCATCCGGCGGCAGCAGGCGATCTTCTTAAAGCGGCGACGGCCGCCGAATTGCTTAAGGTGGCGGTGCCACTTTAAGCAACTCGGCGGCCGTCGCCGCTTTAACAAATTCGCTTGCTGCCGCCGGTTGTTGCAGCAGCTGAACTCTTAAAGTGGCGGATTTTTCCCGGTATCCCGGTGGGCCAGTCCGGCCCTGCTTGCTGTGACTGTTTTATAAAATCAGATGAGGCAACAAGAGGAAAGGGAACAATGACAGAGAAGGGGAAACTAAAATAAGCAGAGCCTGTAATGGAAATGGGAGAGGGAAGCATAATCTAACTTGGTATCCTGCGGAACAATGGGCACTTTGGCTTAAAAATGTTTGCCATCACTGGGTTGAGGGCAGCATAAAACTCAGAACATCTTATGTAAGGAACTTCCAAGAGCATGCCTATTGCACCAACTGGGTAATCCAGCATTTTGACTTTTCCAGTCAACCTGGAACGTTCCATGCTGTAAAATCAGACATTGTATGAGTTATTGTGTCTTTAAACTACATACTCTTGTAGTAAACCATTGTCGTCATTTGATTAAAATTCACAAACTGTGGAAACGGTAGCATTTTCTGAACTTTGGCCTTTTTCAATCTACTCAGCACAATCCTAACAAGATTCACATGACCAGTAAACTATCTGACAACTCATAAGATAAACTAGATCGACTTGTCAGAACGGTTAAGCAACCAATTACTCAACAGACATTATAGACAACACATCCTATTAAGCACAGCCAGACAACAGTAATCAACAAACGCCAGTTTGTGCTATGTTTGGACGGTATATGTGTTCCCAACATTAAAAAACTGGGAAACACCCTTACCAGTCGGAGGTGATGGTTCTGCTCCAAATTACAGAGTAAATCCATTCCAGTTAGGATTGCCACCCAGCCGGCACTTGGTCACAATAACTTAATAAGGAGTTTATTTCTTGACGTATTGGTTTTACATTCAATTATTCTGTATGTTTTGCTGTCCAGCTCTATCACCATGACAACATCAATGATTTGCATTCCAGGTAGTCAGTGAATGTATTTCCATGTCTCCTGAGCTATTTTTAACTCTTACAAGATAATCTACATTGTATGAATAGTCTAGCAAGGACAAATGTCGGCAACAAATTAATTTCTGTTTAATTGAAAGATTGCATCAAGTGTAGACATTTAAAATTTAAATACATTAATTCAAAAAATACAAATAAAGTATCTTATTGAGCCCTCTCTGCTTGTATAGCACTATCAGGGGGCATACATCTTGGGTCAGACAGGTCAGATATTCCATTTTCTGACCCAAGATTTTAAACATCGTGTCCGCCCTCTGTGAGAGCTTCACAAGCAAACAGGACTCAATAAGGTGCTTTATATTAGACATGTGCAAAACTAAGATTTTTGTTTCGTTTTCGTCCATTTGGACAAAAATGTTATTTATTTCGTCTAAAACGAATTTCGTTCATTACTGCATTCTTTTCAGACGAAATTTGATCATTATTTTCGTTTCGTTTTATTGGTTCGTTTTATAGAATACGTGTAATACTATTGGCTTTCTATAAACCGAACGAGAGCCCCATTCATAAGAATTTCTTATGAATGGGGCTCTCGTTCGGTTCATAGAAAGGCAATACTACTACAAGTTTTCTATAAGCCGAAAAATAAATAAAATTTATGAATGGGGACTCTGTTTCGGTTTATAGAAAGATAAGAAGTTGAACGAATGAACGAATGATTTAATATAAACGAAAATCATGCGTCCATTCGTAGTACTATTGGCATTCTATAAGCCGAAATAGTCGGTTTATAGAATGCCAATAGACTTACATGCATTCCATAAACCGAAAGTCGTTCATTATGTCGGTTTATGGAATGTAGTGTACTATGCTATTGTATTCTATAAACCGACTATTTCGGCTTATAGAATGCCAATAGTACTACGAATGGACGAATGATTTTCGTTTATTAACCATTCGTTCATTCGGCTTTCGTTTGCTTAGCATTTTCGTTATTCGTTTTTCAAACGAATGAACGAAAATGCAATTTTCGGACAAAAATGCATTTGTCCGAAAACGAATGCACATGTCTACTTTATATATATTCTATCATTAAAGAATATACTTCTACTTGCAGTTGTCCTTTATTGAAAGAATACAAATAAAGTACCATTTTATGCCCTCTTCTTTCTGGATTGCTCTATCAGGAGTGGAAATATTTGACCCAACATTCTGTGCAACATATCCTCCCCCTGATAGAGCTATTGGGAGAAAGTGGGCTCAATTAGATACTTTATTTGCATTTTTTTCATTACGTTTGTCTACACATGATGCAATCTGTCATTGACATATAAGGGCATTTTTTTTGCCTAGATTTTTTATACTTCTAATGGGATATGTACATTTGATAGCTAATTAAAATTTTAGGAGTTATATTAAACCAATATTCATCTACCTGTCTTCCTGTGGTCAGGGCAGCAAACAAGTGGTCCACTAACTTAGCATTCTTTGTGCAGGGGCTGATTGCACACCATGATGGGTGTGTGCACAGGTGAACCATCTTCTTCCTTGCGGCCTGTACTTTGGTGAGGGGTTTAAGTAAGATGTGATAATATATGATAAGTTGAGGGGTTAAGTGATGTTAAAGAGATGAGATGCAAAATACTTTAGGTATGCTTTGGATAAATATTATCTTAAATAGAATTCCTAATCATTTCCTACTTCTTTTAAGGAGTAAACTTAGACATGCACAATCTGTAAGAAATATGCTTTTATCCAACAACAACAGCAAACAATATATGCGGGTATAAATAATGCACAAGGGACAGAGCTCACAACAATAAGTTAATATGGATGACTAAACTGAAATCATTTGGAACCAGTTCAATTGCCACCACCAAGTAAGAACATTTAGTTCAATAGTGATAACATGTAATTATCTAACTGGTGCTGTTGTGCAGCAGTGGATAATAGGAATTAGAGTGATTACTGTCGAAACCCTACAATGCAACAAATGGTGGCCCAATGTCATTTGGTCCCATTAAGTTTAGTAATATTCCTAATATAAATCTCGTATTGTCATCTCCTCCTCTCTTTGTCTCCCCTCTCACTTTTCCTCTGTATCTGATTGAAAAATCCTGCATGCATGAATGGCATTACAATAGCATCCACCGTGTGGGCTCTGAAACAGTGGATATAAAAGCTATTTTGGAACAAATACTGGATGTGTTGCTCATTTTAATCAATCTACCAAATGCTCTCATCTGTACTTGCCAGCAGAATTATGAGGAGGCTACGCCAGCCTCTCGCACTCCAGCTGCTCTGGACTATGAGTGCCACAATCCTCAGCCAGCCTGATCTCTCTTCTGAAGCATAGTTATGTAAATACAGGTATTAACAAAGGAGGGCCCCTGACTATATACTACATTTTAACTCACTCATTCATTGGTTATTGATTAAACTCTAGAGAAAAAGAGTGTTTCAATGGAGCAACACGTATATTTGTTTTAAGATTCCAACTAATGGGAGGAGCAGATGACTATTATCATCAATGCTATTTATTGTGGATTGCAATAGTTAGTTAAAAAATGCTACCGGGACAGGAGAACATCATGTGATTCTTGGTCACACATGACCCACACATGCTGGAATGATTCTTGCTTATAAAACACATTATGAGATGGATGGATAGAAAAAAAGCAATGAGAAGGAAGGAAGGAAGATCATTTGAAAAAGTGGGGAAAATATCAGTAGAGCACTGTGACGAAGTGCCCTTCGCCACTTGGTCCTGGAGAGGCCTGCTTGCCAGCCTCCTCCCCTGTGACTATGGCCCTGGGGTGTATGGCCCTTTAAAAATACTATTTGGGCCTATGGACTTGTATTGGATTGTGTATGGCCCTTTAAGAAGGTGTCTCCAGAGTCCCCAGACTAGGAAAACTTGCTTGCGGTCGGTCATAAAGGACTTCCAGCTAACTTTTGAACTACTGAGTGGAATTGTCTGATTTTTTTGTTATGTTCATATTTAAAGTATGCTGATTCTGAAAATGTATGTTTTATGTGAATGTGATGCATACTTTGAAAGTTATTAATATTGTGTAAAAACTGTATATTTTCTGCCTGTGATAATTAAGTTAGTCTATTGTGTGGAGATAATTGTATCACAGGCAGAGGGGGGGATTTTGCTGTAATTGCTGGGAGTGTCTGAGTGTATTGTACGTATTGATTGTTGTTCTTCAAAACCCTGTGGGTGGTCCTATGTGTGGAAAATGGGCATAAAAGCAGAGTGTTTGATTAAAATCCAGAGATCTTCTTGACCCTCAGCAGGTAGTCCTATCTTGTGATTGGAGGGGACAGCCATATTCACACTGTGGATTGCTATGTTCTGCATACTCCCTTGAGCTTTAATCACTTAGCTCTTTTAAGAGCTTGTTCCTGATACGCCCTCCTGGAGGAGAGGTCTTCCCCACATGGTCCTGGGTCCTTGCGTCTTCTGTCCACCCTGGATCAGCTGCTGTCCTAGCAGCTGATCCAGGGTGGACAGAAGACGGCAAGACTCGGCCTATCCAGGAACATAGGAAGCTTCCATCAACGGAAGGTACTCGGTCGGAGTACGGGGAGTTCCGTTACAAGCACAAATAAAAATATAATCTACAGTATAGAAGGAACAATGCCAAGATGTTAAAACTGTTAATACATTGGGCCTGGTTTGCTGACATACTCATTTTTAAATTACATTTCTATTACATTTTCTTTAGAAGATATCACTATAGTAGTTTGGTAATTAAGTTAACTTTTCTCGTGTCTGCTTGTGGGTGTGGTCTGGCAGACTGACACACTGACAGTCCAATAAGGGGGATCGATGTCTGTCAGTGAGAGAACATGCTCACTTTTTATAATGCAGCAAACATATCCTACTACTCTTAGTACTCAGCTTTTATCCTACATGACCAAAAGATAATTTAAAGCATAATTAAGTCAGCATAGCAAGATAAATATATGACAAATGTTGCCATTATTCTAACTTTAAGTGCTTATTTTACCTTCTTCATAGTCCTTATGTAGTTACCGCACTCACTGTACGTATACTGCCATGTCAGTAAAATATAAACACACACATAGATCAAATCTCCATTGTGTGTAGATTTATTTTCCAAACCTCAGGAGTTACTGTAGCATTTAAACCTATTCCTACTAGTGGTGACTGACAGCAGGGCACGCCAACCCCTGTGCCGATTCCCTTGCCAGCAGGTATTTTATTTATTGCTGCTGTGCAAGGAGTAGACAGCTGCACTTTCAGTTCTTATTCGTCTAGATTGAGAAGTACAGCCATCTATAAAAATGGGCATTAATCTTTCCTTGGCTCATACACTTCACATACTGTGTTTTAAATCCCTTGGGAACCTAACATGCTCACTCCCATCAAAGTAATTGGGGGGAAATTTACAGTCACAGAGATCACCTTGTGTCTGAGTTTTGGTCGGATATGTGAAAATGATGAATTAAACTGCAGAGTAATATATTAAATGTTAAAAAGCCATGGAGCGTGTAATATAACACTATACATTGACGTGTACTGTTATAATACTCAAAATAATTCCTAGAGCAATATGATAAAATGACAGGTGGCGTAATGACATTCAAAAAGACAGATAAATGCAAAAATATGAACAGGGGCAGTGATTTATGCATGAAATATTATATCTTAATCCCCAGCGATAGAACATAATGACATGACATATAATGAACTGAAGGGCAAAGACCTTCTGACACCATGTTCTTCTATATTATTTTAGGTGTTTTTTTGCTAGGAGCTAGTCCAGTCATGAACTGACTTTTTTTAATGTAAAGGAACAGTCTAACCTGATTTTGAAAATTTAAATGACTGTGCGAATTAAAATGAGATTTTGGTTCATGCATATTCATACCAGCATCTTATTACCGGTAATAATGTCATGTAGGACTCGGCCCTTCCCCTCTCTATGGCATCAACTCCACAAAAAAAATGTAGACTATCAGGATACAGAGCTAATTATCTCGCCAATGTGAACAAAAATGTAATTAATAATGATAAAGTAAAAAAAAACCTTACCAGCCTCTAACAGTGGGGTGTAACATATAACAAATACGGAAGAGTCTTATCCTTCAAAGTGATGCCAGACCATGCATAGAAAAATAATCTTTATACAGACATTAGAGTAGAGACTGCAAATTTCTAAGAGATCTGATAGTGAGAAAAGAATAAATGATGAAAAATGAACAGCGCTTACATGTTTAAATAAAAAAATATATCAAGTACCAGAATTTGTAATGTAAAAAAAAAAAATATATATAAATAAAAAATAACAGCATAAAAATACCTTTAAAAAAAAATGAATATGTCAAAAATACAAAAAATAGATATGGTTTGATAAATAGTAGAAAACCATAAAATAGACTCTCACTTCAAATAGGGGAAAACACACTATTGTACTGAGAAGATTTTGTAAGCCCCGGCCAGGAACACCTTAAAAATGTCAGATGGTCACATAATGCAACACTTCTCAGTCCCATTGTCAACCCATGATGAATACCACTTTCAGCCAACTGAACCAATGATGATTAACAAAAAAAAGGCACGTACACAATCTAGCAGTACCTCTGTGTGAAATTGCTTAGGTCACTGAAAGAGTGAGGGGATTTATTGCCTTTTCAAAGCTTTGTGGAAGGGGCATGTGCAAACATGAGGAAGAACATAATTTTGAATGCATAACTTGTTCGTGCTAAAACATTTCATCATGCCCCCTTGTATACAATCACTAAACATTTTGGAACTTCAAGCCATACCCACCAACAATCTGGGACCAGGAATAGTGATGTCAGAGTCACATAAATCCATGTGGCATTCTCTGATCCTGCGAGATTGAGCTTGAGCCTCCCTTATAAATGCACCAGCTCCTGTACAGAAGACGCAAATTTGATGGGACAGGACCTCAAAAAATGGGACTGTCCTGTCAAATCTGTGGCAATTTTGTGATACTTCTAAAACACTAGATAGTTTTTGTTTCCCAGAGTGCTGTGTGTGTAATACTGCATTGTATTAGATTAATTCATGTATTTCTGGCAAAAGACTGTCAGATTCACTCTCTATATTTTGCAGAAATGTTTATTGCAGAATGTGTTTCCTTCACCACTAACAGGAATTTGAGAGAGGCCAAAAGCATTCGGTGTAGTGAAGAAAGATGACAAAAAACAAACAGTCATCAATAAAAACAGAAGCAATTATTTCAATTGCTTCCTGTGAAGTGCCAGGCACTGGGTAAATCTGGTGGGCAGAATTGTGGTGAGTATCGTGAATAATGGCCATATGTCCTAAATCCTTTCCAACCAAGTCATTAAATTAAAAGCACCAATATTTTCCTCAGTGATGTACTGAGGAAATCACACAATACCCAGAAAACTTGACAGGCACCCGACTACAGTTCCCATGATGCATTATGGATTCTGTTTCAGAGAACAGCTGGGGTGCAAAGATTAGTTACCCATGATAACCTAGTGCTGCCTACCTCCCAACCCCAGTGCCTATTGCCTACCTGCAATGAGGGTGGGCGTGACTTGGCAGGTGCAAAGTGCATGTAAATTGTTCCTTTTCTGGAGTCCCAAACAGCAGATAATGAAAATCAGAACCAATTTGTACAACTCCTGCTTTGAGCAGGACAGCTGGGGATATAGTGCTGTAGGTTTACTTTTCCCCATATAGCTATCTGAGCATTTTGACAACTGTTCACCACACCAGCCAGATTGTGTGGTACCTGCTGTACTTAGGGTCATGGGTGTCCGCAGGGAAGGGGGGGGGCGCTTGCCCCCCCCCCCCCTGGATTTTTGCAATTCCCCTTTAAAAAAAATATTATTATTTGTACTCAGTGTGTAGCCTCTAGTTGTCCCTAGGGGACTGCACACCAGTTGCTGGGGTAGGAGGTGGCACCCAAAGCTTTTGCTCTCTGCAACTCTGCTTGCTGTAATACTGGTCTCCCATCCACATTGGTGCAGGTCTCTGCAGCTGTCAGTCATGCTGCATGGAGAGCCAATGACAGTGGTGCCCGGGGATATGAAGTTATAGCCCCTCCCCTCAGCCCTCAATGTGGCAGCATGACTGACAGAAGAGAGCTTGCAGTGCACCATCATGGAGAAAACAGGGGAAGATATCAGAGACCATAGCTGAGCCTCTGTAACAGGTAGGAAGAGCTTATAATAGCTTTAAAAAACAAAACAGCCAAGGTACATAGAATGTGTCGGCAGATAAGAACCATTCGGTCCATCTAGTCTGCCCAATTTTTTTTTTTTAGTACTTTTATTAGTCCCCCGTTCCAGGTCTTATAGCTAGGATAGCCTTGTGTCTATCCCACACATGCTTAAAATCCTTGACTGTGTTTACCTCTACCACTTCTGCTGGCAGGCTATTCCATACATCCACTACCCTCTCAGTAAAGTAATACTTCCTGATATTACTTTTAAATCGTTGCCCCTCTAATTTAAGACTATGTCCTCTAGTTGTGGTAGTTTTTCTTCTTTTAAATATACTCTCTTCCTTTACTGTGTTGATTCCCTTTATGTATTTAAATGTTTCTATCATATCCCCCCTATTACGTCTTTCCTCCAAGCTATACATGTTAAGATGCTTTAACCTTTCCTAGTAAGTTTTATCCTTCAACCCATGAACCAGTTTAGTAGCCCTTCTCTGAACTCTCTCCAAAGTATCAATATCCTTCTGGAGATACGGTCTCCAGTACTGCGTACAATACTCCAAGTGAGGTCTCACCAGGGCTCTGTACAATGGCATGAGCACTTCCCTCTTCCTACTGCTAATACCTCTCCCTATGCAACCAAGCATTCTGCTAGCATTTCCTGCTGCTCTATTGCATTGCCTACCTACCTTCAAGTCCTCTGAAATTATTACTCCTAAATCCCTTTGCTCAGATGTTGAGGTTAGGACTGTACCAAATAGTCTATATTCTGCTTTTGGGTTTTTACGCCCAAGGTGCATAATCTTGCACTTGTCCACATTAACCCCTTAACGACAGATGACGTGCCAGGCACGTCACGGCAAATCGAGGACTTGCCGACAGGTGACGTGCCTGGCACGTCATGCACTAAATGGAGTAAAGAAAGCGACCAGCGGTCGCTTTCTTTACTCTAACGGTGTTGCTACAATGCCTCTAGGTAGAGGCATTGTGCAACACCCCCCAAATGTGCAGGGGCGCGCTACGATCACTCCACGGAGTGATCGTAGCAGCCATTTAAAAATGGCTGCGCCCGCTGCACACGTGTGCTTAGAAAGCGAACGATACAGGCAGCGCTTCCCTTCTAATGGCAAGAGCATCGGAAGTGAAAGTATTTCAATCGATGCCGGCACAACAGATCTATGTGATCTGTGTGCAGGCATGTATGGTAAGTGCTCTGATGAGCACTTACCATACAGTCAAAGGCAATATTAGCAAATATTGCCTTTGACAAGTATTGATCTGCCTCCCTCACCTTACTAGTTATAGTAAGGGAGAGAGACAGATCAGATAAAGTAAAAAAATAAAATAAAATAATAAAAAAAATATTTAATAAAATTTTAAACACCAAGGGCTTTTATAAAAGCCATTTAACCCCTTCCCTGCCATTGATCGCTGTGTACGCAGTGATCATACACAGCAGCACATTTTTTGCTGTCTGCATTTTTTAGGGGTTCATTTTTTTTTTACTGTAATTCATTACAGTATAAAAAAAAGCTCTTTTAAGAGAGATTAACCCCTTTCTTGCTGTAGATCACTGCCTAAGCAGCGATCTGACGCAAATGCAGCAATCTTGCTGCAGAAGCATTTTTAAATTTTTTTTTACTTTTTTATTACACCCGTCACGTGTTAATTATACCCGCTAGGGGACTACGTTTAACGTAAAAAAATTTTTTTTAGCTGTCTGACCGCATGTATAGCGATCAGTAACAGCTGATAAGTGACAAAGGCGGGTTGGCGTTTGCTTAGATGAGCATCACCATTCGTCTGGTTAGATCAATATTTGTAAATATTTGATCTGACCCGTGTAGATCTGCCTCCCTCTCACTTGAGTTTTAGTGAGGGAGGGAGACAGAGCTGTATAATGTAAGTTTTTAATTATAATATATTTAATAGAATTGAGACCCAAAGGCTTTTATAAAAGCCGTTTCCAGTATTTAACCCCTTCCCTGCAATTGATCGCTGTGTACGCAGTGATCTTACACAGCAGCACATTTTTTGCTGTCTGTGCATTTTTTTAGGGGTTATTTTTTTTACTTTGATTTATTACAGTATATCAAAGGCTCTTTTAAGAGCTATTAACCCCTTCCTTGCCGTATATCACTTCCTAAGCAGCACATATGGTCACTGCCTAAGCAGTGCATATGGTCACTGCCTAAGCAGCGCATATGGAGCAATCTAGTCGCAGAAGGATTTTTTTTTGCTATCAGCATTTTTTTTGTCAGACACGCTAGGGGTTAGTTATACCCACTAGGGGATTACGTGTATTCCTTTTGAAGCTGTCTGAACGCGTGTATAGCGATCAGTAACAGCTGATCAGTGGCAAAGGTGGTTTGGTGATTTCTCAGATGAGCATCACCATTCGTCTGGTTCGTAAATATTGTTCTGACCCATATGGATCTGCCTCCCTCTCCTCACTTGAGTTTTAGTGAGGGAAAGAGACAGATCTGTATAACATAATTTTTTAATTGTAATAAATTAAATAAAATGTAAAAAAATTGTGAGTCCCAAGGGCTTTTATAAAAGCCATACCCTTTGTATAGTGTAGTGTATTAACCCCTTCCCTGCCCCTGATCACTGCACAGCAGAACCTTTTTTCTTGTCTGTGCATTTTTAGGGGTTAATTTTTTTGTACAGTACTACAAAGGCTCTTATAAGAGCTATTAACCTCTTCCTTGCTCTACATGTTCAAATTCCAAGTTTGAAAATCAAAAAGCGCACCTCTCAAATGTAGCCTTTCAACACCCAACAAAGCTGACAAAGCTATGCATGGGTGGTATCCCTGTGCTCGGGAGATGTTGCTGAACATATATTGTGGTATTTTTTGTCAGTGACACATACCGAAATATGTGAATTTGTGTCTAAAGTGCAATGTATGTGGGAAAAAATACACAATAAAATGACTACCACAAACTTTGACAAAGGCTGGTGGTAGAATTGGTGCATGGAAAGTGTTAAAATAACACCATTTAAAATAGCCTAGGGTGTCTACTTTTACAAAATATATACTTTTTGGGGTAAAATACACTGTCCTACTTTAAAAAAAGTCCCAAATGAAAGATGGGCTCAGGCTGGCTAAACGTCAATATTCCAAGTTGAAAATGCGCACCTTCACAATGTGGCCCTTTTAGCCCCCAAACAACCCAACAAACCTATGCATGGGTGGTATCCCTGTACTCAGGAGATGTTTTTGAACACATATTGGGTTATTGTTTGGCAGTGACACATACCAAAATCTGTGAATTTATGTCTAAAATACAATATTTGTGAAAAAAAAACACACAAAAATTACTACCACAAACTTTGACAAAGGCTGGTGGTAGAATTAGTGCATGGAAAGTGTTAAAATACCACCATTTGAAATAGCGTAGGGTGTCTACTTTTAAAAAATATATGGGTTGATGGGGTAAAATACACTGGCTGGTTTCAAATATGTCCCAAATGGGACATGGGTGCAGGCGGTCTGCATGTCAAAATTTCAATTTGGAAAACCAAAAACTGCACCTACCAAATTTGGCCTTTTACCCCCCAAACAACCCAACAAACCTATGCATGGGTGGTATCCCTGTACTCAAGAGATGTTGTTGAACACTTATTGGGGTGTTATTTGGCAGTGACACATACCAAAATCTGTAAATTCATGTCTGAAGTACAAGGTTTGTGAAAAAAAAACACAAAAAAATTACTACCACAAACTTTGACAAAGGCTGGTGGTAGAATTAGTGCATGGAAAGTGTAAAAATACCACCATTTGAGATAGCCTAGGGTGTCTACTTTTAAAAAATATATGGGTTGATGTGGTAAAATACACTGGCTGGTTTCAAATATGTCCCAAATGGGACATGGGTGCAGGCTGTCTGCATGTAAAAATTTCAAGTTGGAAAACAAAAAACTGCACCTCACAAATTTGGCATTTTAGCCCCCAAACAACCCAACAAACCTATGCATGGGTGGTATCCCTGTACTCAGGAGAAATAGTAGAATCTATTTAGCATGTTTTTTCGTTCGCTATTGTCGATGAGGAGAAGTTGTTTCAAATAAAAACAAAGAAATTTGTGTATTTTATTTTTTTTTACCATATTTTATTATTTTTTTTTAATAATATGATAAGATATGATCAAAAATATGGCATCCATAGAAAGCCCTTTTTGTCCCGATAAAAACAATATATAATATGTGTGGGTACAGCAAATGACGAAGAAGAAAATTACTGCTAAACACAAACAGCACAGAAATGTTAAAATAGCCATTGTCCAGAAAGGACAAAAATGTTTCAAAGGCTCTGTCCTTAAGGGGTTAAATGTCAGTTGCCACTGCTCTGACCATTTTTCTAGTTTAGCTAAATCATTTGCCATTTGGCTTATCCCTCCATGAATATCAACCCTGCTGCAAATCTTTGTATCATCAGCAAAAAGACATACTTTGCCAACAAGACCTTCTGCAATATCGCTAATAAAAATATTAAAGAGAATGGGTCCAAGAACAGATCCCTGAGGTACCCCACTAGTAACAAGACCTTGCATCGAATATACCCCATTGACTACAACCCTCTGTTGCCTGTCACTCAGCCATTGTCTAATCCATTCAACAATATTGAAATCCAAACTCAAAGATTTCAGTTTATTGATAAGCCTTCTATGTGCGACAGTGTCAAAAGCCTTACTGAAATCTAGGTAAGCAATGTCTACTGCACCACCCTGATCTATTATTTTAGTTACCCAATCAAAAAAATCAATAAGATTAGTTTGGCATGATCTCCCCTGAAGTAAACCCATGCTGTCTCTGATCTTGAAATCCAAACGACTTTAGATGTTCAACAATCCTATTCTTTAACAAGGTTTCCATTATTTTCCCCACTACTGAAGTAAGACTTACTGGTCTATAGTTGCCCGCCTCCTCCCTACTACCTTTCTTGTGAATGGGCACAACATTAGCTAATTTCCAATCTTCTGGAACTACTCCCGTTAACAATGATTGGTTAAATAAATCTGTTAACGGTTTTGCTAGTACACCACTAAGTTCTTTTAATAACTTTGGATGTATCCCATCAGGTCCCATCGACTTATTTGTCTTTACTTTAGACAGCTGAAGTAAAACCTCTTCCTCTGTAAACTTACATGATTCAAAAGACTCAGTAGTCTTTTTCCCTAAATGAGGTCCCTTACCCTCATTTTCATTTGTAAAAACTGAACAAAAATATTCATTAAGGCAGTCTGCTAAGCCTTTATCCTCTTCTACATAGCATCCTTCTTTTGTTTTTAATCTAACTAATCCTTGTTTTACTTTCCTTTTCTCGTTTATGTATCTAAAAAATGTTTTATCCCCCTTTTTCACTGACTGGGCTATAGTCTCTTCTGTGTGTGCTTTGGAAGCTCTTATAGCTTGCTTTGACTCTTTCTGCCTACTCTTATAGATTTACCCCACTCTGTACATGGTAGAGTGGGGTAAATCCAAGGAGGTCCCTCCCATTTCCCTGAGGTCTCCATTTGTCCAGTCTGAGCAGCTCTTCTGACCAGGTACTGCTCACATCAACATGGTGACAAGTGGATAGAGCAGAAAAGATAATGGAGGATAAAATGATGTGATAGATGGAAGCAGATTGCAAACAAAATGGGATGACATGGGGCAGAAAAGATAATAGAGGATGAAAAGAGGTGATTGATTGGAGCAGAATACAGACAAAATTGTGACATGGGGCAGAAAAGATAAAATGTAGGTGAAAAGAGGTCACTGACATGGATGAATAAAACACATAAAATGATGGGGAAAGAGATGGCAAACGTGGAGGAGTAGAACATATAAAAAAGGGGGAAAGAGATAAAGAAATGTCATGGATTTAGGAATTTGGGTGTTTAGGGAATCTGTTGCTTTGTGTTTATATTGTGTGCTATAGTGTTGTGTCTGGTGCTGTTGGGTTACATTGTGTGCTATAGTGTTGTATCTGGTGCTGAGAGGTTATATTGTGTGCTATAGTGTCTCTGGTGCTGTGAGGTTATATTGTGTGCTATAGTGTTGTATCTGGTGCTGTGGGGTTATATTGTGTGCTATAGTGTTGTATCTGTTGCTGTGGGGTTATATTGTGTGCTATAGTGTTGTATCTGTTGCCGTATGCTTATATTGTGTGCTATATTGTTGTATCTGGTACTGAGGGGTTATATTGTGTGCTATAGTGTTGTGTCTGGTGCTGTGGAGTTATATTGTGTGCTATAGTGTTGTGTCTGGTGCTGTGGGGTTATATTGTGTGCTATAGTGTTGTATCTGTTGTCGTATGCTTATATTGTGTGCTACAGTGTTGTATCTGGTGCTGAGGGGTTATATTGTGTGCTATAGTGTTGTATCTGGTGCTGAGAGGTTATATTGTGTGCTATAGTGTTGTATCTGGTGCTGAGGGGTTATATTGTGTGTGCTATAGTGTTGTGTCTCATGCTGTTGGGTTCAGGGCCGGCCTTAAGTGTCCCGGCGCCCTGTGCGGGCTTGCCCCGTGGCGCCCCCCGTCTTTCACCCCCCGTCTCTTTCACCCCCCGTATGGATGTGTCCCTTTTCTCTTCCTTGCCATGTTTGTCTCTCTCTAACTCCCCCATACCTGTTTTCTCTCTCTCTCCCTCTGTTCTGTCTCTCTCCCCCCCTGTTCTGTCTCTCTCTCTCTCCCCCTCCCCATGCTTAATGCAGGCTCCCCATGCTTAATGCAAGCATGGGGAGCCGAGCAGCACTTTCTCTTGCTGCCCGCGGCTCCCTGTGAAGCAGACGTTGCTCTGCTTCACAGGGTGGGGGCGGAGCTACACCCCTCAGGCGGTTAGCTCCACCCACTCGTCGGATCCAGCAGAGGGCTGGTGAGGGGGGATCTTTTGATCTCCCCAATCCAGAGCCTCTACCATCTTGCAGAGGTCGCACACCCCTAAGGCCGGCCCTGGTTGGGTTATATTGTGTGCTATAGTGTTGTGTCTGGTGCTGTTGGGTTATATTGTGTGCTATAGTGTTGTATCTGGTGCTATGGGGTTATATCTTTGCTATGTTGTTCTATCTGTTGCTGTGGAGTTTCAGCTAGAGCTCTGGATATTTATCTGGTTCTGTGGTTTATATCTTGTGTCATGGATTTTTAGCTGGTACCGTGGGTTAATATCTGCTGTTGTGGGTCTATATCTGGCACAGTGGATCTATATTTGGTGCAGTGAGGCTATATTTAGTGTGGTTGGTTTATATCTGGTGCTGTGGATCTGTATCTGGTGTAGGGTTTGTCAAAAAGAGGTGCGGCGCAGAAAGGATGACGGTAAAATTATGCCCCCCCCCCCCTGAAAAAATTTCTGCTGATGCCCATGCTTAGGGTTGCCATCTGGCCGGTATTTTACCGGCAGACCGTTAAAAAATTGGCATCAGGCCAATGTTAAGTCTATGGAGACAGTACCAAGGCCGGTATTTTTTTTTGAAGAAAAGGTGGCAACCCTAGCTGTACTGTACAAATACCATGATGCTCAGCCTACCCATCTGCTAGTTTTTGTTGTTGTTGTTTTTTGTTGGGGCACAGTTTGCAGTCAGTCCTTCAATAGATATATCTTGTTACCCACTGGCATAGGAAAACCTGCATGGCCCCCACGTGTGGCTTTTTAAGCAGGACTATCACAATTCGGGAGTTATGTGCTGCTGTCACAGTGTCACCTTCCAGTGTACCAATCTACTGGGACACTGGAGAACAAGGCAATCATGCAGTGAACTAAGAGCACATGCACAGTGATTAATAAGTGCTGCTTTGCAACACAAGTGTAAATGTGTGATTGGGTGATGTCTATCTGGCAATGAAACTGTGCTTGTTTGTTTACACTGGTATACAGTGTGCATCATGCCTCCTTGGAGGTCACAACCCCTGTCCTTCTTCATAGGAGTTATAGGATGCACCCTTTAATGGGTTATGGAAAATATATACTGCAAAAATGCATACAAATGATGGCTGTTTAGTGCTTTTCTTATAAGAGTGCCCATTAACTTAGAAATCTGGTCATGCTAGCTTACTGATTACACTTTGCTGAAGATTTACATTTTTATTCTATGTTTTAAAAAAATGAAATGTTTAGTGGAGAGAGAAAAAGCACAAAACTAAGGGTAATTCAAGCAAAACAGTTCTGACATCAGTTTGTCACCCAATAGGGTGATTGGGCTTTTTTTCCGTTCAGCATTGTAATTATACCCAATTTCCACAACAGTTTGCCTTAAATCGTGCTTTTGGAGACGCATGCCTAAATTCCATCCCTTTGCTATTTATCAAGTGAATTAAAATGCTGTTGTCTGCATGAAATGCCAGTTGTCATTTGTTTTGGCGCTCCTGTGTCCTATTAATGTCACTCACTGTACTCCCATCTATTAACATGCTCCATAACTTGGCGGTTTTAGAAAAAAACTACGACAATTTGACTGATGCGTACAAACCAGACAGCAAGAGTTTCCATACCCAGCCAACTCCTTATTGGTTACAGATTTTCAGCTAGATAAAAATACATTTTAAAGGCGCATAAAAATAGATCATTTGTAACCATAGCAATGTGATCTTCCAGATGGATTCAATAATTACTATATCTAGTAACAGCATATCACAGTTATACTAAATATAATGTATAATCTAGTAATATAATATATGCATTGCATACATGTTAAACAATACAGTGTACATCACAAGCAATGTAATATGTCCTAGTGAAATTAAAGTTTAGAGGTAAGACAGTAGATGTAGATCATGGAGCTTACAATCTAATGTTATAATGGATAGCGTTGTTATAAATATATTGCATTGTAAGGGTCAACCTCAGTAAAGAACAACATTATGTAAATGTGTGGAACCAGACAATCTGAGCAGCTAAGTTAATGCTCCTATGCTATGTACATGCCTGACTACAGCTAAGCCATTTTTGCCATTTTTCTTAAATAAAAAAAAAAAAATACTGCCTCCGTTGACTTCAGTTCTGTTGTTAAAATTCAGTATACGTTTCAGGTATAAAAAAAAAAAATCCATTATAGAGCACACAGAAAGGGAGTTAGAATAGAATACATTGTTCTCTTTTTATTATTTATATATCATTATATAATGACTTAGCCCATTTGTGGAAGAGTTAGAGGAGAGATCCCAGTCTGTCCACTGAATAAAGGTGAAGCCTTCGCTACTTCAAATCCCCGGAAGACACTAAATATCAGCGCCTTCCCTATTGGTCTCTCCCTTTCCATTCCTTAAGTAGGCACCTTGTTCACTAGGTAAAAGTTTAAATGCTCAAAGTTAAAGGAACATCAGCGCCTCGCGAATTGGTCCAAAAGTTAAAACCAATCAGTCGAGTTTTCTCCTTGAAGCACCAATTTTGATTTCCCCTCAACTATTGTTTAACCACCATAATCCCTTTCATTCCCATTGTTCAATCATGATGCATACTGTATAAATATCATGTTGTAACTCCAATACATGTTCTGTTATACTGAATCTGGTATCTGTGTCTACACCTTTTACATACAAAGCAGAGGAGGATCGTAATCACTTTCTGGGTAATTTAGTTGGGGTGTGACTAGGCTTAGGAGGATAAGAATCCGTACTGATGACAACGGAACATCTGGGGTCTTCTCCCTTCTCGTTATAATATTTATATAAATAAATATTCTTTAGATCTGGGTAGATTTTAACCAGAGGCTGACATTGGCATGCTAGAAAGTTGGGAGGTATGTAAATTTAGGATAACCACATCGCCCCTTTAATATAATTTACTACAGGAATGTGTCAAAATAAATCCTAGTTGATGCATGTTTACAAGGGTATCATCTTAGCTATTGATTGTGATTTTTACTGTACATTTAAAAATTGTAATACTTTCCTCTTACAGCAGTCAATACATAGCATGAACATTAACGTACAGATTGTACTCCCTGTAACAAAGTTATCTAAGTACATGAAAAAAAATAACTATTTATTCAACATGGCTGCACCAATTACTCGGTTCAGTCACCAGAGGTGAGTTGATTTTATGTATACTTCTGCATGCTGCGTGTCAAATCCATACAGATCAATAGTGTTTATTTGGATGAATACACTATGAAATATTAAAAGTAGAAGTGTGGCCATTTGTATTTAACGCTTAAAGGGACTCTGTCATCATTGGAACATTCCTAAAGCAACTATCTATCTGTTGTAATACATTAAAATATACATTGGTAGTAACGTGCAAAAAGTAAAAGAAGAGCCATACATACATTATGCAGAAATCAGCATGTGAGCAGCCATATTTCTGGTTGGATACATCTAGGGTGGAGTTAGGCTGTTAGATTTCACTCCTATGTGCTGGCAAGCAATGCTACCAGGTTGAGGAAGCAGTGATTTGCTCAAGTGCACCCTGCAGAGACCTCACTGTGCTTCAAGCATCATTTGTTTTTTTTTTTGTGGTGGGTAGGCAAGACAATATAGCCCATGGAATGTGTTATAGTGGACACAAGATGTAGGTCTGGGTAGCATCACTTTGTACCCTGTAGTATAAGTAAATTAATAGCTTGTCAAACATTTTAATTCTACAAGGTGGCAGCATAGGGTACAAATGCCACGTTGCATACCACCAGCACATTCAGCTTCCCATTAAAAATAACAATTAAACAGGATAATAATGTGGCATAAACTGTGGTTGGGTCTGTTCCAGTTCATGACACTTTGAGGAGCTGGGGTGACCCATTCAGGAAAGCTCTGCTCAGTCCACATGACACAACCCCAGAACAATAGAACTGACAAAGCAGGCTATGCATAGAGAAACACAGCTCCTCCTACTGAGTCCGAATAGGACTCAATAGGAAGTGCTTGAAGCCATTTCACCAGTTTGTGGACATTTCTATGCAAGTGACATCACTTCTCCTGCTGGGTAGAAGTGCTTGAAGTCATTTCACCAGTTTTCGTGCAATCCTTTGTAAGTGACATCACTTTCCCTGCAGGAGGGGTTGTGAACCACATTAGCATATCACGTCACATTTTCCTATTGGTGGCCACAGTTATGCAAATTTATGACATCATCTCATTAATATTTTTTCCTGAAAATAGCTTACTCACAGTATTTGTATCAGTGTTAAATAGCAAGATAACTTCAATTTCGCATTTTCTTCATTGCCTGCACATCTGTTGTGTGCAGACTCCAAGTACTGGGTTATTCTTTTTTGGAAGCTTTTTGAGAGGCATCTCAGGGAAGAGATAACAGATTCACTGAGAATTTCCAGAGAGTACAAGAACCAGCATGCACAGACTTTGTGTAGACCATTAATTCATCTCATTTACAGCGTGTTGCAGAAAATTCACTTCACAACCACATGAGAGAAATTAGATAATTCTTTAGAAACATTTGAAGATCTTTTTGCATTTAAAATAATTGTACTTTTGCACTTCCTTTCTGACTGCCTTCCCATGTTTGCTCAAGAGAAGGAAAGTTCCTGGTGCTCCAGTGCTGTAACTAAATGGTCTGTGCTTCTACCTGTTCGGCCCCCCCATATCCTTCTCATTCTTTGAGTCAGAGCACTGGGATGTCACACGAGACCATGTGCTCTGACTTGAAATGGTGAGGGGGCACACCCTGGAACCTTCATTGTTATGTGCTCCCTCTACTCTAGGGCCGACATTTTGTGTAACTCCTCTGAAATGCTACCGACCACTCCTACTTCATGTCATAATTCCTAACTAATTACATTGCTTTCTCATTCTTCTTATGTGCATTCCCATTCAGAAATGTAATCATCCCTCTCATCTTATATGATTTGCACAAAAACACACCATTATGAGCATCCAAAGGTTCCAGGACTGGCAGCATATTATTTCTCCCAAGTTTTTACTTTTTGGGCAAAGATTATGGGTTACTTCACAAAAGTACCGACGGTACTATTCCAACAAAAGTACCATTCCAAACAATGTGAAACAGGGTGAGATAGCCTCAAATATAAATAATATTTCTGAAGAATAAGATTTTTAATTTCCATTTACATCCAAAACTGAAACTTTGTAATAGATTTGTGTATAACAATATACCCTAAAGAAAACTGGCAATGTAGCCATTGGAGGTTGAAGGAAAGAAAAATAAATAATTGACTGGTCTATCCATAAAAGACTGCAAGCTCTTCAAAACAGGAACCGGGAACACAATAGAATGTAGATGCGATTTTTAAAGCCTGGACTGATGAGCATAAACTCAACCCATATTGCGGTGTTTAGGAGAAACTAACTAAAGATTGTCAGTGAGCCATAAGCCTTCTATATGTCCCCATTTAGCATCGAAAGGCACCAGCAGCATAAAGCATCATGTTCCTCCACATTAGTAAATAAATGGTTCTGGTTGCCTGCTCGGCTGACCCTTCTGTTTGTTTTAGACGCTTATGCACAGGAGAAGAAGTGCCGTATGCACACTATTACCAATCTGCAAATTTAGAATAATGAGTCACTGCAGAAATCAGAAGAGTTCAGGCATCACATCCTCAAGCCTGGTAACTGCATCATGCAGAGAGGTGGAGAATTTTTTCTACAGCTGCTCTCATTTCTTCCACTTGTCTTGTAAATGCTTATTCCCCTGACATAATTTCTCCAGCTTCTGGCTTGGCTAATATCAGCTAATAAAGTCTGTTGAGGCCCGGTCTCCTGCAGGCCGATGAAATAACTCTGGCTTAAAGCTTTGTGGAGTGGTAATCTTCCTGACACTGCCCTGCGGAGCAGCCTACACACAGACGCTGTTAAATAACCTGCCTGCTTGAGAATATTTCCATTCTGGCTCATTAATAAGACGAGGCATGGAGGTTGGAGCCTTATTTAACAAGCTCTAATGAGGGAGACAGGTTTAAATTAGCAATTATTATACTGCTTATATCCTATGGCATGCCCCTCGAAAAATCTCCACTTACCCCTCCAAAATAAAAATGCAGTATTTCTCTTAAAGGAAACAACAGTATTTAATGAAAAGTGTTACTTTATTTATGTGTCTATTAAAGTTCAGGCCACAATCCCCCTCACTCTTTCTTCTGCTTTGAATGTCATGTTCTTCCCTTGGATTAGCCCTTATTGTATTCCTTCCAATCACTGGTCCTCTTTTCTTGTCAGTGATCATTTAAATATTAGCTCCTCACTTTAAATATTAGCTCCTCACTTTGGCTCTTCAAATGTTCCCTCTCTCGTCCTTGGTGATTTTAACATCCTTACTGATGTTTTGTAATACAGCCATCACATTAATTTATAACATCTTCTTGTTTGGTGAACTAGCTTACCAACTCATGATGATAGACATACTCTAGGCCTTTCCAGTAACTATGACTTTGTCCTCTCCCATCTCAACCCTTTCTTGCCCAAACTGAGCTAGGTCTGTTTGCATCAGTCAGAACCTCACTCACCTGCCTTCATCTACAAATCTTTCAGCTCAGGACACCTCACGACAGGACATCTCAATATTTACTTCCACCTGCTTTCATTTGACTCTACTTTTATCTTGAATGACTCCATTACTGAAGAGGTGGTTTCTGCTCTCCTTTCATATCCTTGTCACATGACATGTAACCTTAACCCCTTAGTGACAAGACATTTTGACCTTGACTTTCCCTTGGTGACACAGGCTGTTTTTACATTTCTGGGGTGTTTGTGTTTAGCTGTAATTTTCTTCTCTCTCACATCCTGTACCCACACAAATGATATGTTGTTTTTATCGTCATAAGAAGGCCTTTCATTAGAAACCATTATGTTCATCATATCTTATAATTTACTACAAACACTTTTTTAATGATTGTATTTGTGTAAATATAATCATATAAAAATACCCCATCAAATAGTTTCTAAATGTTGTCCCGAGTTCAGAAATATGCATGTTTCCATATTTTTCTGCATTTTTTGCGAGTTATGGGGCAAAAACCAAAAAGTTTTTTTTTGTTTTTTTCCTATATTGAACTTTTGACCCCAACCTGAACCCTCAATTTAACCCTAACCCTAAATTTAACTCCAGCTCTCACCCTTATGCTATCCCTTAATATATTTTAATTTTAACCCTATCCTTTATGCTAAAAAATATTTAATTTTAACTTTAACAGCTAATCTAGTCTTAACACTAGTTTTCAGCTAATTCAATCTTTTTTTTTTTTTTACATTGCAATGTTGCTGACTGCCTCTAGGGGCAGTCAAGCAACATATTCAGAGTGACAGAAGTTAATTTTTTTTTCACTTCTGACCACAAGAGGGCATAGCCATATTGCCGGAGTGTGCTGCTCCGTCAATATGGCACCCACGATCGCTCGGTGGGGCGATCGTAGGTGCCGCAGAGAGCAAATTTCGGTGCTGTCTTGTTTCACCGCAGGACGTGTCAGGCACTTCCATTGTCGCGAAGGGGTTACTGCCTGGTGCCCAAAATGCATCTTCCAAATATTAATGCATATTAATGTGCTTTCAAAGTACTTTAAAATGCATGTTTTACATGTTGCAGTGCTTCAAATTTTAAATACTTATTGCTAGATGAAATTGTGAAATTACAGCAGTTTGAAAGAAACCAGGACTGCCCACACTAGCTGAGTAAAAGTAATTTCTATTTTGTTTGCTGCAGGAACCAATGAAAATAATTTCCTGTCTCTCTGTTGATGTCATCAGACATTGTGCTGCACTGTTAAGAGATCCTACTGTGTACAAGAGCAAGTTTATCACACAGTCCACACAATATATTAAATTCCAAGAGGAAAGGAAGTGACTAAATGAAACAAAACTTTATATAATGAATGCTGCTGGACCTGTAGTAAGCATTCATAGTAATCTCTGGGACCGGCTTGAGTAAAATATTAAAAATGTGATTTATGCAGAAGGCCTGCATCAAATCACACTGGAAAAATCCTGTACATTATACAAGCAGTAATCTTCATCTTGCAACAAAGTGAGTTTGGGGACTAGACTGTCCCTTTAATCCTATTCCCTCACATATTATACAACCTCCCTGTGTTTCCAAATCATGGCTAGTGTGAGCAATAGCTAAAGTAAATTAGAACACATTAGAACTATTATTGTTATATAATTTGTACAAAAACACATTTAGAAACATATTTACTGATAGACATGCACAGTTTTAATGTACTCTCTGAGCTTACTCTCAGTTAGGACAACATCACGTGACTTGAGCCTCTTTTTGGCTCCTGCCTCGTTGTATACCCGGTATTAGGATTTTAGTTAATATCCTTAAGCAGTTAACAAAACATCACAATGACATAGTTTAAAGAGTGGTTTAGTTGGCCAAAGAGGGACAATTGTCTAGTAAAGTTAAAAGTTTAGCATGATTATTTAGCCGTATATATTTAGTATATTTTAATTTTTACAGTATTACATTACTCATCATAAGAGTTCCCCTACAGACACCATAAGACACAGACAAATCCTCACTCTCTTCTGAAACTTGGATGTCATAGCAGACATGTTGAAACAGTGTAGAGCGGCTGAACCAGACAGTCCGTATTTCCTGTCGCAGTGCCGAATACTCCACACCTAAGTATTACTATGAAAATCCTATGATTGGTGTATGCAATAAAGCTGGTATTTTACAATCCTCTCTCTCCGGAAGTAAGTCCGTTAATGGCAGTGAGGAGGCAATGAGAGGCGCAGTTAATTTTACAGCCGGCACTTGGGGGAGAGATTCATAAAACACAGGAATAGCTGCGTTAATCCTACAACAATGATTGCATTGTGCAGCAACGAAGGTACCATTAAAAGCAGCGGCACTGTCCTTCAGCGCAGAGAGATGCGCAGTGCCTCCAAGGTAGCTGTTTAATTGAATTGCTACTTATTCATGACAGAAAAATGGTTTATGGGGTCCCAAATGCTTAATGAGTGCGAAAAGGCAAGGATTAACAAAGTCATTGGCTTTCATTCGCAAAACAATGGTTAAATATTAAAATAATTTTTAATAGTACAGGCAAACTGCCTACATATATTATTTTACAAGAATGAATGGGATGTGCATAATGAAGTATAAATAGGCCTGAAATTTTGTTATACTAGATGAATTAACTGCTTCATTTTCACCGTCACAATCTGTATTCATGTATAAGCCATAATGCAGACCCAGTGTCACAAGACAAGGTCCTGGGTTGGAGGCAAAGTTAAAAGGGGGCAGGGTTATGATGTTGAGTGACCTCACCAGGCTCAGCTCCAGCTTGCCTTGTACAGTCAACTCCCTTATTCACTTCTAGACTATGTATTTCTCACAGAAATGCATTGTTTAAACGCTATCCTCTTTTTGCACAGTGCAAGGCAATCAGGCCAGGACAGACCCATAATTGACAGGACAGGACCCCAAAATGAAGCACTGTCCTTTCAAATCCTGGACTGTTAGCAACTATGTATTATGTACTTTATGGTATGGGTCAGGAAATTGTGGGACTGTTTGCAGAGTTTTTGTTCAACAACAACAACTGGAAAGCTAATGTTTGAAACAGGGTGCATAAGACACAACTTATTTAAGGGTCAGTAAACGGTATAGTTAAATTACACATTATAAAATAGGTTTTATCTGTATTTAGTGGTTTACAAACAAAAGCACTCGGTAATGTAACACTTCGGTGACCTCAAGACATTTGAGGTCACCGAAGTTTTTAGTTGATGTTATATTTACTTTAAACATGGGGCATAAATATGAGATATAGTTCGTAAGATGCATTGTAACCTGATTTGGGATATATTTACATATAAATACATCTGTGAGAAGCAGGGAGTGAGATGAGCTCAGTTTTATTATTGAGGTGAGAGCGCTTGTGGGTGGCTCAACATGAGAGTGCTCGCTTCTCCATATGTACTAAGAATTATCTATACAGATATAAAGCAGCAGTACAGAATACATTTACATATGGATCTCTGTGATATCTGCGAGACACTGGCAGATGGGATGCCTCTCTTGGATAACACCTAGAGCTCCCTTTTCCTCTATAAAATTATAAACATTATCAATAACATTTTATTTAGAGCTTCATAATTGGCAGGCCTCAGAGATATCTGGGTTTTTCTTACTCTGGAACTTTATTTTATGAAAACTGGTGATTTTCTTTGAAATTGACCTTTCATTTTATTTAACGTTTTGAAGCAAGACTCTTTTTTGAGAGTCAAAAGAATAGAGAGGAAGACTGGCAATAAGGATGAAAGGTAGAGTGGAGGGTAACATAGGGAAAACCAGATGAGAGGAGTAAAAAGGTGGAAAAAGGTAGAAGGAGCATCAGAAAGAGAGGCAGGGTGAGGTGCAACATGAATTAAAAAGCAAGAAGAGAAACAGAAAAGAACTGGTGCTACTTAGAGGACAGCATATAATAGAATATTGACAGAAAGAATGAGAGGCAGGGAACAGTTAAACTTGGATGAAAGGCAAGAAAGATAAAAAGGGGAAAGAGTAAAAGATAAAAAGGAACTGAAGTCATGGAAACATCCAGGATCAGAGATAGGAAGAGGGACAACCCATATTGTGAGAGGTAGGGAAAAGCACTATAAGGTCAGGAGGTAGAGAGAAAGATTGCAAAATAAAACAAGCAGGATAGATACAAGTGAAGAATAACAGATAAACAACACAGAAGAAGAGATAGGGACGAGGGACAAGCCACATTGTGATAGGTAAGGAAAGCACCACAAAGAAAGAGGTAAGGAAAAGCAACACAAGGGGAATTATTCATGAAAAGTTGGAGAATTCCCTTGTCAATTTCCTTTTTTTCACGAATAGAGCCGTAGGCAGAGAGAAAAGCAACACAGGAGGTTAAGAGAGCAATAAAGCAGGAAAAACTAGCGTAGAGAAGGAGGAGGTGGCACGACTAAAGATATTCAAGTAAAATGGGAATCCTAGAAAGAGAGTAGCGGGGATATATATATATATATATATATATATATATATATATATATATAGTGCAATCTATACATTCCTTGGAAAGAGATTGTCCAATGCAGACTGGACTAATCCACTAAATTCCTTTCATACTGCTTTGCATATGTTGCAATGGGTCGGCCAGGCAGCACATTCATGCAGGAATTATATATTCAGCGGGGACCTTTCTAAAAAAAAAAACAAGAGCAGATTTGATACGTCTGGATTTTCATTATGGGTTTATCAGCCCTTTAGAATCTACCCTAGGTATGAATAAATATAGATCGCATTTAATATGTATCTGAATGTTACAACATTCTAACATTAGTTGCATTGGAGAATTTTTACCAACTCAGCTACATTGACCTAAAGCATGAAATTCCCTTCTCAATTCCCTTCTTTATGCCAATGTAGCTAAGTTGGAAAAAATCTCCGATGCAGCTCAATGAGAGAAAGTTTCCAACTCATCTACTTTGGCCTTAAGTTCGAAATTCCCATATCAAGTCCCTGCAATTCTCTCTTTATTGCATAGACCCTGTAATGTTTTACATTTAAACTAATTTATATATGTATTCTATATGTAGTACAACACAAGTTATTATTTCAGTTTTTGTCTTCCCAGAGGCCTTTATTTTTTTAGAAGCAAGATGGAAAAATGCCATGAATTGGCTGATTAATGCACAATGTTGTCAGCTTGGCTTTCAAAGGGTTAATAAATATGCACTCTGGGGTCTATTCAATAAAATTTGACAGTAGTGCAAGGAGGTTGACTTTCACTTTAAAAGTCAATCTCCCAAGTCAACCTCCTCACACTATTCACGAAAATAAACTCAACCTCCCTCTGCCCCTACCTCACCAAAGTCTATCTTGATCTCCCATCTCTCACTCCCTTCAGAAAAAAACAATAGAAATGGCTATAAAAAACAAAAACGAAGGGCGGAGGACAGATCAGAATTAAATCTCAGCCTGGCATGACTGAAAGAGGTGTCTGATTGACTGACTGTCAGCCAATCAGAATTCTCCCTGTTCAGCTCTACTATTGGCTGGTTTTCAAAATCCCACCAATAGAAGGGTGGGACAGGTAGACTTTTGAATCGCTGACATTAATTGGCTTGGGAAAGCCCCTGGAATTTCACGTTAGTGTAGATGGGGGTAAATTTGTCAGGCTCCTAGTCCAGTGGAACTTGCCCCCATCATGTGTTGGTGATTCAGGGGCCATTTGGGGAGCACCTGGGATCCGGCTTAGACAGGATGATGATAATTTGTTTTTATTTTTACAGTGGAAGGACTTTTCAGGCTAAGTCAAACTCAACAATTGGCCCTAGTCTGAAACCCATTTTGTTCCTTCCTCCATGAAATGAATGGAAGTGAGTTTCATCTCCCATTCATTTCAGCATTACTCACTTCATCTTGATCTTTACAAAATAGTTAGTGAATTGAGTTGAGCGGACACCTGGATGTTCGCGTTCGGCAGGTTCGGCCGAACTTCGGAAAAAAGTCCGGGTTCGGGCTCGAACTTGACCCCGAACCCCATTGAAGTCAATGGGGACCCAAACTTTTGGCCACTAAAATGCCACTAAAAAAGTCCTGGAAAGGGCTAGAGGGCTGCAAAAGGAAGTACAATGGGGGTAAGCGTAGGAAAAGTGCCCTGCAAACAAATATGGATAGAGAAATAACTTAAAACAACATAAAATACATACAAATTAAAAATATAGCTGAGCCATAAAATAGCCCTAGATGGAATCTTTGATTTTAATTTTGGAAGAACATAAATCTAAATCTAAAGCATGGCTGCCAAGAGGATCAACAGAATTATCCATTTGAGAGAGGGTTGGAGTGCAGGGTATTCTCTTTCAGTTTATACTAAGTGACCCATAGGTTGAGGAGGCGGTGACCGTGGCAGTGTAGGTGGAAGCGGCGCTGGAGGAGGAGGTAGCCAGAATTTTTCAAAGTGCGCTGTATGCACAGTATTGGACTCTTCTATTTGACTCTCAGATATGAAGTGTACCGCAAGACGCAAATGTACTATTTACCACCCAAAACTATTAGAATTTTTCAAAGTGCGCTGTAAGCACAGTATTTGACGGTTCTATTTGACTCTCAGATGTAATACATGTAATGCTATTGGCTTTCTATAAACCGAAATAGAGTCCCCATTCAAAAGAAATTCTTATGAATGGGGACTCTATTTCGGTTTATAAAAAGCCAATAAAATTACATACAATGTTAAAAAAGGAAGAGACAGCGCTAGAATATACCCCAGAGACAACAAGACAAATGATTATAGAAAATAGGATATTTATTACAATTCACAAAAATAAAAGTATATATATATAAGTAAAAAGACCAAATAGGGGTCCAGTACAACTGGAAACAAATATAAGTAGGTGGTCACATACACATAAAGACAGGATAAATACAAAGTCTAAATATGTAAATAAAAATACAAAGAAGAAAACAATAGGTTAAAATACTAAATAAAATCTTACCCACTGCTAATAAAGTGCTGTTAACCTGGCCAGGTAACTGGAAATAGGCATACAATGTATACACTATTTGCACATACACAATGACAAAAGGACACCCTTCAGGACGCGTTTCGTATGGAACTTCTTCAGCTGGTGGGTGTGTGTGCACACACACCCACCTGGCCAGGTTAACAGCACTTTATTAGCAGTGGGTAAGATTTTATTTAGTATTTTAACCTATTGTTTTCTTCTTTGTATTTTTATTTACATATTTAGACTTTGTATTTATCCTGTCTTTATGTGTATGTGACCACCTACTTATATTTGTTTCCAGTTGTACTGGACCCCTATTTGGTCTTTTTACTTATATATATATACTTTTATTTTTGTGAATTGTAATAAATATCCTATTTTCTATAATCATTTGTCTTGTTGTCTCTGGGGTATATTCTAGCGCTGTCTCTTCCTTTTTTAACCTTGTGCTTCTTTTTTGCAGTGGTGCAGTCCATTGCAGTTGTAAGACTAGCTGCTACACAATTTTTTCCACTATTTGTAAGTGACTTGCCCCCCTCTTCTGCGGTTTTGAGACATATATTTTTTCCTTTTCATACCTAAAGGTTCCTTTTTTTGTGTGGAGTATATACGGGTTAGTTTTTATATTTATATTTATTTATTTTTTATTCCACTCTGTTTATATTTAGCGCTGTGCACATTCTTTCTTTTTTAAAATTACATACAATGTAATCGCCGAACATTGAACTCCAACACGAACATACAGTGGAATGTCCGTGTTCGGGTCCGGGGTCCAAAAACCGTAATGTTCGGTACGAACCCGAACAGTGCAGTTCGGGTTCGCTCAACACTATTAGTGAATACAATTTTGCAAGGATGAGATGAGGCACTTGGGGGGAGGTGAGTCTGTTCCAGGTTGGAGTTTGAAATTAGTGGTAATATCAGCCTCAAACTCTTATTTTAGTTACTAGACCCCCATTGACTGCTTGCATTAAAAAACATTTCTATGCCCTAACGTGGTCACAGGAGCAGAAACCTATGTTGATAACTATCTGGGTGACCATTTACTTCATGCTCACTCAGTTGTGTGTAATTTTGTTATGCTCCTTTTTTCCGGCCCTTTTTCTGTCTGATATTGGCATCCAGACAGGCAGAAAACAAGATTATATTACTAGATTAATGAATGGTCCATGGTTCCTCCTCAGATGACCGTGTGTCTGAATATTATTCAGTTGGTTCAGTACAGTTACAAGCTGGCAAAGAATGCCGGCCCTTTTTTCCATCCTGCTGCTCTCAGATTGTTCTGCCAGGACACAGAGGGGAAAAAAAGAGCAATTCTATTTGCTCGCTTCATTGCATGCTGAGTATCTAAACATTCCCAACTGTGTCCATGCTCTCTCACAGCACAGCATCTAAACATTCCCTGTCATATGATTACCAGCCAAATATTTCCCTGGTGTTAATGTGTTCTCTTCCATAGTGTTTGCTCACACTTTAAGCATCTAAATAAAGACAGCTGTGCCTGCTCACTTCCCTGCACACTTTAAACATTCCCTTACTGTCTCCTCACAATCTGTACATCCGAGCAGACAGAGCTGTGTTTGCTATTGTCTCCAAAAACTGAACCTCCCGTTTTTTTCTTAGGGTTTCCTCAGAATCTGCACACCCCAAAACATACAAATATGCCTGCTCCCTTTTCCTTGGTTTTTACCTCTGCTTCGGGCATCCAAATAAAGTCAGCTTTGCCTCCTATGTATCCTGAATCCTCCATTTCCCAACATTCCTTTGACATATGCTCAAACCTGGCTATGTCTGCTCACTTCTGAGCCTAGTATTTGCTTAAACTTTGAGCAATCATATAAACATAACTATGTCTGCTGGCACCTTCAGGAACCAAGCATTATAATTTCCCTGTGGTCTTTTGCTGTGGTGAAGCGAGATTTCCTGAAAAGTGAACACCATTAAGATACTTTCTTTCAAGATTTCCAAGATGGCACCAAAGCTGACCCTAGATACAGCCTCATATCAATGGAATATGCATCTAGGTGGGCTTGGCGATGGGGGCTAATTGGAACATTGTGGTTGTGAGGTAGGGGTAATGAAGGGCTGTCTGAGGTATACTGCACCATTACTAACTTTTTTCACATTTCTTTACAGGGCGACTATAAGCACCAAGAAATCTTTGTCTAAGCTAGTGCAATACAACATGTGGAGTGGTGGTGACATCTAGTGATAATGTGGCACTCACTACTTGTAGTTAAGGTTGCCACCTTTTCTTCAAAAAAAAAAATACAGGCCATGCTACTACCTCCATAGACTTAACATTGGGGTCAAGCCAATTTTTTACCGGCCTGCCGCTAAAATACCAGCCAGGTGGCAACCCTACTTGTAATAATAGAAGAAATATCCAGTAGCTCACTTTGGGCACTGATTGTGTGGTCAGTCCAGGTGCACTCATAGAGAGCTGGTTGGTTGTAAAATAAAGGAGGGAATGGTGGCGATTGTAGAGATAAAAAACTATTTCTGAGCACCAAAAAGGTGTGTCCTTATGTGGCAGTAGAGTTGGAACATCACTGGTCCTGTATCTTGTGCGTTTAGTGCAGACAGAGCTCAGGGCAGCTGCCTACAGGGAAAACTAAGATGTTGCATTCGATTAGTGAACCTTTTACTTGTTATCTGAATAAAGTACTTAAATTGCCACCTAATTCAAGTGTTCTGTGTTTATTTAAGTGGTTTTAAAGGGATATGGTAAATGTCATTGTCCATTTCTCCATTGGAAAACCAGGATACCGTAAGTATCTTACAGGTTACATATATTTTAATCTCAGTCATATGATCTGTTTATTTACGGAGCATGTTATGTATTTATATATTTGCTGTAATATTATTTTTACTGGGAATATAGAGAATAAAAATGATTGAAAATGATCTATGCATTGTGTTAGCAAAATTGCAAGCAAATGCCTAAATTAGGATAAAATGTGTTTTAAATGTGTCTGTGGAATCTGTCTCCTGCTTATGACATCACCTGTGGCCTAATATGCAAAATACACCATTGCCGATGAAAACCAGTTCATGTGGGGTAGGTTGCAATCACATTAGTGCACCTTTAAGCTATCACCAGCTGCATTAAAATGTTGACAGTGCAGCAGACAACCCTGAGGAATCAAGATAGAGCTGCTAGGCAAGAGAAAAGCTTTTGGCGTTTTGGAGCTATAACACATAAAGGGACAGTCTAGTCCCAAAACTCCCTTTTGTGATTACTGCTAGTATAGTGCACCGGCTTTTTTGCAGGCATTCTGCCTAAATCACATTTTTAATATTTGACTCAAACCCTCCGCAGTGATTACGCTGCATGTTTACTGCAGGTGCGCAAGACATATTATATAGCCACTGAGGATATAAAGTTTTGTTTCATTTAGTCACTTCCTGTGCTCCTCGCATTGATTACCTTGTGTGGACTCCTATCACTTTGCACTTGTACACAGTAAGATCTCAACAGTGCAACACATTGTCTGATGACATTACTAAAGAGACAGGAAATTCCATTTATTTAAATTAAATTATTCTCATTGGTTCCTGAAGCAAAAAAAAGAAAGGAAAATTACTTTTACTCAGCTAGTGTGGGCAGTCCTGGTTTCTTGTAAACTGCTGTAATTTCACAATTCATCTAACTGTAAGTATTTTATATTTTAGTTAATGCAAAATGTAAAATAGGATTTTAAAGTACTTTGAAAGCCCATGAATATGCATTAATATTTGGTAGATGCATTTTGGGCACTAGACAGTCCCTTTAAAGTGAGTAGCAGGTGAGTTGAGATCAATATTTATTTAATATTTAATGATGTAACTGTAAATAGGGTTGAGCTCTTCAAGCAGGAGGAACTCACTAGGTTTGTCACTGTAAAATGCATAGCTAAATTAGCGAGATGAAATGTTCATCTTATCTAAACTTACCTTACTTTTAGTGAATAGCTCCCTATATTTAGTTATTAAAAAAATATAACTTTTATTTTGCATAAAATAGTTTTATTATAGCAGTTGACTCTTAACTTGCTTAACTCTTGCTTGTACATTAACAATTTGCATGGCTGCTTGGTGGCAGAACTCCAGGGCAGGGCTGTAAAGGGTTACAAGTGATTAAATAGAACTATGAGTGAATGGGGTATACACCTGTGTGCTTTATTACTGAACATGACTCCATGATGAGATCTACAAGGTCAGTAAATGATCACATTACTGTACACTGGAAGAAAGTACTTAAAATAACATTAGTGGGGATAAAAACCCTGTAAATTAATTCATGCGGTGTGATTTATTTAATCTCAGCATTTTTGGAGATTTCACATTGTGGTAGCTTAGCATAGAAATGCTTGTAGTTTTATATTTTTCTATTTAATTAATGTGGCATGAATATGTACCTTATGATATATTGTTGTAGAACCACATTTGTTTTAAAAGATTGAATCTGGTTTCATTTGTATTCATTGTATATCATGAGCACTATTGTTACAAGTTAGAGAAATGAGGAAGCACAAAGTGGCCACACCTGGGACTGATACTGACATCTTTCCTGTCCTTTGTGGAAGTAGACACACAGGATACATACCGTTAAGTTCTGCCTCTTTATGTATGTGTTAGGTGCAGCTCATGGAAGCTTCATGGATTCAACAGGAAGCTTGAAAGGCAAGTCTAAAGCCTCCTGGTGCCTGAATTTTGAGAGGACATAATGTTGGCAGAGCACATAGTTACCTACATTCCTAGTTTGGGCCTATCCTAGACTAACTGCTCAGTGGGTTATGTACTAAACAAGCAAAGTGGAAAAAATATAAGTAAAACATGGATAAGTTTTTTTTCCACTTTGCACTTCTTTCGCTTATTTTTATTTAGTGTGAATTTTTCTTCTTGTGGTAATAATATATATTATATTTGCGCATTCTATAGACTTTATTTTGTGAAATATAATTTTTATTCTGCACGCAAGTATTTCACCAGTTCTATCAAGTGCACAAATATGGCCGTTTTTATTCACATTGTTATTTGTGTAGCACATTTCAAAAGGAATAAAGCCCCAAAATAAAATAAAGATGGAAATCGGCTGGACTTATGTTGTGCGACGTCCGCCATGCAGTGCTGGCCACTCCTCTTGGCACTCTTGCCAACGTACAGCTCATAGAGTTGAAAAAAGGTATAGAGTCGCCTCCATGCGAGTAAAGAACTAAGCTCCAAGTAATTTTCCGTGCATAAACGTTTTAAGAGAATAAACATCACGGCTATAATGCATAAGTGTGAGAAACAACCGGTAGGGCAGTAAAGCCTACTCGTTTTGTGCCTATAGACTGGTGCTTCATCATGGGCCCTCCAGTCCACACAGCCACATAGACTGTAGGCCATATGATTTAGAGTATGACAATAAAACATTTAATTTTAAGTTAAGAAACATCAAGTTCACCAACCATTGTTTAGTCATCCTGACACACTATGTGCATATTCAACAAAAGATGGAAAGTGTCCTGTTGGCTACCACAGAAGAAACCCTAAGCCAGAGACTGACTGAGGAGACTAGAAGGTGTTATCAATAGCAGCTGAAGCATTGCAGGATCTGTACCATCAACTGGGTAAAAATAACATTAGTTCAGCTGCCAAATAGGTTAGTTCAGAGAGTGTGCCCTAAAAAAAAGTGCTTTGAGTGTCACTGGGACATAGGCGCTATTATTGTTATTATTTGTATCTCAGATTTTAAGGATTTTCTTTTCTTGATTTTTCTGAAAAGATCTGGGATGTAGTGTGCAGATGGAAAGCACGGACTACACAACCAATCTGACAGTGTTGGGCACTGACTTCTTTCCCTCCAGCTATTGTTGAACTACAAGTCTCATTTCATGGGGAGCATGCATCTTGTCTGGTATTTCTCAAGCACAATAATGGAACACACGCCTTGAAGTGTATGTTTTCCCTGTCACATACAGGAGAGTGTGTCTGCTTCCTTTAATCCTCCTTCTGTATCCCAAAATGAGTTGTGTGTCTGCTTATTTTTATTACATGCTGAACATCACACATGTATTCCTCATTCTTCAGGGAACTTTGACCTTCCAAATACATCATGCTTAATCTGCTCACACACACACCAAATTTCTCTTTACTTGTTCAATCTTTCTAGTATTCAATGCCTTTTGAAACAGTCCCCAAGCTGTGCCTGCTTTCTACTGCACTATGTACAAAAACCTCCCTCCTGTGTCTGTCCCCACAATTCCCTCAGTGGTGTCTGCACTCTCCCGCACCAACTGTACACACACACTGCCCCAGTTGTGTCTGTAGCCCCCAGACAAGGTCGGGGAGGGGCATTCATGACAGGGTGCTGAGGGAACATGTTAAGCCTATTAGAGGAATTTAGGGGAGGAGTTGGGATGTTTAAAAGTTAGAGAACAGGAAGCTAGGCAGCCAATTTAAAGTATAGGTTCCCCTACCTGTTGTCCCTCCCACCCTTTCTTTTTTCTGTTATGTGGCTTCTTTATCATTTTTTAGCATTGGCGGAAGCTTGCCGAGTATCCAGGAGGGTTAATGGAGGAACAGCATGGGGGGAGTCAATCGGGACTCTGGTGGGAGTTTTGAGGGGAAAGTGGTACCTCGGACCTCAGGTATTGGGGGCATTGGTATATGCCCAGAACACGGAAGTCATTCGGCAGCCACCTGGATACTCGTGCATGCTTGGTTGGTTTTTCTGATGTTATTTGGAATGTTATGTTAGTCATTGTGTAATACTGGTATATGTTGTGGAATGTATAAAATGTAATGCAATGACTATTTAAATACAGTGATGTGGCTGTTATTTCTACCCGACAGTCTGGTTTTAAGTTATCAGTTATTTCTAGGCGAATACATGCCCCAATGATCAAAGTAACCAGGTCATGCACTCTCCCATACCAACTGTACACATACACTACCCCATCTGTGTCTGCACTCTCCAACACCAACTGTACACACACACTGCCCCAGCTGTGTTTGCACTCTCCCACACCAACTGTACACACACACTGCCCCAGCTGTGTTTGCACTCTCCCACACCAACTGTACACACACACTGCCCCAGCTGTGTTTGCACTCTCCCACACCAACTGTACACACACACTGCCCCAGCTTTGTTTGCATTCTCCCACACCAACTCTACACACACACTGCCCCAGCTGTGTTTGCACTCCCCCACACCAACTGTACACACACACTGCCCCAGCTGTGTTTTCACTCTCCCACACCAACTGTAAAAACACACTGCCCCAGCTGTTTCTTTTTTTTTTGTTTAGTTGCAGCTTGTTAGGGGTTAATTGGGAAAAGAAACTATTTAGCCCTCCAAATTAATTTCCCATTTTAACACCTCCACCATCCTTTGAATTATTGGCAATTTATTATAATATTGGTATTTCTAATACCAGTCTGCATCAAAGTCTTTAGTCCTCTATCCCAGCATCATAAGAACCCTGGTAGCTAGGCGCAGCTGTAGCTTTAAGGACATGTATGTGTGTGGGGTAGTAGGATATGAAAGACAGCAATGGGGGAGGGGTTTGGGGATTTTGTTTATAAATTGTGTGTTTTCATTTCCTCTGCAGCCATTTTTTCCACAAAAAAGCTAATTGACACTTGGATAAAAATTCCCACCCTCCCATCCCTATATATTGTATTTTATGTCATGTTTATAACATTTTCTTTCTTGTCGCAGCACGCGGGGGAACGTGTCCTTGCCAGTCAGGGTCTATTTAAAAGATGGAGTCATGTTCAGATGATTGAAGTTTTGGGCTCAGCCCTCCCCTAACCTCGAAGGTGTTACATCACCGATATAGGACGTGCCCACTGAGCTATTGGATCGGCTAGTGGTAAGCATAGAGGAGAGGTAGAAGGTATAGCGGGGTAAGAGACCCCCTAGAAGAGGGGGAGGGGAGTACCACAAGTTGGTTATAGATGCCAGTTGCATCAAATAAGTTAAAACATAATATTTGGGGATTGGCAAGGATGTTCAGAGATTTTGTTAGGCTGTATTTTATATAAAGATTTAAGAAGTGGTGGTTTGGCTTATACAGTCCTAACTAATTTTATTTTCTGTTTAATAATAAAAGTGCTGTGGCCTATTTACACCAAAATCAAGCCTTGTGTCTTTCTTCGGGGGGAAGGGCAGGGTATAGTCATGGTTGCTATGGGTATATGCGCTATCCCCTCTACTACATACATGATATTCACACCACTAATACAGTCAAATGACCCTTCAGCTGTCCATAACAGTCCACACAACAGTCTCCTCCCATCACTCCAATTTCCACACACTTTCATTGCAGGCACCACAGTCAAAACTCTCTTCTCCCACCCAAAATATCAGAATCTTTCTCATCTCTCTCAGTATCGTAGGGCCCCCTCTCTATCTCCTTCCCCACCATCCTCTCCCTCGTCTTCTCCTTCTTCTTTTCAAAGGTCTATAGGATCCTCTGCTCCAACCAACATTACATAACCCACTTCTCATTACAGCATCACAGGACCGAATCCATCACCCCTTGACATCACCTCATTCTGCTCTCTCTACAGCATCAACTTCCCCATTTTGTTTTCTACAGTACCATCAGAATCCCTACATTATATCCTTCCACAAGCATCAAACAGCACACCCACTCATCCAACATCACATGATCCTCTTTCATTTCCCCCAAACAAGATATTTCTTAAGCATCATCTTCCTCTTACCTTCTCAGATATGAGTTCTAAATATTTGGTGGTCTGATGCAGCATTACAATCAGCACAGACCCAAGTCTTCCTATTGCTATGCCTGAATGAATTAGAGCACGAGGACCCCTGACACCCTGGCTAACTCAGGTGTGCAGGGGCAACAAGATAGGTCTGTATTGAGTGGACACACATGACTTTAGTCACAATTGCAGGGAATTACATGGAATTTCAAACTTAAGGACAAAATAGCCGAGTTTGAAACACTCTCCAGTTTAGCTTAATTGCACACCCTGTGCAAAAGGAGAGCAGCTGTATCTTTTCCCCACCCCAGCTATGTCTGCACAATCATGCATGATTACTGATCAGAATGAAGTAGATTTCCATGTATTTGGAATTTCCAAGCTATATTATTCATGAAAGAAAAAATGATGTGGAATTTCAAACTTAAGGCCAAAGTAGTAAAGTTGGAAAAAAAACAGGTCCCTGCAACTCCCTCTTTCATGAATAAAACCCTAAGTAAACTGTTGTGGATCAGTTAATATTGCACGTGGTCTTGACAATCCACATTTTACATTCTGGTCATGTCAATCCAAACTTGGAAAACAGGTTGGCCTCATCTGTTTGTGACAGCATGACTGAATCATGCCTAATTATAGAATGAACCTTGGACAGGCAGTCTGTGCTGCAGTGAAGTATTCTGGGCACTGCATCTTGTAGCAGATCAAACAAGCCCAAGGAAACCCAGCAAGCTGTGGTAACATAGTAACTTCCTCCTTGGTGAAAAGTTGAACCCTCTTGTTAATGCAACTCAACCGGCTCTATTATCATTTAGGTTGACAAACAATTCAATTTCAGTCTTTCATACATCCCTACTGTTCCTATTGATCCAAAAGATGACAAAAAACTTCAATTTTGTTTCCAGAAAATAAAATCATTTTGATCCAAAATAAAAATAGAATTTCTCCTAAATGTTTCCCTACATCAATTAACATAACATTGTGCAGTTTATAAGTGGTAGTTATATTGTTGAGAACCTGTCCATAAAGTAAGAGTTTTTTTTTTCTTCTATTATTGCATATACATTTTTAACTGAGATTTAGAGCTAGATTTAAATTCCTGGTACCAGAGAAATAATAAGTGCCCTTAAAGGGACTATTTCACCTGAACAATGTTTTTACTGTGAATGTAGAGAATAAAGAATGATTGAAATGATCTTTATATTGTGTTAGCCAATACCTAATCAGGAGAAAGATGTGTTTTAAATGTGTCTGTGGTGTACCTGCTTATGACATCAATTGTGGCTTGATGTGCAAATTGCACATTTCCCATTGAAAACCAGTTCATTTGCAAATCAAACCACATATGATGTCATAAGCAGGAGTCTCCACCGACACATTTAAAACACAATTTTTCTCCTAATTTTGGCAATGTTTAGATAATACAGTCCTTTAAAAAACCTTGATCATAAATAAATGTTGACAGGGCAAAACCATTATAAAGACAAGCATTCAAGGTGCCAACACGAGTGTGATGTGAGGGTCCTCAAGAGTTCCAAATTTTGAGGTACCTTGCTTGGTAGAATTTAGTGAATACATAAATTTAATTCATTTAATTGCAATTGTTATAGACTAGAAACAGAATTGTAAATGGGAGTGAACAGCAGTGAAAAATTGGCGAGAAGAAGAGTTCTTCTTCTGTCAAATATTGAGTGTCTATAAAACTATCCGTGACCTTGGCCATTTTGTCCATCAGTTATCCTGTTCTCCTATTCCCAGAAGGCAGGGAACATCTGCAATATTTTAACTCATTTTTTATGGTCACATTAAAGGCCTCTCTTGGCACTCAGATTCCCGGGACGTTGAGTTAACTTTTAAGACTAGAAGCAGTGAGCGTTTGTTGGTACAAATTTCCATCTTTATGGTCGATGGTAGTAATGGGCAGCACTAAACTATAATCTGGCCTCTTTAGCTGCATTGGTGTTTTATTGTGTGTGGAAGATGAATTTAACACTGGTTGATCGCTCACTAAAGTTTAAAACACAGACAGCAGACTCCTGATTATTTTCTACCCTGCAAAGACGGGCTTTGTTCTAAACACTAGTCACAATCCTTCATTTGATGCGGGAGGTAACAATGTGTGACAGCCTGTGTTATACAGAAAAACAACATGTAATAATAGGGAAATTATAGTGAAGTATTCTACCTGTGTCTCTGCCAGAGTGTATTACACCTTTATAGCCACTTTTAAAGTGACTGTATCACCTAAACATTGTATTTACTGTGCATGTAGAACATAAAAAAATAATTAAAAATAATCATTGTATTAACAAAACTGCAAGCAAATGCCTAAAATAGGAGAAAAGTGTGTTTTAAATCTGTGGAGTCTCCTATTCATTACATCACCTGTGGCACGGTATGCAAATGAACTGCTTTTCAATGGGAAATGTGTCATTTGCATACTGTGCCACAGGGGATATTATAATATACAGATAATTTTTTTATGCTCTACATTCACAGGAAAAACAAAGTTGTGAGCCGTTTTAACATCTATACCTGCACTCCCAGCATTGACTGTCCTCAAATCAGGAATCCCAGAGAGCTCTTGGAATAAATGTCACTACAGACAACAAATGAGAGGAAATAAAAGGTCTACTGAGTAAAGAGAGAACTGCAGGGAATTGAGATAGGAATTTCAAACTTAAGGCCAAAGTAGCCGACTTTGAAAAATTCTCCAATTCAGCTGCATTGGAGAAATTGTGCCTAAAGTTTGAAATTCCCATTTCAATTTCCTGCAAATCTTTCCTTATTGACTAGACCATTAAAAACCTAATGACATCACAATAGTCGTAAGAGGCATAGTATGTAAATCATGGCAGTCATGCACAGAATGATGGACACTCCATGATTCTGCAACTGACCATGCACGCTTGGATGTGTTCTGTGTGCCTGTCCAACCACCATATGCCCCAAGGCCACACCCCAGCCATCCCACAATCACTACCTCAGACAATTTGTTCTAATTTGCTTATCTTTCCAACTTAGCTTCTAATGCCTGTTTTCTTTTCAGTTCACTTGTCAGTTCAGTTTTACTAAATCATTGTCTGTGTTTCAACATAATGGAAATTAAGTTACAGTGAATTATCTTAAATAATTAGTAAGCTCTTTTCCCTAGCAGACATCACTTTACACATTGGACTGTGCACAAGTGCCACAGTTCTGCTGCTATAGCTCTCACCAGGAAACCATTATTAAATTCATCTGAGAATTTCAGCACTAGTGCTGCTTGTCTCCTACCTTATAAGTCAATTTATAGACTTCCCTTTAAAACTGGAAGGACATATTTAATATAGCCTGGGGCACTGCAGTATAAATTCCATAACCCAAATAAAGACTAGGCCTAGTCAGCCTATTTATTATGGTAACCACTGTCAAGCACAAATGGATTAACCCTGGGCTGCTCCACACCTTAATAATCCTTTACGAACATGAAAAGCTCTTGTTCGATTGGAGAAACATTTAATTAACCCAAATGCGATGCTAGGAAGCTGCTGCAGACAGGAGCAGGTGCACCTCAATCCCTGGAATATTGCTAATTTTGGAACTCATTTGGAGAACAGATGCAAGATTTGGCAGACGGTGCCTGCTGCAGACTAACAAGCTCCATGCACAGGAACAGAGATCTGAGAGAGAAGCAGCTTAAGCTATTACACCAACACATTGCCAGCTAACTATGCCCAGCCTTGGGGTGCCCTGGGCTGGCCATGGTGATACCAGATCTGTTCTACATATAGCGTGACAGACTGTGATCAGAAACTGGCAGGAGGAGGAACAATGTTTATAAATTCTGATGGCACAATCCTGTAGTTCCAAATCTGGGAATCCTATACAAAAATATCAGAGTAGGAGCACCTATCTGGAATATACATTTTTACCCTTTGGAAACAAATCTAAAAAAAAGAAATAAAAAAAAAAAAGAAAGCAAACTAAAACAATGTGGCTAACTAGTAAAATAAATCAGGAAATAAATAAAAAGAAAGTAGCATTCAAACATTATAAAGCTGAAGTATCAGCAGAGACATTTGAAAAATATAAAGAAGTCAATAAAGCCTGTAAAAAGCTAACTAAATTAGCTAACTTGGAGAATGAAAAAAATATAGCTAACGGGAGCAAGTGCAAACCCCCCAAAAATCTTAAAATACATAAAAAGAATTAAAGGCTTTTACAGCCGATGGACAAGAGTCTGTGAGCTTACAGTAATCACAGCAGGGGGAGATCAAAATGAAGCAATGGCAGCTAGAGTAGATTGGAAGGTGGGTATAGCAATGGCAAAGGAGGAGGAAAGTGGTGGTGGGGTTAACATAGATCATAGGGAGGTACATACAATTAAACCTGCGGGCATTACGTGTTTGTCAACTAAACAGAAAATGGGTATTAACCCCTTCGCGACACAGGACGGACTAGGTCCGTCCTGTGTGGCGAAGCGTTAGTGACACAGGACGGACCTAGTCCGTCCTGTGTCAAAACGAGCACTGAAAGCGGAGTTTTTCCGCTTTCAGTGCTCTGATGGTATTGTAACGATGCTTCCGTGTGGAAGCATCGTACAATACTAAAAAAAATGCCCGTCGGCATTTCGATCGCTCCGGAGAGCGATCGAAATGCCGGTTTTAAAGGCACAGTGCCTTTAAAACGCGGGCATTTAAAAAATGAGCATAGGAAGCGAATCTTTCGCTTCCTATGCTCAGAAAGTGTTTCTGATTGCCTCGCAAGTCGAGGCAATCAGAAACACAAAAAAAAAATGCACGATCTTGGTCACTGAGTGACCAAGATGGCGCTGCCCTTCTAAGGGCAAGAGCACAGGAGGCAGGAAGTACCTGCTTCCTGTGCTCTCTGGCTGTCACACGATTGCCTCTTCACAGAGGCAATCAGTGACTGCCAGGCACACTGACAGGCAGTGGGGATGTTCTGCTGAACATCCCCACTGACTGGTCAGATCAATATTAACCCTATATTGATCTGACCAGTTATGATCTGCCTCCCTCTCCTCACATTTTTTTAGTGAGGGAGAGAGACAGATCAAAGTTCTAAAAGTAAAAAAAAAAACAATAAACACACAACACACAAATATTAAATCAATAAAAAAAAATTTATTAAAGCAATTCCCTGCGTTTAACCCCTTCCCTGCCACTGATCTTGCATAAGCAGTGATCGTGCACATCAGCGCATTTATTTTTGCCGTTTGTGCATTTTTTAGGGGTTCATTTTTTTTGTACTGTAATTTATTACAGTACTAAAAAGGCTCTTCTAAGAGTTATTAACCCCTTCTTTGCCGTCGATCACTGCTTACACAATGATATTGACGCCAAAGCAATTTTTATCTGTCTGCATATTTTTATTTTATTTTTTTTACACATACCCGCTAGGGGATTACATGTAAAGTAAAAATATTTGAGTTTTTTTTTTTTAAGCTGCCTGAGCACATAGCGATCAGTAACAGCGAATTAGTGGCAAAGGCGGTTTGGTGATTTCTCAATTAAGCTCACCATTCGCCCTGGTCAGATCAAAATTGGTCGGATCAATATTCACAAATATTGATCTGCCTCCCTCTCCTCACTTACATTTTTGTGACGGAAAGAGACAGATCAGTATTAGTGATATAAAATAACATTTTATAAAATTGTCAGGTTTTATGAAAGTCTTTCACTGTGTATTAACCCCTTCCCTGCCATTCATCACTGTGTAAGCAGTAATCTTGCACAGCAACATTATGTTTTTCTGTCTGCACTGTTTTATGGATTAATTTCTTTGTACTGTAATGTATTACAGTACTAGATAGGCTCTTCTAAGAGCTATTAACCCCTTCTTTGCTCGAGATCACTGCTTACGCACTGATTCTGAGGCCGCGGACTCAGGGTTCGATTTTGACCCTATTCAGCTTTCTGATACATCATCTAGCGATGTATCGGTGGCTGCTGAGCCCTTGCCACAAGTAGTGATGGGGGTCTACCGATAAAAAAATATATGGTTTGGTGGGGGTAAATTACATTGGCTGGCTTCAAAGATATATCCCATAAAGGACACGGACTCGGGGTTGACTACATGTCAAAATTCCAAGTTGGAATTTTGAGATGCGCATCTCACAAATGTTGCCTTCTAGCCAAAAACAAACCAACAAACCTATGCATGGGTGCTATCCCTGTACTCGGGAGATGTTGCTGAACACATATTGGGTTGTTGTTTGGCAGTGACATATACCAGAATCTGTGAATTCATGCCTGAAGTACAATGCATGTGGAAAAAAACCTCCCAAAAAAGTACTACCACAAACTTTTACAAAGGCTGGTGGTAGAATTAGTACCTATACAGTATTAAAATACCACCATTTGAAATACCTTAGGATGTCTATTTTCCAAAAATATATGGTTTGATGGGGTAAAATTCATTGGACGGCTTCAAAAATGTTCCAAATGGAACATGGGCGCAGGCTGACTACATGTCAAAATTCCAGGTTGGAATTGCGCACCCCCTAAATGTGGAATTTTAGACCCAATACAAACCAACAAACCTATGCATGGGGGGTATCCCTGTACTCAGGAGATGTTGCTGAACACATATTGAGGTGTTGGTTGGCAGTGGCAAATACCAGAATCTGAAAATTCCTGCCTGAACTACAATGTGTGTGGGGAAAAAATGACATCCCAACCCTTTGACATAGGTTGGTGGTAGAATTAGCACTTGGAAAGTGTTAAAATACCACAATTTTAAAAACCCTAGGATGTCTAGTTTTCCAAAATATATGGTTTTATGGGGTAAAATACTTTGACAGGCTTCAAAAGTGTCCCAAATGGAACATGGGCGCAGGCTGACTACATGTCAAAATTCCAAGTTGGAAATGCACCCCCCCTAAACATGGCCTTTTAGCCCCCAAATAATCTAACTAACCTACACATGGGTGGTATCCCTGTACTCAGGAGATGTTGCTGAACACATATTAATGTGTTTTGTGGCACTGACACATAATAGGATCTATGAATTCATGCCCGATGTACAATGAATGTGAAAAACAAATTACTATCCATAACATTGACATAGGCTGGTAGTAGAATTAGTGCATGGAAAGTGTTAAAATACTACCATTTGAAATACCCTAGGGTGTCTAGTTTTCAAAAATATATGGTTTTGTGGGATAGAATACACTTTTTGGCTTCAAAAATGTCCCAAATGGGACATCGGCGCAGGTTTTCTGCACGTCAGAATTCCAAGTTGGAAAACCAAAAAGCGCACCTCTCAAATGTGGCCTTTTAACCCCCAAATAACCTAACCAACCTATACATGGGTGGTATCCCTGTACTCAGGAGATGTTGCTGAACACATATTGAGGTGTTGTTTGGCACTGACATATAACAGGATCTGTGAATTCATGCCCAAAGTACTATGTATGTGAAAAAAAATTACTATCCATAACATTGACATAGGCTGGTAGTATAATTAGTGCATGGAAAGTGTTAAAATACTACCATTTGAAATACCCTAGGGTGTCTAGTTTTCAAAAATATATGGTTTTGTGGGATAGAATACACTTTTTGGCTTCAAAAATTTCCCAAATGGGACATGGGAGCAGATTTTCTGCACGTCAGAATTCCAAGTTGGAAAACCAAAATGCGCACCCCGTAAATGTGGCCTTTTAGCCCCAAAACAAACCAACAAACCTATGCATGGGTGGTATCCCTGTACTCAGGAGATGTTGCTGAACACATATTGAGGTGTTATTTGGAAATATCCCTTCACATTTTAAGGTAATGTTTACCTAAATTGCAATATATGTGAAAAATTAAAAAAAAAAGATTTTTTGCTGCAAACTTTGGCATAGATTGGTGGTAAAATGGCTACATGAAATGTGTCAAAATACCCCAAGTTAAATGCCCTGAGTTGTCTAGTTTTCAAAAATATGTACATGTTGGGGGTCATTCATGGATTTAGTACAGAAATCAGTGTTACAATGTCACTATCGCTAATTTTGAAAGAAAGGATTTTAAAATAGCTTTGCACCACTTATAGTTCTGGCCCTGTAACATGAATAAAAAAGCACAAAAACATAAAAACATGGGCTATTTCTGAACTCAGGACATATATTAGAAACTTTTTAGCAGTGTTTTTTTGTTGTCTCTTGTACATGAGTATACGATTTTTCAAATAAAAGTCATAAAAAAAGTATTTTTTCAATTTTTTTGCCATATTTTATTATTTTTTTTACATCAAATTATATGCTATTATCAAAATAATGGTATCAAAAGAAAGCCCTTCTTATAACGATAAAAACAATATATAGTTTGTGCGGGTACACTAAATGAGACAGAAATAAATTACAGCAAAACACAAATACCTCAGAAATGTTAAAACAGCCCATGTCACCAAGCGTCGGACAAGCCAAAAAAGTCATGTCACTAAGGGGTTAATCTCAAATGTCTTTTAGCAAATGCAAGAAGCTTGACAAACAAAAGGGGTGAGCTGGAGATACTGGTAAGTGCTGAACAGTATGATTTAATCGGAATCACAGAAACGTGGTGGAATGAGACCCACGACTGGTCAGTTAATTTACAAGGCTACTCACTTTTTTAGAAAGGACAGAGTAAATAGAAAAGGGGGAGGGATATGTCTATATGTAAATCCTAAACTAAAGCCTAGTATTAAGGAAGGTGTGCATGATGTAACTGGAACTGATGTGGAGACACTGTGGGTGGAGATTAGCTTAGACGCTAAAAAGAATCGCACATTACTTGTAGGTGTATGCTACAAACCACCAAATATTAGCATTGAGGGAGAAGCTCAGCTTTTATTACAAATTGAAAAGGCTGCAAATCTGAATGAAGTTCTAATCATGGGAGATTTTAATTACCCAGATATAGATTGGAATTGTGGCACAACTAGTTCCGCTAAGGGCAGCAAGTTTCTGAACCTGCTTAATAACACATTTATGGCACAATTAGTAGACACCCCAACTAGAATGGATGCCTGTCTGGATTTAGTAATAACAAACAATGAGCAGCTCATCTCAAACATCAAAGTAAGAGAACACTTGGGCAATAGTGACCAAAACATGGTTTCGATTGAGATTAATGCAAAAAAGCTAATTGGTAACTACGCCACCAAAACACTTAATTTTAGAAGGGCCAACTTTGATGGACTAAGGGCATCAATTGAACATTTAGACTGGTAAACGATTGTTTTCTGGACTAAACACAGAAGACAAGTGGAATGCCTTTAAGCACACATCCCAATATATACCTTTGGGAAACAAATACAAAAGACACAAATCAAAACCAATGTGGCTTACCGGTAACGTGAAACAGGAAATGCAAAACAAGAAAATGGCATTCAAACATTATAAAAGCAAGGGATCAACATTATCATTTATAAAATACAAAGATGCCAACAAAGCATGTCACTATGTTACTATTTAAAAAAGGATATAAATCACAGCGAGCAATTCCAGACCTGTAAACCTGATCTGCGGTGTGGAAACGGTTTGAAGTGTTCCCCGTGCAAACACTTAGAAGGCTTCCACATCCCCACACATACCACCATGCATTTGATGCATACACAGGGCCAGTCGTAGGAATGCAGGCCACCCCTGTGCTCCTCACATCATCACCCCTAAAATGACTTTGTCCCCTCTCTTTTCCTAACCCATGTTTTGCCTATGTGTTGGCATTAGGGTTGCCACTCAGCTGGAGGCAATAGCATGGCCAATTTAATTTTTTAAGTAAAGTGGCCCTAGTTTGTATACCATGTAATAGCACCTATCACATGCACTCAGCAAAACCAAAACTTTCATCTGTCAGATAGATTTCGACAATCTTTCAGGCCCGGCAACTTTGAGAACACCGAATAAGAACACTCGTCGACTTTGAATTTCGACTATTGCGGCTGGTGCCATTCGGATATGTACTATATAGTGGTTGGTATGTGGAATGAACTGTAACAACATGATGACCTCCATGATTGATGTCCCTTTGCAATAAAATGTATGGGAACCAAAGGTCTATCACTTTTGTTCCCTCTGTGTTTATTTATTGCTCCATAACATTCTTGGAGCCAATCGTTTGAGTGCAATTTATTTTTAACCTATTTTAACTTATTTGGAATGTGTTTTACTATATATTTTTGGCTTATTGGTATATATATATATATATATATATATATATATATATATATATGTATATTCTAAGTATACTTTAATATTTAAATCACTTTTAAATAAGTATGTATCCCCTATTACACACCACTTCATTGCACCAATGAGTGGGTTTACATACTTATTTAAAAGGGATTTAAATATTAAAGTATTCTGTTAGGGTCTTCTCTGTGTCCTTCCACAGTTTTGGTGTTTTCACTTTTTCTCTGAAAATCACAGATGCAGTGATTACCGGGAGCCACAGAACCTGGGCCATTTGGATAGATGCAGTGGAGTGAGTTGTTCCAAAAAATGCGTTATTCACAAAATGAACAAGAAAATTGATTCAATGCCCTCCATTATAGCCATTAATGCATGTGATAAATCAATACCACAACAGGTAAAAAAAACAACACATGATAATTATCACACAAAAGTAAAGGGCAAAAAAATGATACATTATGAAGTAGGATTTATGAATTGGGGGGAGGGGAGGGTGAAATCCACTTGACCAGCCTCCAGACCCAAACACATTTAGGGGGCTATTTCAGCATGACCACATTTCCTTCCTGCTGTTCTAGGGCAGTCATGTTTGTTTGGGGGTCTGTCTTTCCAGGTTTCATGCGATTTCTTGAGAAAGCTTTCATCAAATCCAAGCAGTTAAACACTTCAAAAGAATAATATATTTATTTATGTGATTGCATTGTCTGCAGGGTAGATATGCCAGCAGGAGTCCTACACAACAGGTTATGGCACATTTGGAGGTAGTTTTGCAGCTCATTCGAGTATGAAGGCGAGACAGAGCAAAACAGGTAACATTGGTTTTAGACTTCAGACACAGATCAGTGTCAGACTAAGACCCCCAGGTAAATGCACTCTTTTATCTTGTGCAGAGAAGATGCCTCTCCCACCTTCATACTGAGTTAATTTCCTTTAATGTTTTGTGTCATTAATCAATGTTATCAGCAGGTTGTGATAGAAAATAATGAGCTTTCTATTCCACTCAAAGTGAACTGCCCGGTAGCTATGCCACCTCCTGGAGAACCCACTAATAAGAACATCTAAGGGTTTAGTCAATAAAGAGAACTGTAGGGAATTGAGATGGGAATTTCAAACTTTAGGCCAATGTAGCCATGTTGAAAAAAAATCTCCTATGCAGCTGAATGGGAGACTAATTCCAACTCTGCTACTTTGGTCTTATAGTTGAAATGCCCATCTCAATTCCCTGCAATTCTCTTTATTAAAAAGACTCTCTGGAAAAAAGCACACATCGATAGGCAGCACTTCATATACCAGATGCTGTGGACTACCACTCCCATGATGCTCAACATTTTTGTAGTGCTGCTAGCTACCATTTAAGATGAATATGTACAAAATATTATCTGTTTCATTTGCTCAAATTGTTAATAATAACAGAGCAATTATGGGACAAAAGTTGTAGAACTGGTCCAATCACCATGGAAGGCAATGGCTTTACCCCAGAATGTCTCTTTACACCTAATCCCTGGTATGTGAATAGTGGGGGTGTTATGTGTCAACTCCGTAGTGGATGATTTTAATTAGGGACTGAAGAAACTGAATCATAAAGGAATGGAATGAGTGAATACAATATAGCAGATCATTAAAGAAAAACATTGGTTACTACCAATCAGACCACTCAGATATTTGCTTACAAACTACATGAAGGATTTATACTATTTCTATACTGTTGTATAGCTATTGAGAGTTTAGCTTTGTTTTTTCATGACAGGCATTTAATAATACTTGCTGGTGCCTAGTAGTGTGTCCACATAGCTGTTTGATTTCGCTATGCTTATTTAAAGAAAACCACAGGCCATACTTAGGACAATAGATGTGTAATAGATGTACATGGGAATATCGGGTCTGAAATATCTTTGATAATAGAGTGAATGAGATGCCAGAAAGGTTGAATCAGTGGACAGGAGAGAGATTATCTTTATTGCTAAACTACAGGACAATTTTAACTTGCTTTACAATAAAAATGAATGTATTCTTCTTATATTGAAAGTATGTAAAAAAAACAAAAAAAAAAAAACACCGTTTAGCAGTTATTTTAATATGTTCCTATACTTTTTCCATATGTGACACTTCTTTTTTTTAATCATTACATTTTTGTTTTATTTTTTCGCTGTTATTCATATAGGTTTTGTATGCTGATTTACAGAATAAAATAATACCTCAATAGGATTTCACTCTAACGTTTCTAACAGAGACTTTATGCACACCACTATTTGTGGTAAATTCATAGTAGATATTATGGTATAGTGGCCACAAATTGTGCACATTTTACAATCTAAAATTATTATAATTTGTATAAAAAATGATAAGATCTTTTAAAATGTAAAAACACAGAAAGGCTAAATCAATCAAATCAAAACCAAATTTAAAACAAATAAAAGCTTCCCAGATAACTGTTTGTTTAATAGTTTGAAAGTGTTTGTCACAAATGCAAATATAATTGCTACATAAGTGGAGAATGATCCCAGGTAAATATGTCATCAAATTACTTTTTTTGCCATTGATTTTTTGGGACTAATTTACATCACATTAGGTGTGATGTAAATTACAATTTTACATGTTTCATAAGTGTCCCTAAAAAGGGACATCCAACATCTGGTCACTGATTCCACTCGGCATTTCACTCCTTAACTAATAGAATAAAAAAAGTTTAAAAGGACTGTATTACTTAAACATAATTGTGTACTGTGAATACAGAGAACAAAAAAATATTGAAAATAATCAATACATTGTGTTAGCAAAAATGCAAGCAAATACCTACGTTATGAGAAAAATGTGTTTAAATATGTGTTTGTGGTATATCCAGATAATGACATCACCTGTGTCCTGATATGCAAATTACGCATTTCCCATTGAAAAAAAGTTGATTTGCATAACAGGCCGCAGGTGATGATCAGAAGTGGGACTCCATTTAAAAACGCATTTTCCTCCTAATTTAAGCATTTGTGTACAGTTTTGATAACACAATGTACTGATCATTTTCAATATTTTTTTTAAATTCTTTACATTCATAGTATAAGCAATGTTTAGATGATATAGTCCCTTTATGCACGCATGAGGTTGGCATACGGCTATCCTAGATATAAGATAAGGCTAGGGACTAATGAAAAGGTTCAGAAAATTAGGCAGACTAGATGTGCCGAATGGCTCTTACCTGCCGAAACATCCCATGTTGCTATGTTATGTATCTATATCCTAGTTCCATAAATTCCAAATAATTGGAAAAATTCAGCTAATACGGGAGTTTGGAAATATCACTGGCACTATATAGGCAGAAGGTCTTTATTTGCATTGCTGTCTGTGCTAATTAATTACCATACCAGATTATAAATTAAAATGTGCATGTCCCATTATCATTAAATTCTTTTCCTGAATGTAATGTTATTTGGGTAATTAGTCCCAAACCAATCTCAGTTTATTAGTTATATTATGAATTGTTCGGGTGGGATTTTACAAGCAAGCTTTATTGTTACAGGAATTTAAATAAAAGAAAATTGTGCTTGGAATATAGATTTTTCCCCACGGAGTGCGTCCTGGTTGTCTATTTGCAGAAAGCTGGTATATATGCTAGGTAACCATATTTTATGTTGGGGAAGAGTTTAGATAACAAGATATAATGCAAGCCATATCGATATCTGCTCTGCAAAGACTTGACAATGAACCCATCAATTTCAGGGCACGCCCAAGACTTTAGTGGCTATTCACTATAAGGGGTGTTCCAGATGAGATGTTGTGAGATGTACATTGCATCTCACCAATTTAGCTATACATTGTGCAGGGGCAAGCCTGGTTAGTTGCCCCCGCTAAGTGAACTCACCAGGTTTGGATCTGTACAATGTATAGCTAAATTGATGATATGAAATGCTCACCTCACCTGCTAATCACCTTAACTCACCTTATAGTGAATAGCCCGCATAGTGTTGCCTGGGTCCAAGAATGAAATCCTTTCCTTCACCCAAGGCCATGTCCCCATATACTATTTTAAAGCACCATAATTGACAAAATTGTGCCACATTTCCACCACTGAGCTGCCCCAGTTCTGTTTCCAGCTTAGCTATATAACCTATTAATTTTCAGACATATCAATTCTTGATTTTTGCACTGATCATTATATTTTTTCACTGTGACATGCGTATAGAAACAGATTGTCATGCTCTACAAGGCATAGCAATAAATAAGGATCAGCTGCTGAGGTTTATGAGCCTAAGACAGACTCCACGTGTCTGCGTGCCTCCCATACCCACACTGTCTAGGTCTCTAAGTTCACATGGTTTAATAGGATGCTGTGTAACCAGTGCAGATCCTGGCAGAGATGACATGATCTGTAAGTCTCCCTCTGGCTATCAGCAATATGTAGGTCAGGTAATATTGATGCCGTACAAGACTGCCGAGGTTTAAACACATGGCGCAAAAAAGCACTTTAACATCTGCGTCAATGAATCAATGTGTGTGGAACAGGCATTCTGGTAGGCAGACTGTCTTAAGCAGAGTAATTCAGCATTGCACATAAATTCATCTCTATTATTTTATCGCCCATCCTATGTACTAACACAAACACTTTTTCATCTGATTCTTTGGACCACACAAAAGCTAAGCAACTGTTATCAGCAGCAGAAGACTGTTTTACACTGCCTGTACAGACGTCCAGGCTACCCCACTAAATTGTCAGGAAGCAATCTGCTGCTGTGGAGAGCAAGGTGATGCAGTGGAAACGCATGTGGGGACAATCTGGCACTGTGGACAGGGATGTGGGGACAATCTACTGCAGTTAAGGTATGTGGGGGAAATTTGGTATGGTGCAAAAATGATGAGAGAAAGGGGTGTGACCAATAAGGGTCGGGAGGTGCATGAGTTTAGTCAGGCTGAGGGCAACACAAACCATAAATATAGCATTGGTTACACAGAAGTCTGAGTGCTTGACAACTCAGACAATGTGGAGGTTATGGGCCATTTATAATAATTCATGTAATGTATTACACTGTATATAAGATTATAATAGCAAGGCACGTGTTACTATCCTAGCTCTGTAGGACAGGTTCTTATGTGATATATGTTACGTTCACTTTGTAGGTATAGTTATCAGTTAGGATATTTTTTATTTTTTTGAAACATTTTAAAAATGTTAATTTACCTACCAAACTCCAGTAGGATTGCCACCCAGTCTGTATTTTACTGGCAGGTTACTGGCAGGTTAAAAGGTGGCAACCGGAGACCCCAGTCTAATGCTGTGAGCTGAGAGGAAGAGTCAGTAGCAGTTGAGTAAATTAATGCATTAAGTTAAAGTGGTTCTTTAATGCAATCCAGCAATGTGGATTTATCGTTGTTGTCCAACCTTTAAAGGGATTGTCTAGTGCCCAAAATGCATCTTCCAAATAGTAATGCATATTAATGTGCTTAAATGCATGTCTTACATTTTGCATTGCTGAAAATTTAAAATACTTACAGCTGGAAGAAATTGTGAAATGACTGCAGTTTGCAAGAAACAAGGACTGCCCACACTATGTGAGTAAAAGTAATTTCCTTTTTTTTGCTTCAGGAACCAATGAGAATAATGCCATTCAAATGAATGGAATATCCTGTCTCTCTAGTGATGTCATCAGACAATGTGTTGCACTGTAAAGAGATCCTACTGTGTACAAGGTGCAAGGTCACACATAAGCCACACAATAGACTCAATTTGGGGAGGACAGGAAGTGACTATATGAAACAAAACTTTATATCCTCAGTGTCTATATAATCTTTGCTGCCGCACCTGCAGTAAACATGCAGCGTAATCACTGGGAGGGCTTGAGTCAAATATTAAAAATGTGATTTATACAAAATGCCTGCATCAAATCACACAGGGATAAAAGCCTGTGCATTATAAAAGCAGTGATCTTCATCTTGCACCAAAGTGAGTTTGGGGACTAGACTGTCCCTTTAAGGAGACATCTGGTCAGACAGATTTCAAAATATATTTTTAATTCCTATACGTCTCTAAAAATATCTTTAAGGCAGGATTCATGTATATGCTTCCTTTGTGTCATCTTCTTTCTTTCAAATTTCAATAAAATAAAGCTAGTTGACATGCATACAATAATTAGAATAGAACTGTAACCTGTATCTGTGGTAAACGCTGTAATATTGTATTATGACATTTGCAGCACTGTAGTGTGAGAATTAGATCTAATGGAACCGTTTCAGGTAAATAACTACAGATGCAAAACCAGTGGGAAGTCAGTCAAATTTTCGATATAAACATTCATGGTTCATTCCATATCTGAATATCCGTATCCAAGCTGTCTGTCGAAGTCGCGCTAAATTTGTCATTCACGTATCATGTTGATTTTTGTAAGAAGCTCAGAAAATGTAACAGTGTTACATTTCCATCTGCTAGCAATATGATATGTGAACCCATACAAGTCTATATTAAATTAATTGGCATTACTGAAACATTAAGCTGGCCTTTCTAGTATTCTTTCTCAAATTATTCTATCATCTTTACAGTTTTTTAAACTGTGGTAGGTAATAGTAACCTATGTCAGCTTTGGTTGAACTACAGTTCTCACAATTCTCAGCCAACCAACAGCATGCATGCTCTATTGGTTAGTAAAAGCATCCTTCTTTTTTCATGTCAACATCAATTTCCCCAGTTTTTTTTCTCTGTCAGGGGTGTCAAATTGTGGCCCTTTAACTGCAGATGGACTTCAATTACCATAATGCTCTGTCATCTGCAGAGGCTGGTCAAGGAATATGGGAAATGTAGTCCATGGATTGATAAGAACTGCAGTCTGATACTCATGTTCCATGCCTTTGTCTTGGAAACAGGAAGATGTTGCGGAACAGCAACTTCCATTATCCTCACTTAGCATGTCTGAGGATTACAGGAGTTGTAATTTAATAACTGCTGGAGAACTACAAGTTGCCTTCTCCCAATCTGAAAGATAGCAGGTAGTCTTTTTGGAAGTTTCTCATTGTTAAGCTCTTCATCAGCATCATTTTCCATCTGGTATTGAACCCTTGTAACGAGTGACAAACCTCCTTTTATTGACTTTTTGTTATACTGATTTGCATACCATTCTATCTCTCTGATAGCTGCATTTCTACAGTACAGTTCCTCCATATGGCTAAGTATGGAATTCTTATGTTCTCAGCATTGCTAAACACATCACTGATTGGGTCTACTTTACTAAGCAGGAAAGAAATAAGTGTCTGGCATCACCTTAATTATCTGATAGTACTTACACTGATTGATTTTGTTTATATGTAGTTGCAGTTTTAAGGGGCTATGAAGTTGGGACCTTGCTAGTTAGCTTCTATGACTTATATTTAGCTCAGTGGGCTAATGCCACAACTGGAGAATCTGTTCAACCCTTAGGCTTGCAAGACCAATTCCTGGCAGGGTCAACTGAGCCCTTCTGAGGTAGACAAGTGTAACACCACCAGTCATACTCGAAAATGAGAGAATATGTGAATGTACCTTAAATGCTTAAACACTTTGTTGTTGCTATTATCCATTTTTGTTATGTGTGTGTTTAACTGGATTTGTCTCTCTTTCTAATTTAGTGTACTCATACAAACAATATACAGGTTTTTTTTACGGAAATGTATGGTCATACGCAGTTATAATTACTATTTGAGGAAGAGTGGTGAATAGATCCTTCACCTACTTCCAGCCATTCATCCTCAGCCCCTTGGCAACTCTTTTACCAAACTAGTACATAGGGTTGCCACTTTCTCGCCAAAAAAAAAATACTGGCTGTGTTTATGCCCCTATTGATTAGTGATGTATTGAGTATTTCACTCAATAAAAAACAGTATGCGGATCTCTTGCGTCTTCCTTCTTCATGGCTTGGGTGCTGAACTCAGTGATTAAGCCAGAGTAGGTTGCTCCTAATACACATTATCAATGTGGACACTCCTGTTAGACAAGCTGCAGTGTTGTTGTTCAGAGGCATAACTAGGAACAACGGGGCCCTGGTGCAAAATAATGCCCCGGTCCCAACCAACATGTCCCCAGACAGCCTCTCTCTCAGCCACGTAGCCCCTCAAACCACCTCTGCGCCCTACACCCCAGATAACCTTTCTATGCCACCCTAACAGCATCTCTCTGTTATGGAACTATATTTGGGAGCTATATATCCCATCGTATAAAGGTATACATTCAAGAATACATCTTGAATCAGAATATAATTAGTAGAAGTTAACATGGATTTGTGAAACAAAGGGCTTGTCAAACCAACTTAATAGCATTCTATGAAGAACTCAATAAAAATATAGATCAGCTGAGGTGATCTATTTGATACGGTTCCACTACAAATTAACAGAAAAGGGCTTGGAGCAAATGTATGTATTTGGATTGAAATTTGGCTAAAACATGGAATGTAGAGAGTTGTTGTAAATGGATTAAAGATCTCCAAAGTTGTGTTGAGAGCCATGTCTCTTAGGTAAGGTAATACAGTGTAATCTTGATGTTTCTCCTCTGCAGGAAGAGTTAGACAAAGTGGGGGACTGGAAAAGCAAGTGGCGAATGAGGTTCAATATAGACACATGTAAAGTTATGCATTACAGGATAATAACAATACAACATATTCTTTAAATAGTATCTCCCTCTGAAAAACTACTAATGAGAAGGATTTAGGAATACTTTTGCACAACAGACTTTGGAACAGTGTGCAATACCAGTCAGCAGCTGCTAGAATTCTCGGGACCAGTCCTTAAAAAGGTCATTATGGAACTAGAAAAAGTGCAAAGAAGCTCTGCAAAATGTATAAGGGAACTGAAGGATCTTAGTTATGAAGGAAGACTAGAAAAGTTGCATTTATATACATTAGAAAAAATGCATCTTAGAGCGGATTTTATTACATTGCATAAATTTGGGCAGGATCACTATAAAGAACTCCTCAGTGACCTGCTCATTAACAGAAATGTACAAAGAATAAGAGGTCACCCCCTGAGACTGGAAGAGCAAAGATTTCAAAGATGACAAAGGATACAATAAAGGTATGAAACTCACTGCCAAGAGAGGTGGTGCTATCAAATACAATAGATGCTTTCAAATACTGTCTTGATATTTTTTAAGAAAAGCATAACATACAAGGCTATAAATAATACAATATGAAGAAAGAAAGTGTGACACTTAACCCAAATATAAACAGTGAACAAAATAGTGAATAAAGTGAAATGGTAATTAAATTATACTCCTCCTCTGGCACTGCAGCACCCGTAAAAGTGCTCCTCGGGCACTTGACAATAGAAAAACAAGACAGAGTAGGGCGCATGTACCGGGAAGAGAAACAAAAGAACAACAATAGTGCAACACAGTTTAAATATAATTGGATGTATAGTAAATCTCTACAGGGGTGCACTCACAAACGGATATTGAAATCAGGCTCATCAGAATATTGTAGTCAGTCGGTTTTAATCATTTCCATCTAAAAAACACATTAAAAAACCATTGCGCAGTGGCTAACACAAACCAGGCAATAAAAACAATGAATACACGTACAAAATATAAAGCACTTAAAGTGCAACTTGCGTGAAAAAGTCCCGAGAGGTAAAACTTCTTTCCTGCTGCCACCAGGATAAGACACTCAGGCTCTTTTCTTCAAAGAAAAGAGCCCGAGTGTCTTATCCTGGTGGCAGCAGGAAAGAAGTTTTACCTCTCGGGACTTTTTCACGCTAGTTGCACTTTAAGTGCTTTATATTTTGTACGTGTATTCATTGTTTTTATTGCCTGGTTTGTGTTAGCCACTGCGCAATGGTTTTTTTAATGTGTTTTTTAGATGGAAATGATTAAAACCGACTGACTACAATATTCTGATGAGCCTGATTTCAATATCCGTTTGTGAGTGCACCCCTGTAGAGATTTACTATACATCCAATTATATTTAAACTGTGTTGCACTATTGTTGTTCTTTTGTTTCTCTTCCCGGTACATGCGCCCCTACTCTGTCTTGTTTTTATAAATAATACAATAAACATTAATATTTTAGAAGATATTGATCCAAGGATAAATCTAATTGCCTTTTGGAGTCAAGAAGAAATTTTTCCACCTAAGCAGCACAATTGGAAATAACTTACTTAGGGATCAAAAACAGCAATGATAGGTAGAAGGGTTGAACTTGTTCCAAACTAAATTGCTATGTTACTATGTTACTATAATAATCAATTGGAATATGTAGTTTTAAAATATTTGCTGTGCCAAGGCTAACCATCAATGATCTAGCATTTATCTCAGAAACAAATGAGATTTAAATTTTTGCACCAATTCAAAAAAAAAATGTTTATTGCATTAAATTGTCTGATCAAAGCAAAAATTACATAGCATGTTATATAGTGGTAGCAGTTCTGGTCCCCATCACGGTAGTGGCATTTAGAGAATACGTCAGCAAAATGAGGCCAGATGCATGCTGGTAAATATTGGGTTCTCAGTACACGATAGGCATGTCATAAAAACTTCTGAACCATTTTAGAAAGCATAAGGTTTCAAGTGATTAATGTAAAGGTTTTCATTTGTTGACAGGTCTGCCACAGCTAATATAAATATTCTACCCTTTAACTGGCCAGTACACACAGACACAAGGCAGAGACAATTACGTCTATTACAAACAAAAGGGCAAACGAGTATTGGTCATGATAAATAAAGCAATATTTCTTTAAATTGCCTTGGGTGACATGTTATCTTATTACAGGGGAAATGGTGCTGTTTATACTCTCGAAAAGCCCTATTTAACAATGAGGTTTATCAAACAAAGTGACTGGTTTGAAATATCAAAGGTCCCTTGGTGCGGGATAAAGCATCCAATGAAATATTCAGCCAGGCTGGTAATGCAATTGAATTTTCCATAGGAACATCAACAATTCACTAATTGGAATACACAAAGACTAAAGACATTTCGTTTACAAAGAAGTTACAACAGAAAGCCATTCTAAGCATTAGCATCATTGCTATGAAGTACAGCAGAAAAATATGTGTACAAATCCCACTACCTGAGCATTGTTTCCTGTTAAAGGGACTGTATCACCCAAACACTGATGATACTGTGAATTTAGAGCATAAAGAATGATTGAAAATGATCTATACATTTTATTCAGGGCAGTCTTTAATGCAGGGAAATCGGGGCAGCTGCTCCAGGCCCAGTTACTTCTGGGGGACCCAAAGCAGCTACCCCATTTTCCCTGCATTAAAGACGTCTCTGAAATAAATGTATAGATCATTTTCAATCATTTTTATACTCTGCAGTTACTCCATGGAGCCCCTGGCCTTGTGTGTCATGAGGGGGGGGGGCGTAGTGCGAACAGTACGTCAAATCTGGTGGAACCTGTCTTCTATCTGACTGTGTGTAAGGTTGTCTTTGTGTGTAAGTGGAAAGCCCCATAACATACATAACAGTCTTTTTTCTTTAAATCTCTCTCTCTGTGTGTGTGTGTGTGTGTGTGACGCTCTGTGTGTGTAAGTGTGTATGTGTGAGTGTGACTGTGTGTGACTCTGTGTAAGTGTGACACGGTGTGATATCTGCAGACACATTCTATGTTTCAATGTTTTGTGGGTAAGTGAATGCACATTCAGGTTCTACAGGTTCTATGGCGATGGGTAGTGGCAGGGCATCAAACCATATTCCTGGATGTAAAGATTTCTATCCTGTTCAAAGTGATAGCATGTAGAGTTGAGTGGACACCTGGATGTTCGGGTTCGAGAGGTTTGGAAAAAAGTCCGGGTCCGTGCTCGAACTTAACCCCGAACCCCGAACCCCATTGAAGTCAATGGGGACACAGACTTTTGGCCACTAAAATGCCTCTAAAAAATTCATGGAAAGGGCTAGAGGGCTGCAAAAGGAAGTACAATGTGGGTAAGTGTAGGACAAGTGCCCTGCAAGCAAATGTGGATAGGGAAATAACTTAAAAAACTCTAAAATACATACAAATTAAAAATACAGCTGAGCCATAAAATAGCACTATATGGAATCTTTGATTTTAGCTTTGGAAGAACATAAATCTAAATCTAAAGCATGGCTGCCTTGAGGATCAACAGAATTATCCGTTTGAGAGAGGGTTGGAGTGCAGGGTATTCTCTTTCAGTTTATACTAAGTGACCCATAAGTTGAGGAGGCGGTGACCGTGGCGGTGTAGGTGGAAGCGGCGCAGGAGGAGGAGGAGGTAGCCAGAATTTTTCAAAGTGCGCTGTAAGCACAGTATTTGATGGTTCTATTTGACTCTCAGATATGAAGTGCACCGCAAGACACAAATGTACTATTTAGCACCCAAAACTATTCGAATTTTTCAAAGTGCGCTGTAAGCACAGTAATTGACGGTTCTATTTGACTTTCAGATGTAATACATGTAATACTATTGCTATTCTATAAACCGAAATAGACCTATTCTTATGAATGGGGACTCTATTTCGGTTTATAGAATAGCAATAGCATTACATGTATTCCATAAACCGAAAGTCCATAAACCGAAAGACATTATATAGAATACATATAATGCTATTGCTATTCTATAAAAAGAAAGTCTATAAACCGACTGTCGTTCGGTTTATAGACTTTCGGTTTATAGAATAGCCAATAGCATTACAGGTATGCTACAAACCGAAAGTCTATAAACCAAATGTCTTTCGGTTTATAGACTTTCGGCTTATAGAATACATGTAATGCTATTGGCTATTCTATAAACCGAAAGTCTATAAACCGAATTACTTTCGGTTTAAAGACTTACGGTTTATAGCCGAACCTCGAACTCCAACATGGACATACAGTGAAATGTCCGGGTTCTGGTTCATGGCACGGACACCGTAATGTCCGGTATGAACCCGAACAGTGTGGTTCGTGTTCGCTCAACACTAATAGCATGCCATTTTGACAGGACAGGTACACTTTAAATCAGAAGTGATACATGCATCTATATTAATCCCTGGTGGAAATGAATTTGATCAGTAAACCTATCTGTCTATGTTCCACTTCCTAATGTGCTGCATTATTTGTATGGTTGTGTCTTTGTTTCAACGGAATCCGCACATCCTACCATTTGTTTTACAATTCCAGCTTGTGGAAGCAGCTGGCGATATTTGCAAATATTTAGAAGCATTTTTTTTGTGTATTTGTTTTTCTGACTCTGGATTAATTGAACACATTTGGAATTGAAGCTATTTCTGTGTTCCGTTGGGGATGGGGTGAGTTCTGTATAATTAGTAGTACATCATATCCCAACTATCTGTCAGCGAGACCAGAGAAAGCATATTTAATGATGGCAGATTATCTGTGCCCGCCAGTAACCCTTTGCCTGCCCCATGGCTGCTTTATTTCTCCTGGTGTTAAACTCGGCTTGATTTGTTTGGACTTCCTCTGTTGACTTTTTTCTTTCTGCTGTTTTTGCTTGATCATAACCCAGTCCAGAATTATCTAATCTCTTTTCCATTACCTGATTCGGGACTCCACCTTTTGGACACTAGTGGTGATACTTTTAATATGGCCACAAAATGAATTGGGGGATACGGATAAGGTGGCCATATGCACTAACAGAGCCAAGGAGTTGTTGCTAACACAGCATGTTCCGATATATAATACTAAGTCCCAGATTCCTTCTAGTTCAGTTAGTATCAGGACAGTCCATGGATGATTCAACAGGCCCTATATTGTGCCTAAAAATGGCAGACAATATTTTAGGGTTGTTACCACACATAGCTATTTGGATATATATGAAAAAGGGGCACTGGTGATTTTCCCACTTTTATACATAACCCCCAGGAAGTCAAACTGCAATATAGAGTAGTCATCCTATCAAAGTTGTAATGAGAAAATAAAATGTCACTGGGGCATCTGTGCTTAGTTACAATCTAGCCTAGGAATCTGCAGTGCCAAGGTTAGCCATCAAAACTATTGAGCTAGGAAGAAAATGATAGGTTGGATTAATTTTTTATGCTTAGCATTACACTGCTGTTGGTTTTATGTTTTATCTTATTGGAACAGCATTTTTAAATTATTATTTGATTTTGCAAACATGGTTTTATTGAAACAATATGAAGGTTAAAATAGTATGTGGTAAAACAAATACTTGACATAATATATTTTAAACCCTGTAGATTGCAACAATAATGTAACATTCATATACTGCGAGGAAGTTTTAAATACATTTTCATGAATAATTTGATATTGTGAAATGTTTTTTGAGCTCTGTTGAATTCAGCAGTGTTCTATGGTAAAAGATCCTGGTGTAGGAGATTTGGTAGGAAATAATTGTTATTACAGGGATTTTTGAGCAGAAAGTGGCAATTATGGCGTTAATAATCTACTTGTAGCAAGCATCTGCAAGGTGGGTTTTTTAATGATACAAAAATGATTCCTCCATTGAACTACAACTAACACTCCCGAAGTTGGCCAATTAATTGATTTTGGTTTTGCCAGTGTCTTGAATCACACTTCCTGAGACGACTGCAATTGATCTTTATACTTATATCATCACCTGTGGCTTGATATACAAATTAACTACTTTACAACAGGAAAGGTAGATTTCAATGGAAAACGTAGATTTGAATATCAAGCCCCAGGCGATTTCAGAAACAGGAGACACTACAGACACATTAAAAACATAATTCTCTTATTTTATGTATTTTCATCATTTTTTATTCTCTACATTCACAGTTTGAACAATGTTTATGTTGAGAGAGGACTGTTTAAGCACTGTTGGAGCATGTGAGGATATAATATTTTGCAGAAGGCATAGTACAGCATACAATAAAAAAATAAAAATGAATATAACAATTTGAAATAAACAAGCTATATGATCCAATGTGTTCTCATCTGGCAGAGATGTGACTCTGAAGTCTGTGATGGTGAAGGAAGGGTGAGCACTATGATGCTAGTGAAGAGAGAGCAGCTGCCATAGTTCTGCGATGGGGGTGGGGGGGGGGGGGGGGAGCTCATATGTTGCTTGGGGAAACAGTCATGTGTTTGTGGGGAAGGAGATTATAAACAGGTCTCTTTACCTCATGTATTAGGCTGTCTCCATTTGTCTAACAAAGTCTGTAATTCCCTGTTATTCTGTGCACAAAGTGCTGCATAAATTAGGCCTTTGGTGATGATTTAGATGGAGGGAGTGGGAACTATGATGATGGAGGAGGGGAGAGGAGAGTGGGAACTATGATGATGGAGAGAGAGGATAGAGGGAACTGTGATGATGGAGGAAGAGGGGAGGGAGAACTGTGATGATGGAGAGAGAGGATAGTGGAAACTGTGATGATGGAGGAAGAGGGGAGGGAGAACTGTGATGATGGAGGGAGAGGGGAGGGAGAACTGTGATGATGGAGGGAGGGGAGGGAGAACTGTGATGATGGAGGAAGAGGGCAGTGGGAACTGTGATGGTGGATTGAGAGGAGAGTGTGAACTGTGATGATGGAGGGAGAGGGGAGGGAGAACTGTGATGATGGAGGGAGCGGGGAGGGAGAACTGTGATGATGGAGGGAGAGGGGAGGGAGAACTGTGATGATGGAGGGAGCGGGGAGGGAGAACTGTGATGATGGAGGGAGAGGGGAGGGAGAACTGTGATGATGGAGGAAGAGGGCAGTGGGAACTGTGATGGTGGATTGAGAGGAGAGTGTGAACTGTGATGCTTATCCAATCTGTTGCTCAATGAAAACTATCACAAGCATAAGCTACAATTGCTGACATATGATTATAGGAGATGTATTTCTTCACAACCATGCATGTCTTTTGGCAGCAAACATTTAACCCTTTGATTGTCAGAGGGGTACACCACCTTTAAATAATCCTATGCACCAAGTAATGATTTAAGTTAAGCATTTCTACTCTGAAGATTTTGGGGGAAGATCCTCTTTTGCTTTGTGTTACTCCCACCCAGAGTTTCCTTTTCTCCTAAGCATCTGTTTTTTCTACGAGCTTATCTTAATCCCAGATATATATTTGCTGCTGAACTCACTGTTTTCTATTAGATTTCTACTGGCTTTTTTTCCCGCTTTGTTTGGTGATCTCTGGTAGTTTTGTTCTGCACAGAGAGGAGCTGTAGAGCTTTAGATTTCTATAATGTGTTTCAGTGATGTATGGGGTAGACCCGACCAAGCTCACGTGTCCTGACTGGGAAATGAGGTGTGTGCCGAGAGAGTTCTAAAATTGTCTCATTAAACAGTATTAGGTATGACAAGCCATAAAGGATGATCAAAAATTACTAAGAGAACAAATTGACGATTCCCAGTGATCTCTGCTTCAGTGTTACTTATCTTATGCATATCACTAGTCTCATGTACATATATAAAGGAGATTCCCCAATCTCATGAAAATATTCATTATATGTACAGACAGGTCCTAATTTACCTTTTGACATATATCTCCAGTGGGACTGATCCCACAGGAAGTTAATTGCCTGCACATTCCACAGTAAAGCCTAAAGTTCTATGGTTCCCCTAGCCATTCCCCTACATCAAGTCTCCTTAGGCTAAATATAAACTAAATTCCAGACTATAAAAACTTGCACTCATTTCATAATTGCAGGACCAAGTCCATGACCCTATACAGATTGTTGTGTCCTAAGAAGGACCATCTAAATTGTCAGGAGGTGGTAGGGTGACTAAGCTTACTCTGTTGTGTTTTATCTGTATTTCTAACCATCTCTTTGAACCCCAGAGTTTAAGTCTCCAGATAAAGTACTCTTCTTTGTTTTCTTGACTCTTTCTGGTCTGCCCCCTGTCTAGCCACTGCTGCAGTGTAAACCTACACACACCCTCATACACTGCAGGTATACCTGGTCATTTTAATGAAATACTTCAATTCCATCAATCTGTGGCCAAACCTTCAGTCTTTTAATAAGTAGATTAATGCTATGAATGCCAATGGGGTTAGTAATGCAAAAATCATCTCATTTGAGCCTAAAAGATTTAATTATAAGCTCTGTTGTGCCAAAGCTACTTTATTTTTTTAAATACATTTAATTGTAGACATCTGTAATCATAAGAAGTCCTTATTTTAGCAATTCCACGCCTTCATGCCATTTCAATACTTCTTATCTTTCTAAAGCACCATACCCCAAAGCATGTTCCATACTTATCCATGGAAAGAGGTTGTGGAGCCTATTTATAGATGGCTAGGCAGGAGAAAGCATAGACATTTGCATATTTTGTGATAGATGTTTTTCTTGTGACTTGGTATTTGGCTATTGTGGGGACACTGATGTAGCATACCATGGCGATTTCAGTCACTGAAAATAAGGTCAGACAAGGAAATAGAAAAGTAAAGCTGTGCCATTACACAGACTTTTAGATCTACTGTCCCCATCAGGGATTTGGGTAGGGCATCAAGATCTTGTGAGATATTCACAGTTGTGATCCCTACTATTCCAGCACATAGACATACAAAAACATTATGGAAAGAAGCCCCAAATACAAATTATATTATATATATTATACCCACCCCAACAACATATTTTCAAATCATGTAAATTAAAGTGAGCTAATATTGTTTAAATCAGCAGATCTCCATCTCTGACGAACCGTCACCATAATGACATATTTGTACTCATACACAATCCATACTCCTTAGATCTATAACTGAAGTGGTGCTGACCAGTGATCATTGTGATTGTAGTTCATCATAGGATATCTGTAGATTGGCTACCTCTGCCACAATGAAGCTACAAGATTGGGAATAATAAACTATCAAAACATAACACATTAGCTTGCAATATGTTTTTACCTACCAGATCTTGTTATGCACAGGGTGTCCGAGAAAAGCCTGACATTCAGCATGGGAAAAAAACATCAGATATAAAATCACAGCAGGTGTTAAACCACCTCCATTTTATACCTCTGCTCTCTGAATTTAAAGAATGTAAAAAAAACGACAAAAAAAAACATTTTGCAATTGTACAATATTCTCATCCTAAGAAGGCACAGTCTGATTGCCTCATCTGACTGCTTACCGCCCTTCCTAGCATGAAATATATATACGAATGATTGGCTCGGATTACACACCAGTGTAGGCCACAGGATCAAGGGAGAATTGAGAAGTTAATCGTGCAAGAAGTTGTAGCTGTAAGTCATTTGTTACTCCCTAAATATGTTAACTCCATACCACAGACCATTCACTGTTTAATGGAATAACTTCCCAATATAAATAGTGACAGCGTTACCTAATAAATTCATATAGAAAAAAAGAATACCCTTATTCATCAGTATTATCAGATACAGTACACTGGAAAAAGTAAGCTGAACGGAATGATGTCTTTATTCACTTGAAATAATGGCAGATTTAATTCTCCTTATTATTGGTTTATTCTTTTTTTTTTAATACTACATTGTATTTAAATAAAACTCAGTGCTTGCTCCAAGTCGATTTGTTTAACAGCATGAAACAATTTAGTGCAAAAAACGATTATAAAAAAAGATGTCACCTGTTAAGATAGAGACTATTAACTCAAATTTAGGGGTACTTACTATTTTTTTGTTTATATTATTGATTGTAAAAAGCTGGTATCACAATACTGATTTGTGTGAGAGACGGTTAACACTGGGTAATAGAACATTATAAACACATAAGCACAAAAAAATAACTTGCACTTAAACAAACATAAAACATTAGTGGTGGATTTGCAGACTAGTTACAGAGAAGAGGGAGCAGATGCTAATTATGCAAAGAATTTAATTACTGGGGTTTCATACATGAGGGGTTTAATAAGGTTCAAGAAATTTGGATGCTAAATGGGCTTCATTCAGTTTTAGAGGCATTTAGTATGATCCAGTAGTTGTTTAATAATGTTCAAGATGGAGGTATTAAGCCAGGAGTATTGGGGGAAAAAAGGCTATGATTTGAAATGAATATGATACAACTAAAGAGGGTAATACTTTAAACATTCATGCAGAAGTATGGAAATAGACAAGGGTTCCCGTGATCCAATTATGGGTTAAAAAAGCTGCTACAAAAAAATCTAGATTGTGTTTTTTTTTTTTTCAAATGTGTAAAATGTCAGAAGAAGGACTTTAACAGAGTTTAATAAATGCATCAATAAATAAGATTTTTTTTTAAAAATCAGAACAGGTATACCTACATTCAATAAAAAAAAAATACATACATATACTTAATATCAAAAAAGAAGTCCAGTCACAATAAAAAGGAGTTCCCTAAACTGCAGGGAATTGAGACTTTAAACATTAGGCCAATGTAGCGGAGTTGGAAAAAAGCTCCCATGCAGCTGAATAGAAGAATTTTTCCTGCTCAGCTTCTTTGGCCTTAATTTTGAAAATCCTGTCTCAATTCATTGCAATTCTCTCTTTATTGCGTAGATGCCACTGCTTTTTACTCATGTGTCTGGGTTTTCAGAGGTTGAAAAATGCGTGATGTGTTTGGCCTGTCCAAGGTTCCTTCAGAGGTGAAAAAAGAGTATTTAAAAAAAAAAAATCACATCCGCTTACTTTAACAACCATTCTATATGGGATTTAAAGTACAAATGTATGGTTTTTTTAATACTCTTTTGGTATCACTCATTTTTTTCCACCACTGAAGACAAGGCCAAACATATCAGGCATTTTTCAATGACTAAAAAAAAGCGTGAACTAAAAGCATAGGCAAATATAACGGGTACAATAAATGAACTCCTTTTATTATGACTGCATTTGTTTTCTGACATAAAGTATCTGTATGTATTTTTACTGAATGTAGTTATATCAAAGGCTGATTTTATAAGAATGGCATATGTTTTAAAAAGGTTATTAATTAATCTCTGTTAAAATTATTTGCACACTTAGACATTAATTTAGACTTGTGATAAGTATTTTTTCTGGAATGAGTGCTTGTGGCTTAATGTACTTTATTTGTACAGTGTGGCCAACCAGTGGCTACAACTCCTAAAATCCTTAGGGAGCTGTATGCTTACAGAGGATTATGGAGACAGTAGTCAAAAATTGAAAAGGTATTGGTTTGCCATGAGTTGCTTTGATAGGTAATGTTTATAATATAACATTTGGACAATGGTGAACACATGTTTCTTCTTTAATCTATCTGTGTGCTAATTTAGCACTCACCCAATTTGTATTTGGTACTGCTCTATAATTAGTGCTACAAGCTAGAAAAGATTGTTAGTAAAGAATTTAACACTCACTGTGGAGAAGTTATGTGGACCACAGGTCTCCCCTCTGTATCTGCAGGAGAGGAGCATGTCCTCCAACTGGTGACCAAGCCTGTCCATGAATCCTACACTGATCCCATCAAAGTCCCGGGGAGGCAAGAAGAGCCGGAAATCGGCTAGTTTGGTGAACCACTTTTGTTTGTCCTCTGGCAAAAGCTCTGCCAGCAGTGGGCGAGCTGTGCGATTGGCCAACAAAAGCCCTAACCAGTAACCTGCGAAATAGAGATCGCTCTTGCTTAGCCGGTGGAATCGAACTGGGTTGTTGTTGCACAGAGTAACAGCTGGAAATGCTAGCTCCTTGCTCCACTCCAATTGTACCCGGGTGTGTGAGGGGAAGGAGAGCAAGTGTAGCAGCCTGTTGGATGACCAGGATAGAAAGAGGCCCAGCGAGGTGAAAAAGGCGAGGAACCAGAATGCGCGGCGCTGAAAAGCCAACCTTGGAGAACACACGTATCTCATGCCATGCAGCTTGGCCTTCTCCAGGGAGGGATGTGATAAGGCACGCCGATGCTGTGTCCTTGCGTAACATGGAGGGGGCACCACCTGGGCATCTCTTCTGCTTGCTCCTGAAGGGCAGCTGCCAGCTGGAGCCCGGATCCTCTCTTCTTGAGTCATGACACTCCCCCAGGGACTCACCAGCAGGGGGGCATCTTGTTCTTGGCATCGGCAACGAAGCTGGGTACCACCACCCCCTCATTCATTCAGTCAGTGCAATGTCCAGAACGCCAGCTGAAATGTAATTCTCCAGCAAGGCAAGCAGGCTGGCAGTTAGCGAATGGGAACAATTATTACAGACAAGTCCATAAAATAACTCTTTCCATACAGCCTTGTTAAGATTATCCCCAAGGCATGTCTTGCACAGTACCTCCTACCTCTTCTGTGGCATGTTATCCTAACTTCTCAAAAACCCAAAATGTTAATATCCCCTTCTTCTCTGTTCACTTGAATTGTACTGCCAATGCTACCGCTATGCTTTAAAAATGTTAAATCCTCCAATCCTTCGCACAGTGACAAGAAGACATGAACAACAATCTGTCTCCCACACACTTTAGAGACAGGAAGACATCTCATATCTCAAGGAAGCTCGATTGCCATGACAGTGGAAAACATGCAGAAAAAGTGGAGGTGTTACTCAGTGCAGAAGAAATATCTCTTTCTTTGCCTGCCAACAACTCCAATGTTTGGAGCAGGTGAGCTATGAATAAACCCTTCTGCTGATTACCATGGTGTTGCCAGTCTTGGTATGATACCTTCTTTCTTGAAGCGTATCTTCCTCTTTTTCTACTTATCCTCTTTTTTAAAGGGAGAAATGGGAGCACAGTATAAACTGAGACCTCTTTCCCCTTTAGACGATCAAGAGGGGATTCAAGCTTTAATGCAATTTGAAGCTACATCTCTGCTGTTTCTTCCCAATGCACCATACTTTGTAAGAATCATTCCATAGTTATCCTTGTAGTATGGTTTCAGATGTATCTCTTACCTTTTCAGATTTTGCTTGTCAATGTTTCAATCTTAGCACAAGGGTCTACGGGAAAATCTGTCCAGTCTGCCAGCGTTTGGTCATGCCAAGGCTCCCAGCAGTCCTCACTTGGCACAGATGCACTTGCTCTGTGGCTGATTCTCTCAGCACAAGTAGCCCTTGTCCCCTTTACTGTGTCCACTCAGCAATCTCGTGTCAAGGGCTTAAAATCTCTTTATTTCCACCGGTGGAATCCAGATAACTACAGGTCCCTTTAACCTCTCAACAAACTTTGGAACTCCAGGAGGAGAGGAGAAGCTGGATGATTTCAGCACTGCGGACAGTTCCCATTACATCTGGTCCCCAGGAACGGAATACGCAGAGCTCTCACATGCTTACCATGAGATTCTGTGTGAAGCAGACAGACAGACAGCCCCCCAAGGGGAGGCATTCTTATAGTAAACCGTAAATGGATCTCTTGATAATATTTACACAGAAGGATGTACAGAAGGCGATCCCATGCAAATGGTCAGTTCTGCTAAGTTGTCACTGTGAGCGGACACATCCCGTGCTCCCCTCTCTCCGTATCTGCTGCACAGGCATCTCAATTTGTGCACCAGTGCAATCCTGCATTACCGTATTCCTCTCTGTACATCAGCTTTGGCTGAATTACCAACAAGTCTAGAAGTGAGCAGCACTCTGACTCACACACACTCCCTTGTCCTTTTAACAATTTGCATAGCTGATATTCTGGGGTGCTATATCCAATGAGCAATATGGCTATTTTCCAGAACCCACCATTAGAGCTCTGATTCTGAGACCAATGTCTTAGAAGGATACTGTAGACAGATGCCCAAGGTGTCAGAAATAGAATATGTGAATATTATTTCATATATAGAGATGGAGGACTACTAAAATCTCTTGCCAGTCCACAGCAGTCCCCTAAAGTGGTCCTACACATACAGTCCACATCCCATTTATCTATTGCAGAACACCACTGGCTACTAAAAGATTAACCTGTTCACTGCCATGAAGCAGCATGTTATTCCAGTCAGCTGTGTGGGAGGTGGGCCACATCAGGTAAGTGCTAATTATTCCATCAAATAATTGGTCTCTCATTATCTCTATTGCCAAAGCTAGCACATCTGCCTTTATCACCTCCTCTAAAGCACAGATTATGTCCTTTCTAACACATGCAATCAGCTCTGTTAATTAGTGCTGGTTTAAGCTGATAGCAGTGCAGACGCCTGTATTTATTCCTCAAAAGAAGAGCTTTAGATGGCATTAGAGGAGTTTATTTTATCACCTCAATTGGTTATAGCACTCAATCAACAGTGAAATATAAGAACTGTAAAATTGCCATTCTATGTTACCAAAGAGTCACAAGTCACTGAAAAGGGACACTTATCACATTTAAATGTTAAGGAAAGCAGAAATGTAATTGTCAAACCTCTGATCGGGAGAGTTATTTACATTGCGTTATTGTTAATAGTGTTTTTCTTCTACACTTAGGTTATATGAAATTGTGTGATAATAGAATATTACTAGAATAAAGTAAGAAGATCTATAGCACTGCGCCTCCTAGTGGAATGATGAGGAAATAAACCTAGTGGTGTGGGTTTTCTATTTATTTATTTTTACAGATTCAAACATTTATTGCACCCTTGAATTGTTTTCAGTAGGGTTATAAATAGTGTTATACAGGGATGCCTAGAAAATTGCATGGTCCTGGTTAGAAACTTTCCCACTGAAAGTAATGGGAGGCAAAAGGATTGAGCTATTTTTGAGACTAAGTCAAACTCAGGTGCCGAATTTGATTTAGTTTCAAAAATAGCATTGATCACTTCACCCCCCATTATTCTCAATGGGGAAGATTCAAACCTGGGTTTTTTCCCCCTAAATTCTCAAAATGAAAGTCGATCTCCAAAGTAAAATTTTAGTGGATAGACCCAAGACGTCAGGACCTTTACCAGGTCAGGTAGGAGGTTCAGTGCAGGGACAGTGGAGGTGTATGGTTGCATGTTGTTATTCATTATGCAGGGTGAGAACAGATATAGAAGCAAATAGATAGGTATTGGAATAAGGACTGAAGGAGAGACAAAAGGGAACTTTAGCAAAAAACTGTAGAATAGATAAAGGGTTTGAGTAGGAACTGCAGTATGAAAGGGTAGGAATACAAGAAAACGAAGGTACCGAGGCCTCTATAGGAGGAAGGAGGTATATAAGCACAACATTTAGGACTTTGAAATACATGAGTCAGAAGGTCAGGGTAGAACCATGACACAAACGGGGCAAATCATACTCAGCCATTCACTGCTGCAAACAGCATTTCATACAGAAAAGTGACCAGATTATTTATCTATCTGCTCCCTCTGACCCAAGTAGCAGGGAAGCTTATTCATGGTTACCAATCCTGGCCATATTCCAGGGATTTGTGTTCCACACCCTGCAAAAGGAGCATGTAAAGTGCAGCCTGGCAGTATGTAGGATGCATGTAGCAACACACATATTCCAATTAATTACTCAGAGCGGAGATTTCATACGACCTACCATGATTAATTAATTGGATACTGTCTGTGCTTCTTCCATACTGCTAGTCTGTCCTTTGCATGTTCCTTTTGCTGCATAGTGGACATACATATGTTCCTGGAACTTGGAAGCATGGCTACTACACAGCCTGTTGTGTCTGGGCTATAGAAAGCCTAGCAGTCCCAGCACATTTCTCACAAAAATAATTTTGGTCCATTTAATAAAATTTAATTATGTATTTATTAAGATGAAATGTGTTTTGAAATTTATCTATGATGTTTCAGGTGTATGAAACCTCTTGTGGCTTGATTTGCAAATAATGTAGTTCTTAATGGAAAATGTGTAGTTTGCAAATCAAGCCACAAGGTGATGTCATAAATAGCAGACACTACCAACATATTTAGACCATATGTTTTTTTTTTTTAATTTAAGTATATTCTTACAATTCTCCTACCACATTGTATAGATGATTTATCATCCTTTTAAATGCTATACAATCACAGTATATATAAGATTTAGTTGATGGAGTCCCTTCAATAATGTGATGTTGAAACATAGGTAAGTTGGAGAATTGTTTAAACTTGGTTACTGATGCCTAGTTTCACTTGCCAGTTTATTTGTATTAAAAAAAAAAAAGAAGCTTCCTAATTGGGAAAACCCACAATTGACATAGTTCATGTTAAAGGATCAGTTTGAGATTGGTTTCACAAAGATAAAGAAACAAACTGGGCACAGCTAGACTAGCTTGATCTTTAATCTGGACCCATAGTGTTTTATAGAGATTCGAATCTGAACATTAAACTCATCTTCATCTTGATGTCAGCACTCAGTGCATCCTGACCATACTTTATAGGAAATCTAACTGACAAGGATGTGGGCAATTTGTAATTTCTCCTAGGAAACATGCATGCTAATAAGAACACATATTTCAAACACTAACTGTGTGAGACATTAATATCCATAGTTAAAGAATTATACATTCTGACGGTGTCTTAAAACACATGATATGCCTTTATGTACTATTGCATGAGGACCACTAAATGAATTGTGGAAAGATTTTCTCTGTTTGATCAGACTGCGTCTTTGAATTACATAGGACGACCATATCTTTTTGAAAATGTACTATCAAGGTAAGCACCAACATTTTGTTTTATGCCTCCCAACTGCTCCACAGTTTCTGGTTACTAAAGTTTGTACAGTATACTTTGTTAAAATCCTTAACAAAGTTCTGTTTTAATTTAGATCTAATATCATCTATATATCTGGTAAAATTACTGGAAGCAAACGAATACGATAGTAGATATTAAAATTAAATTTGAGTACCTGCTTCTGTATCCGGTGATCCTAGATATACATATACCCAGCATGCCATGCAATCAGTCCCAGAATGCTTTGTGCAGGGGCTGATTACACGTCCTGCTGGCTGTGAGCAGGCACACCATACACTTCTAATAGTTTATTGCTTTTGTATTGTGGTGCATCTCCATGATTTCTCTCTGAGTTCCTAAGATCCATTTTCAAGCACCAATTATAGGTATCCATCCCTTAAACCTTTTTCTTTCCTAGCAACATGTATGCATTATATTCCATTGTCACACCAGATAGTAGGTAGAGACTGTAGGATGCACATGACCTGGTTTTCCACAGTTCTACAGCTCTAGTGAACTTGGAAAAATGGACTCCTACACTTGCTTGGATGTACTTATGGGGAAATCTAGAAATAAGTGCAAAATGTGATAATGCTAATATATTTGTCATAACAGATTACCAGCTTTCCTAATTGTTCATTGTTAATATCAACTGTAACCACAAATTTTTTTCTTAAGTACTTAATTACCACTTTGTGGATATCACCTATCCCTAGGGTTGCCATTTCCCAGCCATTTTTTTACCGCCACAAATAACTGATGCACACTGCCTTGCAGTATGTAGAAGTCATATGTGACTAGAAGGAAATCAATTAACTAGTAAACGTGGTTCTGTGGGATCCACTACTTGATTAGGAAATTAATTCCTTCCTTCTGGTCACATATGACTTCTACTTACTGCAAAGCACCATGCAAAAGTTATATGTGGCTGGTAAAAATTGGCAGAGATGGCAACTCTACCAGTGCTTGTTACTCTCTGTCCCACAATGACCAACATGAATCTAAACACCTTACATTCTTTCTTAGTGTACAATGGTTCATCAGTCCAATAGCTTCTGTAAATCAGTGCTGTACACACAGGGCTGTTTTATGTGTGGTGTATATCAGAGGTGGAGCTGTTCCAGCCACTGTCAGCCTGCACTGGGCCCAGTTCCAAAAAAACAAAACACAAAGGAGACTCTGCAAAGCTTTAATGTTCCCTGGAAGAGAGACGGTGATTCTCACTACTTCACTTTACTTATTGCATGCTTATTTGGGAATTTTATAGTATTCCCTTTTACTGTTGAGCTTGTTGAAACAGAAATCTGAATATCAAAAATAGATGGAGATGTGTGCACTCAATCCCAATAAATATAGTTCCCATAATGCAGCACTCTCTAGTATGCTTAGAAGTCACTGGTCTAAAGTATATAGCCGAGTGCAAGGACATAAGAGAAGAATACAATCATAGTGTAGAACAATAAATATGTGAAATAAAGTGCAAATGTGTGTTTGTTCATGCACTCACAAACACAAGAACAAATGTAACCCATTCAAAAAGGAATCTAGAAAATCTTTCAGAGAGCCATTTAATAAACCTATATAAACCAAACAACCCTTCAAACCCTGGATGGTGTAGTGCCGGGGGTCAGATGACTGATATGCTACACTGTGGCAGACATGTTTTTTAGTATCTTGGGTCAGATCTTCACTCACCTTGGTTCAGATGAACAAATATCTGACCCATCTGATCAAAGATTCTAATCCAGAGCGCTCTATCCCAGAGGTATTGCGATGCGTAGAAGAGTTTGGCCTCTTATCAAACTATAAAATTAATCTCGCTAAAACCCAAGTTATCTCTAAAAATTTAACCCAATCCCAGATCCTTCTCCTTAGTCAGTCCTACCGTCTAAAATGGTCAAATGACAGAATTAGATATTTGGGTATTAATCTTGAGTTTGATATAGACAACATAGTTAAATCTAACTATTTGGGACTGTATAAGGAATTGGAAACCAAGGTAAAAACCTGGAGGAAAATTCCGACCTCTTGGATGGGGAGGCTTAATTTGGTCAAGTCCTACTTGATGCCCAAACTGGAATATCTGCTACGCACTATTCCATTAAGAGTCCCAAAGAGAATTTTGTCCATGTTCCATGGTCTGTTTGCCTTGTACGTCTGGGAGGGTAGGAAACCCAGAATTAAATTTAAAATTATGTCCCAACCTCTCTCATACGGGGGACTCTCGTTCCCGGACGTGCCTCACATTCATGACTCATGGATGTTCTCCCACTTTTTGGTATGGGGCAACAAGGCATCTAAAAACAAAAATTGGTATTGATACGAAAGGGAGCTGTGTGGCAATATAGACCCCTTTCTTCTCTTTTGGTCGGGAAAGCAAAGGCATGGAGCACTAAAAATAGCTAACCCTATCATAAACAATGTATCTACGTCTATGGGTATAATTAAATCTAAATTTTTTAGGGACAATCAATTAATAACTAGAGCACCGATAGACCTACTGAAACTTCTTTTGGAGGATTTAAACCTCGAACACTGGTACAGATCCGGCTTAAACAAGATCGGTGACCTTTTTGGGGATTCTACCCTACTCTCATTTACTGTTCTTCAACAGAAATATAATCTTCCAGGAAATGAGATCTTCTCATACGCTCGAATTAGGTCTCTTCTTAAAAACTATCATATTAAATACGACTCCCCCTTAGAAAAAATCTTGTATGGCACCCACCATAAGCTATCCTCCCAAATCCGTGAAGCCTTAGAACAACTAGAGGCCTCAGACAAAAAACATGACACGATTATTAAGTGGGAAATAGACCTGAAGGAAACCTACCCCCTACAAATGTGGTACAAAGCAGTTGACTTAATGAAAAAAACAATCCATTGTATTACTCTCCAAGAATTACATATAAAATTATTACACAGGTGGTATTGGATCCCATCAAAATTAGCGAAATTTCAACTAACAACTTCCCCGCTATGTTGGAGATGCCTTAAAGAAACTGGCACTATAAAGCACATTTGGTGGGACTGCCAAGATCTTAACCCGGTCCGTACGATTCTCATTGAAATTCTTGCAGACCTACATATTAACCTAGGAAATCTGACTCCAGTAAACTTTTTATTTCACCTTGAACTGCCGGGTAAAAACATGCATTCAAATAAATTGATATTGCATATCTTGATGGCAACTAAGAGGTGTATCTCTAGGTACTGGAGGAAAAGGGAAACGCCTTCCAAAAAGGAAATTACAACTCAGATTTATTACCAATGTAAAATGGAAAGATTATTTTATTTGGAAAACTCAACTTTAAACGAATATTATAAAATCTGGAACCCAGTCATATCATTATATGCATCTCCCTCAAGGTAAACTTAAATTTAAATCTAAACATAACATCCTAAACTGGTCTACTACTATCAAGTACCACACCGCTGTATAATACTCTATCGTGTTACTCAAGAAATTTCATTGGGATAAATTAAATTTAATGAATGTTTCTCCTGGGTACCAAACTTAACCCTTACCCACCCATCCTCCAAGGCTCTCCTCCTTATACCAACATAGAGTCCCTGACCTCTCTACACCTAATATGTTTGGCCTGTATGGCAGGAGCCTCCTATTTTCTTATAGTTTCGTTTTTAGATCAAAGAACTCTTAACTAATTCGCCTTATCTGTAAGATGAGTTAGCTGCGATCCTAAAGTTAACATCCTCTGGAAATGTTTAACAACTTAAATTCTAATCGCCTATGAAACAAGAATAGCAGCCCTACACCTAGAAGTACGAATCTATGATTACTTAACATAAATTTATGCTTATTTGAAGAGGCCCTGACCACACAGACAATTTGTTTTTTCATATGATATCTTGTTTTTTGTATTTGACTTCGTAATGTATTCATGTTTATTGCAAAACAATTGTTGTCTGATAATATTGATATTAATGTAACTAACTATAGAAGGTAGATGTAATTTGAACTAATATACAAAGTGATCAGTATCATACTTTTATTTCCAGACATGTCCTGTATGTACGTCTATATGAATTTTTGTATTTTTGTAAAGCAAAATAAAAATGTATAAAAAAAAAAAAAAAAAAAAAAAGATTCTAAACAAAATGTCTGCCTTCTGGTACAGTTCTATGGAGTAAATATGGCTCAATAAGGTTCTTTATTTATATTCTTTAATTAAAGCATTTCTATATAAAATACCTACACTTGATGCCATATATAAATTAAACAGAACTTCTTTTGCTACAGTTGTCCTTTGAGGAGTGTAGAAATGAGGAAAGAAGGGTACTAATAGACCTGATGACCCCATCCACCTTGGAGCCTATCTTTTCTGTAAGATAGAAATATTAATGCAATTTCTCCATAAGGTACAGGTTGTTCAATCTCCCATTCTGTGTATGCCCGAAAGCAATAACATCCCACATCCTTCCTCCTTCATATACAAAGAGCATACTTTGTATATCTAGGCGAGGTCAGGGTGACCTGTGTGAAAGGTAGGAGTAAAAGTGAGTCTCGTTAGAGAAATACATTTTTATAATAACCTAATTATCTGGCTCTAATTTACAAGGCTTTCCCAGTAAGCAAGTTGTTATTTGCGAGCAATTAAAATGGAATTAAAGGCAGCAAGCGAGGGAGTTGTAGGGAGCAACAGAATTGTTTTTTTTTTAATCATTGATGTCAAGGAGGGTCGAAAGCCAGACTCTTATACCCCAGATCATATGACATCTTGAGTCTGTCACAGACTAGATGGGCCGAATGGGTCTTATCTGCCGACACATTGAATGTTGGATGTTTTTCTAGATATGGAATATATACAGTGTTATCACAATTAAAAGTAGATCAGGTATTGTTGAAATAGGGAGATTATATAACATTAGATGTGACTCAATCAGTTTTCTTCCTTTGTCTATATAAACAAATATGTGTATTTGTAAAGATTAAACTTGATGGACTGCATGTCTTCTTTCAGCCTTATTTACTATGTAACTTACTGCCTGCTGCCATTGTTTGGTGAGTGTGTCCATACATAAAGCAAGCTACATTTAATGTGGTAAAAGTTCTTATACAGAGGCAATATTTCTTAGCACCTATTCCCATTACAGAAGTACCCATAACAGGCTACCTTACTTCCTATATACAGCATGCCTCCCAGCCATGCCGAGTCCATCAGGACAGCACTCATTTGGGACTCATGCCGATCATGCTGCTTAGGGTGTCTCTCTTGGACTTGTTACATAGTTGGTCTAATTAGCTGTGACCTACACATATGCCTAATAGTCCAGTTATATTTATACTATATGTTGATTGTAATAGAATCACACCCACAGGTAGAATCCTCATTACTGATTTTGCTTTCTAGTATCCTATTTAAAAATGTGTTCATTACATTTCCTCTAAATCATTTTTTTGGGACATTTAGATTTTTACTCGGGACAAAGAATTCCAATGCAAGACCGACCCAAAATACTTAGGACAGATGGTCACCATAGCGACGATCTGTGACAGGAGGAGTAAGAGATCTATACTATTGCAGGCACATAACTTCTGCCATCAAGATATGATTGGGTCCAGGGGTTACACAGCTTTGGGTCCCTAAGGATGCAGTACCCTTTTACAACAGCTTTTTCTTGAACATATAGCTATGCCACAGTTACTTCCTAAATTGTCATTGTTCCAATTAATCCTCAAGGGGCACCTGCCTGCCAAGCATTAATGCTTGCACAGTTTGTTTGTCCTTGTCACTGAGCAATGTAGCACAGAATAGGATGCCTGGTTTTCCATGTCCCCTCAGGAACAGAGTGGAACAGATGTCCTAAATTGTCATATACATGTTAATTTGTTTCCAATGCAGAACCTTTTTGGTGCACAGCGGGTTAAATAACAAAACTGTGGGTCTGCTTGTCTCAGAAAATTGCTGCCTAGCAACAGCAGTAGGTCACTGATGCCACGGCAACAGAAGAGCGATGGTACCAGTCTTGTATAGGATGCCCTAAAAGAAGAGGGGGTCATCATTTTTGTTTGGTACTTGGAGAATAGCAATATGGCCAGTTATGACCAGGATGCAAAAAAATACAACATATACATTAGACTTTAAAGATAATTTTAGTCTTCAAAGTAACAGTAATTTTTCAGAAAATAGTCTGTCACAATTTAAAACTACAAAATATATCTAAGCTCTGCCCTTTCACAATAGTTTGACATTGCCCTTAGAGAACTTGCCACTGCACACCAGGATTTGAAACTGCACCTTCAGACTTGCCACTGCATCCCTAGAGACTTGCCTCTATGCCCTCAAAGACTTGCCACTGCAACCCCCCCCCCCCCCCCAGAGAACATCCGCTGCACCACAGACACTTCCTGCTATGACCCCAGAGACTTGCAACTGCACCATTAGATACTTGCCACTGCACCCCCAGTCTTTGTGCCCCGGTGTCTTATGTGGCAGCCACTAGATGTCTGCACACTGCTCAGTCTTCTGAGCCAAGATGGTGGGAGGTCATGCTGTGCCCCTTACTGGAGTAGAAATGCAAATTACACATTTTCCATAGACAATTAGTTCATGTGCATTTCAAGGATATGATATGATAAAACAGGAGTCACCACAGGCATATTTAAACCTAGTTTTACTCTTTTTTCATGTATTTGCATGTAATTTTACTATCACAACACATAGATCATTTTTCATCATTTTATATTTTTAGGTTAACATTAAGCTTCTCAGGAGCTGCTTGAAGCTTTAAGAGACTCTATCAACCTAGACATCACTTATACCTTGAACCAGAGGCGTCGCTAGGGGTGGGCTAAGGGGGCTGAAGCCCCGAATGTAATGATCAAAGCCCCGAGTCTCTGCAGCTCCGTGTAGCTCCGCCCCCTGACATCACACAGTGTGTGAAAGCCCTACACTGATAGGAGGCTGAGTGATGTGTCAGCCAATCAGTGCAGGGCTTTTACACAGCATTATTACTGTGTGTGAAAGCCCTGCACTGATTGGCTGACACATCACTGAGCATCCTATCAGTGCAGGGCTTTTACACAGCATCATGACAGGGATGTGAAGGAAGCTCCACGTGGGACAGTGAAGCAGCTCTGAAGGAATCCTTGCAGGCTGTCACCTTGTGGGAGATGCAGAACAGGTCTATTCCCACTCAGGTAAGCTCTGGATATGGTGGAGAGAGGGGAGGGTTGGGGTCACTGATTTACATCCACCTTTGTGTATTTAAAGCTATATATTGTTGGTTTGAGGTTCCTTATTACAGGACTGCCAAACAGCATAGGAATGATTCATGTTACATATGTGTGTATATATATATATATATATAACATAAATCCTTCCTATGCTGTTTGGCAGTCCTGTAATAACTAATCTCAAACCAACAATATATAGCTTAAATACACAAAGGTGGATGTAAATAAGTGATTTATGCTATATATGCATAATGATTTATACTATATATATATATATATATATATATATATATATATATATTCATAAATCATTCCTATCCTGTTTAGCAGTCCTGTAATAAATAACGTCACACATGTGTGTTATGTGTATGTGTGACATGTTTTATTACAGGACTGCCAAACAGCATAGGAAGGATTTATGTTTATATCAGGGCTTGACAAATTTTATTTAGTTTTAGGAGCCAGCAAAAAAATTTAGGAGCCAGACAATGGCACATCAGAAAAGCATACATACACAGAGACAATCACATGCACACAGCTCACAGACATCCAGTCAGTCACATACACAGCCAGTTACACACACACACCAGTCAGCAAGTTTTCTTTTTTTTTTTAAATAAAAAAATAATTCCTTAATGTGTCCCACACGTCACATGCACAGCCAGTTACATACATATTCACATACAACACATACACAGCCAGTTACATGCATACACAGCCAGTTACATACACACACAACACATACACAGCCAGTTACATACACACACAACACACACAGACAGTTACATACATACACACACAACACATACACAGCCAGTTACATGCACACACAGACAGTTACAAAGATACACACACACACAACACATACACAGCCAGTTACATACATATACACACACACACACACAGCCAGTTACATACATACACACACAACACACTCACACTGACATACACACACTGTCGCTCACACTGACATACACACACTGTCGCTCACACTGACATACACACACTGTCACTCACTCTGACATGCACACACTCTCTCTCACTCTGACATGCACACACTCTCGCTCACACTGACATGCACACACTCTCGCTCACACTGACATGCACACACTCTCGCTCACACTGACATACACACACTCTCGCTCACACTGACATGCACACACTCTCGCTCACACTGACATGCACACACTCTCGCTCACACTGACATGCACACACTCTCACTGACATTCACACACTGACACTGACATGCACATACTCACACTGACATGCACATACTCACACTGACATCCACATACTCACACTGACATCCACACACTCACTCACACTGACATGCACACACTCTCACTCTCACTGACATGCACACACTCACACTGACATGCACACACTCACACTGACATGCACATACTCAGACTGACATGCACATACTCACACTGACATACACACACTCATTCACACACTGTCAGGTTTTTAACTTACCTGCTGCAGGCATCTCTTTGCTTTGAGCTCAGTGTGAAGGAGGTCTTAGCCAATCAGGGGAGGCTTCGGAACTCTCAGCCGATCAGGAGAAGTCTCACCTGATTGGCTGAGATCCTTGAATCAAGCTCCCCTGGACACAAGAAAAAAAAAAGACTGCTGCATAGAGCAGCAAAGTGCCGCCCCTGCCAGGGTGCTGCCTGCGGCAGCTGCCCCATTAAAGGACCGGCCCTGTGAAGGCTCCTAAATTACAAAACTGGCATGAAGCTCAGAGCGGTGAGCATATATTGGTAAGTGCCCGTATGGTTCCATTTAAAAAACTAAAAAAGTCTCATGGGCTATAGCCCCAGATCTTTTGGAAACCTAGCAACGCCTCTGCCTTGAACATGGAAAATGTAGAGTACACAGTGAGTTAGCAAAATTGCAGGCAAATGCATTGATTAAAAGGAAATGTTGTCTGTGGTGTCTCCTGCTTCAAGACATCACCTTTGGCTTGATATGCAAATTCCACTTTTCCCATTGGTAAGTACTTAATTTGCATATTAAGCAACAGGTGATGTCATAGATATGGACACCACGGACACATGGAAAACTATGCATTTTAACACAGTCATTTTTCATCAAATTGTTTTCTCTATTTTCACTGTATTAACTACGTTTAGCTGACAGAGTTGGTTTAAGTTCACCATCAGTTCTATAGAAAACTGCAGGGTTCAGCTGAGTTAACCAAGAACTTGCTGCTGAGTGTCCTGCGTAATATCAACTGATTTCATCGGAAAACCGCAGTCCTCATTAAAGTCAATAACGATTCAGAGCAACTTTCTGCAACTCAGCAAACACTAAACATTAGCATATGAAAATGCTAATTAAAATAGTATATGAACGTAATAATCAGTAATAAAAACATATTGAGATAAGAATAACCTAATTACCCGTTAGAAAACAAGCACTAGCTTGAGACTTGGGGAAAATGTCTGGATAGAAGGAGATGGCATAAAAACTACCGATTACCATTGTTAATCCATGAGAGTTGACAGGTTCCTGTGCAACATACATCCAGGATTGCTATAAAATGGTAATCGGGGACTATATTGCATTTAGAAGATGAATATTAGAAAGAGAAAGAACTAGCTACAGTGCAGCTGGTGCATTGCACAGGGACCTGGCACAAGTGAGGGGCTCACCGCAAGTACAAAGACCAGGAACACAGGGGGGGTGCAAGATCGGCCATTAATTAATCTTTGCATGATAGAAAAACAGCACAACAGGCTAAGACTCTAGCACAACTTTCATATATGTTATAAAATATATCAAACTTCAATCTTGAATTACATTTCCCATGATGATCATTTCAAATGTAACATTGCTTTTTAATTTCCAGGTGAATGTTGGAATCTCTGGGGTCGCAGCATATATTTCCATTAAATTTCCAAAGTATAACTAAAGGGGGCCTTGACTGGATTAGGAATGGGTTAATATCCAGGGAGAAGGTATTGGGTAACAGGTTTTTGGGAGGTGGAGGTGGATCCACCATTTAAGGTTGATAGCACAAACGGGGTGGGAGGGGGATCTTGATATGCCCTTCTCATGTATTTATGTGATTGATGTAATAATTGTCATTGTAAGCTTTTTGTCTATATCCTTTTGGGGGTGTCAATGCCACGTGCATGTCAGTAAGGGGTGGGGTCATGTGATATCAGGCAATGACATAAGTTGTTATATTTAATAAAACTGTGGCCATACATATTTTTTCCAACATCTGTGCCTGTCATTATTGGGTTAGGGATATGGGAGACATTATTCCGATAATTGACTATACCCTAATCAGGGATTCTCCTTTTACACAAGTGCATGTGGTCTGCATGGAAGACCAACATATTAACCATAGCTGACAAGCATGCTTTCTATTGCTTACCTATTGAGCACAGCCATAGCCTCATCTGAGCAATATTACTGCCTAGCCATCTGATAAAACATGATGCAGCCACATCCCATTGAGTCAGGTTACATGTGTCTGCCCCGTTTGCCACCACTCCCTTCATGTGCAGCATACGCATGAAGGGTTATCTGTATCAAGTGGGAAGGAGGGACTGTGTATGGAAGCGTCACTGCACCTCTTAGAAGAACATTTTTCAAGAATATTATGAACATTACTGATTTTAAGTGTAAGATTTTACTGTGTTTTTAATTGGTTTTTATTAAACGTTTATACTTACATCCCTGCCTTCTCTTCCCCTGTGTTATAACTCTGGAGCTGACTGGAAATATAGCTATCGGTTGATTTATCCATCTACCTGTCGTGGGTTCCCAGATGCTTTATTCCTGAGCAGATTACTGTTCAGGTATATGTGAGTGAACACTCTATACACTTTTAAGTGTGTGGTTTTTTTTTGTATTGTTTATACATACTTTACTATATATATTTTTATGGGTTTTTTTCCCCTTTATACAACACTTGCAAGTGGCTACCTCACTGTCTTCTGCTAGGAGTGGAACACTAGCTGTGTCCAGGTGCTGCTCACTCCGTCACATTTAGGCGCAGTGTATTATTTTTATTTTCTTATCTGTATCAAGGCATGTACTGCATGAAAACATAATGCATGTCTGTGTGTGCAACCTGCCAAAAGTTGGGAGGCATGCCTGATGTCTAGTCTCATCCACCAAAAACTGTCATGTGCTTCCATTTAGTTATCAGAAGGAGAAAGATCCTTGATTCACTAATGCTCCCAGATGCATTTATGTAGACTCTCTAATGCCTTTCATACCCTGTCATTATAATGCCATTCATATGACCAATTTTCAATCAAATACAATGGAGGAGGAGTGAGAGTGAAGACAAATGTATAGGAAATCTGAAAGAGTGACAGTGGGAAGAGGATATAGAAATAGAAGACACAAAGGAGGAGGAATATTTTATTCTAATGAAAAAATCCATTTCAATGCTGTCTTTGCTTATGAATTGTATTATTATGTGTGTATATTTTAGTTGTCATTGGGTTTGTCATTTGTTATTGAGTTCATTAGCTTTAAGTCTGGGCATAAATTTATTATACTTGAAAACAGAACATGGAGAGGGACCTATTCACTAAAAGGTGAGTTGAGGTGAATCTGTATGTTTGTGTATTTGCGACCTGTGGACCTCTCTTCAACCAAATGTCAATGATGTAGGTATAATAGTTATGTGCTCTCTTCCAGCTACTGAGCTGTGCGGTAAGATATGAGGACATCCACTTCCAATTTATCTCTTGTCACAGTGCGACAAATGTGCTCCGAGCAGGACAGAGAGGTCTGCACAACAGCGAAGCGGAGGCTCCATATGTGCTAGGTGTGCGCCGCACACCTAACACGGGTTAGTGTGCTCAGAACAGAGAGCACATAAACCCCAGAAATACATCCGAAAGATGACGCTGCGTTGAATTCGGCAACAGAGTCACTGTTGCCAATTTTCGTATACTTTTCGTGCTTGTTGGATTGGCAACAGAGTGAGTGACTCTGTTGCCCAATTCAACGCAGCATCGTCTTTCAGATGTAACAACGTCTTGGGTATTTCCAGGGGTTTGTGTGCTGGCTTTTTTCAGCACACAACCCCCCGGAAATACCCGAGAGACGTCATGCCTCCGAGTGCTACGCCCCTGCCAACAAGGAGACATTACTGTGTGAAGCCCAAGACACAGTCAGACACCCCTCGTCCTGAAGAGATAGTGTTGCTGGTTACTTGACTGGCACCAAATAAGGAAAACAAACAATACCATAAAACATGATTCTAAATATAAGGTGACCCCACAAGAGAAACAAGATTTGAATGTAAATCTATTTTCATACTTAAGCACGTCTGTGCACTGTGCACAAACACCCGGAGACCACTCAGCCCTTTACAGGGGTACTGGCTGTACCCCCCAATGGCGGCCCTGATTGAAGGACTACAGACTGACCAAGTCTATGCTTTACCTTCTATCACTACACAAGGTCAATAATGAACCAGGAGGAACACAGCTTTGGCTGACCACATGAACCTAAGTGAATTCTGGGAGCTGAAACAATTTCATTACTCTGAGATCACTCCCAGTTAGAAAAATAATCTGAAGGATGAGCTATGTATTGAATTACACAAATGATTACACCCAATATACTATCCTGGGTTTTGGATTTTTGGCAAGGCTCAAAAAGATGGCAGCATCTCGGCTAGTCATCTTATAAATTCTCCTGCAATTAGTGGAAAGTGTTATTTTAATGAATAAAATGGCACACATTAAAAATGTCCGCCAGCTGCAGCTTTATACAGACCCATATCCTAAAGGCTTGCTAGTAGACTGCACTACATCTTATAGAGGGAGACAGATCCATTTGTATGCTTGTCATGTGCACAAGGCTTACATGAATAGACAGATTCATTCATTGCAGTGGGAAGACACTGCCCTGTGAACAGTTAATCACTAAACATTAATGACTACAGCCAACAGGTAGCTCTTCAGCTTGTGAAAAACATATAACTACCAAAATCTTCAGCATGTATTGGCTGAGGATCTTGGGAGCTAAATAGTAATTCTGCAACAACATGTAGTATAAAGGAACATAACTAACATTTTCTTACCAAAGTAACACCATTCCTCCTAAAGATGCAAACACTGTTAATTTTTCATTATGCATTTTTCTAAATCCATCCTGAATTTCTCTAATCAACAAGCCACAAATTTATTGATTAAAGGTTCAATTAAATGCACTGGTGGTCCTTAGACAAAGCGTTCTACCTCTGTATCTTATTCCACCCATACGTCTTCTGCAGGCCCTGACAATAGAACATATTGCTCAAGGAATAAAGTCCTGGTTTAATTGCTCCATGAATCACCTCTATCCTCAGGATTTAAAGGTACAAGGTCAGATCAATGTTGGAAAAGGATGGAAAAAAATGAATTCTAATAATTATACAAGTTCATCATTCCCCACGCACAGTATGCTAAACCTATCCTGTCAACACTAATCCCATAACTCTACTTGGTAGAACCTCTGTATGAGAGAGGAGCTGAAACTCCACAGCAACAGATACAGAAACAACATAGCAAACATATAACCCCACAGCACCAGATACAAGACTTGACAGTGGTATGCCCGAAAATACATCCCTCACACCAATAAATTACACAGACACAGGAGTGGCTAGAAAGGTCGCAGGATTTATTTATCAGAAAAATAAATGCTGCAACATAAAACTAACAGCTTAAGAATAGCTGTAAACATAAACAGGTAATAATATACCGACCAAATGTTTAATAACAACCGGGTATCAATAAACTGTAAACATAGTAATATAAGCATTACTGATCACGAATATATAACCGGTAGCGTGTCACTTATCCTAGCCCACCTAGGATACGGCCCCCGAGGATCTGGTGTAGACGTAATCCCTGTCCTTGTGGCTACTGGCGTCAATATTATGCACGGTAGCCATACTTCACTCTCCCAGATACGAGCCCATGGGGAGCCTGTGCAGATAGCTCCCACAGCTTCTGCCACCCGGGTTGGCCACACCCAAAGATGGCCAAACCCTGCACTGGCACCAAACCTCGGGGATCCCTGCACACAAGACATGGGAAAAACACACAAAAAAGGGAAGGGAGGGAACTTGCCATAATTTTTTCAAACAGGAAGTTTGTTTGTTATGCTTAACACTATATGCCTCAAGCCCAGCCCCTTATTGAGATACTAACCACCCCTTACTGGTCACAGGATATGATAGACAAGGTGTGTAGTGATGACTGACAACCCCTGTCATGATGGCCTTTTATATATTCTTTATTCCAGGCCAATACTATAGCACACAATATAAGCACACAGCAACAGATAACACCCAAATTCCTAAATCCATGACATTTCTTTTTTTTTTCCTTTTCCTCTTTTTTATATGCATTATTCCTCCATGTTTGCCATCTCTTTCCCCCATCATTTTGTGTGTTTTATTCCTCCGTGTCTTTCAACTCTTTTCCTCCTCCGTTATATTTTTTCTGCCTCGTCACCATTTTGTCCGCATTCTGCCCCAATCAATTTCATCCTCCATTATCTTTTATGCCCCATCCCCTTGTCACCATGTTGTCCTGTTTTTTGTTTTTTTTTGCAATCTGCCTCCATGTCCATGATCCTTCATTCATGTCACCATTCATTACATTTTCTGCATCATGTGACCGTTAATGTCATTCACGTTTCCTACCTGCATTCTGCAGGCAGCTGGCCTGGTTCTTTGTCTGCCACTCTGCTCTCTGGCTGCAAGCATATGAGGGAAGCTGCAGTGCTCCACCCTGCACGTCAAGTGAGGCTGCTGCGCTTATCTTACACAGCGTGGCGGCTGCTCTGACGTTGCAGCACTCAGGGTTGCTTTAAGACCCTAGTGGGCCCTGGTCAAAGTCTTCAACAGTGGGCCCCCCCTCGACCCAATGTAAACTTTTTAATTTTATATGTAACTATGTTCATATCACATTCAACTATTTGTATATATAATAAAAATTATATTGAAAAATTGAACTTCTTGTTTTTATTCCCTTTTTCTGTACCCACATTTCCACAGTGTCAATTTGCCCCACAGAACATGCCACAGCATCACGTTGCCAATTAAAGTAAGCCACTGTCAGGTATCAATTAACATGCCAGTCACTTAACATATGCAACAGTCAGTTTGCCTATTAAAATATGCCACTGTTTGTCCATTAAAGTATTATTTTGACATTAGTATGCCACAGCCAATTTGCCCATCAGTATCCCAGTATTATTTTGTCATTGATATGCCAGTATTACTTTTGCCATTAATATGCCAGTGTTATTTTATTAATAACACACAGAAATTTGCCCAATAATGCGGCAGTATGTGAGACAGTCACATAGGCAGAAGGGGGCACATTTTTTGTTGTTTTAATGGGGAATTACAAAAATCCAGGGGGGCTTGCCCCTCCCTGTGGAATCCCATGACCACAAGCCAATTTTTTACTGGTCTGCTGGTAAAATACTGACTAGGGGGAAACCATTGCTAAAACCATGTAGAACATGTCTACTGAAATAACAATGGTACCTTATAGGTTCTCTAAAAGGTTGCCTTTAAGAACAGACAGTCAATGAGTGAGCTTGTGAAGTACAATTTCAGTGACTCCAAGGCCTGTAGTGGTGTCACAACTAGAGTTGAGCGGACACCTGGATGTTCGGGTTCGGCAGGTTCGGCCGAACTTCGAAAAAAATTCCGGGTCCGTGAAGTCAATGGGGACACGAACTTTTGGCCACTAAAATGCCTCTAAAAAAGTCATGGAAAGGGCTAGAGGGACCCTTATAATAATAATGAGGGGGGACCTAGTGTCCCCTCCCCCTGGTCCCCACCCATGAGCAGCGGGTGGGGGCCCTAATAATAATAATGAAGAGGGACCTAGTGTCCCCCCCCAGTTCCCTCCCATTGCCGGCGGGTGGGGATCCTAATAATAATAATGAGGGTGGGACCTAGTGTCCCCCCCGGTCCCCACCCATGAGCGGCGGCTTGGGACCCTAATAATAATAATGAGGGGGGACCTAGTGTCCCCCCCCTGGTCCCCACCCATTGCCGGCGGGTGGGGACCCTAATAATAATAATGAGGGGGGACCTAGTATCCCCCCCGGTCCCCACCCATGAGCGGCGTGTGGGGAACACATATAAAGTGACTAGGGGTGACCAGCCCCTAGTCACTTACCCCCCCAATAAAAAAAAATTCCTACCTACCCCCCCCCCCCACGGTAAAAGTAAAAAGAAAATAACCCCCCCCTAATAAATGATTCCCAAACCCCAATACTAAAATTATCACTGATAACCCCCGAACCCTAATACTAACCCCCGACCCCTAAAACTAACCCCCTAAACCCTAATACTAACCCCCGAACCCTAATACTAACCCCCTAAACCCTAATACTAACCCCCGAAGCCTAATAATAAAATGAACCCCCTAAACCCTAATACTAAAATTAACCCCCTAAACCCTAATTCTAAACCCCCTAAACCCTAATTCTAACCACCAATAGCTGTCCAGTCCCTAGTAATTTTACATTTAAGGCGATATTAATTGCCTAACCCCGAACTCCAACCCGGACATATAGTGGAATGTCAGTGTTCGGGTCCGGGGTCCAAAAATCGTAATGTTCGGTACGAACCCGAACTTTGCGGTTCGGGTTCGCTCAACACTAGTCACAACTCCCTTCTTTGGCCACTCATGTTGCCATTCATAAGCTCTCTATAAAGTGAGAGTGAAAAGATACTATGGAGCCGTTTTGGAACTACAAATGGCATGATGCTCAAGCAGCAAGAGAATCCAGATTTGGCATTTTATTGCCATCTGACCCCTTTTTGAATCTTGCCCTGTCTCCTGGCACCCAGGACCACTCCCCATCCTCCCTGCAGGAAAAAAGAAAGGGGAAAATTCCAAGCCATTGCCACCAGTGTTCTCAAGTATGGCCATAGAACCTTGGCTATGTCACAGTTCTGCAAAGCTCACTATGGAGATTACTACATCTCAGTGGTTTGGGGGCGCTTTAAATTTAGGCTTACTTTATGTTCCTGTATAGCTTCCTCTCAATGAGCCCTGTACATTCCTCCACACTGATTCACAGTACACAAGCTAGTCACTGAAAGAGTTACTTTTTGTACAACTTTTTGAATTACATAAAACAGGTGCCAAGTGATTCGTTTGGTGTCTTTTAGCAATTTTCTTTGAAGTGTCATATTAGTCCTTAAACTACTGTCCTGTGGTCCTATAGATTGTCTTGCTGAATTTCCCGGGCCCTGATTAATTCTGATTGCTTCTAGCTACTCCACAGATCTGTAATGAAAGCCTTTGATATCTCTCCTCCTGGAATCGTCCCCAGGATCATTCCCATGCATTCACTCGACTCTCAAGCCTCCTGGTGTTGTCAGGGAGCTAGTCCTGTCACTGCTGCACATTCCATCTTTTGCCATGAGACATTAACCTTTTCACTTCCAGTGGAATATTCTTGTCCAACGTTAAAATGGTTTACTAAGAGAAAAAAACATTAACATGTCTACACATTGTCAAGGGAATGGAACTGCAGCTGGTTATTGTTTTTGTCAAATGGTACCCCTTTCTTGAAAGAGCCTATCACTTTACCCTGATGGTGGCATTTGGGACTTATGGAACACCACCACTGCTACTTCCACCTGACAGGAGGACATCGGGATTTCCCTGTAACTCTCAGGAGGATTGTCTTGATCCGCTAGAACTATAACCAGTTGTCGATTGCCCCCTAAGCATCCAATCAAAGCGCTCTTTGGAGGGTAGTAAGGCAATTTTGAGAGGTATCTGGGATATGCTGGTTTTGGGGCTGTACACCTTGGAGGCACCAGGAGCATCTTGCTTCGGTTCATCGGGATGAGGTGATAGTGCACAGCAGACAGGCAGGTATGTAATGCGAGGGACAGGAAGTGTGATCATACACTTATCTGATTCTCTTCAGTATAATGTATTTGCATTGGCAAAGACTGGGGCAGATGGCTGTGGGGGGGGGGGCAGTATTGGCTAAGTCTGGGGGACAGTATTGGCTGTGTGGAAGCAATATTGGCTAAGTCTGGGGTGCAAATGGCTGTGTGGGGGATGCATAGGGTAAGTGTGGGGGGTTGATGGCTCTGTGGGGGATGCATTGGCTAAGTCTGGGGGGAGGTGTCTGATGAACACACGCCTACCTTAAGAAAATTGGTACTCAGATAAATTACTTGAAGGAATTTATAAGATGCCAAAAGGGAAATATATACCTGCTTTACCACAGGTGGGGAAGCTTGACATTTATGCAATGTCTCAATCACTTTTATAGTTGGCAAGTGAAACATAAAAGGACATTTTCTCTACATTGCTCCTGCAGGACTGGAGTAAAAAGTTGTATACAATATTTTTTGTATACAAAGCTACACACTTTATGACATTACCATCTGGTCTTATATGCAAATGAAGTTTCATGGGGAATACCTAATTGGCATAAATGGTGGATTGAATGTTTTACCAATCCGTCTTCAAACAATATCCCAGTGCACATTCCTGTAGAGAATTTGCCTCTGAACGAAACATATCAGATATGGCTGTGAATTCCAAATAATGTTTATGTATTTGTTAATATACAGACCGCTATTATACCTTTATTAATATTCCTTGAATGGCCCACATCAAGCAAACGTGTTGTCAATCAGCCTTTCTTAATTGCCACCATTTACTTGCTAGTAACATCGATGGATCTTAGAGTTACTCATTCTATTTATCATTACAGGCATAGGTTGGCACACGCAGTTAGTTTTTGATGGCTACATATAACTTTTACATGCTCCCCTCTAGAATCTATAGTTCAGATGTGATCAATGAGAAATCAGTTCATTATGAAGGTCATCCCTATGGAATCGCCTCATTGATTAAATCATTGATTCCTATTAATTTGCATTCAATATTCTGTAGGGGATAATGTGAATGTTATATATGTGTCCAGCAAAACACTGGATGATCTGGCAATCCAAGTTGTACACCTGCACATAAACAGGCTTCTGTGCTCTCATAGTTATTATTTAGGATACAATATTTGTTACATTTTTTTATACACTTTGGAAATTGCATTTTTTTTATTCAGCTCTTGTTTTTATTTGTTTTTTTTTTTATAGTAATTGAAGTCATAAATGTGTTCTCTTTAAAATGTCACTTTGTCCACAACCAGCCCTGACATCACCCCGAACCAGCTCATCTTTGACAACTTTCTGTAGCTGGTTTGGCGACTAAAGGTTGTGGAGGTAAAGAGGGGAGTCCCATGATGCCGACTGACTTCAAGCAACATTGACCTCGGGAGATTGAATTCTGGCTTCCCTGTTACAGATAACTGGTGTCTTGAGTACAGTTCTCTTCTCTTAGACATATGCAGTTTAAACTCAGTGATGGGACAGTCCCAGTAATTCGGGACTGTTGGTAACTATGCCAGCACAATGCTGATACATATCTAGAGTTTCCTGTACATTCACATATACTACAGCCTAGAGATGTGTATTTCTAAAGCTTACTAGAAAGAGGTATTAGCAGTGAGAAACATCAGCCTTATTTGACATCAATTTAGATGGTTTTATGTTTGAAAAAGAGGTCAAAAAGCAATCAGGGCCGATTTGTTACTTCATTGTTTGGAGATGTGATAACACAGCATTAGAAATGAACTGCATTACCTGTTCCTTGTAGTACTGCAAGGAAACAGAATGAATGACTTTCTGTACATTTATGTTAAGTAATTGACTTGTAATAGTATATAGTAATAGTATATGTGTGCTGATTTTCCTGCTGTTGCCAAACATTGTACAATGTATTTTCTTATTGCATTTGAAAACAGATACCTGTTGTTGAACTGAGGTACTGTGGGCAACGTTAAAGGGACTGTATCACCTAAATATTGTTTTTACTGTGAATGAAGATAATAAAAAATGATTGAAAATGATCTATACATTGTATTAGCAAAACCGTAAACAAATGCTTAAATTAGGAGAAAAAAATATGTTAAATGTGTATGTGGAGTAATCCAGTTTATAACATCACCTGTGACTCTAAATAGGGTTACAAGGTGTCCGGTCTCAAATTTGTCAGGTATTTTGATAATATGTTCAGGAAAAAATGGTAACATGGGTATATATACATTGCTTTCTATGTAATGCATTGATTGTTTTGGATCAAGTAATAAGAACATAAGAATGTGGCACCAGATAAGAACCATTCGACCCATCCAGTCCACTTCCAATTTTTTTTATTCTAATTTATTGCAGGTGAGTTGTGGTGAGATGAGGTGAGATGAACATTTCATGTCACCATTTTCACTATACATTGTGCAGGGACAAAGCTGGTGAGTTTTCCCCATTAAGCCCCCATTAAGCAAACTCACCAGGATTGTCCCTGCACAATGTATGGCTAAATTACATTATAAAATATTCATCTCACCTGCAACTGACCTGTTAGTTGATGAAAACCCAGGAGTGGACCTGAAATGGGGGTGTATAGCCCTGTTAGGGTTGCCACCTGGCCGGTATTTTACCGGCAGGCCGGTAAAAATACAGAACCAGGCCAAGGTTAAGTCTATGGAGACAGTAGCAAGGCCGGTATTTTTCTGAAGAAAAGGTGGCAACCCTAAGCTCTGTATGTGAAAGATAGAATAAAATCTTACCTTATACAAGTCAGGTGGGGCTATTCCCTAAAAGGTGAGTTAAAGTGAATAGCAGGTGAGTTGAGATGAGAGGAACTTTTCATCTCACCTATTTTGTTATACATTGTTCAGGAACAAATACAAAAAATACAGGTATTAGAGAAGCACCCTACAAACAAGGTACACATAAATGAAAAAAAGCGGTGCATCGCCTCTGGGAGAATCCTACAGAAACCCCATAAAGTAACAAGCAAAAAATAGTATAGGAGGAGCACACACAATAACTACAGCAATATTAATATAGTGTCATATATTTATTGTAATGATATAAAAATGTACAAAATATCACAGTAACATAAATAGCCCATATGTACATAGAAATATACATAAAGTGCCAAAGTCTTACAAACAAAGCAGTAATAATTAATTTGTTAGCCTGACGCTTAAAAAATCCACACATAGCAGCAAATAAACTAACGACAGGAGGGCCACAGACTGCTTGATGTTTCAGCACAAAGAATGCCTTTTTCGAGGGAGACTCCGCTAAGTGAACTCATCAGTTTTGTTCCTGCACAATGTATAGCTGAATAGGTGAGATGAAATGTTCATCTCACCTCAACTCACCTGCTATTCACTTTAACTCACCTGCTATTGATATGTTTATGATTGGTTCATTTTTATGTTCATTTTCTTTGCTGCTGAGGGATTAAAAGAAAGAGATATGCATAATACTCGCCTCCGTGTCTTTATTAATCTACATTCTTTTAAGTCATTATTGCTAAAAGTTTGTGGATCTTATTCCCCAAACTGGGAGCTTTTCTAGAGACAAATTTGTATCTTTTCTAAATACAAATTATAAATTACAAATTAAGTTTGTAATTTTTTGACCTACTCATTACAAGTACTATCTATCCTCTTTTAGGGGGCAAATGAACTGACGATTTTATAACCATGTTATTCAAGCGTTAATCTCTACTATTATGCCCTGTTTTATGTAAGTCTTCATAAACCTTCATATACATTTTTTCTACTATTGATTTTTTCAATGATGGATGTTTTTAACCTGGATTATGATTAATAAAACTGTGTTGTATTTTGGAACACACTTTGCCAGGCCATCTCTTTTTGTCTGTTGGTCCTGGATATCGGGGGTTATCTCCAGGCTTTGAGCACCATAGCGGTCCCCAATATGAAGGCTACATAATCATAGACAGAGTTGGGGTGGCAGGAGAACCAGCATTTTTTCTACTAATACTGCTGTCCTGCTCTCTAAAATAGTGATGCCTATCTTTGACACTGCAGTTGTTTGAGAACTGCATATTCCATGATGCCCAGTTGGCTTAATGCACGGATCTGTGCTAGATGTAGACACACCAGGTTTCAGTATAACATGTGTTGTATACAGCAATGTTTATTTAATTATGTTATCTTACTTTTTCTTGAGAACTGGTCTGAGAGTGACAAAATGGTTGTGCTGCATAATGCATTTTTGTAGTAATACTCTGTGATGTCCAAGAGCTTGCAATCAAAATGCCAACATCCACCCAAGCTTGTCCGTCCCATGTCACTGTCTATAATTTCCTAAATGCACTGTATGCATGAATTGTAACCAGATGTTTGGCTTGGGACCATTTCACCTTTGTAAGTATATAACATTCTCAACACTGGAAAATAACTGCTAGCTCAATGTATGCAGCTCACACTGCAAATGAGGCTGATTTGATTCTTCAGGCAGATGAGTAATTACACTTAATAAAAGCAGTTGTGTTTAATTTGAATAATTCAAGTCTGATCATAGTCTCTGAATCTTTGTGTTTAAACAGCCAGCAAAGTGTAAATCTTGTTCTAAGAAATGGAAAATGTGTCTGAGTTGGGTAAGAGAAAAATCTGCACAGGACAGATCTGCTGGATATTAACATGAATTGGGGTTAGCTTCACACCAAGACATGACACTAATAGCCCTAATATTCCATACTTAGGTTGACTGCACTAATATCAGGACCCTGGTGAAGTAAAAAGGAAATAATGCCAAAACAACACTGTGACAGAGTAATAAGGATTGTGACTGTCACAGACAGACCACACCCACTAGCACATACTGTGTGCAGTAAAAATAAGTAATGCAAGAACAATACTGTGACAGACTAATAAGGATAGTGAATGTCGCAGATAGACCACACCCACTAGCACATAGTGTGTGCAGTAAAAATAAGTAATGCAAGAACAATACTGTGGCAAAGAACAGTGTGACTGTTGCCGACAGGCTATGTCCAGTATCAAAGATTTGAGGAAGTCTACTATAAATAGGTTACTGAGTACAATAAGTGGGGAAGACCTTTAGATGCTACCTTAGTCTGTTATTATAGATGCGTTTGCTAACAGTGCACTGAAAAGTATTGCCCATTTTTTTAGCTTCACAACAAATTCACTGATGACCTCTGCATTTAAATGTGCTCAAATGGTGTAACCAAGTGGGGTCACCAGTAGAGTGAAAAGGACTATGAGAAAGTTGACTGCCTAAAGTATCTGGCAACAATATTAATCCCCTCATCTACAATATCTTGAAGTCTAGCTTCATTAAACAATATTTTTAAATAATTGCATTAAGGCTTGAAAATTGTTTGCTATAACTTGTGATTAACTAAAGTGCAACTGTGCTATGATACTGACATTGTTTTGGCCCCTTTAAATTATAGAATATGTTTAGAGTAAATAGAAATAGGAAAAGTGCATAGTGCTTAATAGTAAACATGTATAATAAATATCCCCAAGGAAGGAAAGGAAAGAAAATATTTTTTAATTAGATAAAATACAAACCCTAGGAAAACAAATCAAATTGCTTAATGGGAGAGTTTCTGGATGGAATGCAAGGAATCTTGTAGACAATTGATTTTAAGTGGAAATAGCTGCTAGACTTAATACTTTACAGTGGGGCACCACTGGAGAAAAGGGGGAACAAGTAAATATCTGAATAGACAGCGCTATGTCAGTAAATATTATGATCACAGAACAGTATAATAAAAAATATATCACAGTTTGATTAAAAAGTGGACATGAATATAAATATACAATTATACAAATAAATAGTACATATAAAATAAGCACTAGGAAAATTCACTTATAATTGCCCAAACATGTAAATAACCAGGGAAGGCTATTACAATAAAAACTAACAGTAATAAAAATTTTTTTTAAAAATGTAGGTATACACACCTTATTTGGCCAAAATGTGTTGAACTCAAAAAACCTGGCCATGTTTGAAAAAGACAGGATGCCAAAAAGAGTAAACCCAATTTAATAGGCATGAATGGCATGATTCTAGTACAAAATCATCTAGATTTGAACAGTTTCTACAAATACATAGAAACTGACTAGTAGTAGGTATGGCTTTGATGGTGTGAGAGAGATGACTGGAGGCAGCATGAAGAATAGTGGTGCCAGTACAGGATTTACAATATAGAATAGTGCAATCCTTAAGCCTCAAAACTGTACCCAAACAGGTAAATGGTTTTCTCATGAGCCATAATAAACTTTTAATTTAATTTGTTATCATTTAGCTTAAAAAACAATTGGTTCCATACTGGGAAAAGGCCATACCAAATAAGAATCAAATCATCTATAAACCGTTTATATAAGTAATATGAGAACTAAAAGAAGATATTGTTCCATCTTTAAAAATGTGTGAATCCTCCCACCAACCCATAAATAGGTTGGTGAAGGATGGGGCAAATTTAGCGACCATTGCCGTCCCACACCTTAGAAGATAGAAAACAGAATCACACCTGAAAAAATTATGGGTAAGTAAAAATTCTGTAGCGTGTAAAACAAATTACTTGAGATTTTCATTATAATATCTGTATTTGTTTAAATGGTAACAAACTGCACATAAATCCAGGTGATGGGGTACACAAGAATATAATGAGATAACATCTAAAGTGATTCACAAAAAATCATGGCACCAAAGAACATCTTAAACAATTAAGGACATAATTAAGGACACAATAAAGACATAGGCAGTGTCTCACAAATAATCTGAGTACCAAAGGTTGCAAAAACATGTATACATTCTGAAACATGTTCATTTAAATAGGAGATACCTGAAATTATGGGTATTTAGCAATGCCATTACCATCATTGTGTATTTTAGGATACAGATGGTAAATCGGAGTAACAGGATTGGTCACTTTCAAATAATTGGCAACATCAATAATTATCAGACCCTTGTCTAAAGCACTTGACACCATAGAAAATAGTTCCCTCTGGGGTTGGAATTCAAAGTGGCATAGGATGTTTTATCTTTCTAAGGGCTTCATATTTATAGGCTACAGAGATCATAATGACTATAGAACCACCGTTGTCTACTTGTCTAACAATGATATCCAAATGACCCTGTAGCTGTTCGAGAGCCCTTTGTTCACCAGCTGTTAGGTTTGATTCAATACATCTATGGCTACATTGTTATTTACCTTTGCACAAATCTTTCTTTACAATTTCTTGAAAAAAAATTAATAACTGAACTTCTACAATGTATAGGATACAATGTCAAATAGGGTTTACCCTAATCCTAATAGTCTGGATGACATTATCTTGTTTAACACTCTTTCTAGCTTGAGGATCTGACTCACATTGTAGAGAGTGGATAGTATCCAAAGCACACATGTCCTGAAAATAAAGCTATTCATGAGTAAATGCAATGTTATCTCAACGCATAAGACATTGGACCGTGTCAGTACTAGATGACTTCCGATTAAGGCAACACATTTTCAGAACCAACTTAAGAATAAACCTGTTCACATCGAGAACTGTCTCAAACAAATCAAAGTCTTGAGTCTGGAAGAACAATAATCCCTTTGAAAGTAGCGCTAGCTGTTCAGGGCTAAATGAAGTCAAATGAAAGATTATTAAACACAATCATTGATGGACGCAGACCTGAACTGGGATCCTGCCTTTGTGTTGTGTCTCTTTTGTTTTCTAAGTGCACTGTCTGTTTATTGTAATGTGGGCTGAAGTGATTGGGGCTTACCCAGTTTTAATCCTGATGCTGTGAGTAAAAAACTTGTACGGCCCTCCTCTCTCTTGCCTCACTAGATGTGTTAGTGGTAGCGGACAAATTAGCACTGTCCTGAGAATCCAAACAGGAACCGCTAACAGTCTTAAGGAGAGCATTATTTTTACGAGACATGATGGATTCCTCCAATTTTAAAATTATTGCTTCAAAGTTAGTGATGCTGATTGACTCTCAGCTGATTGACTCTTCACCTGTGATGCTGATTGACTCTCAGTTAAAAGATCTTTGTACTGTTTAAAAACTATTTGTGTGGAATTGTACATCATATGTTTCTTCCTTAAGATCAGTTCCATCAATTTGAACAAGCAATCAGATTGGAACCTAGTGTATCTGTAGAGCTTGGTAGCTCTTTATCCAAATTACTTGCAAGTGAAAAGACTCCTGAGGATAACTGTGGTTTAAATGTGACATGACATCTTCTTGGGAACTCTCTTTCCATTGTAGTGGCTATTACAATATGATAAAAGCCAATGTGCAAGTGACACTCACTATATGGAAATAATAATATAAGATATGCGTACCTGGAAAGCCCTTGTTAATACAAACAGCAAGGAGAGACAGAATCCATTAGCTAATTGGTCTCTCCAGTCAAAGGTTAATCTTGCAAATTAAAATTCTGGAAACTGTATACCAGCGCTGCTATGGGGGAACAAGGTTATCAGACTTGCCATGTAGGTCCTCTGGATAAGAGGTGGTGCAATGGAGCCACAAATAGCAAATGGTAACAAGTACACTGGACTGCAACAGTAAAGATCTTAAATAAAATAAGTGAAATTTGTGAAGGTGATTGCGTTAAAATATACTTAGCTTTGAATAGTAATTCACAATCTAACAAATCAGGCCAGGATGCAGAGAAAACAAGGGAATCCCATCATCTCATAACAATGTCTCGGTGCAGGTTTTTTTTTTAATTCTGTGTTTGCCACAAAACTCTGTCTTGCGTGAGATTTGAATGACAATTTTCAGCATATAATGTATTAGAGTGGAGTTGCATATAATTATTTGCTCATTGAGGCATGGATATGTATAGTAACATCATGAATATGCATTTATTGTGTAATCACAACAATAGTTACATAAAACTTGAGAAGTCAAACATCTCCCGGTTCAGTGAAGGGGATTCTGAATCCAATGTCACTTTCTCACATACCCACAAAAATGAAGCAAGTTAGGAGGTCATAGAAACATAGGTGAAATGTCCATGCCATGGAAATAATCCACAGTGAAACATACATAGTGCCGTGATTCCTTCACGGGTGTTTAATGGATTCTGGAAGATAAAAACAGTAACAAAAATGTGCAGGACCTGATAGATGGTAAGTGCACTAATGGCCCCTGCTAAAAACAAACTCACGAGAAGTGAACGAACATATGCAGAAATAGTCCAGGACCAAGAACGTAACCTGGATGAAGTAGGAGCAGGAAGCAGGATCAGGGTAGAAGAGCTGCAGCTACCGGGGTCTCTGTCTCAACGCGTTTCGCCGGACCTCCAGTCGCGGCTTCCTCAGGAGAAGACACTGGTTTGTGAGTGCATTTACCACCGTTTATATTTATTATTGTGGTGTTCCACAGTATTGCACTATTATTATTTGTTTTCAATTTAAGGTACTACCATCCTGCGCCATTCTGCTTTTCTATGTGTATATTGTTTGAGAGCATTCTGGAGAGTGCTTCAGAGGGCTGCGTTTGTGTATAGTACCGCAAGTATCATTGTTATACCAATTTTAGCACTTTGTTTATTTTACATCTATCACTTTGTCTTTAAACATACATAGTCACAGGTTTTTTTTTTTGGGCAACCTAACCCCTCTATACACAATTATTATATGTTAGCCATCTCACTCAGTTTACTCACCTGCAGTTTCCAAAGATTCAATTTCTATGTATCTGGAGTCTACAGGGTTACAATGCACCCACTTAGATCACCAATTTAGTAACCTCTGGTGTGACTCACTCAGCTTTCAGAGTTAAGGTTGCCCCCTAATTTTTTACCGGCCATATATAACTTTTGCATGCTGCCTTGCAGTACAAAGTAATATATGACCAGAATGAAAGAAAATAACTAATAAACGTGGTTCTTTGGGATTCACTACTTGATTAGTTAATTGTTTTCCTTCTACTCACATATGACTTGTACATACTGCAAAGCAGCCTGCAAAAGTTATATGTGATTGGTAAAAAAAATGGCTGAGGAGGCAATCCTAGTCACAGTTCCCCAATATTTTCCATTGTGACAATTTTTTTGGGTTTTCCCTCCCCCACCTTTCCCCTCACCTTGTCTCTTCAATCATGCTTTGTTTCTCATGTTCCCCATCCCTTCTAGATTGTAAGCTTGCGTGCAGGGCCCTCTACCTCATGTTTTAGTCTGAATATGTTTGTTCTAAATTTTTTATTATTATGCAAAGTCATAAAAGTGCTCCCGAAGACATTCACATCAACGGAGCTGTAATCCAAAGAAGTAGTGGGAGATGCTGCGCTGTAACGCGTGTCAACAGATCGCGTTCCAGCGCTGCATCTCCCACTACTTCTCTGGATTACAGCTCCGTTGATGTGAATGTCTTCAGGAGCACTTTTATGACTTTGTCATCTACTGTTTTGTGAGTTTTCTCTGTGTTGGGGGCCAGTATTTGTTGTATACATATTGGTCCTGCACATGTATATACATTCTTTTGTTTCAGAATATTATTAAAGGTGTTTTTACGGATCTTCAAGCTTCACCTGATGTGACTGTCACTCACGTATGTTTGTGAGTGCATCTATTTATAATTTTCTATCACACTTTTATAGTGTGGCATTATTGCACTATTGTGTTATGTGTTTTATTTAAAGGTACCCACTCTTTTGTGACAATCTGCTTTTTGTTCAGGCTCCCTACATACAGACAAGAGCTATACAGTACCATGTCTGTGCCTGACTCACTACAATCTAATAAAAGCTATTTATTGCCATGTTTTTGTTAATTGATAGCTATGCATTACCATGACTGTGTCTGAATCACTATGCACTGATGGAAGCTATGCCGTACCACGTCTATGTTTATCTCACTACATACTGAAGTGAGCGATACTGTAGAATGTCTGAATGTGATCCAAAAAAAAACTACTGGTGTGAACGTTAGTGTACCATGTTTGTGTCTGGCTCATGACATACTGATAGGAGCTATGCAATACTACCATTTGTGATACACTAGCAGTAGCTATACTGTACCACTATCAGTGACTTGCCATTGCGAGGATATACCATGTTTGTGTTTACTGATCAGAGTTAGCCTTTGCCACCATCTGTATCTTTTTATATCTAATTATATGTTCATAGGAGCTACTTTGTGCCAGCAAATCTGTACCACATTTGTGTCTTGCTTAATCTAGACTGAAGGTAACTATACTATGCCACTATGACTGAGAGGAGAGCAACACTATTACTACCAAAGCAAATTTATATTGGCCTAGGATGCTAAAAATCCTTTCACTGTTCTTCCAAAAAAATGGTTACAAATTCTTCAACAAAGATTCAATCATTATAAAGATCTCCCAACAAAGGTGACCATCATTTTTACAGTCACAATAAAATTCTATTTTAATCTATACGATAAATATGCAGATATATTACATTATATTTGTTCTACTAGCAATACACTTTTTTTTTGGAGAATATAAAAGTCCTTCTGACACAAACCCTTCATTAAATGAGGCAGTTACGACCTTCGTAATGAGCTGTCCTGGTGGGATCAAGCCTCATCTGTCTGGTTTATTTTTATCTTTGGCCCCCTGACTGCCTTGATTCTTTTTCTCAAAACTGAGAAATACTGCCCTCAGCATCTGTTTCGTCTCCCCTCCTGCACAACAGCTGTCAGTCCCCATCTGAAAATTTAATCACTGGCAGGGGGGGGGGGGGGGGGGGATTTCAAGGTCTCAAGGAGGAAGAGTTTAATGCCAAGGATTTTAATACCCCTAAAATCTAAAGCACCCCATTGGTTCTCATCACCATATCAGATGCACATATATTTCATTAGTTTATTGATAAATGCCATTTTCTAATGCACATTCCATTGCGATGTACATTCATTGTATTGTACTTGTACTACACCTGATCTGGCTAGCCTAAATTACTGGACTCTACCCCTGCAACCTATGTGTATCTATATTTGCAAAACTGCTGACTTTCATTTTCTGCATAAATACTCCCAATAATTAAATTTTTTGTTTCTGAATCAAAAATGAAAAAGTATTTTTTTTCCCCAACATTGGTTGGTTGTAGAACAGTGAGGACTATCCATCGTCATTCCTGCTGTTGTGGACAATGGTTATCACGATGTTCAGCCAGCATAATAACATCAAAGGGAAATGTAATCTAGAAAAGGAATGCCAAAGGTTAGCCATCACTATTCTAGACTCTGGTGTGTTTTTACAACCAGCTGTGTCCTGCATTCTGGAGATATAAAAAGAAGAAATGATGATGACTAAGGATGCCCCGTGTGAGGATGTTATGGACAGAGGGTTTGGTTTAAGCTTATAGTCATACCCATGCTACAGGGTATACACATAATAATCAGGTTGAAATGTCACAATGAGGTCATCGAGAAAATGAAGAGGGTGGGAGGAGTGGCACTGTCACATAGCATCAAGACAGACACAGTCTGGGGGCTCCTGTCACGCTCTGAAGCACATGGTACACTTGCACGCATACAGAACTGCAGACATGCACACACATACTGACAATTTAACATGTGTATCTATTTTAAACTCACATTACATGCATATTGTACAGGGAGTGCAGAATTATTAGGCAAGTTGTATTTTTGAGGATTAATTTTATTATTGAACAACAACCATGTTCTCAATGAACCCAAAAAACTCATTAATATCAAAGCTGAATATTTTTGGAAGTAGTTTTTAGTTTGTTTTTAGTTTTAGCTATTTTAGGGGGATATCTGACCTCCACAATCACTACAACAGACAATCAATAATAAAACCAGGTCAAAGAGACAGGCAGTAAATAGTGAAAAGCCCATGGTCCCACGCTTTCTTCAAACGTACTTCACTTTCTCAGGTGTTCAGTCATGGGCAACTATTAAACTACATAATGAAATGCTCCTCTCTAAAAATAGCATGTAACCCCCCCCCCCCCTCCACAAATCCCCATTGTCTGCTTAATTGCAAATAAATTGCAGCTGTATTTGAATGCACTTTCTTCAATCAGCAAGCTCTATTTGATGCAAATGATGAAAACCGTAAGTTCATGTGTGTTCTTCATTTCATACTGTAAGGAAACCATTATTGGAGGGAGACAATTATGGACATGTGGGCCCCCATGTGTTGTTTCCCTTTAGGACCCCAAAAAAACTAGAACTAGAATAGGGTTGATATTCATGGAGGGATAATGGCAAATGATTTAGATAAACTAGAAAAATGGTCAGAGCAGTGGCAGCTGACATTTAATGTGGACAAGTGCAAGATTATGCACCTTGGGCTTAAAAACCCAAAAGCAGAATATAGACTATTTGGTACAGTCCTAACCTCAACATCTGAGGAAAGGGATTTAGGAGTAATAATTTCAGAGGACTTGAAGGTAGGTAGGCAATGCAATAGAGCAGCAGGAAATGCTAGCAGAATGCTTGGTTGCATAGGGAGAGGTATTAGCAGTAGGAAGAGGGAAGTGCTCATGCCATTGTACAGAGCACTGGTGAGACCTCACTTGTAGTATTGTACGCAGTACTGGAGACCGTATCTCCAGAAGGATATTGATACTTTGGAGAGAGTTCAGAGAAGGGCTACTAAACTGGTTCATGGGTTGAAGGATAAAACTTACCAGGAAAGGTTAAAGCATCTTAACATGTATAGCTTGGAGGAAAGACGTAACAGGAGGGATATGATAGAAACATTTAAATACATAAAGGGAATCAACACAGTAAAGGAAGAGAGTATATTTAAAAGAAGAAAAACTACCACAACTAGAGGACATAGTCTTAAATTAGAGGGGCAACGATTTAAAAGTAATATCAGGAAGTATTACTTTACTGAGAGGGTAGTGGATGTATGGAATAGCCTGCCAGCAGAAGTGGTAGAGGTAAACACAGTCAAGGATTTTAAACATGCGTGGGATAGACACAAGGAATTGGGAAGAATTGGGAAATGGCTGAAGTATGAGCAGGAGGATTATTACTAGAAGAGATGGAGATTGTGGTAGAAGATAATGGGGACTCGTAGTGATAGGGACAGTGGAGGAGAGAAGGGAGTATAGAAACTGGTAAGCACATCACACATGCATACTGCGGCCTGTTACAGAGTGATGCTATGAGCTGGGTACCAAATGGCCTGTACAATGGCATTTACCTCACTGATTCTTTAACAAAAAAGGCACTTGTATAGTCAGAATTGGTGAATTAGAGCACTGTAGAGCTAACTACACACACAAGGAACAGGCAGGTTATATCTCTGGTACTAAAGACTCTTGTAGCAAAATGGCAAATGTACAGCAGAAGATTCCTATAGCTCAGCTATGTTTTATGGATAGCACAGATGGTCACATTAATAGCTTGGAGATGCTGATTGATCTCCCTGTGATTAAATTAGTGTATACATAAAACCTTACCTGTTGATGACAGTTGAGGGTTGGCATGTTTTTATTACTTGTATGTATATCAACTATTAGACATGTGCAGAGATAGGCAAACAGTGCCTGCGCTAAACTATTTGAAGCTCCTTAGAATATCATTAAACTGTCAATCACAAAGCCCAGTAAATGTCCACCATGAACAAGATTGTTGCCTAAGTATGGGCGGCTTACCCATGTTCCTCAAGCACCCCACATATTATATGTTAGTTAGCCTTAGGGTTTGGACTAGGTTAACAAATGCTAATGTTTAAACAAAATGGTTAGTAAAAAGCAATGCACTTCTTATACATATACATTTATAATTAACAGCTGCCGTAGAGAATCCTGAAGCCTAAAACTTGGAAAAAAGAAAGAAAATAATAAAAAAGCATGGGTTATTCCCAAACTCAGGTCAAATAATAGAATTTAGCAAGTATTTTATTAGTATTTGTAGATATGTACAAAATATTTAAAGTATAAGTTAGAGAAAGTGTTTTTCTTTGTAAATTTTCCATAGTTAATTTTTATTTTTATAGAAGTGTGCACCATGGCCAAAAAGTCCTGTCACAAAGGGGTTAATAAAAATATGCATAAGTGCAAAGAATGGACTGCTTTGAAGGATAATATTGCATATTTAGAGCTCTACTGTGTACACATTGATTTTAGTCCAACAACTACATCTAGTGGAAAACTCAAGTAATACACCTTTTTAGGTTTTCTGCTGTTGGTCATATTATAATTCACTGCAATTATGTTTGTTTATTTAGCAGCTCATGTAAAATTCATAGCTAAATCATACAGTCTAGGACGCCAAGATATATTTAAAAATTACATCCAGCTATGGGCAGTTTTATTACCTGTGATAAGTTTAAACTTAAAATTTCAGTCAGAGATTGTAGTAGATTATAATAATATGTGTGATGAAGCAGGTTACACAATCAGGTTACCCCTCTCTTATCCCAGTACTCTCTCCTTTTCCTTACCATGTCTGTCTTTCTCCTCTTCTTTTCCATGTCAGTCTCTCTCTTCTTCCTTTCCGTGTCTGTCTCTCTCCTCTTCCATTCCATGACTGTCTGTCTCCTCTTCTTACCCATGTCTGTCTCTCTCCTTACCCTTCCAGAGTCTGTCTCTCCCCTTCCTTCCCATGTCTGTCTCTCTCCTCTACCTTCCCATGTATGTTTCTCTCCTTTTCCATCCCATGTCTCTATCCTCTTCTTTCCCATGTCAGTCTCTCTCCTTTCCCCTGTCTCTATCCTATCCCATCCCACGTCTGCCTTTCTCCTCTCCCTTCCCATGTCTATCTCCTTAATCCCCTGTGACCAGGGCCGGCCTTAAGTGTCCCAGCGCCCTGTGCGGGCTTCCCCCGTGGCGCCCCCCGTCTCACCCCCCCTATGTATGTGTCCCTTCCCTCTTCCTTGCCACGTCTGTCTCGCTCATATTCCCCCATACCTGTTTTCTCTCTCTCCCTCTGTTCGGTCTCTCTCCCCCCCTCCCCTGTTCTGTCTTTCCCCCCCAGACCCCCGTGTTCTGTCTCTCTCCCCCCTCCCCCTGTTCTGTCTCTCCTCCCCCTGTTCTGTCCCCCCCCCGTTGTCTCTCCCCCCCTAGACACCCATGTTCTGTCTCTCCCCCCCCAGACACCCGTGTTCTGTCTCTGTCTCCCCCCCCCTTCTGTCTCTCTCCCCCGGTTCTGTCTCTCTCCCCCCCCTGTTCTGTCTTTCTCCCCCAGACCCCCGTGTTCTGTCTCTCTCTCTCCCCCTGTTCTGTCTGTCTCTCTCTCCCCCTCCCCCTGTTCTGTCTGTCTCCCCCTCCCCCTGTTCTGTCTGTCTCTCTCTCCCCCTCCCCCTGTTCTGTCTGTCTCCCCCTCCCCCTGTTCTGTCTGTCTCTCTCTCCCCCCCTGTTCTGTCTCTCACTCCCCCCATTCTGTCTCTCTCTTTCTCTCTCCCCCCCTGTTCTGTCTCTCTCTCTCTCTCCCCCTCCCCTTGTTCTTTCTGACTCTCTCTCTCCTTGTTCTGTCTGTCTCTCTCTCCCCCTCCCCCTGTTCTGTCTGTCTCTCTCTCCCCCTCCCCCTGTTCTGTCTGTCTCTCTCTCCCCTTGTTCAGTCTGCCTCTTCCCCCCCTCCCCTCCCCTGCAAATGTTGATCATGGAGGGGGCGGAGCTAACCGGCTGAGCGGTGTAGCCCCGCCCCCACCCTGTGAAGCCGAGAAGCTCCTGCTTCACGGGGAGCTGTGGGCAGCAAAAGAAAGTGCTGCTCGGCTCCCCATGCTTAGTGCAGGCTCCATGCTTAATGCAGGCATGGGGAGCCGAGCAGCACTTTCTTTTGCTGCCTGCAGCTCCCCGTGAAGCAGGAGCTTCTCTGCTTCACAGGGTGGGGGCGGAGCTACACCGCTCAGCCGGTTAACTGCGCCCCCTCCCCGACACAGCAGAGCATGCCGAGCAGAGGGCTGGTGAGGGGGGATCTTTTGATCTCCCCCCAGCCAGTGCCTCTACCGGCTTTTCTTTTTTTTTTTTTTTGTAGCTGGCGGGCGGCGCCCCCTGGGGTGTTGCGCCCTGTGCGCTCGCACAGGTCGCACACCCCTAAGGCCGGCCCTGCCTGTGACTGTCTCTATGTCCCTCTAACCATGCATGTCTTGTCCTTCCCCACTATTTTCTTAATATATTCAACTATTTTTATATGTAATAAAAAATGTTATTGAAAAATTGCATTTATTGTTTTGATTCCCTTCTTCTGCAGCCACATTGCACCCAAATAACTTAACACAGAACCATACAGTACTGACAGCACTTGCCTTGCATCTACATTGCATCCAAGGCACTTATCTTGCACTCACTGTGCACCCACATGATTTGGCATGCCATAGTGTCAATTTGCCCCACAGAACATACCACAATGTCACTTTGTCCCACAGAACCGGCCCTGCATAACATGCCACAGTGTTACTTTGCCCCACATAACATGCCACAGCATCACTTTGTCAATTAAAATGAGCCACATTCGGGTACCAATTAACATGCCATAGTCACTTTGCCCATTAATATGTCACTGTTAGTATTCCCATAAGGACAGACCATTTTAAACATTTTTGGCCATTCTGGACAATGGCTATTTTAACATTTCTGTGCTGTTTGTGTTTAGTTGTAATTTTCCTATTTGTCATTTGCTGTACCCAAACAAATTTTATATTGTTTTTATCGGGACAAGAAGGGATTTCTTTAGATACCATCATTTTGATTATATCCTATAATTTAATATAAAAAAATAATAATAAAATATGATGAAACCCCCCTCCACAAATTTTCTGACTTTTATTTGAAAAATATTTTACTCATTTACAAAAGCTAATAAAAACACCTGCTAAATAGATTCTACTATTTCCCCTGTATACAGGGATACCACCCATGCATATGTGTGTTGAGTTGTTTGGGGGCTAAATGGCCACATTTGGGAGGTGCGCATTTCCAACTTGGAATTTTGACATGTAGTCAGCCTGGGCCCATGTTCCATTTGGGACATTTCTGAAGCTGGACAGAGTATTTGACCCCATAAAACCATATATTTTGTAAAAGTAGACATCCTAGGCTATTTCAAATGGTGGTATTTTAACATTTTCTATGGGCCAATTCTACCAATAGGCCTTTGTCAAAGTTTGTGGTTGTAATTTTATTGTGTTGTTTCCCACATACATTGTACTTTAGATACAAATTCACAGATTTTGCTATGTGTCACTGCCAAACAACACCCCAGTATGTGTTCAGCAACATCTCCTGAGTACAGGATACCACCCATCCATAAGTTTGACAGATTGTTTGGGAGATAAAAGGTCACACTTGAGATTTTCCAACTAGGAATTTTAGAGCAAGGAAGGGGTTAATAGCTCTTATAGGAGCCTTTGTAGTACTGTACAAAAAAAATAACCTCTAAAAATGCACAGACAAGAAAAAATGCTGCTGTGCAGTGATCAGTGGTAGGGAAGGGGTTAATACACAGGGTACACTATAAAAAATGGTATGGCTTTTATAAAAGCCCTTGGGTCTCACAATTTTGTAACATTTTATTTATTTTATTACAATTTACAAATATTGATCTGACCAAGCGAATGGTGATGCTCATCTGAGCAATCAACAAACCACCTTTGCCACTTATCAGCTGTTACCGATTGCTATAAACGTGCTCAGACAGCTTAAAAAAATGTTTACGTTAAACGTAATCCGCTAGCGGGTAATAATTGCCCCCAGGGTTTGAGCATAGTATAACCTCACTGAACTACTAGCCTGAAGTACACAGTCCTACTCTGGTCTACTCGAAGAAACTAGTTCCTGTTACACAAAAACAAACATTCTTTAGGGGACCCACAATGCATCCCTGTGACTTGTAATGATTTCATTACCTAATACCCAGTTGTGATAGAAATATGAAGATTAAATTGTTGTCATGTGAATACCCTGACATTTGTTGTTCTAGCAAACACAATGATAATAGAGAAGATTGATAATATATATCCAATTTAAAGATTATTTGTGTCAGATAAAATAGGCTGATAATTAAAAGTATACCTGCTAATCGAAGTCATAATGACAGTAACATTTTAACTACTTCCTCAGTATAAGTTATATCTTCTAAACAAAACATGATCAAAAAATTATTTAAATTATTAATCATTTAGGTAAAAAAAAGCTAAACCAATTCATTATTAGTTTTAATTTTGTGCCCTATAATTTATTTTTGTTTGTTTATTTGTATATTACATGTTATATCTTATGTATTATCACATCTGGATGATTCCCAGGATCCACATTAAGTATATGTATATCCAAATACATGCATGCATGCACCTTTTGTGTCTCTAATTTAAAGAACCCAGAGCCAGATAATGATTTTATAACCAACCTGCCATATAAGGTATGCATGCTTCATCTTCTTTGGGTTTTCCTGCTTTTTGTTGCATGTAATGGGTAATAACATACAGCTGAAGACTGCTTTCTAACATCAGAAGTGATCTAATTTCCTGGAGAAGTGTGTTAAAGAAGTGTATAATTATGACAAGCAATCTTTTTTCTTTCACTTATTTCCCCTCTTCTCGTCAACGGATTCTTAATATAGTTATTACACATGTTTCTAGAGGGGTCTGGAAAAGGATCTAGTGAACTGGAACTTATTTTCTTTACTTTACAATTTTCTTGATTATATTGACCATAAAATTGTGTGATGTCATATCCAAAGGTCTGGAGATGGCTCTCAGATCCAGTGTTCACCTTTATTGGACTTTGTGATAGACAATCCGGTGATGGTCTATGGAACTTTACACTCCCTAGTGTCCTCGTATGGACACTTTGGCCATCCCAGCTCAGATCATAAGTTGGTTTATATTCAGTTCCTAACTAGTTCTCACCAATAAATGGGTTTGGTTTCTTGGCAATGAGGTCTACTTACTAAAAGGTCTAGGTGCAGGTGAGTAGAAGTGAGATGCTAGTTTCAAACAAGCGAGGGAGCTTAACTGTCCATAGAACAGATAAGGCATAATTAGATGTTTAACAATGCAAAAAAAAAAAACAAACTCACCAGGTTTGTCCCTGCACTAAGTTACATCATCTGACCTCTAACTTACCTTTCAGTGAATAGACCCAAGTGTGACTTGCACATAAATTTGTGAGACATTTGTTTGTACAACCACAAACTTAGAATACCCCAATTCATATGTTTTATTACACAATAGTTTATTTGAGAGTGACAAACATTTCACATGGGCCAAAGGGGGAAATTTTATGTTAATGTAAATATTTATTTCTTAAATACGCTATGCTGGCAAGAAATAAAATGTGAGTCATATTTAAAATGATGTGCGAAGTGGATCTGGTGGTTTTGGTCCATTAGTAAAAGTTGTTAGTGATCGTTAACATTTGTAGTGTAGTAAACATTTACAGCAATGCTATAATATTTAATGCCAGGCACAAATTTATAGGAGATGAAACATTTTATGAATGTGCCTTTACATATTGTTGATCATTAGCACAACCTAAAAGATATACAATACTCATTATTAACTCTTTCAGGGAAAATAAAAACACAGTAGATCTATTGGGCTGTCAAAGGCCGTTTACATTTTCTGATATAAGTTTTATTTTAAGACACTATGTATGTATTTAAAGGAAATCCTTCACTTAAAAAAATGTCCTTATGTTTAAATGAAAGATTGAATTAAGTGTGGATATTTTAAATAGAAAAGCTCTATTGAAAGCAGACAAATAAAAGTCCTCTATTGAGCTTTCTTTATTTGTATAGATCTATCAGAAGGTAGACATTGTGAGTCAAATGGGTTAGATCTTCTTTCATCTGACTCAGGATTCTAAACAATGTATTTGCCCCTGAAAGACCTGATAACTTATAGTCTATTTCGGCATGCCCCAATTTTGTGCATGACCCCCAATATTCCTTGCACTCCTTACTCTGTGTGGAATTAACTCCTTCGTGGCATAGGTAGTGCCTGGTAAGTCCTGTGGTGAAACGAGAACTGAAAGCGATTTATTTACCATTGATCACTGCATAAGCCTTGATCTTGCACAGAAACACATGTTTTTGCAGTCTGCATTTTTTAGGGGTTCATTTATTTGTACTGTAATTGATTACAGTACTGAAAAGGCTTTTCTAAGAGCTATTGACCCCTTCCATTCTGTATTTCACTGCTTAGACATTTATTCTGAGGCTGCTTACTAAGGATCCGATTTTGACCTTGGTGATGTATCAGTTGCTGCCGAGCCCTTGCCACAAGGAGTCGTGGTCTACTTTTCAAAAACATATGGTTTGGTGGGGGTAAATTACATTGGCCGGCTTCAAAAGATATCCCAAATAGGTTCACTACATGTCAAAATTCCAAGTTTCAACACAGAGATGCACACCTCCCAAAGGTGTGTCTTTTAGCCCCCAAACAATGTAACAAACCTATACATGGGTGGTATGACTGTACATGTGAGATTTTGCTGAACACATATATGGATGTTGTTTGGCAGTACACATACCAGAATCTGAAAATGTATGCCTGAAGTACAAAGTCTGTGAAAAAAAAAATACTAGCCAACAATTTGACAAAGGCTAGTGGTAGAATAAGTACAGGAAAAGTGTTTAAATACCACCATTTGAAATATCCCAGGATGTCTAGTTTTAAAAAAAAAAATATGGTATAATGAGGTAATATAAATTGTCCGGCTTCAAAAATTTTCCAAATGCAGGCTGACTGCATGTCAAAATTCCAATTTAGAAATGCACACCTCCCAAATGTGGCCTTTTAGCCACCAAACAACCCAACAAACCTATGCATGGGTGGTATCCAGTGGTGTATCTTGATTTTGTGCTGCCCTAGGCAGACAAAATCCGGGCACCCCCCTACCCAAGCTGTACACCAACGTTACACACCTAAGACATGCCCCATCATTCAGACTCACATCAAGCTCATACTCCCATCACACACACACTCCCATCACACTCAGTCACACACTCCTACTCCCATCACACTCAGTCACACACTCCGACTCCCATCACACTCAGTCACACACACTGTCTCCCATCACACACACTCTGACTCCCATCACACTCTGTCACACACACTGTCTCCCATCACACACACTCTGACTCCCATCACACTCAGTCACACACACTGTCTCCCATCACACACACTCCTACTCCCATCACACTCAGTCACACACACTGTCTCCCATCACACACACTCTGACTCCCATCACACTCAGTCACACACACTGTCTCCCATCACACACACTCCTACTCCCATCACACCCAGTCACACACTCCTACTCCCATCACACTCAGTCAAACACACTGTCTCCCATCACACACACTCTGACTCCCATCACACTCAGTCACACGCATCGTCTCCCTTCACACACACTCTGACTCCCATCACACTCAGTCACACACACCGTCTCCCATCACACACACTCTGACTCCCATCACACACACACACACACACACACACACACAGTCTCCCATCAGCACTTACCTTTCCCTGGTGGCTAGTGGCAGCATGGTCCCTCCATGCTGCCTGTTCGGCTTCCCGGCGATTGTGCCAACAGGTCACGTGACCGGGCGCGCGTATGACGTCAGCGCGCCCGTCACTTGACTGTCGGCACTTCGTGTCGGCACACTGCACGGGGAGTCGAACAGGCAGCACGGAGGTTTCTCTGTGCTGCCTGTTCGGCTCCCCGTGCAGCCTGGCAGGCAGAGCGATGGTGAGGGGGGATCCTCCGATCCCCTCTCACTTCCGTCTCTGCCTGCAAGCGCGGTCTTTTTTTTTTAAAGGGCCGCGTTTTTGTTTTTTTATTATTTTTTCTTTTTTTTTTTCTTTTTTTTTCTTTTCAGTGCTGGGGTCTGCCGCCCCCCAAAATTTGCCGCCCTAGGCATCTGCCTAGGATGCCTCGCGGTAAATACAGCACTGGTGGTATCCCTGTACTCAGGAAATGTTGCTGAACACATATTGAGTTTTGGTTTGGCAGTGACACATAACATGATCTGTAAATTCGTACCCAAAGTACAATGTATGTGGAAGAAAAACACATAACAAATTACTAACCAACATTTTGACAAAGGCTATTTTAAAAAAATATGGTTTTATGGGGGTGAAATACATTGACCAGCTTCAAAAATCTCCCACATGGAACATGGGCATGGACTGAGTACAGTTTCAAAATTCCAAGTTGGAATTCCAAAACGCGACCTCCCAAATGTGGCTTTTTAACCCCCAAACAAGCCAACAAACCTATGCATGGGTGGTATCCCATAGCTAATTTTGGAAAGAAATTCAAATAACATTGCACAACTTGTACTTATTGCCCTGTAACTCGAACAAAAAAACATAAAACATGGCCTATTTCTAAACGCAGGACAAATATTACAAACTTTTTAGCAGGGTTTTTTTTTAATTAGCATTTTCAAATAAATGTCAGAAAAACTTATTTTTTACATTTTTCACCATAATTTATTATTTTTTATACATAAAATTATATGATCAAAATAATGGTATTAACGAAAATCCTTTCTAATGCATATAAAAACATTTTATCATTTGTTTGGGTACAGTAATGTTGAAATAAAAAAAATTAAAGCTAAACAAAAACACTACAGAAATGATAAAACAGCCCATGTCACCAAGGGTAAGACATGGTCAAAACGTCATGCACTTGACCCCTACATACAAATAAAGTAGTACAAATATTTTTTTAAATACACTTATGACGATTATTGGTAAAAGGTTGATGAACATTGGTATTAAATAAGTCAGAAATGGGTCTAATGGAAAGAGTTATGCTTCGGATGCAACTGCTTTCCTTCAAGTGTACTAAATGGCAAGTCATGAACCCCCTAAAACTTTTTGCTTAGACTTTCTTTGTAAAAATGTGTAACTGTAATGGCTGGCAACTAAAAATTACATTTGAAGCTTATTTTAAAATGTGTTTTATGTTTCTTCTTTATAATGCCTCTGGGCCATCTACACACATTGCCCAGTCATTCAAAATGCTTTGACTAAATAACCTAAATAAAGATTCAGTTGTGTTTGGAATAGAGAATACATATATATAGCTTTCCACTACATTACACTTTATAACCCATCTGCAAGCTAAGCTAGTATCCATCAACTGTTTTTAGATATGGGAAATGTAGCTTTAACCATATATGCCCAGTGTCCTGGCATCTGGTTTTCTGTTGTATTCCTGGTTATTACTCTGTTTCAAAAAGAAGAGATACTAAAGATATAATAATCTGTTTTTATGCAGCAAAAGCACTGGTGAAAATTTCAGTGGTTCAGGTCTGTGAATAAAACAGAACATACTTTTTGAGTTGGAAAGGGGTCTGGGAGCACAAACTCACCGAGAACGGACAGCACTACAATAGCCTGTCCTATAGGATGGTACCTACTCTGGAGGGCATCTCTGTTTTTTCCTTGCTTACACCATTATAGAGGAAACCACTTTCTGCATGCCATTTATGGTGCAGACAGAGGTCTAGGAGCCGGAAGCCTAGATGATTTCCTTGAAGATAGAGAGGAGGAAAGCGCCATCTAAGGCTGAGACATTAAAGTGACTAAACCTGGTGTTAATCAAACAGCAGGAGTCCTACGCATTTACAATGGAGGAAATTCCTCCCAACTCAGGAATGTGCAACTGTATGACAAATATGTTACTGAAGAAGGGTTACCCCAGTTGTGTGGAATAACTTTTCTGAGTAGCAAAAAGCTTTATTGGCACCATCATAAGAACTAAGAGATATCACTCTCTAATTTGTCAAAATGTCTGCAGGTATTTCTTAATCTTGTCCATTCCACACTTCCTCATTTGATTTATTATTAGCCTTTGACTAGCTTAGTGCACCAACAATTTCCGTTTACCTGCTTGCACATAGTTGAGGTTGTTGGCTCCTCTTTGTGTGGTTGCAGCCTGCTCTCCAAGGGTTAATTTTGAGGGGGTTTAATTGCACCTCCTCCAACACATTAAAAAGTGTTTGGTAGCAGTATAGACTGCTTAGTGTGTACACCATGTACACACCTCTGAAGGTGTTCTGCGATATCTGGCACCAAGATGTTAGCAACATTTCCTTTAAGTCCTGTAAGTTGCAAGGTCCATGGATCAGATTTGTTTGTCACAGATGCTCAATTGGATTGAGATCTGGGGAACATAGATACCTTGAAACCTAGACACATAGAATGTGTCACCGGGCAAATACATCCCATTTGGTCCATCTATTCTGCCAAATTTTCTAAATATTTGTATTAGTCACTGGCCTTATCTTATATCTAGGATAGCCTTCTGCCTATCCCACGCATGCTTAAACTCCTTCACTGTGTTTACCTCTACCACTTCTGCTGGAAGACTATTATATATCCACTACACTGTCAGTAACATAATACTTCCTGATATTACTTTTAAATCTTTGCCCCTTTAACTCCGTTCCCGACAATGGACGTGCCTGGCACGTCCTGCGGTGAATCGAGCAGTTTTGCGATCAACCGCCTTAACGGTGAAAACCGCCTTAACGGTGCTGGTCTATTGCCTCGATGTCGGGGCAATAGCCAGCACCGAAATTTATTTTCTGGGGCACCCACGAACGCCCCACGGAGCGATCATGGGAGCCATATTGACGGAGCAGCATGCTCCGTCAATATGGATATGCCCTCTGGAGGTCTGAGCTTCGGAAGTGAAAGTAACGGTTAAATTTTGGGTTCAGGTTTGGGTCAAAAGGTCATTATAGGAAAAAAACAAAAAAACTCTATTTTTGGGTTTTGCCCCATAACGCACAAAAAAATACAGAAAAATATGAAAACAGTCATATTTCTGAACTCAGGACAACATTTAGAAACTATTTAGATGGGGTCTTTTTTTAATGATTGTATTTGTCTAAATTATATTTTAGGTCAAAGTTAGAAAAAGTGTTTTTTTTAAATTTTTCATCAGATTAAATGATTTTTTTGGTAGTAAATTATAAGATATGATGAACATAATGGTATCTAATGAAAGCCCTTCTTCTGACGATAAAAACAACATATAATTTGTGTGGGTACAGTATGTGAGAAAGAAGAAAATTGCAGCTAAACACAAACACCCCAGAAAGCCATTGTCACCAAGGGAAAGTCAAGGTGAAAATGTCTTGTCACTAAGGGGTTAATTTAAGACAATGTCCTCTTGTTGTGGTAGTTTTTCTTCTTTTAAATATACTCTCCTCCTTTACTGTGTTGATTCCCTTTATGTATTTATGTCTCTATCTTATCCCCCCTGTTATGTCTTTGCTCCAAGCTATAAGCCAGTTTAGTAGCCCTTCTCTGAATTCTCTCCAAAGTATCAATATCCTATTAGAGATATGGTCTCCCGTACTGGGTACAATACTCCTAGTGAGGTCTCACCAGTGCTCTGTACAATAGAATGAGCACTTCCCTCTTTCTAATGCTAATACCAAGCATTCTGCTAGAATTTCCTGCTGCTCTATTACATTGTCTAGCTACCTTTAAGTTGAGGTTAGGACTGTATCAAATAGTCTCTATTCTGTCCTTGGGTTTTTATGCCCAAGGTGCATTATCTTGCAGTTATCCACATTAAATGTCAGTAGCAACAGCTCTGACCATTTTTCTAGTTTAGCTAAATCATTTTCTATTTGGCTTTTCCCTCCTTGTGTTCCTCAAACCATCCCTGAACCATTTTTGGATTGTAGCAGGGTGCATTATCCTGCTTAAACAGGCCAATGACATCAGAGAGTACCATTTCCATGAAAGGGCGTACATGGTCTGCAACAATGCTAAGGAAGGTGGTACATGTCAAAGTAACATCCACATGAATGTCAGGACCCAAGGTTTCCCAGCAGAACATTGCCCAAAGCATCCCACTGCCTCCGCTTGCCTGTGAGTGGTCAGTGGTCATAATGTTATGACTGATCAGTGTATATAACCAACTTGAAACCATAACATATTACAATATTAAACGATATCTAGTTCACATCTATTGATTATGTGTAATAACAAAGGTCGACCAAGCAGTGACAGAGAGATGCAACTAGAAGCCAACCACCCTGAGTGGCTGAGCACTCACTGACACAATGTGTTAGCATTCCAGTGAACTCCAGTTCACTGGAGCCTAAATCCAGCTCATGCCAGGTTTTTGCAAGAAAAGTTGCACTAGGTGTTTAACTTTTGCTTTAATTTCAAAAAGAAAAAGTAAAAAAAAATTACAAATGCATCCCTGTTTGGTGAAAAGAGGCTCATAAATAATTATATGCCTGTACTTACACATGTGAAATAAAAAAATGACTATGGGGTTACGTCTGCTTTAAATATACCCGTACATGCTGATAGTGCCTTTATTAGGCCATTTGTAGGCCAGCTGATTATCAGTTTACCACCAGGAACTAAATCAGAGATGGAAATCATCAATCATTGCCAGGCAGGACAATTGGATGCTGGGAAGCCAACACCATACAGACAAAACTATAAAAAGTGTATTTCATGCTGTGAAAGTCTATGCCCAAGAATTGTCACAGTGCGGAATCCATAGAGGCATTTATCTGTGCCAGTTTAACTGTTAACCTCTGCCACTACTTGCAGGATTTATGCAAAGTTATAATGAAATGATCAAGGTTTATTCAAAACATTTCAAAAGTATTTTGCTCCCATTCCAAAATTAATATTGTGAATATACATACATATATATATATATATATATATATATATATATTGCTTTATAATTTTTGTTTTATTCTAACTGTATTAGACATTTTTAAAAGAGTCCTACTTAATGATTTTTCGAGTTTATTTGGAGTTGAATAAAGTAAAATGCAGCACAAATAAACAAATCCAGGCGAATATGATGGAGTTACTTCCACAATTTGGGTTCACATAACATGTATATCTTGGAGAGTAAATGGTAATAGTGATGTCCACTGGGTTTGATTCAGTAGTTGTTTTTTTCATGTTATATCACTATTTTCACAGAAACTGAAACAAAAACAAAAAAAATCTAAAAAAAAAAAAAAATCTAAAAAAGCTATTAAAAATGGATCATAGTTAATATAATTCAGGGCCAGCTAGCCAAGCAATTTGTGGAGGATATTAGTAAAGATGAGGAAAGGGCAGGAAGTTTCATCAACACTTTCAATACTATGTGCGTAGAATATGTCAACGTGTACTAAATGAAGAAAACTTGAAATTATCTTTAACCTTCAAGTTAAAGCACAATTGGAATCAGCTATTAAATGTGTCTGTATCTAAATCCAAAGTGCAGCTACTGTGGCTACATACAACCTCACTGGCTAAAGAAAAGGTTTAAGAAACACGTCTATATTATAAAAATAGTAATTTAGCTCATTCTTAGAATGACTAAAACAAATGTAACAGAGGTGCAGTACCAGTTTCTCAACACTGGAGGGGGCATTGACATGTATTTATAGTTGTACTGTGGGTCGTCATTATTGCAATAATTTTTGGAGGTTTACAAGACTGAACAATCAAAGACTATAACAAAGACAAACACAAGTTTGAAATTGTGATGTTGTGCTTTTTATGGAACGATAGAAGTGATGTTCTGCCATGGACACCTGGGCACTTCCCAAGATATTTGTAAAAGAAACAAACATAATAATATGGGTGTGACATGCATTTAAAGAATAAGAAGCTGCCAGGAGTGGGAAAAGGATCTAAATAGGCAATTCTCAGAAAAGGATTGGTTAAAGTGTTTTTATATGACACAAAAATGTTCAATATCCAGTAAGCACTAGGAACTGGCATATAAATGGATAATTAGGTGGTATAGAGTCCCAGAAACTATAAATACATTTTTTCCATCGGCTAGTTAACTCTGCTGGAGATGTAATTTAGAGACAGGAGATATTTTTCATATATGGTGGCGATGTAGAAAAATACAGGAATACTGGAACAAAATAAAACAAGTGATTCACCACGTAGACATACTGAAAATAAAATTGACACCAGAGCTGATCCTTTTAAATCACACTAATCTACCAGTTAAAAAATACAGGAACTCGCTAGCCATAAGACTTATAAATGCAGCTAAAAGTGTGATCCCACAATTCTGGAAACAACATAGGACAGCCGCAAAGAAAGCTTGGTTAAAGGAAATAGAAAAGATAAAGAAAATTGAAGAAGTGACCCACGTGGTCATGTCAATTTGGCTCCCATGGAACCAGTATTGTGAAGCAATGCAGACAGTCCCCAAGACTAATCATAGTATAGCTGTCCCCAAGAAAGAAAAAAGGTAAAGGGAGGGGTGTGAAGAGGGGGAGAGAGGAACAGGGGAGATGAGGGTAGAGAGGAAAAGGGAGGAGTAAAAAGGAAGAGACAAATATAGGTCGTGGAGTTGTTTTTAGCTAAAACTAACAGGAGTGAATGGACGAATGAGTGTGAGTGATGTATATGAGGTAGGGAATGGTAAAATATATAGTTAATTATGGGATAGAGCAGAAGGTCGACCAACCCCAGACACTTAAAGGATAGAACCTAAGAAATATAGCATTGAACGCCCTGCCATTCTTTTCTCAATAAAAAGAAATAAAAAAAAGAAGATGCCATGCCAGGGCAGTCAACAGGTAGCTCTCCAGGTTCTGTTCAACTTCAAATACCATGATTTTCAACAGTTTTTTTTAAAGCTGAAAGAGCTCTGAGAATTATGGGAGTTGTAGTTTGCTCTACCAAGTAGCTACCCAATATATAAGTATTAGTGTTGATTTAGTTGTGGCAAATGGATTTATGTTGTATTTAGGGTAATGTAAACATTTCTATGTCACTTTAATTAAAATCTACACCTCAAAGTAACATTTTTTCCAATAAATCAAGTATTTACAAAAGTAACATGGGACAAGGAGCATTTGTATAATTCCCAAGATGCCCCAGTGGCGATGTGGGACATCAGGGATGTGGCTTGGAAATAGGAGCGTCCAAGCATAATATTTTTCCCACTGTTTTATTACTTTTACCCTAAGTAGCCATTCCTCTTAACCACAGTTAATGAATTGCTACTGTTTTCTTGCTATTTATTGACTAGTAATGGCCTGTAACAGTTAAAAATATGTGTAGGGCCAGCATGAGAGGGGAGAGCAAGACATCCCTGCTCCTTTGTCATCCTGTCTATATGTCTGTCAGACTTTCCCAGTCAGAAAGGGCCTGGCAGGGTCTGGTGTGGTGATGGGCCGGACATCATCCATTTAATGCCAGTTCCTAGCTGTGACACTTCTTTTAGAATTTTTACAGTGAAACCCTCCCTACCCCAGTTTTATTAGCAGGGGTCCCCTAGGTCTGACGATAGTACTGGGATTGGTGGTCTGGGTTATGGCCAACCTTGTGACCAGTAGCTGGGCAACTGCACGGGTTCCCCACAGGATGGTCCCGTGGGCATGAAAGGCATTGGTGTCATCGGTGCTGACAAATACAAAAATGAGTGGTTGTCACTAATGAGTACTATTGAGTGCTTTACAACATAAATAATCTTAGGTGTGTCTGGCTTTCAGAGAAGAGCAACCTTGGGTGTTGAAAAGAAAGGAGTTTGACTTAGAAAACAAAACAGGTTGTAGCTTCCACATGAAAGTAATGGGAGGTAAAATGATTAAAGCCTTTTTTGAGACTAAGTCGAATTCTTCATCTGAGTTATCAAAATTGACGTAGACCTCCTTTTTTTAGTTAATAATTCCATGACATTCCAATCTCAATTCCCTGCAATTCTTTCTGCATTTACTAGACCCTCACGTGTCAAAAGGTTACAGAGAAGAGATGAGTTGGTTGTAACAGGATAACAGATTACTGGCTATAGGAGTGAAAGTGAATTAGTCTGAGGAAGAACTGGTTACATGCATTAGGTTGCCAGACACTCTACGGAAAAGAATTTAAGAGGATTAATTTAGATTGACCTGAAAGGGTTGGCTGCCTAATTGTCGTCTAATTATCCGGCTGCTTTTGAAAGAAGCTTTCTATTTTTCTCTAGTGAATGAGCTTGTCGTCTCTTTTCTGCATAAACTGTGTCATCTTTTAAATCAGAAGTAGAACTGCCCTTATACCTGGCAAAGTCGATTGTTTTTATTCTTAACTCATGAATAGAACGGAACTCAGGAATTCAGGAAACAATTGTTTTCTTAATACATTTTTAGACATTTGCGGGGGTTTAGGAGATAAAGCCATTATATGCCTACTGTTAAATACAGTTAAATAGCAAGACACTTGAGTCAGGCATTCATTCCATTACAATTTTTACTGGCAGCCAATAAAAGAAATAAAGTTTAAAATAATAAATATTGAACTATACAAAAGAAGAAAAAAAAGAGGTTGTGTTCTTCAGGATTGTAGTTGAATACTGGGTGTTAATCCCTTACATGAACTGATCTCATCTGACTCTTAAAGATTAGGTCAAACATTGATCTGCACACAAAAGCTGTGTCTCACAAATCTCTTGGTTATAACGAAGTTACTCGTGGCTAACGGCTAATATAATGTCGGGTCCTGGCTGCTTCTCTCTACGCTGGGCAACCCAAACAGAATACGGAGTGACCAATCCAGGCAACAAAGAAAGGATCCAACAGGTGCTATTTATTGTAAATAACAAATTTCTAGCACAACACAAACTCCACAACCCACAGAAAAATCCTCAGGCGGATTTTTCTGTGTGTTTTGGAGCTTGTGTTGGGCTAGCCATTTCTTAATTACAACAATTTTTTCTGAGTAAAGATCGATTTGGATGAGTTGTTTCATCAAAACCAAAAAATGTAAATGTCTGGAACATTTGGAGCTGTCATTGCAGACCATTTGTGGATGGTATAAAAAGGACTGCACCCTAGTTGGAGAAATAAACCCATGGAGCAAATTCACTGTATTTGCATGGACATACATACACACCACTACATTTCTCATACTCAGAGTCTGAACTACAGGCAGTGCTTTGCACTGGTGCTAATATAATAGACAGCATTTAACAGGCATCAACCTAAATATGGTTTATACTGTGAATGCAGAGTGTAAAGAATTATCAAAAAGGATCTATACATTATGTTACTAGAATTGCAAAATATTAAAAACATTTTTATTTTAAATGTGTCTAAAACACACATTTTTTTTTTTTTTTTTTATAGTATATCTTTATTAGTTTTCTTTTTCTCCATAACATGTAAAACACGAAAGACATTGACAGACATACAAAAAACATCATATATACAACAAATTATTATGTCCCAGTGCAACGAGGGGTGGCCGCTCTGATCCCTTCTTAAAGTGCTTATTATATTTAGATTCACTTCTATAAAGAGTCTTATAAGTATCTTCCGGACTCTTTCGGCAAAATATCCCTCCCCGCCCCTCCTTGCACAGGTCAATAAAATGTACTGTAATCTTACAGACCGATCGAGAGACCTTTGCCCCACCCGGGGGGGAGCATTTCAAGGTTTCATAGACATATCCTTTTTGAGGAGTTCTTCCCATCTTTCCCCTTTTTATTTTCAATTTTTATTTTGATATTGGTTTGGGCCTGTTGTATTAAGATGGTATTAGATAGCCATATCTCTCTTCTATTTATCTACATCTGTTCTAACTGCTCTAATATATATGTATAGAGTTTGCATAGTCTTCTAGATGCTGATGGTTGTAGATTACTCAAACTCTTTTCCATCCTTGCCTGATACGTTACTTGATTTATCAGTTGGATTTTTTTAAAGGGTTTGCTTGATCTCCACGCTCTAGCTATTAGAACCTTTGTGGCCACCCAACAATGAATGGCTATCTGCTGATTATCTTTAGATGATTCTTTTAGCTTTAAATGTAAGAGAGCAGATTCTGGCTTCCAGGTCGTATTACTATTGGTAAGTTTATTAATCAATTCGAAAGCCCAATCCCATAGGACAGCAACAGCCTTGCAACTCCACCAGACATGAAGGAAAGTGCCGTTTTCCACCCCACATCTCCAGCACTTAGATGATAAATGTGGGTACATTTTTGTCAGGGCAGATGGGACTCTGTACCACCTATACATTATTTTAAATTGATTTTCTGCTAGATTGAGACATCTTGTTGTTTTATTTGTCTGGGCAAAGGAGCCTGCCCACTCCTCATCTGTAATTTTGATTGCTAGCTCCCTCTCCCATATCGACTTCACTTTTATAGGGTATGTATTTCTCATCATTACTAGAGAATTTGTCTTTGCTGTGATTTTAGGTATTTGTTTGTATGAGAATATTTTAGTTAGCTCTTGTTTTAGTGTATCCAAGTTATGACACACATTGTTCTTCATAAAATTTTTGATTCTCAGATACGAAAATATCTCTCTGGAGGGAAGGGAATATTTCTCTCTCAGTGTTTCAAAAGGCAATAATTTGCCTTGTTCACACAAATCTCCTATTGGACATTCATGAGCTTTATCCCAGTTCTTTAAGGTGATGTCTTTTATATTATATTGTATTGCTTTTAGTTTACATGAAGGAATCATTTTATTTTGTAGGTTCATAGTTTTTTTGATAGTGTCCCATTCCTTGATCACCTGGCCTAGAATCCTTGATTTGCCCATCAGACCTTTAGAGTGAATTTTGTTACTATTTAACCATAGGTAGTATTCAAGATCCTCTTTGTCTGCTGCCTCTTTTTCTATAAGGTACCATGGTTCTTTATGGAGTGAGAGATTCTGGAGGTTGTGAGCATGAACTATCATACTTGAATGGTAATTATTCTCAATAATAGGGTAGCTAAGACCTCCTTGTTTTACTTTTCTTGCCATATTAAATTTATTGATTCTTGGGGGTTTTCCTTTCCAAATAAATGTTTTAAAACTTTCTTGGACCATATCCATCCAGGATCGGTGTATCCCCCAAGGTATCATTTTAAAGAGGTAGCACCATTTTGGCATGATATAGTAATTGACTAAATTAATCCTACCCCACCACGATATTTCGGTATTCCTCCAATCTTGCAGCTTCTGGTTTGTTTCTCTCAATAATCTTATAAAGTTTACCTCCATCACTCTCTCCACCTCATCCGGAAATTGTAATCCTAGGTACTCACAGCCTTTTGAAGTCCACGTGAAATTAAATTTTCTTTTTAAATTATCGAGGGTGTATTTCTGTAAATTTTTAGTCATAACCTTTGTTTTATCTAAATTTAATTTATAATTTGATATTGAGGCATATCTATTTATTTCATCCATCAGATAAGGTAGAGAGTGAGACGGGGATGTGAGAGAAATCAATACGTCATCTGCGTATAAAGCTATTTTGTGGTCTGCATCTTTGGTTCTGAAACCGATCATTTCTTTGTTGTTCCTAATATTAATTGCCCATGGCTCAATTGAAAGAATATATATCAGCGGGGAGAGGGGGCAACCTTGTCTTGTTCCATTTGATAATGGAAACCAATTTGCACAGATATTAGGTCCCACTGTCTTAGCTGTTGGGCCCTTATAGAGTGCCATAATAGCATTATAGATCCACCCATCTATGCCGAATGCCTTCAGTACTCTCTTTAGGTAATCCCACCCGACCCTATCGAAAGCCTTTTCGGCATCTAACGCTAGGGTCGCAAGTGGGGTTCCCCGTAGCTCAGCCTGGTCCATTATATCTAATAGTCTTCTGGTATTGTTGGTTGATGATCTGCCTGGTATGAAACCAATTTGGTCCGGATGTATCACTGAGGCAAGCATTGGTTTTAATCTATTGGCTAGGATGGTTGCATATAATTTCATATCAGCATTTATAAGTGAAATAGGTCGGTAATTCTTAAGTTCTGTAGGATCTTTGTTAGGTTTCAAAATAGGTAAAATGTTGGCTTTTAGTAACTCGCCTGGTATATCTTTGGCACAGGCCATTTCATTGAATGTTTGAGTCAATGGGCCTACAATATCGTCTTTAAAGGTCTTATAAAATAGATGAGTATAGCCGTCTGGTCCGGGAGTTTTATTGGTGGCTAGATTTCTTATTGCCAATTCAAGTTCTTCCGTGGTAAAAGGACTATTCAGATTTACTTGATGTATTTCTGATATCTTAGGAATAGCTGTGTTTTTTATGTATAGGTCTATATCTTTGGTATTAGAATTTTGTGATAAATTGTATAGTTTATAATAGAATTCATTAAACTGGGTGCCAATACTTTCAGGGGTCAGATGAACCTTATCGTCGACTATCAGTTTATCTATAGTTCTTTTAGTATAATATGTTTTTATTTTATTTGAGAGTAACTTGTCTGCCCTGTTACCTTTGTAATAGTATTTTATCTTCAGCTTTTCCAGGGATTTTATCATCTTCTCCTCTAATTTGCTGTTTATTTTGGTTTGTATATCTAATATTTTGGTCACATAATTTATGGACGGCGCCAGTTTATTTTTATTGGTAATATCAAATAATTCTATATACAAGTCGGATAGTTCTTTTCCTCCCTTTCTTTTATAATTTTTTTCCATTTTTATACAGTAACCTCTTATTACCGCTTTGTAGGTACACCATAGGGTTAGATTGGAGATTTCTTCTGATTTATTTTCTTCAAAAAACAACCTTGACATTTTGGTAATATATTCTTTTTTAATTTGATCTTTTATCAAAAGGTCGTTTAGTTTCCAAGTTGTTTTACCCTTTGGGGGGCTTTCTCCTAATTCTAAAGTTAAAATGCTATGGTCCGACCATGTATTTTCAATTATATTCACTTTTTCTATCCTTTTGACTATCTGGGGGGTACTTAATTATCTTAATTTATGTATTTGCTTGCAATTCTGCTAGCACAATGTATAGCTAATTTTTGATATTTGTTTTATATTCTAAATTCACAGTATAAATAACACTTAGGTCAGTGAGTCTCTTTAAATACATTTAATGATCCGAGAAAGTAAGCAGGTGACATGTATGTAGGTGACATGTCCACTACATGTATTTCTTGGATTATTCTGTAGGTATACTAAATATAGGTTCTTCGGAGGAAATGGGAAGAACAAAGATGAATAACTCTTGAAACAGGAAGTAATAAAGGTCAGTTGTATTCTCTCTTTAAAATGATACCATTATCCTATAAAGCCCTCAACACCTTGGCCCCTCCATACATTGCCTCCCACATTAATTGATACTACCCTGCGAGATTGTTATATTCCTCGACTGGCTTAAGGCTCTCTTACAATCTCACCTCTTCCCGTTTGTGCCTGAGACTTTACCCGAGTTGCCCTCTTTCTCTGATACTCCCTTTCGCAGAGTATTCGGCTCTCTTCCTATTTCTCAATCTTCAAAAAGTCCCTTAAAACTCACCTTTTTAAGGAAGCTTACTGCTTATCCCAATAGAACAAATCTTAAATAACCTGTGGCAAAAACACCCTAGCTCCCACTGTCCCCAAATACTTTAGGAGTAAGTAGGCTTATTATTCATCCAACTGTTCCACTCATTAATTAGCCTCTGGCCAAACCCACCTAACTCCCACTGTCCACAAATGCTATTACTACCACCATCTTTCCCTTTGACCTCTTTACTCGCCTCATGTGTCTTTTGTCCCTCACTCCATCTATTTTTTAAACTTGTGATCAGGGCACTCTACCTCATGTATCAGTCTGTCTCTGTAATCTAGCATAGTATGTACTAAGCTATATAAATAAATGATAATGTAGCTGCATAAACTGCATACTTAATAAATAAAACAAAATAAGGTTACAAAAAATCCACATACTGGATGGGAATCACGTACTGTATTTTGAAAAGCAGAGTATACAAAACAACAAATAAATGTGCAAATAAAAGTCTTTTCATTTAATTAATATCCCATGGTTGTATAAAGAAAGTTAATAGAACTGATAGCTATTTATTCTTAACATTTCCCCCTTTCCACCCTGCCAGATGATGTCACTCAAAGTGTCTGGAATGGCAGCTAAACCTCCCCTTGTCACAGCCCAGCTGATTATACCCAGCTGGTATGCGTGGGCTATGACGCTTTTAGATCAAAAGAAAGAAGCATGTGACATCATTGTGCCCACGTTCTCCAGCCCTGTGTGGTGGCTTCATCTGAGAGAAGTTGTTTAAATGACACAGATCAGAGATCACGACTGGTTTAACAAGATGATATTACCAGTGTATAATATTTCCAGTTTGACATATAATACCAGTTAAACACTAGAGTACACTTCCTCGTTTATTTAAAAACTGTTGTTTTACATCCCATGATTTTCTTGAAATTCTTAGAAATTAAAACACACATTACAATGTCCCAAATTATTTTTGAGTTTTTAAATGTAAATTCAATTATCCTGCAAGCAAGTGACATTTAGTCTAAAGTCCAAGTCAGTTAATAGTCTAAAAGGTCTAAGAGAAGACGACATGTGAGGCGACTTTCTGCTGAATGGATGGCTACTTTGATACTTCTCATGTCTTTTTACACTGGATTATTTGTGTTTCCATCCTATGTACAGGTTGAGTATCCCTTATCTGAAATGCTTGAGACCAAAAATATGGATCATTTTGGATAACTGATCAATTTTACCAATAAGTTACGTATATGAAAGCCTCTCAGCACTCATGAAAAACAGTAATATCAATGTAAATATTGATGCAATAGACATGCAAGAGAAAGCTATATCACATCTTATACGAGCGGGACACTAAATAAACTGTTGAGCTCTCGCATTCTGACTGGTGTCAAATCCGAAATTTGCTTTGGATAACGGGTCATTTTAAATAAAGGATTTTCGGATAAAGGATGCTCAACCTATATTTCAAGAAATATAGGTTATATAACTTAAAACATTGTAAAGAAAACTTTCAACTACACTGTGTATTGATTCATTAACCATGCTCTTTTTAAAAATTACAAAAGTAAGTCAGTGTCACATGGACAATGTTCTAAAATGTTGGCATTACACCAGCTTCAAAGGTCTTCCCAGGAGTAAAATGACTTTCGTAAAGACATTTTTAAAGACAAGATTATAGATAAAACAGCCCACAATTTTGTGTCGTCTGGAAGTGACATCATCACTATTGTTGCCTGATTTTCAATAGAAATGATCTTGAGCTAGCCGACAATAGGAAAGCAACCAGAAAACGTTTCCAGATTTAACCTGTATAACGGAAACATGCAAACACTCTGTTTTCTGGTGGCCAATGTAATCCATCACACAGGCATGTCCCTCTCCAATTGCACAGAAGTAATATAGTAGGAAAGGTATTTAGGGGTAATTATTTCAGACGTTAAAGGAAGGTAGACAATGTAATAGAGCAGCAAGAAATGCTAGCAGAATGCTTGGTTGCATAGGGAGAGGTATTAGCAATAGAAAGAGGGAAGTGCTCATGCCATTGTACAGAGAATTGGTGAGACCTCACTTGGCGTATTGTAAGCAGTACTGGAGACCGGTAATCAGCAGAAGGATCACTCATTGGAGAGATTTCAGAGAAGGGATAAACTGATTCATTGATTGCAGGAAAAAACTTACCAGGAAAGGTTAAATGATCTTAACATGTATTGCTTGAAAGAAATACTTGATAGAGGGGATATGTTAGAAACATTTAAATACATAAAACAAGAGGTCATATGTAACGGAACTCCCCGAACTCCGACCGAGTACCTTCCGTTGATGGACACTTCCTAGCTTGCGCTGAGGGCCACAAGCACCGCACCGCACCGTACACCACAACCACCGCAGACTCCACAACCGCCATAGCTTAACTGGAGTCTCGCCGTCTTCTGTCCACCCTGGATCAGCTTCTGTCCTCCAGGACCATGTGGGGAAGACCTCTCCTCCAGGAGAGCGTATCAGGAACAAGCTCTTAAAAGAGCTAAGTGATTAAAGCTCAAGGGAGTATGCAGAACATAGCAATCCCCAGTGTGAGTATAGCTGTCCCCTCCAATCACGAGATAGGACTACATGTTGAGGGTCAAGAAGATCTCTGGATTTTAATCAAACACTCTGCTTTTATGCCCACTTTCCACACATAGGACCACCCACAGGGTTTTGAAGAACAACCAATCAATATGTACAATAAACTCAGACACTCCCAGCAATTACAGCAACATCCCCCCCTCTGCCTGTGATACAATTATCTCCACACAATAGACTAACTTAATTATCACAGGCAGAAAATATACAGTTTTTACACAATATTAATAACTTTCAAAGTATGCATCACATTCACATAAAACATACATTTTCAGAATCAGCATACCTTAAATATGAACATAACTAAAAATCAGACAATTCCACCCAGTAGTTCAAAAGTTAGCTGGAAGTCCTTTATGACCGACCGCAAGCACATTTTTCTAGTCTGGGGACTCTGGGGACACCATCTTAAAGGGGCATTGTTCCGATTTTCACCGTGCCCCAAAAATGTGCTTAAAGGGCCAGCACCAGTCCCATAAAAGACCATAAGCCCCAATACAGCTTCTTAAAGGGCCATACATAGTCCAATACAAGTCCATAGTCCCAAATAGCATTTTTAAAGGGCCATACATCCCCAGGCCATAGTCACAGGGAAGGAGGCTGGCAAGCAGGCCTCTCCAGGACCAAGTGGCGAAGGGCACTTCGTCACATCATATTTAAAAGATAAAAACTACAGCAAAGAGGACATAGTCTTAAATTAGAGGAGCAAATGTAATATCATAAAATTGAAAATTGAATTGATGAGATTAAATGTTCATCTCATCCCAACTCCCCTACTTCTCACCTTTTAGTGAATAGCACCCTCTGCCTAGTATCACAGTCACAGTTAGACATAATAGCCTTTGACGGTTCCACCACTCACCCAAAAGTATTTTTTTGAATGGTACTGAGCCATCCAGAAAATGGAAAAACAAACAAAAAACTGCACTGTACTTTCCATCAACATCACATAGAAACTGTCTTTTTAAATCTTGTCGACATATAATTTTGTTAGATAGAAGTTCAAAATAAGATATATTTACCCTTGCCTTTAATACCATTCAAAATAGTGCATGTAGAATATGCAGTAGAAGACAGACTTCAGATTCATTGTAAGATTGTTTTGGTATCTGACATAATTAACCACCCCCTAGCGACAAGCATAATTAGATTGTTTAAAAAAAGAAACAACGAAAAAACCTAATTTGTGAGTTTTAGCAATCTGAATCTCCTTATATACAATAGGGGGTAAAATATTCAAAAAATTACAGTTTAGTGCTGACAGCTATAATGTTATGTAATAAGAAAGGTATAAAAAGTACTTATACATTGATAGCATTTTACTTATGTTACTTTGTTATTTTATTTTGTATTATAATAACCTATGTGTGGGGTCTCTCCTGTTTTGTTAGTTTTTTTTTATGAGCTATTGTAAAATGGCCTTCTATTCACTTGTTTTATATTAGCTGATCGTTTTACATTGACTTTAATGAATCCAGTAAGAAAAATCTGGCGACCAAATAGGTTTTCTTGTCGTGTGTATAAACAAAATAGCAGCATGCAATCTTTATAGCAGAACTGCTCTCACCACAGTCAGTAGCCTCATTTTACTCAGCAAGCAAATCTGGAAAATAATAACGATTTTCAATTATGAGTGATACAATCTGTCTGGCTGTTGAAACTGATCTGGCATTTTAAGTGGCGTTGAAACATAATATTGTTTGAATAATATAGGAGTTGTAAAGAGCTTTGTGTATTTTTTTTTCTTCTTAAGATTCACACTGTTTCTTTTACCTGATTATTTTTTTTAGATTCTGACATGTTGTTTCTGTGCAGTCGGCATTATGAACAATGGCAAAATGAAAGTTCTAACCGTGCGCTGTTTGTCAAATGTTATCACGCCAGGAACAGTTGTCCCAGGGTCCATATCTCTATGGCAAATTAAAGACAAATGCTCATATGAAAGATAAAGCTTTGCAATGCTTTCCTGTGTAGATATGACAATGGAAGGACAGGTAACCAACTGAGAAATAACAGGTCAGACTTTTATTACAGGTCTGAATTCTTTCTTTGCAATTTTGCCCAGTTAAAGGGACTCTGTCATCCTGAGCATTGCTCATATGTAGAGAGTAAAAATTCATGAAAAATTATCTATACATTGGGGTGTCTGTACAAAAATTCCCGTACTGTAAAGTGTAAAGAGGGGTAAAATTCATAATAAAAAAAAAGGTGCAGTCAACGTTTGTTGTTATAAATCTCTTTTTAGTGCGGGAGATGGACCTCCGCCACACTGTTTGGCAGAGATCCCCCAACACTAATTAGGTAATTTTCAGCGCTGATGTTTTCTTTATACATTGGATGGTCTGGCACAATGAGTGCCAGCACAACCAGAATGTAAATAACCGTCGGAGGTGGCGCAGACTCTACTTTATACATAGGGGGACAAGTAGATTGTGCCAGTGTTTGGTGCTATGGGTTTATGTGCAGTATTTATACATGGCCTCATTGTGTTAGCATTATTGCATGCAAATACATACAATAAGAGACGTATATGTTTTACATGTGTCTGTGGTGTTTCCTGCTTATGAAATCACCTTGTGGCTTGATTACAAATTACACAACTCTTATTGTGTTAATTTGCCTAACAAGCAACAGACGATGTCACAATAATGGAAAAGTTCTAGCAGCAGGCCTTTCATCAATTATTATTTTTGCTCATACAATTTGGGTGTCAGTTTCTATTTATTGCCTATTTTATTGCCTTATTATTTTTTTGCTCATCCACCCTCTTCAGCAATGATGACACAGTCCTATTTTAATGTCCTTCCTTTACGTGTTCTAAGATTATTTATCCCAATAGATTTGCAGGCTTTCGGAAATATTGAGTAATAAAATAAGAAACAGTCATGAACTCAACCTGAACTCTGCTTGGCTGGGACTTAATTTGCAAGCTATGGTCCAGTTACCCTGACTTTTAGCCACATAGTTCATCATCTAAAAGTCTTGGCCTACTGCAAAGAGCCTTCTGTGGCAGAATTTCAATCACAAAGAAGATTCTTTCACTGCTTTACTAAATCACACATTACATGTCCAAATATAACTCTGCACTGGGATTGGAAATCAGTTGTAGTTAGGGTTGCCACCTTTCTTTCAAAAAAATACTGGCCTTGGTATGGTCTCTATAGACTTAACATTGGCCTGATGCCTATTTTTTACCGGCCTGCCGGTAAAATACCGGCCAGGTGGCAACCCTAGTTGTAGTCAAGCTTTAAGACTAACTAAAAATTTGAAATGCTGGCAAAACAAAGATACATTTTTACCCTTGCAAAAAGTCTAATTTACCTTTGTTTATATTGAAACATGAGGAGATACTGCACCACATGTAGTATAATTACTATTAAATGAGTTGCTTATAAGAATCCAGGCAATTTCACTAATACACAGGATACTGTCAGCTTTGCAATCTACGTAGGAGAATAGGTCATTACCCGCAAATCCTTACAGATGCAGAATCAATGGGTGGCCAGTTTGGGCATAAACAGTCCACATACTCAGCGGACATATCTGTGTAACAGTGGAGAAACTGTCATTGAAAAGAACACTTGAACAAATGTCCCCTGCTCAGGTTTTGTTTGCTGGGGTTGTGCTTTCTTGAACCAGTGATATGAAGTTCAGTTTAGTTTCAATGTGTAGCCAATGGATTTTTGGACAATTAGGAAGTCAAATCATTGTTAAGAAACTTGTCAAAACAGGTTTAATTAGCTTTCATGCTTATAGCAAGTTAGGTTTCAGAAGAATGTGATTTATTTCAAAGGATATAGTTGAGTTTGATATTAACATATATTAAATTACTTACAGTATGTGGATGTAGACATGGTGAGGGGTCTAATACCATCGTTGATTGAGCTGGTTTAACACAATTTTGTTTCTCACTATAACTCAGAAGGGTGTGCTAAGATGTGGGCCCCTTTCTATAGGGCCCAGAGGTATATCCACAGTACCGCACTGTTAGTGAAGGCCAACTAACATTGTTACATTTTTCATTTAGAGGGGGTTTACGTGGCATTTCAAATTAGGTCACCTTCAAGGATGGGATTAGTTTACAGTGTTGCAGTTGCAGTGTTGGTAATTGTAACCTTCCATTGGTTTTAACATATGAAAACATCCATATTCTGTGGTAATAAAGTGCAAAATATAATAAGAGTCCACCTGACTGCACACAAAAAAAATGATTTGGAGAGATCACACCCATGCACACATGGAAGTTTATCCTGATATCTCCAGGAGCTCTGAATTTAGTGATCCCCTTATGTCAGCTTGCAAACCCCCCAAAAACTGAAACCATGTATTGTGGTGCCTTTTACAACTTCTCTTATCGGCTTTTGGAATCTGCCATGCATTTTCTGATTTATTGGACTGTACTGTGGAGAGGGGTGTCTTCTTGCCAGCTACCCTCTCCACTTTATTGTAGCGATGTACATATTAAATTTGGCTATTTCCTACCAAAAATTAATCTAAATTTGGCAACCATAAATAACTGCTTCCAAGTGGATTCCATCCCATATGGCAGACACAATATTACATTGACAATAAAGTATTTGTAGAACAATAAACACAAAATAAAATGTTATGTCATTTTTTATATAAATGGTAATAGTAGCTATTCACTAAAATTTGAGAATAGCCCAAGAAGGTTGACTTTGAGACTAACCGAGTTTGACTTGGAAAAAACCCCAATGTTTGAACCTTCCCCATGGAAAGTAACCGGAGGCGAAATGATTGAAGCTATTTTTGAGACCAAGTCAAACTCGGGTGCTAAAAATCAAAGTTGACATCCTTGAATTTTAGTGAATTTTATGGTTATGATTCACAACCCATAATATCAAATACTGCTGCTCATAAGTTACACATGGGCATATGGTAGCTGGATGCAATTATGAGTAAGCTGTTGTATAACTTGATATTGGGTATAATGGAGGGAGGAGGCATGAGCCACACGCACTCATTCGGAAGTGAGGAGCAGTTGTCGGGGGGCTGGCGAGATCTAATTAAAGAGGTCTGGAAATTTTAAATATTTGTGCAGATACCTCAAATAAAATATCTTTTATGGACAGTAGCTTAGAAGGATAAAGATCCAGATGGGAGACACTGCAAAATTAAGAGCTGTGTAAAGGTTACTTTTGGGTGTAGATGAGTTCAGCGGTGAGGTGAACCAAGCTATCTGATTATCCTGAATGGTGTCAGGAAAATCCCACAAAGAATTAGTTGCTGAGCAAATCAGTACCATGTTTTCATTTGATTCATACTTATTTTGAGTGCCAAATTCACTGTGAAAACAAACAGGGGATAATGCAGAAGGAGAAGGAAAGAAAAAAAGAGACAACTATGGTAACGATACCTACACTATTGAATTAAAGTAGTCCTTGAATTTAAGCCAACGTCTTTTTCTTTGAGGCATGTTTCCTCATTGTGTAAAAAAAGACTATTTAAAATGTATAAATTATAAAGCTCAGTTGAAGGACAAATATGGACTTATTTAAATGCCTTAGCAGTCCGCTATAGTTCCCCATTTGTTGAAATTAGCTGAAACTAAATGACTTGAGTATGAGTGATATTCTAACTGAATCTTCAACAAATCATATAAGTTGATATAAAAAAAATGATAAAGTGACCCAAAAAGATATATTAATACTGTTTATTCCAATTCAGAGAGGTATGGGATTCATTAAAGAGTCTCTGTTAATTTCTATTTGTGTGAACTTGTTGTGAGAACACACTCAAAGAAATTATACCCCTCAGCTGATTACAATACTGTATTAAAAGAAAAACTTTAAAAAACAAAACAAAAAAAAACTAATATCATGGTGTGTGGCACTTGAAGGATTTTTTTTATGCCTTGTGTTTGAAGCAAAATTCCTCAAGGACTAGATCATCAAGTTGAAGGAAATGAAAAAATAAAAATGAAAATTACTGTTAATAAGAACAACTTTATAAAAATCAATTGATATGAAACAAGAATCGAATTTCTAAGAAAGAGACCACGCCTAAGATTGCGGATAAGAGAAACCTAGGAAACAGAGCCATAAAAAAGGAAAGCAATACAATCACAAAATGTCTACTATGAAACAACACCACAAAGAGGGAGAAGGATAAAGAACAGAAAAAGGATGCAAAACCAAAAAAGGGTCTTGTTACTTTTTTTCCCCTGTAAACAAATCTCATAAAGATAAAACTATAGAAGACTTATCTTTAACAATGCCTCGACTGGGAGAATCGGCAGATTGTTTAAAAAGCCGTGATGTTTCACTCATTACAACCGAGTTCCTGAAAAACTGTTTGGATACTCAGTTGGAAGCTATCACCAGTCAGATTACGCAAACTCAACAGAGATTTAAAAAAAAGATCAAAGAGCTATCAGATAAAATAAAGAACATAGAAGAAGAGACATAGGTTTTGGTGCTTCAGGAAAACTTATTAAAAGAACAAAATAAAATATTAGAAAAGAAAGTTGAGACTGTGGAAAGCAAACTAGAACAGAAGATGGAATAATTTATGGGTTAAGGAATGTTCCAAAGTCAATAACAGATTATTTTATCATTCTCTGGAAAACCTTGGAAAATAAATCTAGATAAACATAGCATTGTTATGGAAAGATGACACTGAGTAAAGAAACACTGAGTATATGAGGCAGTTTCAAGAGACTCAAACAAGAGACATAATCATCAAATATCAGTCCTTTCAATTCAAGGAACTCTTATTAAGAATTAGCAGATTGCATATAGCCAAGAAAATAAAGTCCTTGTGGTACTTTAAGATCTATCTTTTTTTTACAAGATCTCAGAGGAAAGGATTCAACCCATTTACAAGTATCCAAAGAATACACAACATCAAGTATTCATGGGGTTTCCCTACAGAAATTAGAATTATAAAAAATCTTAAAGTGCTGGACTCAATTGAAAAAGCAAAAAAGTGGTTAAAAGATAAAAATATATATATACATTTCTCTCCTTTGATAATAATTAAAAAAGAAAAGGGGAGGGGGCTGCTTCTAATTGCATGTATACAGTTTTGAAAAGTTTTTTCAGTATTTTTGTGCAATTTTTGCCTTTGTAAAAATATAACATAAACATTTATATTTTCTTTTGTATTAGTATGGTGTGTACTTTTTTGTTAGCGTGTGTGAAATTTTAAAGTATGGTTATAAACAGCATGCATTGATATTTTTAAAGGGACTGTATCACCCAAACATTGTTTTTACTGTGAAGAATAAAAAAATATTGAAAATGATCTATACATTGTATTAGCAAAACTGCAAGCAAATGCCTAAATTAGGAGAAAAATTAGTTTTAAATGTGTGTGTGGACTAGATGGTGTTTATGACATCACCTGTGGCACGGTATGCAAATTACATTTTTCCCACACAGGTGAAGTCATAAACAGGAGATTCCACAGACACACTTAAAACACAGTTTTCTCTTAATTTAGGCATTTGCTTGCAGTTTTGTTATTGCAGCCCCAGGAGACGCCTAGGTGCAGGAGGGCCTTGACAGCTTGTGCTGTAGCAAGGCTGCACACATTGGTGGTAAGGTTTTAGGGGAGGAGTTGGGGGAGGGGAGCAGAGGATATTTAAGGCTGTGCAATATTGGAAAATCTCATAATTTTTTGGCCTACCAGAATTTTCTGCTTGCTTCTGTGTCCCTGCTTTCTCCCTTCTTCTGTTTCAGGATGGATTCTTCGCTGGAAAGGCTCCTGTCTGGGATCTGCGAGGCTGCAAGGAAGAAAGGACCTGGATGGGCAAGAGAACAGCTGGGACATCTGGTGACAGTACCTGATCCTGATGCACGCCCGGTGAGGAGGACCCGTCCGCCGCAGAGAGTGAGCCCTGGATCCCCTGCGCGAGGACGGATGGCTGCGGATGATAGGACCTTGGGAGGAGCACCACGTGGCCGACTGACGGACAGGGAGAAGGCCTCCGGAAGCGGGACTGGAGCAGCGGCACGGCAAAGAGGGAAGGGTTCCAGCGCGGCAGCGGAGGCCTCAGGGGACCTAGCCCCAGGCCAGAAGAGGAGCGGTGAAGCGTTGGCGCCATCCGGAGGATCGAGGCCTACCGGAAGTGAGAGGAGCGGCGCGGAAGATCAACGGAGGGCGGCGTGCCTCGATCAGGTGACCGGGGGCCTGGTCAGGTGGACGCGGTGACCACGCGGCGGGCCGGGGAGGCCCCACAGAGGTAGCGGTGGACGGCGGGGAACCGGTAAGTCCACAACCACGTGGGGGACAGCGAGGCAGAGCAGCCCCAGAAAAACGGGGGACCCAGTAGGCCCAAAAAACGGAAGCTCAGGAGGCCCAGCGGGAGAGCAGTAGGCCCAGCGGGAATGAAGTAGGCCCAGCGGGAGTGCAGTAGGCCCAGCGGGAAGTGAAGCAGCATGACTGACAGACTGTGGACCGGGGGGAAGATGGAGGTGCCGGGGAAGTGCTGCAACATACGCCTGGAGAGGGGATGTCGCAGACGGGCCCAGGAGGGTGCAGAGGGGAAGATTCCAGGGGATGCCATAGGTCTGCCTGTATGTGCTGATTTCTAATGGAGCGTGGGGTGTTACAGGAACGCAGGACATCGCTGGAAAAAGGCCGGGCCTCAGGGGACCAAGCCCCGGGACGAAGGACAGAAGGGGGCCTGTCCGATGCGACGGAGCCGAGACAGCAGAGGCTTACCAGGAGGCAAGGAAGGAGGTGGAGAAAGGGCCCACCGTACGGGCCGGTGATGAGGATGATGCCAGGCCACGAGGTGCCACGGGAACCGTGAGGACAGCAGCGCGTCCAGGTCATGACCGTGGGCAAGTGACGCCAGGATCCAAGACGCCCAGGATGTCCGGAACAGAAACCAGAAGGCGAGTACCTAGGGACCTTTCCCCAAACCCGGTTAGCAGAGGGGTTTCCCCTGGGGACAGGGCCCCGAGGGGCCATAAGGGGACTTCACCAAGGCACGGGTCACACGCTAGGAGTGGCAGACGGGAAGGAGAAGGGGGCAGGTCACCCAGGGGTGGCGTTAGACGTTCAATTAGGGCCAGCCCAGGTAGGGTCAGTTGGCGCCAGGGCCCAGCGGGTAGGGAGTCTGGTAGTGGGAGCAGCACAGAGAGGGGTAGGTCCCCGGTCAGGGGGCATTCCAATAGGCATTCCCGTATCAGTAGCAACCACCGTTCGCGCAGCATCAGTGTCTCAGGTTCCTCTTCCGGGGAGCGTAGCAGGAGATATAGAGCCCCTCGTACTTCTCTGGCATCTCACCATGGCAATTATAGATCCCGGTCTAGGGGCAGGTCTGACAGGAGAGTGGTTTCTAGGGGTCACCGGGTGGAGCGTACGCCACAGCGGGCCAGGAAAGGGGATAGAGTGGCACTTCCCACGGCAGCACTCCCCAAATCTGCTTCCCATTCCAGGAGGATCGTCGACGATGACAGGAGACAAGCCACCCAAGGACCGAGTGGGGCAACAGCCATTGGAGCGGTTCCCAAAAACGACGCATCTGGGAGTTCTGATCCGAAGTCTGGGACGGCTGGAGGAACGACCGGTGAGGTTTTTAATAATTTACACACAACACACAAGGGCCTAGACGGGGCTATGGGGGATGGGGGCTTGATGGCTGGGTTGCAGGCCTTTTTAAATTCCTGGTCAGAGGGTAAGAAAAATGCAGGTCCGCCATCAGCGGCAGCAGCGTGGGTTGCAGCTAGCACAGGGAGCGCACGGGCCGCGATAGAAGGGGTTGACGTGGGCGAGGTCGCGGGGGCATCAGGGGCAGTTGAGGAAGTATCAGGGAAGGATGGAGCGGATGAGCTGCGGGAAGGGATACCAGACGCGGCCGTCTATAATTCATATCTGTCATATTCGGGCCCCTTGGGGGCGCATTTAAAATTAGAAACAAAAGAAAAAATTGGAAAAGGGGAATATTTGGAGTTGTTTTCTTTGCTTCCTCTGGAGGAGTCGGTCGAATTAAAGGAGGATGTGAGAAAGGAGGATAGGGCAAAGAAGGAGGAGGAAGAGAGAAAAAAGCGATACAGGAAGCTTCCCAAGACCTTCGGGAATTGGTTGAGGGCTTTCTGTATACTAGGCAGTGTGGTGGGTCAGAGGGCGCCGGAGAAGTGTTCGGCGCTGTTCTCTTATTTAGATGGTATTTGGGACGCGTACAGAGTGTATGGAGGGCTAGCGTGGTGGCGGTATGACGAACAGTTTCGTCAACGCCTGGCTGCCAATCCCACGATGAGGTGGGATCAAATGGACATCACCCTTTGGCTTAAACTTATGTTGGCACAAAAATCGGCGCCCTTTCAAGGAGCGGCCGGTGCAGGAACATCAAGTTCTTCACCGGCCCCTGGGAAAAAGGGTTGCTGCTGGCTGTTTAACGACAGTCAGTGCAAATGGGGCAGTTCATGCCGTTTCCGGCATGAATGCACCGGATGTGGAGGTAGCCACAGCTACTCAAAATTTTTCAAGAAAGGGAAGTCGGGGGGAACCACCGGGGCGTTGGGGGCAAAAGGGGAACTCTCCAGTGAGCAGAAGCGCGATGCTGCCGTGGCTAAAAACGCTACGGTAGGCGGGAAGATGCGCGGTTTCGTGCCCAAAGGTGCGGTAGTGTCGAGACGAAATCTTAAGTCGGTACAATCCTTTCCAGAGGTGGTGGGGGAGAAATTGATGAAAGAGGTGAACTTAGGGAGGATGGCGGGCTCCTTCGTGGACCCTCCGCTGCCTAATTTACGTGTCTCCCCTTTGGGGGTGGTTCCCAAGAAGGAGGCAGGTAAATTCCGGCTGATACATCACCTGTCATACCCGAAAGGCATGTCGGTGAATTATGATATAGACCGTGAACTGTGTTCGGTATCCTATACGTCATTCGATAAGGCGATTGACATGGTTAGATCTGTGGGCCCTGGGGCTCTGTTAGCCAAAGTGGACATAGAGGCGGCATTCTGGCTTTTGCCAGTGCACCCTGAAAGCCATCATTTGCTGGGGTGCTGGTTCCAGGATAGGTTTTTTGTGGACCTATGCTTGCCAATGGGTTGCTCTATCTCCTGCGCCTACTTCGAGAAGTTCAGCACTTTTCTGGAGTAGGTAGTTAAGCAGGAATCGGGAGTTGGAACATTGGTACACTACTTAGACGACTTCCTATGCGTGGGGCCAGAGGCTTCGTCAGATTACACCCATCTACTGAGGACTATGCAATTAGTTGCAAAATCCTTTGGGGTTCCTTTAGCTGCAGATAAGACGGAAGGCCCAACCACCCGGCTTAGTTTCTTGGGCTTGGAAATTGACACAGTTAAAGGGATATATCGGTTACCTGATGATAAGCTTTTCATCTTGAGGAGGGTGCTAGCTGAGGTGTTACAGGCAAAGAAGGTCACGCTCAGGCAGATTCAGTCGATGATTGGGAGGCTTAATTTTGCATGTCGAATTATACCGGCTGGTCGAGTGTTCCTGAGGTCGCTGTCGCGTGCGACAGTAGGAATACGTGAGGGGCATCACTTTCTAAGAATGTCAAAAGCCATGAGAGCTGACCTGTTGGTATGGAGAGTTTTCCTAGAAAAATTCAACGGCCGGGCTTTTTTCCAAAAGCCGACGGTCTCTGCACCGGCCTTGGAGCTTTATACAGATGCTTCCGGGAGTGTGGGCTTTGGGGCATACTATGGGGGTAAGTGGAGTGCGGCGGCATGGCCAGAAGAGTGGAAGGCGTCACCCTTAATGCGCAACTTGGCCTTTCTGGAGCTATTTCCGTTGGTGGTGGCACTTTCACTGTGGGGATGGTCCATGAGGGATAGGCGAGTTGTCTTCTATTCAGACAACCTGGCTGTGGTATATTCTGTTAATAAGATCTCCGCATCTTCACCGGCCGTGGTCAAGCTTCTGAGGTACTTCGTGTTGCTGTGCATGGAGCTTAATGTGGCATTTAGGGCAAAACATGTTCCGGGTTACCAGAATGTCATCGCGGATTCTCTCTCTCGCTTTCAGTGGGACAGATTCAGGCAGGCGGCGCCAGGGGCGGAGGCCGAGGGTTACCCATGCCCGGAGGTAGTGTGGAAGCTCGGGACCGAGTGTTGCAGGGATGGGTGAAGTCATCATTGGCCCCGGCTACGTGGACGGCTTATAACAGGGTATGGCAGGAGTGGGACGATCTGGCTGCCTGGGCAGGGAGGGAGGCGTTAGAGAAGAATCCGTTGGACATACTATTTTGGTTTTTATTCCGGTTGGCGTCGCGAGGGACTTCCCCTGCTCAGCTGAGCGCAAAGCTGGCTGCACTGGCGTTTATGTTCAAATTAAGGGGACAGGAGGATATCACAAAACACTTTGTGATCAGGCAGGCTATGAAGGGTTTGAAGAGGGGTAAGGCGGTTCAGGACCACCGTCGCCCAGTATCCATGGGAGTTTTAGGTAGGGTGATAGGAGTCCTAAGTGATGTTTGCTCCTCGGAGTTCGAATCATTGCTATTCAAGGCTGCCTTTTCACTGGCTTTCTTTGGGGCCTTTCGGATATCTGAGCTGGTCAGCAGCTCGCGTCAGGTGGCAGGGGGCCTTCGGTTTTGAGATGTTTCCTGCACTGCAGAGCAAGTAATAGTGCTGTTACGCTCATCCAAAACGGATCAATCGGGAAGAGGGACACGAATTGTATTATATGGGGTACCGGGCAGTGTGGCCTGCCCGGTGGCACGCCTGCAGGGCTACTTGCGGGTTAGGCCTGCTGTGGAGGGTTCCTTAATGGTACACAGGAGTGGAAGGTCACTTTCCAGGTTCCAATTTTTGAGGGTGTTCAGGTTGGGGTTGATTAAGTTGGGTTTGCCGGAAAAGGAATACGGCACTCACTCCTTTCGGATAGGGGCAGCCACGGAGGCGGCGCGGCTAGGTTTAGGTGACGACGTGGTTAAACGCATTGGCAGGTGGGAGTCTAACAGGTTTAGAACGTATGTGAGGCCTCATCGGATGCTGTAAAAGTCGGGCGATGAGAGCAACATGTTAGTTCCCTTCCCACTCCTTTTTTCCTCTCCCTTCCTTTTGTCTGTAGGGTCCATCTACGTGGTGTGGATAATTGGCCACTCTTACGTGTTCTGGGCTAGACGGAGGGCCGCAGTTAGGCCATCGGGCCTAGGGCTGGGCTTACCTGCCGAATTACTTCAGGTGAAGTGGTTCGGGGCCCGGGGTATGCGTTGGGCGGGGGTCTTACCCATGCTGCTGCGCTTCATTGACCGAGGGGTGCTGCCTAATGTCATAGTGATACACGTCGGGGGGAATGATTTAGGGTTGGTGTCACAGAGGGAGTTGGTCGAGATCATGCAGAAGGATGTTACCCACATTCTATTACGGGTTCCCGGGGTAAAAATTGTATGGTCCGAAATGGTACCAAGAGACCAATGGAGGTATGCAAGAGATTTAAGGGCAATGGAGCGCAGCAGGGGAAAGATAAATAAATGAATGTCAATTTTTGTAAGGAAACAAAAAGGAGTGGTGGTCAGACATCGCACTTTGGAGGGAGATCGGAAAGGCTTGATAGCTAAGGATGGAGTGCATTTGTCTGACCTTGGTTGGGATGTTTTCCTGTTGGGAATTCAGGAAGGGGTAGAAAAGGCTCTCTTTTTATTGGATGGGGTAGCCCTTCTGTAGTGAGGATTCACTCAGAAGGGCTTTGGCGGTAACTTGCTCCTTAGGGGGGTCTATGGCTGGAATATCGGGAGTTGGCCATAGTGCAAATGGATTACGGGAGAGGTTCTGAGCTAAACTGGAGCTCTTAGCCTGTTGGTGGGCTGGGCAGAAGGTCTGCCTGGCAATGGATTCAACGGATGGTGGACCCCTGGGGAGCAAGTTGGTGTGGGACATGTTCCGTGTTATGTTAACTATGTTAATAAAGTTAATGGTAAATTATGTTAATTTGAGGTTCATGTCATTTATGACATATGTGTCATTATGTGGGTTTGTCATTGCCTAATTTGTATATTTATATGTATTTATTACAATGTGTTATGTTAAGGTTGGAGGCAATGACATATGTTATAAATAAAATGGCTGTGGCCTTTTCTACCCCCTACGTCTGTGCCATGTGTCTCTAATTTATGGTAAAGATACAGCCTGGTAGTCGAGGCTACAACTGTCAAGGTGTGACACTATGTGTGTGAGCCACTTTATGTGTGTAACACACTGTGTGAGACACTATGGGTGTGATTGTGTGACACTCGTGTGTGAGAGATACTGCATATGTATGACACTGTGTGTGAGAGATACTGCATGTGTGTGACACTCTATGTGTAAGAGACATTCCGTGTGAGACACTGTGCATGTGTGACACTGTGTGTGTGAGACACTGTGTGTGAAAGTTATTGTGTGTGATACACTGTGTGTGTGTGTGATACACTGTGTGTGAGAAACACTGTGTATATGTGTATGAGACACTAAGTGTGTGTGTGTGTGTGTGTATGTGAGAGAGAGACACTATGAGGGCATGACTGCATGTCTGGGAGTGGGGGGTGGCAGTCCAGGGGGCAAGAATGTGCAATTAGACAAATCAATTAATAATAATAAAAAAACAGATAATAAAACTTTGAAATACTCCAAATTCTTGAACAAATGTTTTCATTTATTTATTTTTATTTTATAAATTATTTCATACAATCTGTGTAAAACAAAGAAATACAAAATTATATGACATGTCGATCAACAATTTTGGCAACAATCATATAGATATCTAACATCATTTACTCCTTAAAATCTAGCAACTGATATGCTTTATTATGTATAACATGTATGAACTCTATATTATCTAATAGTGTTTTTATATAACAAGAGATAGGATATATTGGATGACATGACATGTTTACGGATGCTTACAAAACCTATATATATCTAGTACCCTCTACTTTAACTTATCAATTAACTTACAGCTGGATACAGTTTCTAAGGATGTGGACGTTTTGGGAGTATTCATGACTTGTAAGATCCCAAGGCTCAGGGGTCATATTTTTGTTTTTAACGGGGGTTGCTGCTTTAGTTATTATCTGTATAATATTCGAAGGTGGGTTGGTATTATATTTATACCATTAACCCCTTAACGACAGGTGACGTGCCAGGCACGTCACGGCAAATCGAGGACTTGCCGACAGGTGACGTGCCTGGCACGTCATGCACTAAATGGAGTAAAGAAAGCGACCAGAGGTCGCTTTCTTTACTCTAACGGTGTTGCTACAATGCCTCTAGGTAGAGGCATTGTGCAACACCCCCCAAATGTGCAGGGGCGCGCTACGATCACTCCACGGAGTGATCGTAGCAGCCATTTAAAAATGGCTGCGCCCGCTGCACACATGTGCTTAGAAAGCGAACGATCGTTCGCTTTCTAAGCATCTCCGGTGTTGTTAAGTGCCTCACCAGCGAGGCACTTAACAACACCGCTCTGCTCCCCAGAGCCGATGGTGGTCGCTCTCCTGAGCGACCCCATCGGCTCAGTAGAAGGGAACGCTGCCTGTACAGGCAGCGTTTCCCTTCTAATGGCAAGAGCATCGGAAGTGAAAGTATTTCACTTCCGATGCTCTAGGGGGAGCCAATCGATGCCGGCACAGCAGATCTATGTGATCTGTGTGCAGGCATGTATGGTAAGTGCTTTGATGAGCACTTACCATACTGTCAAAGGCAATATTACTAAATATTGCCTTTGACAAGTATTGATCTGCCTCCCTCACCTTACTACTTTTAGTAAGGGAGAGAGACAGATCAGATCAAGTAAAAAAATAAAATAAAATAATAAAAAAAATATTTAATAAAATTTTAAACACCAAGGGCTTTTATAAAAGCCATTTAACCCCTTCCCTGCCATTGATCGCTGTGTACGCAGTGATCATACACAGCAGCACATTTTTTGCTGTCTGTGCATTTTTTAGGGGTTATTTTTTTTTACTGTAATTCATTACAGGATAAAAAAAGGCTCTTTTAAGAGAGATTAACCCCTTTCTTGCCGTAGATCACTGCCTAATCAGCGATCTGACGCAAATGCAGCAATCTTGCTGCAGAAGCATTTTTCATTTTTTTAAAACTTTTTTATTACACCCGTCACGTGTTAATTATACCCGCTAGGGGACTACGTTTAACGTAAAAAAATTTTTTTAGCTGTCTGAGCGCATGTATAGCGATCAGTAACAGCTGATAAGTGACAATGGCGGGTTGGCGTTTGCTCAGATGAGCATCACCATTCGTCTGGTTAGATCAATATGTGTAAATATTTGATCTGACCAGTGTAGATCTGCCTCCCTCTCACTTGAGTTTTAGTGAGGGAGACAGAGCTGTATAATGTAAGTTTTTAATTATAATATATTTAATAGAATTGAGACCCAAAGGCTTTTATAAAAGCCGTTTCCAGTATTTAACCCCTTCCCTGCAATTGATCGCTGTGTACGAAGTGATCTTACACAGCAGCACATTTTTTGCTGTCTGTGCATTTTTTTAGGGGTTATTTTTTTTTACTTTGATTTATTACAGTATATCAAAGGCTCTTTTAAGAGCTATTAACCCCTTCCTTGCCGTATATCACTTCCTAAGCAGCACATATGGTCACTGCCTAAGCAGTGCATATGGTCACTGCCTAAGCAGCGCATATGGAGCAATCTAGTCGCCGAAGGATTTTTTTTTGCTATCAGCATTTTTTTTGTCAGACTCACTAGGGGTTAATTATACCCACTAGGGGATTACGTGTATTCCTTTTGAAGCTGTCTGAACGCGTGTATAGCGATCAGTAACAGCCGATCAGTGGCAAAGGTGGTTTGGTGATTTCTCAGATGAGCATCACCATTCGTCTGGTTCGTAAATATTGTTCTGACCCATATGGATCTGCCTCCCTCTCCTCACTTGAGTTTTAGTGAGGGAAAGAGACAGATCTGTATAACATAATTTTTAAATTGTAATAAATTAAATAAAATGTTAATAAATTGTGAGTCCCAAGGGCTTTTATAAAAGCCATACCTTTTGTATAGTGTAGTGTATTAACTCCTTCCCTGCCACTGATCACTGCACAGCAGAATTTTTTTTCTTGTCTGTGCATTTTTAGGGGTTAATTTTTTTGTACAGTACTACAAAGGCTCTTATAAGAGCTATTAACCCCTTCCTTGCTCTACATGTTCAAATTCCAAGTTTGAAAATCAAAAAGCGCACCTCTCAAATGTAGCCTTTCAACCCCTAACAAAGCTGACAAAGCTATGCATGGGTGGTATCCCTGTGCTCGGGAGATGTTGCTGAACATATATTGTGGTATTGTTTGTCAGTGACACATACCGAAATATGTGAATTTGTGTCTAAAGTGCAATGTATGTGGGAAAAAATACACAATAAAATGACTACCACAAACTTTGACAAAGGCTGGTGGTAGAATTGGTGCATGGAAAGTGTTAAAATAACACCATTTAAAATAGCCTAGGGTGTCTACTTTTACAAAATATATACTTTTTGGGGTAAAATACACTGTCCTACTTAAAAAAAAGTCCCAAATGAAAGATGGGCTCAGGCTGACTACACGTCAATATTCCAAGTTTAAAATGCGCACCTTCACAATGTGGCCCTTTAGCCCCCAAACAACCCAACAAACCTATGCATGGGTGGTATCCCTGTACTCAGGATATGTTGTTGAACACATATTGGGTTATTGTTTGGCAGTGACACATACCAAAATCTGTGAATTTATGTCTAAAATACAATATTTGTGAAAAAAAACCACACAAAAATTACTACCACAAACTTTGACAAAGGCTGGTGGTAGAATTAGTGCATGGAAAGTGTTAAAATACCACCATTTGAAATAGCGTAGGGTGTCTACTTTAAAAAAATATATGGGTTGATGGGGTAAAATACACTGGCTGGTTTCAAATATGTCCCAAATGGGACATGGGTGCAGGCGGTCTGCATGTCAAAATTTTAATTTGGAAAACCAAAAACTGCACCTACCAAATTTGGCCTTTTACTCCCCAAACAACCCAACAAACCTATGCATGGGTGGTATCCCTGTACTCAAGAGATGTTGCTGAACACTTATTGGGGTGTTATTTGGCAGTGACACATACCAAAATCTGTGAATTCATGTCTGAAGTACAAGGTTTGTGAAAAAAAAACACAAAAAAATTACTACCACAAAGTTTGACAAAGGCTAGTGGTAGAATTAGTGCATGGAAAGTGTAAAAATACCACCATTTGAGATAGCCTAAGGTGTCTTCTTTTAAAAAATATATGGGTTGATGGAATAAAATACACTGGCTGGTTTCAAATATGTCCCAAATGGGACATGAGTGCAGGCGGTCTGCATGTCAAAATTTTAATTTGGAAAACCAAAAACTGCACCTACCAAATTTGGCCTTTTACCCCCCAAACAACCCAACAAACCTATGCATGGGTGGTATCCCTGTACTCAAGAGATGTTGCTGAACACTTATTAGGGTGTTATTTGGCAGTGACACATACCAAAATCTGTGAATTCATGTCTGAAGTACAAGGTTTGTGAAAAAAAAACACAAAAAAATTACTACCACAAAGTTTGACAAAGGCTGGTGGTAGAATTAGTGCATGGAAAGTGTAAAAATACCACCATTTGAGATAGCCTAAGGTGTCTTCTTTTAAAAAATATATGGGTTGATGGGGTAAAATACACTAGCTGGCTTCAAATATGTCCCAAATGGGACATGGGTGCAGGCTGTCTGCATGTAAAAATTTCAAGTTGGAAAACAAAAAACTGCACCTCACAAATTTGGCATTTTAGCCCCCAAACAACCCAACAAACCTATGCATGGGTGGTATCCCTGTACTCAGGAGAAATAGTAGAATCTATTTAGCATGTTTTTTCGTTCGCTATTGTCGATGAGGAGAAGTTGTAAAACAAAGAAATTTGTGTATTTTTTTTTTTTTTACCATATTTTATTATTTTTTTTAATAATATGATAAGATATGATCAAAAAGATGGCATCCATAGAAAGCCCTTCTTGTCCCGATAAAAACAATATATAATATGTGTGGGTACAGCAAATGACAAAGAAGAAAATTACTGCTAAACACAAACAGCACAGAAATGTTAAAATAGGCATTGTCCAGAAAGGACAAAAATGTTTCAAAGGCTCTGTCCTTAAGGGGTTAACACTATAACACATCAGATATTAGACAAAACATCACATAATATTTTAAAGGGTATTATGTACAATAGTGCAGACAAACACATGGCATTCCGGTATCTTGTTATGGTATACTGATTCGATCTTGGGATTTTAGAATTTGGTTCATGTACCAAGGTGAGGTTTGAAAGGCTTGTTTAATTTTTCTTCTTAGGTCCAGAGACAGTGAGTTGATGTATAAGCTCCAATCTTTAAAAAAAAGTCTTATTTTGTTGGGTGTTGAACCAAGTCATACGAAATATATAAAATAGTTTTTCTTTGAAGATTGTTATGAATGGCTTATCCCTGCTTATCCAGAATTGTAAAATGGTTTTGTTTGTCACAGCAGAGATGATTCTTGTAAAGCGGGCATGTTTGATGGGTTAGCTAGAAGAACCAAAGAGGGTGAATTCTAAGGTGTTAACTAGTGTTGAGCGAACCCGAACCGCACTGTTCGGCTATAAACCCAAAGTCTATAAACCGAAGGACATTCGGTTTATAGACTTTTGTTTTATAGAATAGCAATAGCATTACATAGCATTACATGTATTCCATAAACCCAAAGTCTATAAACCGAATGTCTTTCGGTTTATAGACTTTCGGTTTATGGAATACATGTAATGCTATTGGCTTTCTATAAACCGAAATAGAGCCCCTATTCATAAGAAATTCTTATGAATAGGGATTCTATTTCGGTTTATAGATAGCCAATAGCATTATATGTATTCCATAAACCGAAAGTCTATAAACCGAAAGACATTCGGTTTATAGACTTTCGGTTTATAGAATACATGTAATGCTATTGATATTCTATAAACCGAAATAGAGTCCCCATTCATACGAATAGGTCAATTGACCCATTCGTATGAATGGGGACTCTATTTCGGTTTATTGAATAGCAATAGCATTACATGTATTACATCTGAGAGTCAAATAGAACCGTCAAATACTGTGCTTACAGCGCACTTTGAAAAATTCTAATAGTTTTGGGTGGTAAATAGTACATTTGCCTCTTGCCGTGCACTTCATATCTGAGAGTCAAATAGAACTGTCAAATACTGTGCTTACAGCGCACTCTGAAAAAATGGAATAGTTTTGGGTGGTAAATAGTACATTTGCATCTTGCCGTGCACTTCATATATGAGAGTCAAATAGAACAGTCCAATACTGTGCTTACAGCGCAAAAATTCTGGCTACCTCCTCCTCCTCCTACTCCAGCGCCGCTTCCACCTACACCGCCACGGTCACCGCCTCCTTAACCTATGGGTCACTTAATATAAACTGAAAGAGAATACCCTGCACTTCAACCCTCTCTCAAATGGATAATTCTGTTGATCCTCCTGGCAGCCACAAGGAGGGAAATTGATGTCATTGACTCTGCAGTTACGGAGGAGAGGCCTCTGCTGACCCTGTCTTTGGATACCAAAAAGGTTATGATATTATTATTTGTGGATGATATTCTGCTAAACATAATTAATCCCTCTCTTTGCCCCATGTTATGAAGGATATCAAGGAATATAGTTGAATATCCAACGACAAATTAAAAATCAATCACACAGTATAATAATGTCAGGGTGAATGTCATAAGAGTAATTCAGGATGAATACAAATTTAATTACCAGAAAGAATTTACATACTTAAAATCGACAGAAAAGTAGAACGAATAATGGAAATTCATCATGTCCATTTTGAAACAAACAAATCGAGATGACAAAGAATGGCAGTAGATAGAGATACCTTGGTGGACAGAGTTAATGTGTTGAGACCATTTGTTCTGTTGAGATGGATTCATTTATTTCATTTGTTGCCCCTGAGACTACCGGGGTATTGGTTAGAAATGGTCCAGGATTCTTATTTGTAAATTATGCAGATGGAGAAATCCAAACTGGATAGTTTAATCAGTGGTACAAAAGCTTTAAGTGTGGCTAAGACTGTGAAGATATAAATCCTGTAATGTATTAGAACAGATTTTAGCATTATAGAATAGATTTAAAAAGAAAATTGTAAAAAACGAAATATTGGATTTTATAAAACTAGAATCATCAACGTCCGCTATTAAAATGTGTCCCTAAGTAAATGGAAGGTTAAAAATATTGGGGAACTGTATAAAAGATAATAAGATTAAGCCTTTTGTATCCTCTGGTAAAAAAAAATATGATTTGCCTATTAGAGATATCATCAATGATTTAAGAGTAGAAAAAAAGAAGATTGCATGTAATGAAAAAAATGTATAATCTAATAAGGCTTCCATGTATATAAACAGGGGAGAGTTTTTTTCAAAGTGTGCAAGGCTGCCAGAATTTTCTTTGGCAAAAGTAGGTCCAACCACTATAAAGATATGAGAACGAGAACTAATATCTCAATATGTGGGGTTTTTGAAAGAGTGTATATAAGGAAGTACATGCTTTTTTCCAAAGTCATGTTAAATGTTTGAGATACAATGCAGAAAAAGCAAGCGTTTTGCATGTCTGGTGGCAGTGCGTAAATGTTAAACCATTATTGCACATGACTGTAGGGTTGACACCTTTTCCTCCCAAAAATACCGGCCGTATGTGTGGGCGGAGCTACATGAGGGAGGGGCCATGGGAGGTGGGGCCACAAAGGGGGCGGATTATCACTGAAATGATATATATTATTTGTATATCACGCCAGTGAGAAGCGTGTGTGTGTGTGTGTGTATTTATATTTGTATATCATATACACACACAAGCTGTGTCTCACACTGGCAAACAAGCTTTTTCGCACACACTGTCTCACACACACACAGACAAGCCGTCTATCACACACAGACACATGCAGTTTCTCACACAGACTGTCTCTTTTGCTCACACACAGACTTTTACTCACTCTCTCACAGACTGTCACTCTCACTCTCTCTCTCACAAACTTTCACAGACTGTCTCTCTCTGACACAGACAGTCTGTGAGAGAGAGAGAGAGAGAGAGAGAGAGAGAGAGACAGTCTCTCTCTGCTCTCTCATTCTCTCACAGACAGTCTCTCTCTCTGCTCTCTCTCTCACAGACTTCACTTTTACTGTCTCACTCAGTCTCTGACAGTCTCTCTCTCTGTCACAGTCTCTCTCTTTGTGTCTCTCTTTCTTTGTGTGTCTCTCTCTCTGTCTCTCACAGGCAGTCTCTGCTCTCTCTCTCACAATCTCTGCTCTCTCTCACACAGTCTCTCTTTCTCTCTCACTCACAGAGTCTCTGCTCTCTCTCTCTCTCTCTCACAGACAGTCTCTGCTCTCTCTCACATGCAGTCTCTGCTCTCTCTCTCTGACAGACAGTCTCTGCTCTCTCTCTCTCTCTCACTCTCTCTCACAGAAAGTCTCTGCTCTCTCTCTCACAGACAGTCTCTCTCTCTCTCTCACAGGCAGTTTGTCTCTCTGCTATCTCTCTCTCTCACAGACAGTTTCTCTCTCTGCTCTCTCTCTCTCTCTCACAGACAGTCTCTGCTCTCTCTCACACACAGTCTCTGCTCTCTCTCTCACAGTCTCTGCTCTCTCTCTCACAGACAGTCTCTGCTCTCTCACAGACAGTCTCTGCTCTCTCTCACACACAGTCTCTGCTCTCCATCACTCTCTCTCACAGTCTCTGCTCTCTCTCATAGACAGTCTCTGCTCTCTGCTCTCTCCCACATACTGTCACTTTCACTCTCTCTCACAGACTGTCACTTTCACTCTCTCACACAGTCTCTGCTCTCTCTCTCTCACTCTCACAGATTGTCACTGTCTCTCACACACACAGAGACTTTCACTCACTCTCTCTCACAGACTGTCACTTTCACTTTCTCTCACAGACTGTCACATTCCCTTTCTCTCACAGACTGTCACTTTCACTCTCTCTCACAGTCTCTCTCAGTCTCTCTTTCCCTGTACCTGTCATGGAGGGGTCTCTAGCTGTCAGGTTGAGCTGTTTCTTTCCATCGGGTGTCGGTCCTCTTCAGTGCAGCTTGCAGGGGGCGGAGCTCCAAGCAGGTCCGTAGCACATAGCAGGTCACTATGCTCCTGCTGTATCTCTCCCCGCAAGAGCCGAATCCTCTGATTCTGGGATAGTGTCCTGGAGGGCAGAAGGCTCTGCATGTGGGGGAGATACAGCAGCAGCTTAAAGCTGCTATACCAACGGAAATACCGTGCTTTGCATAGCCGGTATATTAGGTATACCGGCCCGGCTTCAAGACCCCAAATACCGGCTGTGCCAGTAAATTACCGGCCAGGTGGCAACCCTACATGACTGTGAAAATGTGAAAAAATTAAACTCCCTTTAAAACCTGACCGATTTTGTTACATCTTAATTGGCCAATGCTTAGTAAAAAAAAAAAAACTGTCATAGCCATTGATTGTCTTGCACCTGCAAAAATGAATCACAACAAACTGGAATAATGGTCAAGCATTTGCTGGGGTCCTCGCGACACACCAGTTGATATACTAGTTATAAATAAAGAGGGGAATAACTAGAATAAAGGGACTATTTAGTGATAACTATGTGCGATGAGTGGATTAAGTTAAGGTTAGATACATACTCCATGAACAATGCTCTCTGATCTGCTAGAGTTAATAGTAAAGAGCAAATTATATTAGAGAATAGAGAATGATGCATCACTTATATGCTGAGAAGAAGCAAGGACAAAGAAAGGAGATAGTGTGGTTGGTTGAACTGTACGTCTGTGGCTAACATATCAATATGTTTTTGTTATGTGATATTTACAAGAAGGCAGTATATAGCAATATTACTGTAATGATTCTTGAATCCATGTTGTCTGATTTTTTTTGGGATGTTTGAATATTGTTTGTACTAGAAATAAATAAAAGAAAGAAAAAATGGGAAAAAAGATATGTGATATACCGTATTTGCTCGAATATAAGACAAGGTTTTTTTCAGAAAAGGTCGGATCAAATTGAGGTCAGATTATAAGACAGAGATCCAGGTCCCCAGCAGAGCTACAGGGGACCTGGATCCCCCTCTCTAACAGCAGGGAATGTCTGCGCGATAAACGCAGACCTCCCCTGCTGCCGCCCGGCACGACCGCCGGAACTTCTATGATGAAGCCGGGTACTTCCGGCTTCATCACAGAAGTCCCGGCGGTCGTGCTGGGCGGCAGCAGGGGAGGTCTGCGCTCATCGAGCAGACATCCTCTGCTGCCCCGCTAGCCACCAGGGAGAATCGGCTAGCTGTCCGTCATAATAGACTGCCGTGTCGGGCAGCATGGAGGATGTCTGCACATATCGTGCAGACATCCCCCCGGCTGCCCCCACTAGCCACCAGGGAACGAAACCAGGTGAGGGGGAGGGGGGAGGACACAGACAGACAAGGGGAGGGGAGCGAGAAAGAAAAGGGGAGGGGGGGATAGAGAGAGACAAAGGGATGGGGTGGGGGGAGGACACAGACAGACAAGGGGGGGAGACACAGACAGACAAGGGGAGGGGGGGACAGAGAGAAAAGGGGAGGGGGGATAGATAGAGACAAGGGGAGGGGGAAGAGAGAGAAGTTTTGGGGGGAGAGAGAGACAACACTGGGAGGGAAAGAGACAGCTGGGGGAGGGGGAGAGAGGCCGCATTGGCACATAAAAGGAAATAAAAACAAGAAATGCATTTGTATAATATATATTTTTTTATTAAATATTAAAAAGCAATTTACATATATACAAGTTAAACTTTTTTCCTATAGGGTAGTCTTATAATCAGGCTTTTAGTTTTTTTCCTAAAGGAATGTACAAATTTGGGGGGGTCGTCTTATAATCAGGGTCGTCTTATAATCGAGCAAATATGGTAATATGAAGGCATGATGTGAGTGTGTCTCATTTTCAAGGTTTCAGGTTGGGCAACTGCTTGTTGGGTCCCTTTCTTAGTGTTTAGTATTAAATCCCTACCTGCCTGACTTCTCCTCATTTTTTGGATGCTATAAGATACTGTGCTCCCAATATTTCAATGTATGACTGTAAGTTAAGAGCTGACTATGGTTTCAAGATCCACACATACAGCCATAATATCCAAGCCCATCATCCCCTAGTAAATGGACTATTCAATACAGATACTGAGCCATTCCAAGATCCCACGCACAGCCACAACATCCAGTCCCATTATTCAAGATTCCTGAGTTGTACAGTCAGGAACCATCTACTAGAGTTTATGCTCTTGTCTATTTGTCTTTAAAATACATTGTATTCTGTACACTCTGGTTTATGACATTTTAAAATCTCTCTACTTCTTTCTTAATTACTTAATTTAACTATCTTTTGTCAGTCTTCCATTTGCTTCCAATCTCCTCCCACATTGCCATGTTCTCTCTCACAGCCATTCAAACATCCACACACACAGTCACAACATCCACGCCCATCACCCCCAACAATTGTAATCAAACTATTCCTCTCTTCCCAGTATTTCACCCCCGTTCCTCATTTCCAATAAATTGGCTTATCACATGATGTGGCTCATCCTTCCATGCATCCACTTGGCAACCTACCCCTTCTATACACTGTTGTCAGAATCAGTATGTTAGCCTCCCAATTCACTATAAACTATGAACTGTAGTCCCAAGTGGCTTTCATTTCTATGTGGCTGGAGTTTGCGGGCTTCAAATACAACCACCTAGACCACCCGATTAGTAAGCCCGTGAGTGACTCACTCAGCTGTCACAATACCCAAATGTATTCCTTTTATTTTGTCCCTCCCCACACCTCCCTCTTGCCTCTTCACTCACCTTATGTTTCTCATGTTCCCCTACTAGATTGCAAGCTTGTGAGCAAGGTCCTCTACCTTGTTTTTTATTCTGAATCTGTTTGTTCAATCTTTTTTGGTAATTACCTTTTATGTTCTGTACAAAACCGCTGCGTAAATTGTTAGTGTTATATAAATAAATGTTAAAGCTACTACTACTATGGTGCTACAGAAATGAATGTTAAAGTGACTGTTCAAAAGCCCACAGTAATAGTGATGCTTTAATAATCTCCACAAATGCTTATGCTGAGATCTACCATTGATGAATCCTTTGACAAAATAAAGTTCTATAATATGACAAAGCTCTGCATCTAAACACCAAGTTGGCAGAAATGCTGGTTATTGATTAATCACCTCTCACGTACCTAGAAGAAAAGGGTTCTTAGGAAATGAACACAGCGTGTTGAACGACATTACATGATCCACAGCAGTTTTTATTTTTCTAACAAAGCTTTCAGGAGTGAACAGGCAGGATGCTGTCTGTGTAGTGAAGACTTGAGCTGTGTAAAAGGAAATAATTTATAACTCAGGGTAGACGTTTTTGCAAAAAAAAGTCAAACTTAATAATCTAAGGGTCAACTCAGGTAGCTCTCCTTTTCGATCGCTCATTGAGCAGTATAACAGAGCATATGAAGCAATGACATTGTTTCCTATTGCTCTCTCTTTGTGTTGCTGACATGCATTCGCAGGATGAAGGACTTACTGCTGTGCCCCAGACCTTCGGCCACTATCAGTGTGGCCAAGATGGTGCTGCCCTTCTAAGGGGAAATAGCTGCTATATGTGCTCTGGTGGCGTTACTAGATTGTCTCATCATAAAGGCAATCAGTAACTGCCAGGCAGAGTGCAATCACCACTTCCTTGTGAGATCTCTATTTGTAAAATATTGATCTGACCAATTTTGCCTCCCTCACCTAACTTTTAGTGTTGTAAGAGTTAGTTTTAAAAAAAACCAGATTTTGGTATATGTCACTGCCAAATAACACCCCAATAAGTGTTCAGCAACATCTCTTGAGTACAGGGATACAACCCATGCATAGGTTTGTTGGGTTGTTTGGGGGGTAAAAGGCCAAGTTTGGGAGGTGCAGTTTTTGGTTTTCCAACTTGAAATTTTGACATGCAGACCGCCTGCACCCATGTCCCATTTGGGACATATTTGAAACCAGCCAGTGTATTTTACCCCATAAACCCATATATATTTTTAAAGTAGACACCCTACGCTATTTCAAATGGTGGTATTTTAACACTTTTGATGCACTAATTCTACCACCAGCCTTTGTCAAAATTTGTGGTAATAATTTTTGTGTTGTTTTTTTTTTCACAAATATTGTATTTCAGACAAAAACACAGATTTCGGTATGTGTCACTGCCAAACAATAACCCAATATTTTTGGGGGCTAAAGGGCCACATTTTTAAGGTGCGCATTTTCAACCTGGAATTTTGACGTGTATTCACCTGAGCCCATCTTGCATTTGGGACTTTTTTAAAAGTAGGACAGTGTATTTTACCCAAAAAAGTATATATTTTGTAAAAGTAGACACCCTAGGCTATTTTAAATGGTGGTATTTTAACACTTTCCATGCACCAATTCTACCACCAGCCTTTGTCAAAGTTTGTGGTAGTAATTTTTGTGTGTTTTTTTTTAACAAACCTTGTACTTCAGACACAAATTCACATATTTCGTGTCACTGACAAACAATACCACAATATGTGTTCAGCAACATCTCCCGAGCACAGGGATACCATCCATGCATAGCTTTGTCAGCTTTGTTGGGGGTTGAAAGGCTACATTTGAGAGGTGCGCTTTTTGATTTTCCAACTTGGAATTTTGACATGTATAGCAAGGAAGGGGTTAATAGCTCTTATAAGAGCCTTTGTAGTACTGTACAAAAAAATTAACCCCTAAAAATGCACAGACAAGAAAAAATGTTCTGCTGTGCAGTGATCAGTGGCAGGGAAGAGGTTAATACACAGGCAACACTATACAAAGGGTATGGCTTTTATAAAAGCCCTTGGGACTCACAATTTTTTTACATTTTATTTAATTTATTACAATTAAAAAATTATATTATACAGATCTGTCTCTTTCCCTCACTAAAACTCAAGTGAGGAGAGGGAGGCAGATCCATATGGGTCAGAACAATATTTACCAATATTGATCTAACCAGACGAATGGTGATGCTCATCTGAGAAATCACCAAACCACCTTTGCCACTGATCGTCTGTTACTGGTCGCTATACACGCATTCAGACAGCTTCAAAAGGAATACACGTAATCCCCTAGTGGGTATAATTAAGCCCTAGCGAGTGTGACAAAAAAAATGCTGATAGCAAAAAAAAAATCCTTCTGCGACCAAATTGCTCCATATGCGCTGCTTAGGCAGTGACCATATGCACTGCTTAGGCAGTGACCATATGTGCTGCTTAGGAAGTGATATACGGCAAGGAAGGGGTTAATAGCTCTTAAAAGAGCCTTTGATATACTGTAATAAATGACAGTAAAAAAAATTAACCCCTAAAAAATGCACAGACAGCAAAAAATGTGCTGCTGTGTAAGATCACTGCGTACACAACAATCAATTGCAGGGAAGGGGTTAAATACTGGAAATGACTTTTATAAAAGCCTTTGGGTCTCAATTTTATTAAATATATTATAATTAAAAACTTACATTATACAGCTCTGTCTGTCTCCCTCACTAAAACTCAAGTGAGAGGAAGGCAGATCTACACGGGTCAGATCAAATATTTACAAATATTGATCTAACCATGCGAATGGTGATGCTCATCAATGTTAAAAAAGTTCCAAGGGCTTTTATAAAAGCCATACCCTTTGTATAGTGTAGTGTATTAACCCCTTCCCTGCCACTGATCAATGCACAGCAGAACATTTTTTCTTGTCTGTGCATTTTTAGGGGTTAATTTTTTTGTACAGTACTACAAAGGCTCTTATAAGAGCTATTAACCCCTTCCTTGCTCTACATGTTCAAATTCCAAGTTTGAAAATCAAAAAGCGCACCTCTCAAATGTAGCCTTTCAACCCCCAACAAAGCTGACAAAGCTATGCATGGGTGGTATCCCTGTGCTCGGGAGATGTTGCTGAACATATATTGTGGTATTGTTTGTCAGTGACACATACCGAAATATGTGAATTTGTGTCTAAAGTACAATGTATGTGGGAAAAAATACACAATAAAATGACTACCACAAACTTTGACAAAGGCTGGTGGTAGAATTGGTGCATGGAAAGTGTTAAAATAACATCATTTAAAATAGCCTAGGGTGTCTACTTTTACAAAATATATACTTTTTTGGGTAAAATACACTGTCCTACCTTAAAAAAAAGTCCCAAATGAAAGATGGGCTCAGGCTGGCTACACGTCAATATTCCAAGTTGAAAATGCGCACCTTCACAATGTGGCCCTTTTAGCCCCCAAACAACCCAACAAACCTATGCATGGGTGGTATCCCTGTACTCAGGAGATGTTGTTGAACACATATTGGGTTATTGTTTGGCAGTGACACATACCAAAATCTGTGAATTTATGTCTAAAATACAATATTTGTGAAAAAAAAACACACAAAAATTACTACCACAAACTTTGACAAAGGCTAGTGGTAGAATTAGTGCATGGAAAGTGTTAAAATACCACCATTTGAAATAGCGTAGGGTGTCTACTTTTAAAAAATATATGGGTTGATGGGGTAAAATACACTGGCTGGTTTCAAATATGTCCCAAATGGGACATGGGTGCAGGCTGTCTGCATGTCAAAATTTCAAATTGGAAAACCAAAAACTTCACCTCCCAAATTTGGCCTTTTACCCCCCAAACAATCCAACAAACCTATGCATGGGGGGTATCCCTGTACTCAAGAGATGTTGCTGAACACTTATTGGGGTGTTATTTGGCAGTGACACATACCAAAATCTGTAAATTCATGTCTGAAGTACAAGGTTTGTGAAAAAAAACCACAAAAAAATTACTACCACAAACTGTGACAAAGGCTGGTGGTAGAATTAGTGCATGGAAAGTGTAAAAATACCACCATTTGAGATAGCCTAAGGTGTCTTCTTTTAAAAAATATATGGGTTGATGGGGTAAAATACACTGGCTGGTTTCAAATATGTCCCAAATGGGACATGGGTGCAGGCTGTCTGCATGTAAAAATTTCAAGTTGGAAAACAAAAAACTGCACCTCACAAATTTGGCATTTTAGCCCCCAAACAACCCAACAAACCTATGCATGGGTGGTATCCCTGTACTCAGGAGAAATAGTAGAATCTATTTAGCATGTTTTTTCGTTCGCTATTGTCGATGAGGAGAAGTTGTTTTTTTTTAATAATATGATAAGATATGATCAAAAAGATGGCATCCATAGAAAGCCCTTTTTGTCCCGATAAAAACAATATATAATATGTGTGGGTACAGCAAATGACGAAGAAGAAAATTATTGCTAAACACAAACAGCACAGAAATGTTAAAATAGCCATTGTCCAGAAAGGACAAAAATGTTTCAAAGGCTCTGTCCTTAAGGGGTTAACCCGTGACGGGTGTAATAAAAAAGTAAAAAAAAAAAGATTGCTGCATTTGCGTCAGATCACTGCTTAGGCAGTGATCTACAGCAAGCAAGGGGTTAATCGCTCTTAAAAGAGCCTTTTTTATACTGTAATGAATTACCCCTAAAAAATGCACAGAGAGCAAAAAATGTGCTGCTGTGTATGATCACTGCGTACATAGCGATCAATGGCAGGGAAGGGGTTAAATGGCTTTTATAAAAGCCCTTGGTTACTAACATTTTATTAAATATTTTTAATTTTATTTTTTTATTTTATTTTTTACCTTTTCTGATCTGTCTCTCTCCCTTACTAAAACTATTAAGGTGAGGGAGGCAGATCAATACTTGTCAAAGGCAATATTTACTAATATTGCCTTTGACTGTATGATAATTGCTCATCAGAGCACTTATCATACATGCCTGCACACAGATCACACAGATCTGCTGTGCCGGCATTGATTGGCTCCCCCTAGAGCATACATTCACTTCCGATGCTCTTGCCATTAGAAGGGAAGCGCTGTATCTAAAACTATGTCTGTAAATGACATATTATTGGGCAAATTGGCTGGGGAATATTAAATGGCAGAATACTACTGGCATATTATTGGGCAAATTGGCTGGGGAATATTAATGACATATAATACTGGCATATTATTGGGCAAATTGGCTGGGGCATATTAATGGCAAAATAATACTGGCATATTATTGGGCAAATTGGTTGGGGCATATTAATGCCAAAATAATACTGGCATATTATTGGGCAAATTGGCAGGGGCATATTAATGGCAAATAATACTTCCATAATATTGGGCAAATTGGAAGGAGCATATTAATGGCAAATAATACTGGCATATTATTGGGCAATTTGACTGGGGAATATTAATGGCAAATAATACTGGCATTGTATTGGGCAAATTGGCAGGGGTATGTTAAATGGCAAATACTGGTATATTATTGGGCAAATTGGCTGGGGCATATTAAATGGCAAATACTGGCATATTATTGGGCAAATTGGCTAGGGCATATTAATGGAAAAATAATTCTGGCATAATATTGGGCAAATTGGCAGGGACAGATTAAATGGCAAATACTGGCATATTATTGGGCAAATTGGCTGTGACTTATTAATGAAAAATAATTCTGGCATATTACTGGGCAAATTGTCTGGGGCATATTAATGGCAAATGATACTGGCATATTATTGGGCAAATTGGCTGGGGCATATTAATGCCAAATAATACTGTTATTTATTTGGCAAATTGGCTGGGGAATATTAATGGCAAATAATATTGGAAATGTGTATGTAATGGGGTGATGGAGGCAAGTAAATGGGATGATGGGGCATGTCCTTGGTGTGCAACATGGGTTATGGGTCATGTCGTGGGTGTGCATCGTGGGTAGGGGGGGTGCCCAAATGTTGTCTGCCTAGGGCAGCACAAAACCAAGATACACCACTGGGGGGGAGAGGAGAGAACACAGGGGAGAGAGGAGAGAACACTGATGGGGGGAGAGAGAGGAGAGAACACTGATGGGAGAAAGGAGAGAACGCTTATGGGGGAGAAGAGAGACCACTGAAGGGAGGAAAAGAGAGAACACTGACATGGGAGAGGAGAGACAGACAGACATGGGATGGGAGAGGAGAGACAGACAGACATGGGATGGGAGAGGAGAGACAGACAGACATGGGAAAGAAGAGACATGGGAAGACGGACAAAGACGGACATGGGAAGGAAGAGGAGAGAAACGGACATGGAAGGAAGAGAGACAGATGGACATGGGGAGTGAGAGGAGTGTGACAGACATGGGAAGGGACAGGAGTGTGACAGAAGGACATGAGAGAGAGGAAAAGACAGACAGACATGGGAGAGATGAAAAGACAGACGGACATGTGCCCCTCCCGAGATCAGACTCTGGATCCGCCCCTGGTTTGATGGGGGTTGCAGTGGCAGAGCTTCATCTTCTTCAGCACCTGTCTCTTGAAATTTGAGTATATCCCATATAACAGCAGAACACGATGTTATGTGTGTCATAATGAACTTCAGGTGTGTTCATACCATTTTTTTGATTTTGGGTAGTATGGTGACTTCATTAATATTCTGTTTTCATGAGAATTTACGTGCTCAGTTGGACTTCATCATTGAACTCATTTTTACTGTGTGCTGCGATTTTTAACATGTGCATAGAATTACAACTGCCTGGTAAATTTACAGATACTGGGTTTAGCAAGGCCGCCATCAGAAATTCCAGGGCTCCTTACTGAAAAAAATGCTGCCCCGCCCCCAATTTCTCCCTCTCACCCCCCTACCCTCCCAAAGTCATTTTATCCAGGTCTTTGTATATCATGCCAATGATTTAAAAACACCCCAGGACATGCTTGTCCCATTACCCGCATTGCATATCCAAGACTTAATATGCCACAGCCCGCTTTTCCATTAACATGTCACAGTTTGTCCATTAATATGCCTTAACCAGTATGCCCATTAAAATGCCACAGTCAGTATGCCCATTAAAATGCCACAGACAGTATGCGCATTAATATGCCACAGACAGTATGTCCAATAAAATGCCACAGACAATATGCTCATTAATATGCCACAGCCATTATTCCCATTAATATGCCACAGACAGTATGCCCATTAAAATGCTACAGACAGCCCCCTTCCTACCCCCTTCCCCAGTATTTACTTATTGTGCGAGAGACAGCAGCCTCCCATGATGCCTCTCTCATGCACCCCACACAATGATCTGATTGAGCACCGGAGCTGACGCTCTGATGTGTGTATCGCCTGTCATCCCCTGATGGCGGTCCTGTTGGTTAGTAGCCATGCACATGAAGCTGCCACAACTGTGTGTATTTGTAGGAGGGTCAATTACTTGGACAGTTGTATGCCCTTTAACAGGTCAAATAAGACAAGGGGTAAGTAATGCTATTGCTCAAGTAAGGACATGCTATTGCTTCCATCGATTTAACACTGGCCTCAAGCCAATTTTTGTTTTTACCAACCTGGCAATCCTATTCATTTGGTGCAGAAACATGGAAAGAGGAGGAATATTAGATGGGTGCTCTGAATTTCTTTAGTATAATGATGTTTGGCAATTTCTACTTTTCTGTACAATTGTCTTGTCTTTCTATTAATTCCTATGTCTTATCTGTCAACTTATAGTTCTATCAATGTCTATTTTTGATGATAATGGGCTGATGAAGTTGCACCATGGGCCACTAAAATGGACCCCCCCCCCCTACTTCCCAGGCCAAAATTACAAGCCCTTCCCTACCTGTTGAGTCATGGCATCTTAAAAATCTGATGGGGTATGGCCTAGGAGCACAATGCTCCAGGTCACGGCAATCACTGATCACACATACTGATCAAATATGCATGTATTGATATCATCATTGCAATAAGTATAATATGTGTCCCTTTGAACAGTTACGCACATCAGTTATACCTAATCTATCTGCAATTTGCGACTCCTTTCCTCCAGTGAAAATCATTCATTGTCCCTAATTCCCCACTTCTGATTAATCCTGGCTCTCAAAGGGTTTAATTGCTTGTGGTAATTAAATAGCTGTTAACGAAGGCAGTACCCATCTGCTGGCGCCTCTTATAGCGGCATACCCGAGCAGTAACATAAAAGCATTCAGATTATAATTGCTTGTGTTCATAATATAACTGCAGTATATTTGTATTTCTGTTCAGCCAGGGTGCATAGCCTCACAGTATGTAATTATAGATTAACCCTTCACTGCCAACACTGATGGAACATGCACTGTGTGGCTCTATATACACACAGACACTCGTGTACCTGCTCTGCATTACAATATTCTACTAAAGCTACATATTAAGGAAAGCAAATTATGGGACATTGGTAACCATTCTCTGCCTCTGTGGAAGCATCAGTTACCATAGCAACACAGTCCTAAACCAAAGAGCTAATAAGCCTCTAACCACAGTTACCAGATTATATAAACAATGATAAAACATTGTCCTTGTGGCTACAGAAACTACCAGGGCAGATTCCCCCAGAAAGGACTCTAGGGCCCATTGCTCAGACATGCCTTGAGATATTAGTGTAACTGGCTAAACTTTAGCCAAGTCTATTCAACCCTATTTCCCTGATAAAAATGTAAAAATCTTTCCTGGTGTGCTTTATCATGTTATTATTATAGATTATTAGATGATGTGTGTTATAAAATGACCGATTTTCACAGGCATTTTATAATGTGTAAAGATATTCACAGGCAGGTAATAACATATAATGATATTCACTGGTGTGGTATAAAGTCTAAGGAAATTTACTAGTATGAAGTGTAAGCATGATCACCGGAGTTGTATAAAGTGCAAATATATTCAATGGCATGCAATAAAGTGTAAGGATATTCGCTTGGGCTATAGAGCTAAGAATATTCATTTGTGTGAAATAAAGTATAAAGAGATTGACTAGCATCACTAATATTCACTGTTGTGTGATAAAATGTAAAGATATTGACTGGTGTGCGATAAAGTGTAGAGATATTCATTGGTGTGCGATAAAGTGTAAAGATATTCACTAGTGTTTTTTTATTTTATTTTTTTATTTAGAAAGTGTTTTACCAGGAAGAATACATTGAGATTTCCCTCATTTTCAAGTATGCCCTGGGGACATAATTACTTGTTCAATAAAATGTAAAGATATTCACTGTTGTGCAATAAAATATAATTATCCACTGGTGTGCTATAAAGTCTAATATTTACTCTTGTGCTATAAAGTGTAAAGACATCCACTACCATTCAATAAGCTGTAAGGCTTTTCAGTGAGGTGTGATAAAGTATAACCATATTAACTGGTGTGCAATACAATATAATTATCCACTTAAAGTGTAAAGACATCCACTACCATGCAATTAGTGTAAGGCTTTTCAGTGAGGTGTGATAAAGTTTAACCATATTAACTGGTGTGTGATACAATATAATTATCCATTGGTGTGCTAAAAAGTGTAATATTCACTGGTGTGCTATAAAGTGTAAAGATATTCACTAGTATGTGATAAGATGTAAGGCTATTCAGTATTGATATACCCTGTTGTGTTGTATACTGTATTGACATTCACTGGTATGCTGTATGGTTTAAGGATATTCACCAATGTGAAGTGCTGTAAAGTATAAAGATATTCACAAGTGTGCCATAAGGTATAAGGCTACTCACAAGTGTGTGATATACAGTGTAAGAATATTCACAAGTGTGCCATAAGATATAAGGCTACTCAGCAGTGTGTGAGATATAAAGTGCAAGCATACAACAACATGAAAGAAACTTTTTTATTTACATTTTCTAATTATAAAAGTTTAAGCAAAACACTGGTGTAAAATCACACAGAGAATCCTGTTACAATAATAGAGAAAAGCATGCGTGCCAATGCTCATGTCACTCGTTCATTGCTTTGAGTAAGCAGTGCCCTGGCTATATCTCAGTGAAGATGGTTCCCATGGCAACGGGTTGGATTCATGACATTCAGAGACTTTCTGCCTGACTTGGCTAATCCAAGGGGGAAGTTTATTTGCTTCCTCTTTGTAATGAGAGCTTAAATGTGCGTATTCAAAACATACAGTGAGGGAAGGTGACATGCATTACATATTATAAACACATGGGTCACAGAGGAGACAGATACTGTTCATGTAATACACATTAGGGATGTTCTATACATACAGAGTACACCATAAATTAATACATGATGAATATGGTAAAAGACATGCTTTGAAAAAAAAAAAAACATAGTACAAGACAGATATTACAGACTGACACACTATTTAAAAAAATAGATTATTTAGATAATTAGAGAGAATAGAGAGAGAGAGAGAGATATAATGAAGAAGAGAGAGATAGGTGCATACACATAAATGGCTTCCATTCACTTAACTGTGGTGAATTGACAACCAAAAATCAGACCAAAATAGGTGAGCTGAAAAAATAGGTGTTTCGGAGAATTTTTCAAAAATTAACTGTTTAATCAATAAATTCCATATGTTCTACAAATATGTTGAATGCAAAATATGCGACTGCCTGGTTCATATTCTATATAGTATTATTCCTATGAACATAGAGTCATAATTGATTTACATATTGAATTAGCAGAATTGAAAGCATATGCATAGATTTAAAAACATATTGTCCTTAAATGAGTCTGTGATGTCTTCACAGGTGACATCACAATGTGCCCACATACACAATAAACAATAGGGAAGAATAATGAATTTATAAATTGAGCCAGTTTATGGTTCAGAACCCATATCTTTTACTCGTGGGTTACCGTATTGGCCATCGCTTTTTAAAGATGACTGCAGTAAAGGGCAGTCTGTGATTCTGCTGGTACTAATTAATGAGTTTAGTAAAATTAAAAAATGTTCCACCCCATTAACTATTTGAAAGTATGAGAGAGCGAGATGACAGCCAAGGCTCAATGAACATACAGGGACATTGGTGTGTAATTAGTACAGTACAATACTTGGAGAGCAGGAAAATAAATGGTACAGTGATTTTCTTCTTTATGTTGCTGGGACTTTGTGGGAGTTACAGTCCAAAGATTTGTTTTTTTTAGTGAGGCAGAAGTTTGCTTTTTTGGCCATCCTCCTCCAGACTTGCTAATGTGTCCCCAGAGATAAAATTTGACTCCAGACTTGGCAATTGCTCCCAGCATTTTCCTTGGTGTCTAGTAAACACAGACATACTCCGATGCTGCTCTACACTTCCACCTGGACTTCTGAGATGGAACAGCGGGATAGCACAGTAGAGCTGAGCAGCTGACTGCGAGTAGGATCGAGGTCCGCTGCAGCTCTGATGGGGACCTTTATATTAGTCTTATAATCAGACCTCTATTTGAGATCTGATTATAAGTCGAATTTGGAATAGTCATCATGGGGACTTTTCAGAGTCTGAAATTAACCTTGTCTTAAATGTGAGCAAGTATGGTACATATCAAATTAGTAATACTTGACATGTTGTATTAAAATGTCTATTGTAATCCAGTAATGTACTGTCAGTTGTTACAACTGCTCAGTTTAATCCGGGATGGTCTGCCATATAAACCACACATCAAGCTTTTTGCTTTGAGAGTTTTCCAAAAAGGAACATAAAAGTACCACTTTTACAAAGGGTTGAAAATATATCCTGAATCGTACAGTCCTCAACATCTTAAGCTAACAACCACTTTATAAGGATGTAGCCAGCACCGGGGTTATCAGAATTGGTAGTTAAATATTGCCGGCTGGACAATCACTTTTGTGACATTTAGGTAGATGTTTACTGAAGCAATATCTCAGGGAATTTCTGCATGAAGCTTCTTCATTTGAAAATGCAGCAGCAAAGCAGTTACAACAGTATGTTTTTGCTGCTAAGATATTGCTTGATTTGACATCTACCTAAAAGGATACTCTTTGTTACCAAAGGGCTTGTCCAGTTGGCAATATTTAAGAAACCAAGGCTGATAACCCATATGGGACTGTTGTACATCCTTATAAAGATTTGAAGACTGAACACATATAAGATTCAGAATATATTTTCCAGCTTTTGAAATATTAGGATCTCTATGTTCCTTTTTGGAATACCCTGAAAGAAAGAAAAATCCTCTGATGAAGCTACTAAAGTAGCGAAACATGTGAATTTGGGGCTATGATTCAGAGCCAAGGCATCCAACAGCTGCACTTTGAATATCACTGTACCCACATTGTTATGTGTACATTATATTATATTGTTATGCATTCAAGAAATTGTTATTTTTATGGATACTGATTTTTCAATTATAGTAATACTGTTTGATTCCTTCCATACTACTTAATATTGACGCGTTATTAAGGCTGGTCCTTCCCCAGGATAAGCTGAGCAGTTATAACTAGTCAGTAACCAGCCAATAAATGACAAGTTTACAATAGACATTTTTATTCAACATATATCAAATATTTTACTAATTGTATATGTACTTTTGCAGAAGCCGCTCCATTATTTGTTTTTTTTTTTATGCAACTATACGGCCTAGTTAGAGAGAAAAAAGGAACATATATTTCTTCACCTTGTTCCAGTAATAAATAAATTCACCAGATTCAACCAAATATGCCTGTACTTCACCACCAACAAGGAAGGTGGAATGAGTTACAGTTGCAATTTTGTCATGAGAACTTGCACGATTTTGTACATGAGATCTATAGAATCACAAGGAGCTGGAGAGGCTTAAATTACTTTTAAGGAATATCTACATCTTGCCCATATTTAGAACCATCATTGCCAGATCTCACGGCTAGAAAGAATATTAGCTAGTCATAGTGCATGACAAAGTGATTACACATAACTAAAAAATATGAGACAAACCTCAAGGCAGAAAATAATGACTTATGCTAGGTTTCTCATTTCATGCTATGCATCATGTTAGAGTTTGGTAGATCACATTGCAAATTTTATTAAATGTGAATTAAATTACATCTGTCACTTAAAAATACACAGTACCCAGTAAGATATGAAAATGTCCTATACCTATTTTCTAACGGTTCATCTCTGTTTGATTATGGCACTGATGTAGTTGTGCAATGGTTAATTACTTAATGGCATACGTAATTACAGTTTTCCTCCTAACTCCTGCATTAGTTGTAAGGTAGGTTACAAAGGTTTTATCAGATACAAAATGATCAGAAAGAGGTGCATGTTGTGATTTTTTTGGGGTCATTTACTAAACAGTGAACTGTGATTAACTGACAAGGACATAGTGATAAATAGGCTGATTTTTGTAATTTCTATGTGAGTTCACTGTTTAGTAAACCAATCTCAAAGGGGGTTATATATTGTCAATGTGGTGCACAGTTCTAAATGGTCCAGTCACCATGGAAACCAATGCATTGTTCCTGCTGATTAGATGACTTTTAGTACTTTGCCCCAGAAATGACCATTATTTTAACACACCCAGTGTGTTAAAACTAGAAGGGGCAAGAAATGTAAATGCAATCTTACTATATCTTAAAGGTAATTAGAGATTGAGAACTGCCAACCTAGAGTATATAATAGATACAGGTGCAAGAAAATGAACTGCTTGTATGCTCTCTCCTAGGGGGCATATATATGGGAAAACAAAATATATCAAAAAAAGCAGACATGCACACTGGTAATGTTGAAGTAAAATATATTTTTTGAAAAAGTAATAATGTAACGACAGTCAAAAATAGGTGTGGGTAGGAGAAAAAAAAAAAAGGAGGACAGTATTTAATGAAATACTGAAAAAAATATAGAAAGAGCTAGAAAAAGCTATGTAGACAGTGTATGAGCAGCCAAAAAAGGGAAAATGTAGACAAAAATGGAAAAAATATAGAATGAAAAAAACAAAAAATAGAAAAAATGAACAAAAGCACAGTGAGAACAAAGCAAATGAAGGAGCCCTTGAAGGAGACACACTCCGAGCGCGTCGCCCTGTGCCTGATCAAGCCTCAGAAGATATACCCCTAGGACTACCTCTGCATCTATAAGGTTTTTTTTTGATCTAGTTAAGTTTATGGACTACCTACCTACCTATATTATTTTTTTCAATTGTGGTTAATTATTTTTCTTTCTTTATATCTATGTTGATATCTCCCTGTTTGGGACATTTTTCTTTATTTTTTACTTTCCACAATTGTTTGGGCTTTTTTTCCCCATACCATCACAGATGCAGGTCCTCTGATTTATTGCTATACAAGAGGTATAATTTGTGGACCCTTTTTCCCACAACTAATTTTCCTTTCTTTCATGCTATTTGTTTATTTTGCAGTGGTTGGCCATTTACTAAACTTAGACTGTATTTTTGCCATTTTTGAGCCCTTTGTATAACCACTCCATCTCTTTCTTTTCCATTTGCTTTGTTTTCACTTTGCTTTTGTTCATTTTTTCTATTTTTAGTTTTTTTCATTCTATATTTTTGCCATTTTTGTCTACATTTTCCCTTTTTTGGCTGCTCATACACTGTCTACATAGCTTTTTATAGCTCTTTCTATATTTTTTTCAGTATTTCATTATATACTGTCCTCCTTTTTTTCTCCTACCCACACCTATTTTTGACTGTCGTTACATTATTACTTTTTCAATAAATATATTTTACTTCAACATTACCAGTGTGCATGTCTGCTTTTTTTGATATATTTTGTTTTACTATATCTTAAAAGCTGTTCAGTGTTTTCTTTTTTTATTTTAAAAATGGTAACTGTTCATTTAGGTTTAATCAACATTAACATTCAATTGGTATCCATGGTGACTGCTTCAATTTTGGAACTTTGGTCCACAATCAACCATCAAACATAACCCCTACAAACATTCATTGGCTCTCTGGTGATTAACCCCTTAACGCATATAGACATATATATATACGTCCTGAAAAGCATGGTCCTTTAGGACCATGAGGACCTATATATTCATCCTCAGTTTTCATGTACCGTTGCGCTCCTTAGCGCAACACTACATGCCTGCAGCTACTCTCAGAGGCTGCTTCGGATCGGAAGCAGCCTAAGAGAGTGCTTTGCATGAACCACCCACCCCCTCCAAAATTCCCCCCCCCCCCCCCCCCGCACTCATACGTTCACCACGAATGTGATATTACAGTTATGTGATATATTACAGTTAGAGAAAAAATAAATACATTAAATAAAAGGAACAAGCTAACCTTTGATCTACTAAACCTAGATCTAGGGTTAGGGTCATAATTAGGGTTACAGGGGGGTTTAGATTAAGGGGTGGGGGTAGATATATGGTTAGGGTAAATATAGGGTTGGGGTAAATTTACGGTTGGGGCTAAAAGGTCACTGTAGAAGAAAATGGTTAGAAAACACAAAAACAGTAATATTGTTTATTGCCCTATTACTTGAAATAAAACATAGACAAACATGGAAACATTGGTATTTCTAAACTCAGGACAAATATTAGAAATGTATAGACGGGGTCTTTTTTACCATTTGTAATTGGTAAAATCAGGTCAAAGATAGAAAAATAGTTTTTTTATGTTTTTTTATTTAGATTAAGGGGTGGGGGTAGATATATGGTTAGGGTAAATATAGGGTTGGGGTAAATTTACGGTTGGGGCTAAAAGGTCACTGTAGAAGAAAATGGTTAGAAAACACAAAAACAGTAATATTGTTTATTGCCCTATTACTTGAAATAAAACATAGACAAACATGGAAACATTGGTATTTCTAAACTCAGGACAAATATTAGAAATGTATAGACGGGGTCTTTTTTACCATTTGTAATTGGTAAAATCAGGTCAAAGATAGAAAAATAGTTTTTTTATGGCATATTTTCATCATATTTTATATTTTTTTATAGCAAATTATATCATATGATGAAAATAATATTAATCAAATGAAAGCCCTATCCATCCTTTAAAAAATGATATATCATTTGTGTGGGTGGACTGAACACAAAGAAAGAAATTCACAGTTCAGTAAACATATGACAAAAATAATGGAATTCTGGTCTTCAAGGTACATCAAATGCAGCATAGCACTCTGTCACTAAGGGGTTAATGTATCATTTAATTGGTGTTTATTGGGTATAAAAGTCTTCATACAGAAAATAAATAAAACAAAAAACTGAAAATGCCTCCTCCAAATAAAATAAAAATCTGTGTGTCTTTATATATATATATATATATATATATATTTTTTTTTTGTTCCACACAAAACAGTTTGTAACAAACACGTAAGCAATAAATGGATAGAGATTCATAAAACACTTTTCTTTTTAACAAAAAGTAACTGATCAAAGGCATCCTGAATATCCTCAGAGATTTTTCTTTGCAAAAATACACATCATTCAAAGTTCTTTCAGCTTCAGAAGACTAGCAGCCAAATCCCTCAACTCCATGGTCAAATTTAGGCTGGTGATCAATGCCAGTAATCAATAGATGTTTAGGATTGCAGGCATGATGGATTCTAAAATGTTCCTGCAGTGCTGCCAGGTTTGTGTTCTAGTTAACGAACAGACTGGTATTTAAAATAGTCTGCACACATTCCATAACTCTTACATTTTATTTTCCACAATGTTTTACCATGATACATGACTGTGTAATTACTCTAATTTATTACTTAATAACTTTCCATAATAAATGTATACATGCATGCTTGGCAGATCATTTTAAAGCTGTTTTCTTTGTAGTTGCCATTTTCTGCGCTAACACAATTGAAGCAAAATGCGTCAGGTCTTCAATTATATATTCTGGATACCCAATGACAAATCATAGTGTACAGGTGGCCATTGAATCCCTAGATGCCAAGAGATACCATGTAAAGTGCAATATCAGTGTAATCTGAATATCTTTATATTGTTGGTTTTAAAATAAGTGGATGTATTTGTTTGATATTAATAAATAGTTTAATTGGTAAAACTATGTGATCATCCTAAATCTACATACCAAATAATAAACATTAAAAAAAAAGAATTGGGAATAAATTTTGAGGTAGATGGCGCTAGAGAGAGTTATGCACAAGCAGCAACTTGTCTAGCAGCTATCCCAAAATGCTGCAACAGGGTACATAGACAAAAGATAAAAAAAGTGACAGTGCGCTAGAAGTGCTGTGAAGTGATAATATCAATAGCACAGTGATCCTACTGTGCAAAATAAACAATGTATACCCCGTGAGGCAAATATAAAATTAGTGCAGGTATAAAAGCAGAAAGCACTCACATATAGTCCCTATTATGGTGGGACAACATAAAATGTACGTAACAGCTCCTTTCTGAATTCCTTCAACCTCCAAAGAATAAGAGATAATTTTTAGGGAATAACAGTGGAATTTAATATAAAGTGCATAAATTGTCTTACACTTAAAATCAGGAGCATCAGCAGGTACAAACAAACTGGAACATAGAAGATAAAAGCAGGTTCTGGAAAAATCTCCAATGAGTGTTGTTAGATCGATCTATACGGGGTATACATTGTTTATTTTGCACAGTAGGATCACTGTGCTATTGATATTATCACTTCACAGCACTTCTAGCGCACTGTCACTTTTTGTATCTTTTGATTAAAAAAAAAGAAAATTAGAATTGATATGTTGTATTATTAATAATTTTACAATTGAGTGCTCTCACATATACCAAATTACGGTAGTATTTTTCTATTTGAGCCATAGATTGCTTATTTATGACTGTAGAAAATAGAATTAACCAACCTGGCTTTCCTTTTTTACTGTAATGTTTATTTGCAAGATTTTTAAATTGCTTATTGTATTGAACAAGTATCAGTGAATATGAACATTTGCAGAATATCTTAAGTGCATTTGTTTGTATAGTTTGTTGTCCTTATGTTTATTTTATTTTTAGATATATTTTTTGCTCCATTTCAATTTTAAATTGTATTTGTTCTATTCAGTTGGTAAACCTTAACATATGACTCATTAACAATATTTGAATTACATTCATCATCCAAGAAATCTTGTTTAATCTTGTCTGTTTGTGTTGGATCATCTCCATGTCAGTACGGTTCTGATTTAAAGTAATAAAACAAATAGGCAATTGTATATTGACACATTTTAATAAGACAGCTAGCCAAATGGAAATAATGGCAGGCCGTGACCTCTTTAAAGTGGTTCTTAGACATTGTTATCGACCAGGGTAATGATGTCTGTTTCCAAAAAAATCTATATGACCATCACTCCAATTAATTCATTTTTAAGTACAGGTCATTGCAATTTAATGATCACGTTACAAAACCAATGTTTTCTACACAAGGATAGCATCACTTGGTCAGGCTAGAATAACATAGTTCTGGAGTAGTGCTTAGAGTAAATGCTAAATCAATATTGACTTACAAAATTGTATTTGAGTGCATGTCATCACCATGTAAGTCTCTACATTTAATGTGAAGCTCTCAAAACAATTTAGGTAATTGTATGAGTAACTGATCATTGTGTTCAGTGGAACTAGAGATCTTGCTCTATGGTCCCTGGTTGTTGTTTTTTTGTACAGTCTGCAGACATATTATAGGATTAAATAGTTTTGTAATTCATCTACCAGAAAGTGAGAGCTATTCACTAAAAGTGAAGTGCAGGAGAGTTTCATCTCTCTGACTTTAAAGGACACTAAATTTTATTTTTCAATAACATTAGTTGTCCATAGTGTGAGGATAAATTGCCATGTGATTTTGATAGTACACGCCAGTTTATCCCTGACTGGCAGCTGCCATGCTTCCATGGGAACCAAACAGCCTTTTGGTGGGACACTGTCTGGGACACCTTGAGAACTGCTATGTCTCAGCTATGAGACACAATACAGAATAAAGTGTATCTATTAAGATACAGGTCAGGTTTACTTTGGACAAGCAGGACATCTTTTTTTAACCATTGCTTCCTTCAACAATGCATTGTGCAGGGTCAAACCTGATGAGTTTCTCCTGCTAGACAAATGCACCAGGTTTGTCCCTACACAATATATAGTTAGATTTTACCAGCCCGAAACTTTAAGGTTGCTCTGCAATCTGTGTCTGATAAGTTTGGCAGATAATCTACTCCTGTACACAGAAGTGTCAGGATCAGGGGAGAGCTAGCAAGGAGGCAGAAGGGCATTTGCCCACAGGCTGCTCTCTATCTGACTCAACCTGACGCTTTCACTTGTCCCAGTATGTAGCACTTTTTATCTTTCGGTCCAATTGTATTGTCTGTCTATTAGTTTCTATACCTTATTTGTAAACATATTTGCCCTGCCTGTCCATCTGTGCCTATCTCTGATGGTAACAAGTGGGCTGATGAAGTTGCATCATATTATCAATGCCCTCTTACCTAAAAAGTTGCTAGCCCTTCTAAAAAAGTCACAATTGCCGTTATACATAACAAATTTGAATTGCCTTTTTTTTTTTCGTTATTGACTCTTTAGTGTGCAGGACTTTTTTTTTATAACACAAATTACCAAAAGATCAATGTAGAGAGGCAACCATGTAATGTTCCAGTATAATTAGGCCATTTCAGATATTCCTATTTCGTCTCTCCTATGCTTTCTCCATCCATCCTTGGCATATATAAGTGATCCACATCTTAAATCTGCATCAAGACAACAGTACACCATACAGCCGGGTCTTGATTTTCACTCAGGGGAGGATTGGTAACTTATGGCCCAGTAGAAAAAAATATAATTTAATGCCCCATGGTACAATGTTACTAGCACAACCATGATCATTAGATATAGACACAAGGCAGAAATGCTTACAGATAAGGTATATGTATATGAAAAGATGGAAATCTAGAAAGTGCTATGCATTGGTTCATTTACAAGTGAAAAGTAATCAGCCCCAGCCCATTACAGGTTACAGGTTAGAGAGGAGCCTAATTGACCCTTTGGCTCCCTTGCCAGCTCTCCCCTGGTTCCACTGTTCACTGATCAGAACACAAACATTGACAAGATCTCACTTACAAAATTAATTGGCTTATAAATAAAATATTAAGCTGCACACGCATGTTGAGTTCAATCCTAATTAATCTATTAATGGTTCCCAGAATACCAACAGGCATTCCTCCATAGAATTAGCTCTTCAGTGTAGGCAGTAATACTTAACAACCCTCTGGGAAATTAAAACTTTTCGTGATAAAGAGAAAGGTCTATGTAAACTAAATAATAATGTTCACATTCTATATATACATCTAATTGATTAAACCAGGGAAATCTATAGTATTAATGTATATTCATTAACAATTATATTAGAAATATACATGTCAAGCCTGATTGGTTTCTAGAAACAGAAAAACTAAGACAGATGTCCAGCATCAGAAAATACATTGGTTAGATGTAACGCTAAATAAGGTAAGCTATTGTTCTAAAACTGTAACAAGTGAACTAAGATTTCATGGTATGTTACCTTGTTACATGACAATGCTATGCTCAAATGCTTTCTGTTACTGAAATTCTATCTATGATTATTCCAGAAGATTGTTCCCTGGTACTTTGTTTTCTGTATTATTTTACAGTTATATTTCATGCTATATGACTTTGGCTGTCCCTCTGGATTATGGTTACATAAATTATCCTGGTTACTCTCATCTCTTCTTGTTATTAAATTAGTAGCTCTCCACTGTCTATATTAATTCTGTTTCGGACCTTTGGCATATATTAAGATGATTTATTATCTGTTTTCTGCTGTTTTTCTAGTAGTTCTATATTAGTTACTATTTTACCTGCTTTAATGCAGGTGTTCTTGGTAACATGGTAGCCCAGCACAGGTTTCTGTAAAATATCCTCGAGGTTCAAGACCTGACATAGGATTCCATACCTTCCAATTGTCCCAACATGTATGCTGGGAATCTAAAATTCAGCTACTAACACCAGTCTGGCCCCCATCAGTCTATACTGAGTAGGTCCTTTTTTGTTAGCAGTATTGCTTTAGACTGGATATAGAGGGTGGTCGGTAGAAGGTGGTTGGTAGAAGTTTACAGTTAGTCCAACACAAAAGGTATCACTATTTACTGTCAGATTCACATAATTTGCACAGTTCCTTAAAGGGGCAGTAAAGGCCCCCTTTTTTCATTCCAGGCATCAGTGAATCAAGAATTTAACAATATTTAAAAAATTGGAAGTGTTAGCACACCAGGGTGAATTCCCAAATGAGGGTGTGATATGGTTTAGAAAAGGGTTCTAGAATTATTGGTTATAAGGCATTTAGCCATAGGACTTTTGCTCATAGGATATTTGGTCTTGCAGTATCCCTCCTATGATCCCTCCAGTTGTCTTATGACCAAATGTCCTTTGACCTTTAACCATGTGTCCTATGACAAAATGCCCTATGACCATATGTTCTATGACCATTATCCCTAACACCATAATACTCTACACCTTGGAAGGTCACCAGAATGTGCTTGACTGCTATCTAGTTGTAACAAGTCCTTGATGTTCTAGGCAGCTCCATTTCTGGGATGTTAAACATGGTATGGTTCCAGAGCATAGTCTGGACCCTCAGACTATGACATTGCAGGTAGCGCACCACGTTTCTAATTCTACTTATTGTACTAAAGGCTTCAAAATTCGGTAGAATTTCAAAAGCAGATTTATTTTCACTATGACCTTAAATTGCAAAAGCCAAATTCCCAAACATTGCTCTGATCAATGCTGCTTCCCCATTCAGAGATTAAATTTGACATACTATAAATGATGTAAGAAGTAAAATATTTGGTTTTGGACCACAATCCAAATGAAGAGTTAAACACCTTAATTGGTCTATTGTGTATATGGTATATAAAAATCTTTCAATAATTAATCTCACATGGTGTTACCTAGCTCAGTCTGCAGAATTTGTAGGCACAATGAGTCCTTAAGGAGAATGGAGCCAAAACAAAAACTGAATCCTGCATTCCGGCTTCTGCCGCGATGTCACATTGGCGGTTATCAGCTGAGTGACTACCTCTCCTTATATTTATTTATAAGCTGCATCGCTTTTGTATATTTATATATAGTGCACGGCATGCAAACTGTATATTTATGTTCCGCCTCAGATTAGATTCCACACTGTGAATAATTGATATGAACTTTATTTAAAATAACTGAGCAAAATAAATGTTCATTTGATATTCAGCCATGCCTTACATTATTAATAAATCCTGTGCATTAACTCCAAGCACTTATTAAACTGCTACATAGTTGCTTTAAATTTATTATGGGTGGGATGCTGAAGGGTTTGCAAAAAACGAGCTCTGTATATATTAGGCGGATCACCAACCATTTCAGTGGGAAGACCAGATATGCAAAATTGCAACTATAGAAATGGAGCAGTCATACTGTTTTTTTTATTTAGTGTTTCCTTTTCTTACTTATTTTTTTTCTTCTTCATATTAAGTAAAATTAATTATTTGCTTCTGCATCTCATGTTCCGATATTTGTAAGCAAATTGTGCACTGGAATTCTCCTTTTACATCCGTTTTTGCTTCTCGGACTTAAAAATTGATAGCTCTGGCGGTGGAACACATATTGACTGCAAGGCCGAACTTCCGGAAGTAGGCCGTATCTGAACACCAATAATTTTTTTGCATACTGGATTCATTCTACTACAATATAAAAATGTTTCTTATATGGGGATAACAACACCGCTGCTATCCCTGAGGAAGCTCGACTTATAGCACCGGTGAAACACGTTGAGTTTTGCTACACATCTGCACCTACTGATCCTGGATTACCAGTGGAATTTATGTCTTGTATATTTTGGGGCTTTGAATACTACAAAGATCCTGTAAGTTGCTGCTATAGCAGTTTTGTATTAAACATCCTTGGATCCTGCACTATCTTCTGTTTGTTTTTGCTTTATACAGACATTAAGCACTTGTGTTGAAGATACATTTTACTCCATTGCCATTATTTGAGTCTTACCATACTACCCATGTCTGTGAGAAAATTATGATTGTTTTTTTCTCTCTAATGCATGTCACTATTATTTGTTTACAATTGTCTCCACATATACCCTGCACTGTACAAGATTATTAAAGTACTGTTAGGAATACTGGGGATCAGCTGCGTTTGATGTCAGTAAAAAAATTATCTTTGATATTGCGTGTTGCACATTTGCACTTTTCTGTCTTTTGTATATTATTTAATAGTAAACAGCACAGTAATTAAGTTGAATGTGATTGCAATGGAGGGGAAGAATCCAAAGCATAACAATGGTTTCCTGAGATGCCATGCTGCAAAGGATTCTGGGTGAAAGTCAACCCAATCATTGTTGTGTGCATTATTCTAAGAGATTGTCTGCAGTCAGTGAAAGAGTGCTGCAATCAAGCTGTGAGCTAATTACTGGTAAATAAATACAGGCCCAATTTACAAAGGATACATTCTTTCCTCTGGGTGACATTATGTAAGCAACTAATAATGTTTGCATGACTTCACAATGTTTTATTATATACAATCATTATTCATAATTCATATTCACTTGAGATAAGTGACTGAGTGTGGGTTAGACAGTGTGAAAAGTTTATTCATTCCGTTGGGTTGTTAAATTACATTCAATGGTCACTTGCAGATTATTTTAGTGCTGTACTAAAACTATAACAAAATGTGTAAAAAAAGATAATGCAGTGTTAGCTGTGGAAATATAGGGAAAAAGTCAACTAAGAGGCCAACCTCATTTCGAAAGCTTATACTCAAAGTCCAGTTAGCTAAAATAGTTTCATTTTACCTCTACTTATTTCCTTAAGATGTTTTTTTATGTTGCCATCATTTGTGAATTGAACTTTAAAAAGTGGTATGGTTTATAAAATAAAAAAATAAGGTAACAAGGGATGCTGGGTAGGATTCTGTGGGGAGAATGGCCAGGTTATAGGTAATTTTGCTCAGAAATAGTCATGGAAGCAGATGAAAGTCCTCACATCTGGGATCAAAAGTTATAAGAGAGACATTCACTAATCGATGACCTTTCTGAATTCTCGTGGAGTTCACTCACCTTAAGAAAACTAGGACAAACATAAGAAGACAGAAGAGACATTAGGCAATTCAAGCACGTACTACACTTTGTCCACACCAGATCAAGTCTAGAAACATTGATAGCTAGAACCACTGTAGAAGGACAATAGGGAAAACTATGTGCAGATTTTTCATGAACCTGTAACAAGTTTTACTTATTGAATGCAGGTATGTATAGATGGACTCTATATGTCTGTCATGGAGAACAGGGTCTGGTTAAAGATTACTTCTGTTTTTATCACTCTGCTGGGAAAAGCGTAGCAAACAATCTACCTGAATCATACAGACCTCCATGTAAGTCAAAGTGGGGCTACTAATAGAAGAGGAAAATGAGACAATATACTTCATCTCCATTTGTGTCATCTGTGACAATTACCCAAAATTAAAGACTTTGCACATTAGCTTCAAACTTCAAGGATGAGCGTTCTGCACATTAAACATATTCACTTTTATTAAAAAAATAAAGAAGTTTTGACAAAAAGTAATAAATCTGTGAATTCTATTATGCGTCACAAACCAATATATCCAAAAATGACAAGGGTGAGGACAAAACCTTTTATTACATGTAGAGCAAATGTAGAAGAAAATGTATCATCGCATACATTTATTAAGTTAGAGCACTGTACAAGAAGAGAAGCAAGTAGAGCAGAAATTCCATCTTAAGGAGCATAATTGCCTACTGTCCTGTCAACTCTACCAGCCATCCAGCAAGTATAATGCACCATCCTAGTCTCACACATACTTACACAACATCAAATTCAAATGGTTATTATGATTGTTTGTAAACAGTATTGGTAAGTGTATGTAAGAGCAGTAAGGTAGAGGTCAGAATTCACCTAGTATCTGTACTCTGGTCCAAACCAGGGCTGTCTTTAATATTGATTGGACCCTGGGAAAGAATTTGCCCACTCCCTGGCATTCAATCACACCTCCACTCCAAACCTCTTCCCTGCAAAAAAAAAACCTCCACACAATTTCTGCCTACAATGCTCTCTAATATCCAGTTATATTTTTGTAATAAAGGCACTGAGTACTTTTATTGCAGTGTATAAAAAAGTATATATGAAACAAAATGTATATATAGCTGCAAAATGTAAACCTTCTTATTATGCAACTCTGTAATTAAAGTACTATTACAAAAGTATACACTGATATTAGAGAGCACTTACATATGGTAGGCAGCAATTAACATTACAATACAGCTATTTTAAAGTAATGATATATGGCACTGATATTATACATGGCAAATATTATACAGTATGTTAGGTCAGTTACCTTTTTTCATTTGGGAGTAAGAAGCAAAGTCTGCGAGGTGATGGCAGGCCACATTCATCTATTTTACATTTATGAAAACACTATATATATATATATATATATATATATATATATATAGCCATGTTGCCCAATAAAGTATGCCACTGTTGCCACTGTTGCCACTGTATGCCAAAGCCAATTTGCCCATTAATATGTCAAAGCCAGTTTGTCCATTATTATACCACTGTTAGTTTGTTCATTAATATGTCAGTGTATAGATAATGTATTATCCTTTTTTATTCTCAACATTCACAGTACAAGCTATGCTAAGTGATACAGTCCCTCTAAGACTAAAACTCAGCCACTTGCTCTTTGACTTCAGACTGTTTGACCTTGAATTTGTTTTTTCATTCTGTACGTTTACTCTCAGACCTTCACTCTTTGTCGCTGTCCAATTGTCTGGACAAAATTCCTGTTTGTGAGTTATTAAAACATGGCACAGCAGCCCCTGCCACTAAGATCCAATACCCTTGAGTCCTGACATTATCTTAAAACCATCATAACTCCACAGCACACGAAAAGTGTGCCAAATTTAACTGAACTATATAATGCTCTGTTGAGTCCTTACAAACTAAAAAAAACAGTAATGTTTAACCTTTTGAATATCAAAAGTACAGTGGTAAGTGTGTTTACCTCTATAGGAGCTCAACCAGGGCTCAGTCCTGCCACGAATCAAGAAGTGATGAGACACTGAGTGGTACTAACTTTGAAATTACATTACTGTGCTAGCGTCAACAAAAAACAAAGTTATAATGATGATCAGCAGTTACGCGGTTTAAAAAATGACAATCCAATGCAGCACTATGATGTGAAATGCATTGGGCAATCTTAGTGCTGCCTTTTTTTTAAAACTCTCAGCTAAATGTCATCCGCTATTGGTAAAAGTACTGTAACACAGTTGCCTGAAAAATAAAGGTCTGTATTGACTTTCATGAGCCGAGTCCTCTGGTTATGTCTCGAACCAGCAGAAACTCAGTAGAACTGTGCAACACAGCAAATGCTCATACATAGTTTAATAAACTCAACACGAATTTAAGTGCAAAGTGTAAGGGAGTGGAAAGATTTTTACATGACCCAAAAAATGACAGGCAGAATTCAGAATCAACGTGCTGGACCATCCAGAGGGAGAATGAAGCACAGCACGATAATACTTGTTCACTCGCTCATTCACAGACACACAAAAAAGATACTTAGCGGGAGAGAATGTCCAGATTGTAAACTAAGTCATTTACATTAATTTATTAGTAATTACCTGCCCACCAAATCATATAAACAAGTTATTATTTGCTAGTCTAAAATAACCACTGTTCTGAATTTTAACTGTTACAATTTGATGCTATGATTGTTGGCCTTGTCCCAAATTGCATACAATTGGTAGTATTCTATGATCTATTGTATTCTAAATAGCTTACATTAAGTGAAATGGGAGATTGCTTCAATGAACTCAGTATAATTAAAAGAAATTGTTATGTACGCATCATTTAACCGTTTTTGCAAAGCATAAAAAAAGATTTTTACACTGGACAAGTAGAATGTAAAAAAAAAAAAGTGTAGATTAAAAAAAAATAAAGGTTTACATCGATGACATAACTTTTTGCCTCCTAGTAATGACACAACGATAGCAGAGCTGACAATTTGAAAAACACATATTCCCTTGACCTATCTACTTGTTTGCAATTCCACCAGAGTGCTATATAGATCATTTTTTAGAACTCTATGTATACTGTAGTTTAAAGGCAAACTCTCTGGAGGAAAAAAAAGGTTTTTATGCTAGAATCCAAAATGCTTCATAATGGGGAAACAATGGTGGGCAAACACAGGACTAGACAAAAGATCCCACTATGTGTTTTTGGGAAAGGAGGGTATGATTAGTTGTGTGATATCACTGCTGACATAACTGGCATGCCTCTGAATGGCTCTGCAACACCTGAATATGTCCTTGTGAGCTAGGTCATTCCCCAGGAGAAAATCTACATTTTTTGTCCAGTTTGTTTTCGGATTAATTGGATTGGATTAATCCTTAACAACAATTAATGATAAATATGCAATGATTCTTTTTTATTTTGTTTTTATTTAATAATAATGTAGATTAATTGAATCTGTTCTGTGGAAATAAGGGTTACTGAAGTAACTATAAGGGAGGGATGGCAACTTTGCCTAAGGAGCCAAAAAACTTTAGTGGCCCATAATGCAATTTTACCAGACCACCCGTTGTCATCAGAGATAGGCACATATACACTGGCCGATATGCTGACAGATTGATACACATCCAAAATAATTGAATAGAAAGAATGAAAGTGCTATGAACTTGGACATTTAGATGTGAAAAATGGTTCAGCCCCAGCCCACTGAGTCAGCTTAGAGAGGAGCCGGGAAGGAAAATGTCCCTCGCCAGCCATCCCCTGAGTGACTGCTTGATATGCAAATTACACATTGAAAGTAGGTTATGAATGTTGATCATGTGCTTTAGCTTCTCAGCAGCCATGTTATCTTATGCCAACCATGTTTCTACCTTTCTGTGTGACTCTGTGTAAGCAAGGGTTTAGTGTGGACATGCTGTTTGCTCCAAGTCTTCCCAGGCTCTCAATGGCACAGGTAGATTATCACCTTAGGGTGAATGGTCAGAAGAGATCATTATCTCAGCTACGGGTAACTTCATCTAGTAAACTGACCATAGCAGAATGACTGGGTTAAGAGGCAACTAATTATAGGTGACTGTGTTTTCAATGTAAACAGCAAGATACTAAGTATCTGTCATGTACTCCATTCTTGTCACGTAAGCTGTTTACAGATGACAGCCATTCCTAGCCTAAATAGTATCTCCCAACCCCCATTACCTCCTAAACCCCTGCAGCTGTGATGAACCAAGTTACCCAAAATTAACCAAACTATGTAGGGAGGGTGGGCGGGACAACTATCACTTAGCCTGTCAGTTAAGATGGAGGGGGTTCTATTTAAGTGACCCCTCCCACAGCTGTGACGCATGACAAAACATTAACCCTTTCCTGGGTCCCACCTCCTCACCCTGTCAAGGCTACTTGCACTTAGGCAGTTCCAGGAGCATAAGTCATTTCCATATTAAGCTACAAGGTGATGTCATAAACAAGAGACAACGCAGACACATTTGAAATGTATTTTTCTCCAAATCTCTATAACTACTTGCATAATGTATAGTGTGACAAAAGTACTCTTGTCCTTTGGTACCTTGTCCTGGGATTTGGGGGTTACACACAGTCTTTCAGGCTTCAGAGACACTTCACACGCTGGATGAGGTAAAAAGACTTGCTTTCTTTTATTGCGGTTTAAAGATGCACAGCAAGGTATAACAGGTTGTTTAAACAAAATATAAAATAAAATCCTTGCTCTTCTGAGCACTAACTAAACAAAAATGTTAAGCTAACTGGGTTGGATGGCTTGTCCATTTCCCAACATAATGTTAAATCAAAACCTTACTTCAGTGTTTTCAGCTCCCTGCTTCCATTCACCGAAATCAAAACACAGTCTCTCCCTCCTCTGGCAGGGGAGTATTTAACAGCACCTGTAATCAGCAAGCCTGTTCAGGTGAGGTAAATTGGGATTGGAACACTGGGCTTCTCACCTGTAGGTTCCAATCAACAAATGAAATGTGAAGTGGAGCACTGGCCCACCCTACTCTCCAAGTGCTCCACCCCAGGGCCCACACATAAAGTGCTATATTAAAGTGTAACATAACACATTTCCCTGGGGCTAATTACATAAAGTAGGAGCTGTGCAAAATCTGGGGAGATATATAGACTCCTTCCAGCACAATTCCTTGCTGTCGGTCACAATAGTTATTTGCTACATTCACAGTACAAACAATGTTCCACGGACCACTCATCAACTTCCATCCCCACTACCAGGCAAAGAGGAAAGGGGAGATCTCCATGTCATTGTGAATCAATGTTACAGGTATAGAGTTGACCCATTTTCTTAAAAAACAAAACCGGACCTGCTATTGTCTTGATACATTTAACATTGACCTGAACGCTAATTTTTCTACCGACCTGCCATCCCAATAACAGTTTGGTGGCAACCCTAGATGTATATGGATGAAAAGTAAGGTAGAATATTAATCATGTTTACATAACCAATGTTATGCCATAGGCAGGGAGACAAGATGCTAGCAGGGCGATAAATGTTTGGCTGGTGCCTAGTGCCAGTTTAAAATCTTGTTATTAATATATATATATATCTTTACATTACTGCAATGCAGAGGTATTATTGCTGAAACAAAATATTACTACACTTAAAAGAGATATTAGGATATTATTTTATCCTATCTACAGCTCGCAAATTAGATTATGTAATATCAATAATAAAAACAAGCGCTAATGTATCTTCGCCCCCTCTAGGTATTACATTCTTTATTTTCATGTATTAATAATAAATGAAATCTAAACAGTAGATAATGTAGCAGGACAAAAAGCATCTTGAATATGTCTTCATTTTAGTTTGGTTTTTAATCACATTATTTCAAACCCCTTTCTCCACAGAGGTTTTCTATTTTCTTCAGTTTTAGCTTTCAGATGCATTGCAGCAATGTCCAGCTTCCTGTTGTTAAGGCATTTAGAAGGCATCTAGGACACTTCATCGCCGCAGCTTCATCACTTACAGTTCAGCGCGGCAGTTAGAACACTGAACTGTCAGCAATGAAGAATGATGCGGCCGCATTATCGCGGACGCGGCTATGTAAGGGCTGACAGTTCAGCGCTGAACTGTCAGCCCTTATAAACGTACCAGTTAAAATAAAATTGATGCTAGTTGTAGATTAAAGTGGAAACTGTGATACTGGAGGGGAGAAGAGAATGGAGACTTTGATGCTGGGGATAAGAAGGGAGAGGGCTTGTGATGCTGTAGTTTTCACCACAGCACTACATTTTTTGGTTGCTTTTAAATTTACAAACAGGTCTAAAAATGATTCTGCACTTGGTTCTGCAAATCCTAGAGCCAGCCGATAATAACTTTGTTATTCTTGTTTGCTGGACATTAATCTTATTGGTTTGTTGGAATAGTTCTTCATTTTATTGAATTTTTTTGGGGAAAAGTCTAAGCTACCTTCTGAAACCTTCTTACTTTCTAAAACTCTGCCCTAGGTACATTCATTTGCACCTGACAGTTCCAAAATGAGAAGGAGAGAACTATGAATAAATAATTATGCAGTGTTTCCAAGAAAAGGCACAAGGTAGAGTTTTGTAGAAGTAAAATAGCAGCAGTTGTTCTAGCATGCTTCAACATGAGAGGAGTATATTTCCACCAGTATGGGGGCTATTTACTAAAACTGAACTGACAAGTGAAGCATTTATAGTTCTCCGACTTTTCCAAGCTAGTTTTAGTGATTAGCCCCCACAGATTAAACTGGCCGAGTCACAGATTTATATATGCACAGGCTGACAAATAGCAGAGCGGCTGTACAAAACTAAAAGGTCATGATTAAAAGCTACATGGCAGCAGGCTAAATTGGAAAAGTACTAAGTGCTGCTCACCAATACAAATGGTAGATTCATGAAATATAGTTCCTCTTTAAAAAAAAAAAAAAATAGACAGCATCTCTCTCTCTCGGCACAGAGACCGTAGGATAACGATAATTTAGAATAATCTAGAGAAAAATCCTCCACTCCCTCTGGAATACTCTGTACTGCTCTTGGCAGATCTGATGTATTGCCATGTATCCGGCTTGGGACATGCATAAAATTACCATGTTAGTATCACATTTATGGAAAACATTACATTAAATGTCTTTTGTTATTTTGTAGTTACAGTGCTATACCCAGAATCGTGCAGTACACTGTAATAAAGTCTTATTTTTCTTTCTGCACTCACATTTGCATCTATTATTATCATCATCATTTATTTATATAGAGCCAAAGTATTTTTTTTTCTTCAATGAAAAATGCTTCCCTGTGGATGTACTGTAAGTGTGGAAATATGGTGGAGAGCATATGATATACTTGACAAAATAATTTATAGGCCAAAACATATGCTTGGGGTTGCTGTTCCCTTTCTGGTCTAGAGCCCTATTGTAGGGGAGAGTATCATATGCTAATTCATAGATATTCTTTCTCCGTTATGTTGCAAGTTAACAAAAATGTGTTACACACTCCCAAATGGTTATGCTTTGATAGGGCAGACTATTACGTTCTCGGCTGAGCTGTCATACATCTTTTTCTGGACAGAAAAGTTGGAGAATCTAGTTCGGTGATAGTTAACCTTCGGCACAACATGTTAATGGAATTAAAGTTGCCATGATGCTAAGCTTGGGTGACAACTTTCAGGAGACTTATGTGCTGGACAGCACAGCTTTGTCATCCCAGAGTCATTCTTCTATTCAATATATTATAGTATTTGCTTTGTGAATAACCCTCATTGGCATCCATGTGCAAACAATGTCCTTCAAATTAATTAACGGTTTCTTAGTGCTTTGAATCTGAGAATGTGATATACGAATGTGAATAGAATTTGCTTTTATTTTAATGTCTAGTAAAATTTATTTGCACTTGAACTCCTATGCGCTCACCACCACACACTTTCTCAAGCATCCACCAGCAAATTCCTGGTCTCCCATATGACCCACTAAAACTCTCTCATACTTCCACCACAGCTGTCCCACTGTACTATTCACTCTCCAGCACTCCTCTTTCCTCCCACACCAGCACTCTATTCCACTCCAATTCTTTCATCGTCACTCTCTCAAACTCTTATGTGTCCACCAGCATTCTTATGCACCCTAATGAGTCCACTAATCGCCATTCTCAGACATGCTCTTGAACCCACCACTACTGTTCAGTTTTCCCATGACCATCCACCACCACTTCAATGGCCGATTATGGGGCCACCACCTCTATGCTTCTCTCCCGTGTGCTCACCACTATTTTCTCACTCTCTCACGCATGACCACCACTACTATCCCATGCATCCACTACCACACAACTATTAGCATTCTAGCACACTCCTAGATCTATTCTCTGTACTACTGACAGCAGCCAACCATCAGAATTTCTCTTGACAATTTTCACTTGTAAGAACTTGGTGTCGGTTACATTGTTACATTATTAACACCAGGTTGCCTATTTTTTGCAAACGGCAAAATATTATTTTGCAAGAATATCCATCCATTTCCTATGGAGCACTGCTATGCAGCCACTGCTGTTTGCATCATCTCTGCATGTAATGAGCTGAATTACTCATACACAGACGCCGAGTGAAATAAGTGCAGCTATAGTATTGTCGACTGGGCTCCCCTCATTCCTGTGCATGACTATCTTTCCCATCTTCGTCCAGTCACCCATCTAATGCTGCCATTCTACCCCATCCTCAGGCCCCAACAGAACCCTTACACTCCCCTCTTCCCTTCAGCCTCCCTTGATAAATGATACCCCTAAGGCATCGGATAAACTTCTTTATCTAAAACCGCTCAGATCACAGTGGGAACATTTCTCCCCGCTGTGCCCTGGAAGATTCACATTCATTAACGATGCTATAAATTAATTACTCTGCGAGCTCTCTCCTCCCCTGCTAATTCTTTAGCAGTGCTGGCTTCTTTATTACTATGCAATAAACATCTTCTTTCTTTTTAGGACTTGGGCCTAAGTTTGTTCCCATCTCCTAAGCTTTACCCAGCTGCTGGTGGTAAGCATTCCATGTGGAGACATTATACCAGAAAATGGTCTGCTTATTAGTAGGTGATTGTGCCAGACTTCACTGAGACATGTGCCACCTCTCCCTAGTGCTCTGAAATTGATATAAAGCTAGTGTTTACAACCCATGAACCCAAGTACTTACTGAGAAAATAAAACATAAAATGTAAGGTAAGCCCACCAAATGTGCCCTCAGCTTCCACACTCTTCTAAATGCTGTACGAGATTCAAGGGTTTTTTCTTATTGTAATTTACAACATGCTTGGATGTTCATAAATAGCCTTATATTTATTCAAAACAGATTTGACGTACAGGGAAATGGTAGCTGTACCACCCCTACCTGGAGGCTACTTCTGTACCCTTCCTATAAAGGTTAGGCCCAAACAGAAGCATTCCACTAGCTGATGGACTATGTGTGCTATATTTCATGTCAAGCATATGTAGACCCAATCTTTAGACTGTAAACAAGGACTGAACAATTGTAGGCCATGTAGCTGTTGATGATTTAAAACTCCCTGTCACTAGTCAACCTGCATGCAAGCTCATCTAGGTTTTATCCAGGCATTTCTGTATCCTTCTGGTCTCCTTGCTTTGCTCTCTTGTTTATAGTCCATGCTGGTTCCTGTATGTTCTTTGTGTCAGTGTATCTGTGTGTTGCAGTTCCTTGTTTGGCCACATGGTGGCACTCACCTAGTTTTGGCCACATGGTGGCATTTACTGCCCCCAGAGTGATACCTGCCTATGTCTTGCTAAAGACCGACACCTGCCCAAGTCTTGCTATAGATCAGTATTTGCCCAAGTTTTGCTATTGTTTGGCACCTGCCCAAGCCTAGCCATAGACTGGCTTCTGCCCTGACCTGTTAAAAGGGTGACCTGAGCCCTGTCAAATGGGTGACCTGAGCCCTGCCAAATGGGATGCCCTGAGTCCCTTGAATGGGATGCCTGAATCATAGAATCCTGTTATGTTTTCTTTGTTTCTTGCTTGTGTTTCTTAGCTCTTCTGTTGTAGTCCAGTTCTGGTTTTCTTGCTGTTTATTGTTCCATTCCATTCCAGGTATTCAGTATTTCTTTCTACCTAGTTTCTATGCTTTGTATACATGTGCAACCCTGCCTATTTGTGCTTTTTTCTGTTACTGCAACCTTCCAATACTGCTACAGGTATTCCTTGTTTGTGTCTGTGCAATGTAAATCTTTAAACTTCTGTCATGCATTTGCTAATATTAAGTCATAGTTAGGGAATTGCCTCAATGGGGGCTACCTTGACGTGGTTGGCAAGCTAACATATAATTGGCCAATAGGTGAACCAAACCCCCACCATTTTACTATCTTTAGTATTAGCCTAGTTCCTGTATTTATGTCCGTTCCTTTATTTTCTTGTGTTCCTTAGCCCTGTCTTATGGATGTAGTCTGCCCCTTTAAAGTTCTGTATCAATGCCATTTATCTGTGCCCTGCATTATAGCTATGTTATTATCTGTAACCCTTTACTTTGAATTGTTTATCCTTAGTTTGGCTTCTGCTTTATCTTATGTGTGCTTCTGTCCTGTAGCCCTGCACTTCTATTCAGTTCTGTTCTGCCTCATTTCCTTTTCTGCTATCGCTCTGCTTGGTCTATCTGCCTGTCCTAGCCTGCAATATCCTTCTTTCCTTTCAAAGTTATGCTCAGTGCCAGCTCCATGATGATCCAACACGAAGAGAGCAGATTGACCTGATCAAACAGGATTATAACTTTGCCCCCTTGTAATGTAATAGTTTCATTACCGTCTCATTCAATGCAAGTCTATGATCAGAATTCTGACTTATAGACTGTATTCTGTGTTCCCAGCCACAAAGTGAGATACTAGTGCTTTACAGTCTCTAGGGAGTGCAACGAAAAAATACAATGTTTCACAAAATGGCGGCGCCCAGTCACGCTTGTTTAGTAAATTATTTCATAAATAAACTCACATAAAAACAAAAGACATATCTGAAATCAACAATGCAAAACAAAAAAATAAACCCTTTTAATTTTTTGGTGGTATGTACCACTTTAATTAATTTACTTGCGAATAAAAATAAGTGTTGCAATACATCCAGTTATTTGTCTCCAAAGAAACCTAGACACTGCATTCATGTGCAATATACTATAACATTCCTAATTAGTCTTACAGGTTAGAGAAGGGCAGAGCATTCTACAATCTATCTATTTCTGTCAGCCAGAAAGCCGCCTACAGATTCTGTTTAGTGACAAGCGGCAAAGTAACATTTTAGTTGGTGATTTCTTATAAGAATGACAGAAAAAAAGTATTTATAGAAAGAATAATTGTATAGCTAAATGGATCAATTCCAGGTTAAAATGACTTTTAAGAAAACATAATCGACATTTACATTTTCTATTAGACTGGATTATATTATACTTACAAGGCATTTAAAGGATCAGTCAACAGTTGAGGGCATTTTGTTACGTATGACTGTTTAAACCAAAATGAGATTTTGATGCATGCAGCCATTGATGACAATATTCTTTAAAAAAAATAAACAATTGAATAAGCAGTCTCAGGCTCTTCCCCTGTCGATGGCAATAGTATTGTTTGCTGCTAGTGATGAACCCTGTCACCAAATATTATGCATTTGGAGTGCTTTCATGCTAACTCAGGATGCATACCAAGTACCCTGGTTGTCATTCGCAGAGGTTACTATCTAAAGCTGTATAGGAGGAAGAAAGATGTCATTTCAACACCCAACCTATCTTCTCCATATAACTGTGCCATCTTTCCAAGGTCCTGTCTGGGGAAGAGTTATATACTTTTTCAAAACGTAACCCCTTTCCCAGACAAGTCTCACCTTTAAAGTGTAACACCACCCTCCACTAGAAAGTGTTCCCAGCTATACACTTGTTTATTACAGGGAACAGGGAACAAAGCAAACATTATTTACTTTCTTGAAGCAATCCCTCCACACAAACTAGGATTATGTGAGCAAGACAGATCAAGACAATGCTTTAACAATTGCAAGATCATTACCTGCAGAACAAGACCGGAAGCTGCTCTGCCAAATAAATAAACGAGGCCTAGGGAAATACGAGCAACTTATATTGTAAACTAGTTGCCAAGTAGGGAGTAGAAGTTTGTTAAAAAGTGGCATACCTTTAATGCTATTACAATGCAATTTGAACACCTCAAAATTCTGTTTAATTTATTCATAAACTTAAAGTGGATAGAAAAAGTAAGTAAAATAGCCAGATTTGAGATGAACATGACAGACTGTAGAGCTTTTATTTCTGAGCAGAATATCATTTTCTATATAGGGATCTAATGCCTGAGAATTGTCTGGACTTATTCCAAATATCAGTATTTATTTCTGATATTTGGAATAAGTCCAGACAATTCTCAGATCTCTGGAGACAGAAACTTCTTCTCCATGTGAAGAAGAGTAAAAAAAAAATAGATCTTCCTACCACCAACTGAGCTCAGTAACTCCTAATTCAATACACAAACCATATCACCATACCTGACAACTTGTCTTCAGGTTAGACAAATACACGCTGGTTGGCTTTCTCCTGCAAGGGGTAGAATGTCCTACGGCCAGAAAAACTTTATTTCAGTGTGTCTGTTTTTTTTTTTTTTTTGTTATTCCCAATGGATTATAGAATATGTGAATATTTTATTTCAGATCGATGAATAAAAAGAAAAGGTGTTCGTATACTTCAGATCACATTCGGCTTACTCAGAGACCACGGATGAGTCCACAAATATGCCTGAAAACCGGACATTGTGGCCGAAACTTTCGGCAGCTGAACTTGTTTGGAGTTTCAGCTGACCGAAATAGTAATCTCTCTCCACCCCTTAGAAATCAATGGGGAAGATAGAGACTAATGTCGAGAGGACTTTTTTAATTGAAATATTCTATTATAATATATATAGTATATTTACTTTCATACTTGGACAGCTTTTCTATTCAATTCTCTAGCTAAAATCTGGAGAATGGAAATGCCTGAATTTCGGCTACTATTGGCAAAATGGGCAATTTCAGGGTCTTTCCATCCCTATTGAGTAGGTGGAATCAATAGGATTTCCCAGGCCATTTTCCCATAACAAAATATGGCTAAAAATCAGCTCGAAATCAGTGGACATTGCCCATTCTGGGTCGATATTGCATATTCTGAGTAGCCGAATTACGTAAAAGTCTGCAATTCATGTAGAAGGTCAAATCAGGCTTCATTTTCGCTTTAATACTCACCTTACTCAGTACAACTATTATAATCTTCTTTGTTTGGTTAGTCCATTACTGTTTTTTCTGCACATTTAACATAAGCGAATACATTATGATGAAATGTAGGATTTGAAACAACAAAAACTGTATTTTTCAAGGTGGAACTTTAAAGAGATAAAATAACTTATGAAGAACTAAAATATCTTTATTAATACACAGCATGGAAAACACAACATATGTGCTGTTTGTAAATGTGACTTGATGGAAACCAAATATTTGTTTGAACACTAACCGCAGTGTGAAAAGATTACAAACAAAAGGGGAAAAAAACTTGCAGGAAGAGAACCTTTTGGTTTTACATTCTAGGATTACCATAAAAAGCACTGTTCTCTGGAGCTTACAATTTACTGACATATGGGAGACCAGGGTACTGCAAAACAAAAATAATTTATAAGGTCAGCTATGATGTAAAATTCCAACATTGGAGCAAATCAGCAGACATATTTCAGTGGTTTCCATGGTGATTGCATATTTAGAACCCTGTCACACAACTGACCTTTACAAATAGCTCCCAGTGTTTCTAGCATGAAAGTAACCATATTTGCTACAATATAAGGCAACCCTGAATATGTGGCAAACCCTCATAAAGTTGTGGGGTAGGCAAGGGCAGAGCCACAAAATGGGCAGGGTTATGCCTGCACCGGCTCAAAAGGCTTGATTAATGGCTGTGCTGATCATATTTCTCTGTATAAATATCTGTGCTATTTTAACAAATAAACATTAATTCCTGTTCTACTCCTAAACTGGTGTTATCTGGTACTTGGAGTAAATGGCTGAGGATTCCTGGTGTATTTGGAGCTCTGTTTTGAGGATACACACTGGTCTTGCCTGGTGAATTAGAGCAGCTACCTACAACAATGGTTCTGTCTGGTGGCTTGAGGTGGCATCAGAGGCAAGCAGAGCTCTGACAGAGGTCCCCAGCCAGGGTACCATTGGGTTCTGTCACAGCATCATGGAAGCTTGCATCCCTGCTGCTAACGCACCCACTCAGCCACCAATGGGTATTATCCCCACATTAGGGGCGTTGCTGGGTCTTCGGATGATCTGGGGCTAGAGCCCAGATGAGCTTGGTCACACACAGGGGCGTACCTAGAGCATTTGGCACCCGGGGCGGACCCTGAGTGTTGCACACCCAAACCCACCCCCACCCCCATAATAAAAATATAAGAAAACACCCACAATTTTTTCAGTGTTTGAATATTGTACAATTATAGATACCAGGAATATTGTGCCACTCAGAACCCAGTAATATTGTGCCAGTCAGATACCAGTAATATTGTGCCTTTCAGATACCAGTAATATCGTGCCACTCAAAGCCCAGTAATATTGTGCCAGTCAGATACCAGGAATATTGTGTCATTCAGAGCCCAGTAATAGTGTGCCAGTCAGGTACCAGGAATAGTGTGCCATTCAGAGCCCAGTAATATTGTGCCAGTAAGATACCAGTAATATTGTGCCAGTCAGATACCAGTAATATTGTGCCACTCAGAGCCCAGTAATATTGTGCCAGTCAGATACCAGGAATATTGTGTCATTCAGAGCCCAGTAATAGTGTGCCAGTCAGATACCAGTAATATTATGCCACTCAGAGCCCAGTAATAGTGTGCCAGTCAGATGCCTGTAATATTGTGCCAGTCAGAGCCCAGTAATAGTGTGCCACTTAGAGCCCAGTAATATTATGCCAGTCAGAGCCCAGGAATATTGTGCCAGTCAGACACCAGAAATATTGTGCCAGTCAGAGCCCAGTAATATTGTGCCAGTCAGAGACCAAGAATAGTGTGCCACTCAGAGCCCAGTAATAGTGTGCCAGTCAGAGCCCAGGAATATTGTGCCAGTCAGAACCCAGTAATAGTGTGCCACTCAGAGCCCAGGAATATTGTGCCAGTCAGAACCCAGTAATAGTGTGCCACTCAGAGCCCAGTAATAGTGTGTCAGTCAGAGCCCAGTAATATTGTGCCAGTCAGAGCCCAGGAATATTGTGCCAGTCAGAGCCCAGGAATATTGTGCCAGTCAGAGCCCAGTAATAGTGTGCCTCTCAGAGCCCAGTAATAGTGTGCCACTCAGAACCCAGTAATATTAAGCCAGTCAGAGCCCAGGAATATTGTGCCAGTCAAAGCCCAGTAATATTGTGCCAGTCAGAGCCCAGTAATATTGTGCAAGTCAGAGCCAAGGAATATTGTGCCAGTCAGAGCCCAGGAATATTGTGCCAGTCAGAGCCCAGGAATAGTGTGCCAGTCAGAGCCCAGTAATCGTGTGCCACTCAGAACCCAGTAATATTGTGCCACTCAGAACCCAGTAATATAGTGCCAGTCAGAGCCCAAGAATATTGTGCCAGTCAGAGCCCAGTAATAGTGTGCCAGTCAGAACCCAGTAATAGTGTGCCAGTCAGAACCCAGTAATAGTGTGCCAGTCAGAACCCAGTAATACCCAGACACACACACACACACCTAGACACCCATACACAGTCACACTTTTTATTTTTATTTTTTACTTACCTTACACTTGGTCCGTCATCCAGGACCTTCTGCCGGATGTCCGTCCACCTGACATCCGGCAAGCAGCTGACACAGCGCGACGGGGGGCGGAGCTTGCACCTGTCGCGCTGTGATCTCTATGGCCAGGAGGAGAGGCTAGTGAGCGAGCTCCCTATAGCAGCCCCCGCGTGAGGTTAATCCTCGGATTCTGGGACTATGTCGCAGACTGAGGAGAGCTCACCGGGGGATTTTTTTTTTTTTTATTTAAAGCCCTGGAGTCTCGGGGCTAAAGAATACTTTAGCCCCAGAGTCTCCATTCGGAGTCTCGGGGCTAAAGAATACTTTAGCCCCAGAGTCTCCATTCGGGGCTATGAAGGGGGCACTCGGGGCTATAGCCCCAGTAGCCCACCCCTAGCGACGCCTCTGCCCCACATTATTGTGTGAAGCTGCCCTAGACCTGGATCAATACCTTATATTCAAGCTTATATATCGAAAACAAAACATTGCCTTATATTTGACCAAATATGTTGTAAATATACTGCAATTATATATATAAGCCCTGCTAATATGTGGGCCAATGCAACATATGTTAATCTAGTTCAAGAGCAGTGCTATGATCTAATGAAGTGAAGAATCATTCACCAGGCATAGGAAATATAAAAGGCCCAGTTGATCTTGACTGGTTGTCTATTGAAGATCAGATAGGAAAAAGCCAAGCTGGAGTGAGTGAATTTGTCTCTCTCTCTGCTTGCAGTGTTACTTCCATTTTTTGTCCTTAAGTAAATATAAAGAAACCCCAAACAAGTACCAAGAACATTACTACTCTGACCAATTAGAGTATTACTATCTCCTTTAGTCCAATCCGCTCAGTAATGCTGCTAATTAAACTGCAAATCTGAAATGAGTATTGATTGGTCTGTCGACAGAACTGCCATTAATTAGTACAGAAGGGAACAAGTTGTTGACATTAAGATCTGCCTGTAAGGATTGATGGGAATAATAAAGGGTGGATAAGTACATGACAATGGCAGATAGGAATGACTGTGGCAGGCAAGTAAAAAAAACGTACAGAGAAAACATTCATATAAGTGTCACATTACAATGAAATTCAGAACTAGCAGTATTATAAATCAGACACATAAAGGATTAGCTGTGTCAAAGTACAGAGTATAGCAGGACTAGCAACGGTCTGCTACTATGGAGTACAGTAAAGTAAAATAAGGCTAGAAGTGTCACAACACAGAAATACACAGGACTAACAGTACACAGTACAAAGTTATATATGACCATCAGTGCCACAATACAGATAAATACAGGACAGTCATTGGTGCAGTGCAGCAGACTATTCAATAGGAGTGGCACTGTTATAGTACAGATAGAAAGAGGACTAGCAATCATAGTGTATTGTTTGGGGACAGAGATGCAGCTTGCAAGCTGTTTGAGGACAGAAGTGCCACTGCCAAGTTGTTTGGGTACAGAGATGCTGCTGACAAGCTGTGTGGGGAGAGAGACAACAATGGCAGTTATTTGGGGAGAGAGATGTCACTAGTAAACTATTTGGGGACATATATGGCACTGGAGAGCTGCATGGGGACAAATATGGCTCAGGGAAGCTGTTTAGTGACTTAAATAATGCTGGGGAGCTAATTGTGGACAGAAATTACAGCGGGATATTGTTTTGGGCTCACAGCTGCTCAAGTGGCAGCTCTCCCTGAGTAGATAAGTCATATTTTGGTGTCACCCTCTCTGATGGGTTCACACATTGTGATTTAGCACCCTGGTGCACCCTTAGTGACACCACTGCAGTACAGACTCATAAATGGCTAGCAATATAATAATCCAGAGGGATACATTACTAAAAGCATCACAGTACATTAAATTACAATTAGCGGCAGTGTCGTCGTCCCCCCCCCCCCCCCCTTGTATGTGTATCTCCCTTCCCATGTTTGTCCATTTCCTCTTCCTTTCTCTCCAACTCCCCCCTTTCCCCTGTTCTGTATCTCCCCTCCTTCCACCTGTTCTGTATCTCCCCCCCTTCCCCCTGTTCTGTATCTCCCCCCCTTCCCCCTGTTTTGTATCTCCCCCCTTCCCCCTGTTCTGTATCTCCCCCCTTCCCCCTGTTCTGTACCCCCCCCTTTCCCCTGTTCTGTATCTCCCCCCCCCCTTCCCCCTGTTCTGTATCTCCCCCCTTCCCCCTGTTCTGTATCTCCCCCCCTTCCCCCTGTTCTGTACCCCCCCCCCCTTTCCCCTGTTCTGTATTCCCCCCTTCCTCTGCCAGCAAAAGTGGATCCGAGGAGGGGGCGGAGATACAGAACTTTCTCATGCTGCCCGTTGTTTCCCGTGAAGCAGACGCTGCTCTTCTTCATAGGGTGGGGGTGGAGTTACGCCTCTCAGCTGTTGAGCTACGCCCCCTCCCCGGATCCAGAAGAGCTTGCCGAGCAGAGGGCTGGTGAGGGGGGATCTTTTGATCTCCCCAATCCAGTGCCTCTACCGTTAAACTTTTTTTTTTTTTTGTCCGTGCGGGCGCCCCCTGTACAGTCACACAGGTCGCACACCCCTAAGGCTGGTCCTGACTGGAGGCAAGTCTTGTAAGTGCAGTAGGTGCTGGGGTCAAGTCGTGTTGGTACAGTGGCAAGGGATGCAGTTGTGTGTCCTCTTTTGCAGTCACCAGGATATGGTAACACTAACAATGTACATTAAATTACAACATACAGTTCAAAGTTGTAAAGGATTAGCAATATAACGGGGTACAGGATTAACAGTTGTAGAGTAAAGAGGGATAAAGTACTAGCATTGTAAATTAACTGAATAGTTAATAATACCAGCTAAGAGATTCAACACCATGAAAAATACTAGAATTACTCCAGTTTTATACAATGAATGAGTCAGGGTTTGTGTCCCATTGCCAGCTTAATTCCTTTGGTCTTGAACTCTCTAAATTGAACTAAGCCAATGATTAAGTGTAATGCCTGAAATGCGTAAGGGTTTTACACTGCTTCTTTCATTTGGGAGTCCTCTCGTTTTACACTTTGCCACATATTTTTACTAATGAGATAATAAAGGAATTGTTCACAGCCAAGATCAAAGTCTGATGTTTTCTTTGGTGGGAGGTTCTATATATTTCTGCTACTGAGTTTGACAATTAACCTCACAAAAATAGCAGTGCCCTCTCTAAACATGACACGGTGGCTTTGACTAGTGCATTCTGTCATTTTAGTTGATAATCCAACAAAGTAAACTATACGCAGATTTAGCTCATACCTTCCAACATTTGTAGACTTGGAACCACTTGGATGTGGTGGTGGTGATGTGACCAGCCCAGTGTGGGGTGGCTAAGGAGTGTGGGTAAGGAGCTGCTTTCTAACCTGGCTCAATTGGTTGAGGCTGTACCATTTGTAATTTCTAAATGCACCAGTGTGTAGACTAGGTAGTAATTTTCCTCAGATGAGGTTCAACAGGAAAGGTTAGCATAGAAATAACCAAGTTCAGGTTTGCTCAATGTTTTAGCATTCCATGCAGGCCCTACAGACATGCAATTGTTTGAAAGGAGAATCCTTTTCTCTGTATTTCTGGATATCAGGTAGAGACAAGTGGAAACTGGTTAAAAATGCATTTAGGTCTAACCACTGTCCAGTCTATCTCTCTATTTTAAATGCACTGTCTACCTGCCATTCAGAGGGTTAAAAAAATGAGAGATCATTTGGGCAAAAGCTCTGATCATTTGAAGGAAGGTCTATGTCTCTAGAACTGGAATAATAGAAATAGAGGAATCAACGTTAGGTTTACATGACATAAACCCCTGTTAAAGGGCAAATAAACAACTCTAGGTTCTGCATGGCATTACTACATAAATGGCAAGCAGAACAGTATAATGGCGATGTTTCCTTAGGAGCAGAAATACCCCATGCCGGCACTCCCCTGTCAAAAGCCATTACAAATATCACAACCCCACAAAGGCCAAAGCGAAACACACATTCCCTTTCAATGTCTTAACCAGTAGTTCTTTCCCAATGCAGAATCAGCACACACACCCCTTAATCTTATCCTTGTGGCAGTAGTACAACCTCCAGCTTCTGGTCTGATGGACTCTCTCACTTCTTGACTCTTGTCAGGAGGATGAGAAGTGACAGGCGGGGGACGCCCGTAGATGCAGGGCCCACGCTTGGAGGGGATGAGGGAATGGAGCAGAGGGAGAAGCTGTCCCTTTTTATCAGCATCATGCAGGCAATGCATGGAAATGGCATGTCGGTTTAAATGATGCAGTACAAGATGTCTCCCGTTCTGCTAAGAGCTTACAATCTAATATTTATAACAAAAGAAGCGGATTTGTCCTTTATTATTTCATAATTGTTTCAAGATTTTTAATCCCTACGAAAATACTCAGTGTAATTCCCAGCATGCTAATAGCAACAACTGTCAGGCAGTGAAGTGTTAATGTCTAATTATTTTCCCAGGGTTTAATCAGAGACAGGGGTAGCTCTACGGTTTAAGGGACTCTAGTTAGAAATCTCTAATGCATTAAATAGTATGCCAAGCACATAAATGTAGTTAGCCCCTTCCCTAAAACCTAAAAAGACGCTAGGACCTAAAAGACGCTAGGACGGCATAGAATGTCGAGCCGTGATGAGCTGTGCTCGGATCCCGCTGCATGGTCTTGCAGCGTGATCCTACTTGTCAGATGAGGCTACTTTGAGTGGCCTCAGTCTGACAGGGAAAATGTAGCCGATGTTCAAAGCGAGCACCGGCTATATTTTACCTAATCGCGCTGTGCACAAACTTCCGGGTTCGGCACGCCTCCGTGATGTCACACATGACACCTGGAGGTATCGCAATCGTTTGGCAGGGACCCACAGAGTCTATTAAGACCCTGATTGGGTCTCTGCCATAGTGTTCCTGGCCAGGAACAAAACTTGACGTTTTGGTGCTTGCATCGTCTGAGATTCAAGCACCATGCATCACGAAGGGGTTAAACCTGTTCACACGATGCAATTTAGCAGAGACAGTCAACAAGGGAAAGAGTTAGGTTTCTTATAGGTGACCTGCAGAATTTGTATCTGCTGCGATCTCTGTGCTGACAGATGGATGGGTTTAAACATGTGTTTTTGTGCCAAAAGTCCATGTATAACTGCTGGCGAAATATCTTATAAATAAAGGATTACAGCAGAAAAATGTATAATGCAGTCAGTGGGACAGGATCTATATATTATGCACATGTCATAAAGACTTGTATTAGTGGATATCAGAGTTTCTAATAGACATGTGCAAAACTAAAATTTTCGTTTCGTTTTCGTCCATTCGGACGAAAATGTTATTTATTTCGTCTAAAACGAATTTCGTTCATTACTCCATTCGTTTCAGACGAAATTAGTTCATTATTTTCGTTTCGTTAATTTTAATTCGTTCGTTTTATAAAAATACAATGTAATACTATTGGCTTTCTATAAACCGAACGAGAGCCCCATTCATAAGAAATTCTTATGAATGGGGCTCTCGTTCGGTTCATAGAAAGGCATTAGTACTACATGTTTTCTATAAGCCGAAAGTCTATAAACCGAACGACTTTCGGTTTATAGACTTTCGGCTTATGGAATACATGTAATCCTATGGCTATTCTATAAACCGAACGTTCGGTTTATAGAATAGCCATAGGATTACATGTATTCCATAAGCCGAAAGTCTATAAACCGAAAGACGTTCGGTTTATAGGCTGTCGGCTTTTAACTATACGGAGACAGAGTCTCCATTCATAATTTTATGAATGGAGACTCTGTCTCCGTATAGTTAAAAGCCGACAGCTTATAAACCGAACGTTCGGTTTATAGGCTGTCGGCTTTTAACTATACGGAGACAAAAGTCTCCATTCATAATTTTATGAATGGAGACTCTGTCTCCGTATAGTTAAAAGCCGACAGCCTATAAACCGAATGTTCGGTTTATAAGCTGTCGGCTTTTAACTATACGGAGACAAAGTCTCCATTCATATGAATGGAGACTCTGTCTCCGTATAGTTAAATGCCCACAGCCTATAAACCGAACGTTCGGTTTATAGGCTGTCGGCTTTTAACTATACGGAGACAAAGTCTCCATTCATAAAATTATGAATGGAGACTTTGTCTCCGTATAGCTAAAAGCCGACAGCCTATAAACCTAACGTTCAATTTATAAGCTGTCGGCTTTTAACTATAAACTTTAACTTACTTTTAAAAAGTTAAAAGCCGACAGCCTATAAACCGAACGTTCGGTTTATAGGCTGTCGGCTTTTTTTTTTTTTTTTCAGCCATCAGACAATTATTGTTTCTTAGGTTCGTTTTGATTGAAAGTTCAATCAATCTATTTTTAATTGCATCCTTTGGCCATTTTATTTATTACCAAATTGTTATTTCCATAATTATTATCAATATTCTGCCTTATTGGTCTTCTTTTCTTTTTTTTTTTTTTTTTTTTTTTTTTTTCTCTCTTTTAATATTTAATCTTTTTCTTTATTATTATGTGATAAACATACACAAATTGGTAGAATTCCCAATTTACTTCCATGAAGCAATTAAACTAAAGCATACAAATCGAGTTGAGATCAATGTAATCAAGTCTTTCCTATGAATAATATCTATTCCTATAATTTTATGAATGGAGACTCTGTCTCCGTATAGTTAAAAGCCGACAGCCTATAAACCGAACGACTTTCGGTTTATAGACTTTCGGCTTATGGAATACATGTATTCCTATTGCTATTCTATAAACCGAATGTTCGGTTTATAGAATAGCCATAGGATTACATGTATTACCTAAGCCGAAAGTCTATAAACCGAACGTTCGGTTTATAGGCTGTCGGCATTTAACTATACAGAGACAGAGTCTCCATTCATAAAATTATGAATGGAGACTTTGTCTCCGTGTAGTAAAATGCCGACAGCCTATAAACCGAACGTTCGGTTTATAGGCTGTCGGCTTATGGAATACATGTATTCCTATTGCTATTCTATAAACCGAACGTTCGGTTTATAGAATAGCAATAGGAATACATGTATTCCATAAGCCGAAAGTCTATAAACCGAACGTTCGGTTTATAGGCTGTCGGCTTTTAACTATACGGAGACAAAGTCTCCATTCATTTATGAATGGAGACTCTGTCTCCGTATAGTTAAATGCTATTGTATTCTATAAACCGACTCTATTTCGGCTTATAGAATGCAATAGTACTACGAATGGACGAATGAACGAATGATTTTCGTTTATTAACCATTTGTTCATTCGGCTTTCGTTAGCTTAGCATTTTCGTTCTTCGGACGAATGGACGAAAATGCTATTTTCGGACGAAAATGCATTCATCCGAAAACGAATGCACATGTCTAGTTTCTAAGGTTGGCTGTTCTAATGAATGTGACTCTGTGGCAACAAACAATATTTGACATTACCAAGGCACTGTGATATCAAGGAGCTGTGATGTTAAACCTCTGGCACTCCAGCTGCTGTGTATTACTGCTACCGTGATGCTTAGTAAACCAAAAGGAGAATTATGGGAATTGCAGCTCGCATCTGCCAAAGCAAGGCTTAAGAGCTACGAGCCCATCGACCTTTCTAAGATATGCCCGCTCTATTGATAAGGTAAAGACAAACAAACCCTCTCCTCAAGCTGTTGACAGTGTTTAGTATGCTTATGAGTACTCGTTAATGCCAAAATGTATAAACGGTTCTTTCAAGGACATCCACAATACCTGCTGTTACCACATCCCCAGGGAGTGCACCGGGAGTGCAAGCCACAGCTTTACTGCCCCAAATATATAAAAAAAAATCCCTTCCTCTGTTGGAACAAATATTGCTAAAATCTTAAAATCTCCTGTTTTTTATACGCCTTTTTATTTTCAATTAATATATTATTGTGTAATATATTTGTCAATTTGGACATTATACAGATTTTCCAGAACAGTATCCAAAATAACAGAATTTGGAAGGCTTATTTTGTAGCCTGTAGTTGATCTATAAACACTTTCCATTTATATTTTCTTGATGCTGGCCTTGATTCTTAATTTTCAATCTATTTCTTTTTTTATATTCAAATATTATATTATCTCCAAAAAAACATACAACATATAAAAAATGATTGTTTATTCTATAGCCGGCATACTTCGCTAAAGATCAAAGCAAATAATGCAGCTAAATAATCCAATGCAATACTCTATATTTCAATTCAAATTATTAATTGGTATACTGCATTTATCCATTTAAGCACGTCAAACCAACTTATATTTACATATAATAACACAACAAACAGAAAGTGGTCAAAGTTTGCAGTGATTGAAGTTTGAATGATTCTTCTATACATGAGAACATGGTAATATTCCATTAACCGCCACCTTAGACCTTATCGGTGATCTATTGATATTAATCCTCCAACTACAATCTGGAAGGGGTTTGATTCGTCCATAGATACCAGATATTATGGTATATCCTTGGAATATGTCTAGTGTCATTTTACCCTTTCTTCAGTCTCTTTCCTTCATTTCTATCCTTTCCTTCCAGTCTCTTTCCTTCGTTTCTATCCTTTCCTCCCTTAAACTTTATTGTAGGCTAAGCCCTCTACTTGGCTAACCTAAAGTATAGGTTGTGGCACACCTCAAACCAAATTATCACTATGGCTACATAGCAACATCAGTCCAGCCAATTGCATTTATACAACATTCACACTAAAACAGCAATTCCAAACCTATGAAATATGAATTTCAGGGAAAGACTCCTATATTGTAACACTGATTAACCTCTTCTTACATGAACCTCAGGATTGCTCACTGTATCTGGAACTCACTTCCATAGCACATCCAGCTATCTCTAATAATCCCCTCTGCACCTACCAACTCAAAGTTCAAGGAGGCCTACACTACATCAAGAGCACCCATTAAGTAGCCTCTGGTCAGACCCACCTAACTCACAGTCCTATGCAGATCTACTATCACTACTCTCTTGTTCCATCTTCTCCCTCTCTATGTGTCTCCTGTTGCTCACCCCCTCTAGATTGTAAGTTTATGAACAAATCTATTTACCGCACACTTTGGTAGTTCCCTGTTCATCTAACATAGTCTGTAGGTCTTCTTTATGATCTTTAAATGCTAAATAAATTGTTGGCTTTATATAAATAAATTATACATTTCATGTAATGTAATGGAGTAAAACTCAGAGTTGGAAAAAGGATAACTTGATGTAATCTTGTGTTGCTTTTATTTTATGTGTTATGATTATTCTTTTGACCAGCATTTGCAGACTTTTTTCAACATCAAAATTCTTTATCTACCATGAGAATTCGTAAAGTAAATAAATACATAAATAACAGCCAATAATAACTAGCCTAGTTTCAACCTCATTTTAGTGCCAGTTCTGCGAGAATAAAAAAAGCTCTTGGGAATTATACAGAAATGGCAACAAATGTACGTGGGCTTGGATATTGTGGATGGTATCCAGCATTTCATATCTGAATAATGTGGATGTTATCAAGCTTGCTGAAGTTCTGGAGTAACAGGAAGAATGGGTCAAAGAGATCTCCATCTGGACCCTGGAAATCTGGAAATGACAAAGCAGAACGCATGGAAAATTAACTCAAAAATAGTGCACTTCCCCACACCTTAATAAAAGGCTTTTATCGAAAGAAAATAAAGCATACAAACAAAAACCTAGTCCTAAACAGCAGCCTTCACCTGACTAAACAAGGACTGTCCAGCTATGCTTAGTGGCGGACTGGCCAGGTTGTCAGCTTGCCTGATGGCAAGTGGGCACCGCCAGCCATGATGAAGTCGGCCCCATCAGAAATTTTTTTGTGGGCCCCCGCTGCCCTCGTGACTGTCTCACATGGTCCTTTCTGGTGGCTGTAATTCCGGCAAGCAACGTGCGTGCAGGAACAAACGCTGTGGGGGAGACTGCCGGGTACGAACAGCATCCGGGTAAGCACTGGGGAGGAGGGTTTTTTATTTTTATTGGGCAAATTATCAGTGGCATATAAATGAGCAAATTATCAGTGACCATTAATGAGTAAATTATCAGGGGCTATTGATGGACAAATTATCAGTGGAATATTAATCAGCAAATTATCAGCGACATATAAATGAGCAAATGATCAGTGGCTATTAATGAGCAAATTATCAGTGGCATATTAATGAGCAAATTAACAGTGGCTATTAATGAGCAAATTATCAGTGGCAAATTAATGAGCAAATTATCAGTGGTGTATAAGTGAGCAAATTATCAGTATTATCAATGGCTATTAATGGACATATTATCAGTGGCATATTAATGGACAAAGTATCAGTCTCATATTAATGAGACGGTCTCTTACGTACGTTCTTGACATGTCACTCTGCTCCTGCGATACTGCACTACTGATGTAACCCTCTCCCCCCAGGCATCTCCGATGCCCAACTTGGACATAGCAGTACTTTTTTGGGACACAAGATGTGGCCCCATCCTTTTTTTGTCTTTGCTGCCAGGTGGCCTCCTCTCCTTTACTTACTCTTTCTCTTACTTACTCCCTCTTAAATCTATTGATTTATTCTCTTTCAGTATAAATTTGTGCCTTAATCCTCTCTTCCATAGTCTTCTATTTGAAAAGTTCACTTTAAGTATTGGCTTAAGTATAGACTCTGCACTATTTGTTTGCTCTGTATTCCCTACTGTTATGATAAGTGTCATGACAGCGAACATTATTAGGTCGACGTAATAACGGAGATTTACAAAAGGTTAGCTGCATACAATTTCTCATATATATCATATTGTGATATATTTGTAGATTTTTTTCTTATTCTTTTTCTTTAGTGTATTTGATATACACGACCCCAGGTCTGTTTTTATTTGATCCAATACATGGCAATGCAGGGCAGTGGAAATCTAGAAATAGTTCATTATTACTCTCCCTACAGAAAGTTTATGTTTAACCAATAATAAACACTGCAACCATTCCTTAACTACATTTTTCTATATTTGAGTTATGGGGTTTGAACCACATTTAGTCTGTAGTAAATATTTATGCCATATATATACAGACCTAATATATCGTATCATAGAGGTAAAGATACAGTTCATCATTTGGTATGTGCAATATACTATTTATATGTCTATTTTTATATCTCAAGTTCCAGTTTATTGAAATTACAATATTTTTTTTAAGTAACCAAAAGATTTGACCATATGTTATGTAAAAATGTGAAATATAATATTCGCATGCTTCAGTATTTATGTTTCAAAAACCTTGAAATGGCAATTGTTGTACTTTTATATTTTTGTGATGTTTTAGCGACCCGCGCAGTTCAGTCTGTGTGAGATGAGCTCACATCAGCCTGCTTTAGCCATCCCTGCCACACGCGTCTGCTGGAAGCAGGCAGGATGCCTGAGGAGACATGGAGCAGGTGAGTACTGGGGCAGGGAGGAAGGGGGGAGGAGGGTGGTGGCATATTACTGGGCAATTAAACTGTGGCATATTACTGGGCATTTAAACTGTGGCATATTACTGTGCAATTCAACTGTAGCATATTACTGGGCATTTAAACTGTGGCATATTACTGGGCAATTATGCTGGGCATTTAAACTGTGGCATATTACTGGCCAATTATGCTGGGCATTTGAACTGTTGCATTTTACTGGGCAATTATGCTAGGCATTTAAACTGTGGCATATTACTGGGCAATTAAACTGTAGCATATTACTGGGCAATTATGCTGGGCATTTAAACTGTGGCATATTAATGGGCAATTAAACTGTGGTATATTACTGGGCAATTAGGCTGGGCCTATTACTGGGAAATTAAACTGTGGCATATTACTAAGCAATTAAACTGTAGTTATACAAGTTAGTTGCTTCCTAGTCTACCTTTGGGAACACATTTTCCTATTTTATATTATTGTTACTTTTGAGGAATTGGGTTGGACCTCAGCCTTTTCACTTATACTTTTTTTGGTTTGTGGATCCACATATTTATTTTTAGTAATGTGGATACTGGCTCTGTTAAGTGCTGGGTGCGCAATGTTGGTGCTGGGGCATGTCCTGGGTGTGCACTGTGGGTTCTGGGGCATGTCCTGCGTCAGCAATATGGGTGCATGTTCCATGAATGCACTGTGGGTGCTGGCTGGGGTAAATCCTGGGTATGCAATGTGAGTGCTGGGGCATGTTTTGGGTGCTCAATGTAGGTGCTACGACAAGACCTGGGTGTGCACTGTGGGTGCTGGGCATGTCCTGGATGTGCAATGTGTCAATAAGACGCAAATAAGGTCAGTGAGGGGAACAGCCTTAGTGGAAAAATGAGGAACAAAACAATGGTAGTACATCACCTTCTCCAGTTCATTTGCTTATCATGCCACAGATGATGTCATAAACAGAAGACTCCATAGATACAGTTAAAACACATTTTTCTCCTAATTTAGGCATATGCTTGCAGTTTTTCTAACACAATGTATAGATGATTTTCAATAATTTGTTCTTTACATGAACGGTAAAAACAATATTTAGGTGATACAGTCCCATTAAACTTTTGTTTTTATCCAGTGGACTCTATGTTTATAATTATAAATCTGGCCTAATCCTATGTGGTTTTTGCTTTACTGTAACCACAGACTACATAATGATGTCATGGCTCATGACAATAGTTTTACCTTGGCTTCTCTGTGAAGCCATATCTATTCCCTTCTACCATTTCAGAGTTAGCTCTGTCGGCAGTGTCATCCTTCCATGGCTTATATATATTCCATGGCATAAAATAACTGCACGTTTTCTACAGTGATCCGGCTGCTTAATAGTTACATAGTTACATAATAGTTTGCGTCCATCAAGTTCAACCCTTTTCCTATTCCATGTTTACCGTCCTTGATCCCAAAGAAGCCAAATAAAAACCCCTTCAGCAATTTTGAATTCTGCTTTCATGATCTACTGCTAAGTTCTTAGGTAGCTCTGATTTTATGCACTAGGTAGTCACCCCTTTGGGGCATTTTCTCTGCTCATTCAACAGAGCCTCAGCTAGGGATTAAGTAAATCGGTACTTGCTCAACCTACATTCCCATGGGCTTTACCTTGTTTAGGGCTCCCTATTTAGAAATAAGGATGTGTGAACATAGAAATTTTGGGGGACACCTGGGATTGGATTAGGTTGTTGAATTCAGGGAATCTTCTTCCTAGAACCATAATGTAATTTGGGTACCACCACCCAAAGTGGCGACGTGATAATGTACAATGCGCCCATGTATACAAAGCACTTCTATCTGTCATCTTTCACCTTGTCACAGTGCATACATGCATAATACACTTTAATACAAAGATATTTGACTGCTGCTACAAGACACATAGAAACAATATATTGTGTTATTTGATTTACCTGCGCTATCGGTTCACATTAATTTTCGATATCTTTCAATAAAATCTTGTTGCATTAATACGTACATGTACATATTTGTCTACACCATTGGGATTTTTTTCCAGCATGTCACAAGGATGCGATATTAGACTTTTATATGCACGTGTCTGTGTATCGAATCAATATTACTGTAATCATCAACACTACCTGCGCATCTTCCTATGGATTGAGTTATCTCCCAGTGTCAACGTCTGGCACGGACCTTTTTATGTTTCTGCAGCATTTCAGGTGATAAATGGCTGCCATTTCATCATACGTGCTGTGAACAGGAAAGTGAGAAATTGCTATGCTACAGAAAGGTTTCAGATTAATGAATCGGCCATCCAGCAAAGATGTAAACAGTGGCATTTAGCATTAGCTTCAAACTGTTTAGGATACTTTTGAAATATTATATGGATGGAAAGAAGAACTAAACATTGTTACGAGTTGACCCGGTGTTTCTAGACCCCAGACCAGTGTCTATTGGGTATTTGCTTTCTACGCTCAGTTTCTATGACCGGTGACTCTGGATTGTTTTAATTATATATTGACTCTCCAATGAGCCTTCTTTAACCCCTTCATGATGCATGGTGCTTGCGTCCCAAACGACGCAAGCACCAAAACGTCACAATTGGTTCCTGGCCACCGATCACAAGGGGATCGGTAGCCAGGAACACTCTCGCAGAGACCCGATCAGGGTCTTAACAGACCCTGTGGGTCCCTGCACAGAGACCTCCGCGAGACCTCCGGACGTCACGTGTGACGTCACGGAGGCGGGCCCGAACGCAGAAGTTCGGGCACAGCGCGATTTGGAGAACTGTAGCCGGTGCTCGCTTTGAGCACCGGCTACATTTCCCCTGTCAGACTGAGGGCACTCAAAGTGGCCTCAGATGACAGGAAGGATCCCGCTGCAAGTGCAGGGAGCCGCGATGAGCTGTTTATTACAGGACGTACTATGCCGTCCTAACTACTTTAAGGCACTTAAAGTCAGGACGGCATAGTACGTCCTAACGTCACGAAGGGGTTAAAGGGACACTGTCACCTAAACTTTGGTTGTCCCAAATGTTCAGAGTTACATTTAAAGATTAACGTGGATCTAGGGTAGAAACCTAGGTAATATCATAGTTTAATAAATATGGGTAGGATTGAAAACAGGTATAGGCAAAGTATCTGTATTAAGATACCAGTGTCCTTGGCACATTCTTTAAATTGTTGATATACAAATATCAAAGGTCTGTATGCCGTGTTAGGACATTTTCATGAAAATGAATCATTTTACATTTTTTTTTTCTAAATGTATTTGTGGAGTCTGTTTATGACATAAATTGTATTGCTTTCAATGCAAATGACACATTTCAAATTGAAAATAGTGTATAAGGCATACCAACCCACAAGTTATATCATAAAATGAGAAATAACAAACACATATAACACATGCTTTTCTCTTATTTCATCCAGTTGCTTGTAATTCTGCTAACCAAGTATAAAAAGGTCATAACTTTAAACAAGTGATTTGCAACATTTGGCTCTGCTGCTGTAGACATTAGCTTCAATGATGATAAAAAAGGTGAGTAATGGTGAATAAGGTGAGTGACTAAATTGTTTTTTTTCACTTGTGCTTCTTATATAGAAGCTCAAATGAAAAATGAGTTGTCCCTAGTCAGTACATGCCAGTTTAAATTCTTATTGGCAGCTGCCATAAATGTGGTATTTAAATATAAACAATTTATATAAATAAATACCAATATGAGTCTAAGGCAAATCACACTAATAGAAAGAAAACAATAATGATTATAAACATAACAAATATAAATAATATTCACAAAATCTATATACAATAAGGAATGTGTATGCAACAAAAGATAGAGAAAATTGCACCATTTAATACACATACTTATTTTAAACTATCATTTAATATTTAGCTTTGCCATACATCCATATTTTTTAATATCATTTGTTTTTTACCTCTAATAAATATCTTATAACATTTACTTTTCTTTCTTTACCAAAGGATTTACATGCATTTTACATGTTCACCATCTTTGCAAATTATTTTTCCCATAAACACCTATTCTATGTTTCTATTCTAAGTTTTAATTAGATTTAGGGGTTTTTATGAACATTGTTTTACTAAATGCTCAAATAGGATATACCATCTCCACTTTAAAGTAATTGTATTGCCCTCTGTCACTCATGTTATGCAGTATTTGGATTCAATGTGATGATTTGCTCTGTTTAGTAAATGTACCTAACAATCAAATACCTAAAAGTGCCTTTTTTTATTTGCTTTTTAACTTAATTTTAGTTAAATTAAGTATTACTTCATTTTGGTGAATTATATTGATTTACTGCTAGTTTTTAATATGTAGCTTGCCTGATTGCATATGTTCACTCATCCATGTTACCTTTGTATTTTCTATTAAAATTGTATTTAAAACTTTAACCTGCCCGTTCCCTCCTGACATTTTTACTATTTTTTACTGTATATTAATTTTGATCATATCACCCATTTGTGTTTTATATTCATATATTGTATCTATCCTATCTTCCCCAGATTTCTTTTTATCCTTTCTTTTATCCCCAGTGCAGTTACTTTCTCTTTACATTCAAAGACAATTATATACAGGCTAAACATAAATAATCAAATCTAACATCCAGAAAGAAAAAGAAGAAACCTAAATGTTGAATATTTACATGAAATTACCTATTTTTTAGTTTCTATTTTTTGAGATTTTCATTAGAAATGTTTAGAAAATGTATTTAAATGAATCGTGTACATAAATTTTTTCACTGTATAGGTTTACTGAGTATAAGGATCATTGCTTTATATGTATGACATAACCAATTTTGAACATCTAAGGCTTTAGTACAGGGCTCGACAAACCCCAGGCGCCAGGTCGCCATGGCGACCAGGAAATTAGACCTGGCGCCTGGGTGCTGTCAGCCTCATGGCCCCCTTGCCGCAGCCATCCGATTTTTCCGCAGCGCGAGGGGGTAAAGTCTGTGCCGATGGCCGATGGCACAGACTGCAAGCTCCGCCCCCTCGCGCAACGCGTGTCTGAGTGCCGGGTGTCGTCACGTGACATCCTGGCACTCAGCACGCCGACCAACGGAGTTAAGCTGCAGCGTGAATGTCCCCCTCCCCTGCAGTGAGGTAAAGCAGCTGGGAGGGGGGACACATCAAGAAGAAACCCCCAAGAAAAGACTGTGTTAGGTGGGTGTGTGTTTGTATGTATTGTAAAGTAGGTGTGTGTGAGGGGTTTGTATATATGGGTGTGTGAGGTGTTTGTATATATATGTGTATATGTAAAGTATGTGTGTTTGTATATATGTGTGTGTGAGGTGTTTGTATATATGTGTGTGTGAGGTGTTTGTGTATATATGTGTGTGTGAGGTGTTTGTGTGTATATATGTGTGTGTGAGGTGTTTGTGTGTATATATGTGTGTGTGAGGTGTTTGTGTATATATGTGTGTGTGAGGTGTTTGTGTGTATATATGTGTGTGTGAGGTGTTTGTGTATATATGTGTGTGTGAGGTGTTTGTGTATATATGTGTGTGTGAGGTGTTTGTGTATATATGTGTGTGTGAGGTGTTTGTGTATATGTGTATATGTAAAGTATGTGTGTTTGTATATATGTGAAGTAGGCGTGTGTGTTTATGAATTGTGTTTATGTTTGCGTGATTGTCTGGCTCCTAAAAAAAATGTCTGGCTCCTAAAATCAAAATAAATTTGTCAAGCCCTGCTTTAGTAGGTTCTTTTATATGTACTTTTTTATTATATTGTGATGCATATTACTCGTGGTAATATATATGCAAGTTTTGTACTATTTGTCATTATTAATTATTCACTATGTTTTAAAGAAATGTTTTTCCTTTTTTTGCATGACCACAGGTGGCAAGCTGGTGGAGGCAGTGTGATGCTTTGTTCTGCTGAGAAACCTTGGGTCACATACAACCTACCTAAGCATTGTTTAAGACCATGTACACTTTTTTCATGTAAGCAGTATTCCCTGGTGGCATTGGCCTCTTTAAGCAAGATAATGTGCCCTGTCACTAATAAAAAATGATTCACTCTCCACTCAAGCTAAAGCACTTAAAGGATCTACTGCTAACGTCTTGGTGCCAGATATCCCAGCACAACTTCAGAGGTCTACTAGAGTCCATGCATCAATGGGTCAGGGCTGTTTTGGCTACACACTGCCTAATGGCACCTCTGCTCTACCTTCTCATCCTTGGAGCCACTGGCAGTTAGAATACGCCGCAATAGAGATATCGCAGGAGTAAGTATAGGAACTAAAGTGTGTGTTCTCAGCATGTATGCTGACGATATTTTACTGACCTTGACTAATCCATACCCTCAATAGGAGCTGTGTTACAGGCAGTGCCGGCCTTAAGTGTCCCGGCTCCCTGTGCGGGCTTCCCCCATGGCGGCCCCCGTCTTTCACCCCCATATGTATGTGTCCCCTTCCTCTTCCTTGCCATGTCTGTCTCTCGCCCCTCCCTCCCCTATTCTTTCTCTCTACCCCCCCTCCACCTGTTCTGTCTCTCTCCCCCTCCTGTCTCTCTCTCTTCCCCCTTGCTTGTTCTGTCTCTCCATCCCCCCTCCCTCGTTCTGTCTCTCTCTCTCCCCTCCCCCTGTTCTGTCTCTCTCCCCCCTCCCCCTGTTCTGTCTCTCTCTCTCTCATCCCTCTCCCTGATCTGCCTCTCACCCCCAATTCAGTCCCTCTCTCACCCCTCTCCCTGATCTGCCTCTCACCCCCTGTTCAGTCCCTCTCTCACCCCCTGTTCTTTTTTTTTTTTTGAGCGGCCAAGCGGGCGCCCCCTGGGGTGTTGCGCCCTGTGCATTCGCACAGGTCGCACACCCCCAAGGCCGGCCCTGGTTACAGGAGATTCAAATCTATGGGTCATACTCAGATTATAAATTAAATCTGTGGAAGTCCCAGGCTATGGGAATTAATACTGATGGGGATTTACAGGCCATTCTATATGGAGAAGGATCTCAGATTCAATTGTAATTTCTAGAATACTGAATCACTATCTGCTCCAGGTCACATTCCTGCCTCCCTACAAGAATAGTGTTGATTAACTTATTATTGAGGGCTAGCTCAGTCTCTGTTGCATTGATCTGCCATGTGATGTACAGAGGCACTGACAGCAGATAATAGTCTCAAATACCACCAAAGGATGCACTCAGCATCCAGAGGAGGCATTCTCAGTATCATCCAAATTGAACAAATGAACACATCAGCAGAGAAGATATTTCACACAAAAATCCAAAGTGAATAAAGTTTTCATTAGTTGTTTGGTTAACATAGGCTGTGAGCTCACCTGAGGATGAGTCGTTGAATTTTTATTGACAAAAAATTATACACTGATTCATTTTGTCAGCCCAGAATATGTCCACTGGAAAGCACAAACGTATTTGGTCATTCAAAAAGCTTCTCATTTTCTACCATTTCTATTCTATAAAATGGCATTTTCTACCTAAGCGTCATTGGCGTATTATAGATCAGGGCCATGTTCCATGCAGAAGACATTTTTTATTTTATGAGGTAATGCAATAGAACAGTTTGGCTTTTTAGTCAAATGTAGGAATTTAGCACTATAAAATGTAAGCATTGTGAGATTTATTGTCTTTCTAGCTTACATTTAAAGGTACAAGTTACAAGTTAACCCTGATAATAGAGGCAGGAGGAATCAAGTGGTACCCTTGCATTCTTACATCCCTTTGACTACTTCTGTTTTTTTCCCAGTCATGCATGGACCCTGATGACCCTGAAGCTGTGGGCAACGTTTTTTTCTAGTTCTCCATTTTACCTTTTGTAATTTTTACAGCTGCTCTTTAGCAAAACTTCCCAAACTTTATATTTTATGTATTCCTTTTTTACATCTCCCTCCCTTCTTGTAGCTCCCTCTTTGTGCTCTCCATAACTGCCCCCCAGTTCAACCCTTAGGGAGCCACTTACCACAATACTTCACAGAGAATCTCTAAGACATGTAAGCTTCAACACTGGACCACTCACTAAAAAGACAGCTCTGGGTTGTGACCAGGATTAACATTAACCGAATGTGCACAGGAAGTCAGCCAAGCCCACCTAGCTGGGTTAAGGCAGCAACCAAATCTTTAAAGACCGAGCAGAAACTCCTTCACTGCTAGACGTGGATTTAAACCTACTGCAAAGAAGCCCAACAGTGCACAGCATGCCAAAATAATACACAGGATAATAGAATAATTCTTAGTGACACATATATTGTTATGCAAATAGAACTAATGATAAAGAAATAAAATAACACACACAGTCACAGAGTATCTCCTAATCACACTTAGATTTTCCAGTAGCTTGATAGAACATAGAGAGATGTCATAACATAAAAGATTAGATTACACTTATCAGAGAGAAAATTATTTGCACATGTGATTATATAATTCAAAGTGTCATAAAAAAATGAGGTAATAGAATAAGACACTAAACAATGAAATAAAGCACAGAAATCTTTCTACCAAAGTTATACCGCTAACAATTAATTGAGCTGTGAAGGACATAATGTGAGAATTTCAAGCTGTTTTAATAGTATCACTGTGTGTGTGCAGGTTTTTCCATTTAAATGAGTATAGTAATAAATGCTAATAGGAAAAGATTGGTCAAGTCTATTTTTGTGGTCTGTGAGATTAAGCTGAAATGTTGGATATGAATATCAACAATTAATGGAATTGAGTACCTCAGTGAACCTTCAAAGGGTGAGAGGAAAGGGTGCAAAAGGGAAGATTGGGACCATAAGAGAAACACAGGGGCAAAAAGATACAAAGAAGAGCAGAGGACCGCAGGTTGTGTTGTTTCACAAATGCCAGAGTGCTGCATTTGCACCACCACTGTGTAAGTGAGATTGAAATGAATTTATTCAATATGGATAACAAGATCTATTTAATACATCCCACTCATCATGTAAAAGTATATATAACGTTGGAGCGTACATATTGTAAGCTTGAAGTGTGTATATGTAGTGGTATAATGACAAGGTTATATTTAGGAATGGCTGTGGTATTCACTGGGGTTTCTATTTTCAGATGTAGCAAGAAAGAGAATTTGTAACTGTCACAGCTTAGAGAGGATCCTGGTGAATTAGCATATATACCAAAAGGGTGATGACCAGAACACATTGAGGTGGCTCATTAGGGTGGCCAAGTTACCATTTTATTCAGAAAATGATGAAAATACATATCATAGGGCTGTGGTTGCCACAAAAAGATGTGCATTTTACCAGAGTGGATTTACCAGAGATACACAAAACAAGCAACAAGGATTATCTTTTTTTGTCATTACTCTAAGGGTCGGCCTTAAGTATTCTGGTGCCCTGTGCAGGACACTTCCGTGGTGCCCCCCCCCCTCCTCTTTACCCTCATATCTGTCTGTCTCCTCTCCATTCATGTATGTATCTCTCCCTTCCCATGTTTTTCTCTTTCCTTCTCCCCATATTTGCTCTCTCTCCAACTCCACCCCATACCTGTTCTCTCTTCCCCTCCTCCCCCTTACCTGTTCTCTTTCCCCATCTCGGTTCTCTCTCACCCTCCTTTGTTCTCTCTCCCCTGCCCCCATATCTGTTCTCTCTCACCCTCCTCCCCCATATCTGTTCTCTCGCCTCCTTCTCGGTTCTCTCTCCTCCTCCCTCATCTCTGTTCTCTCCCAACTCCCCATTTCTTTTTTCTCCCCCATCTCTGTTCTCTCTACCCTTCCTCCCCATCTCTGTTCTATCCCCTCCTCTCCATCTCTGTTCTCTCCACCTCATCTGTTTTCTACCCCTCCTCCTCTTTTTTCTCCCCCACCGGTCTCTCAACCTCCTCCTATTTTCTCCCTCCCCATCCCATTCTTACTTGAAGCATGGAGGTTCTGCGGGCAGCATAAGCTCTGTGTGTTAAACAAATACAGAGCTCAGTAAGTGCTGCTCGCACTTGCAGGGCAGCGGAAATACAATGCCCTGTATCATCACTAAGTGTGGGGAGCGTGAGCAGCCCTTAAAGAGCTAATGCTGCCTGCAGCTCCCCCATGAAGCAGATGCCGCTCTGCTTCACAGGGTGGGGGCGGACCTTCACCACTCACCCGGTGAGGTCCGCCCCCTCCCAGGATCCTCTTGTGTGGCCGTGCAGAGGGCTGGTGAGGGGATATCTTTTTTTTTTTTTAAAGTGGCGGGTGCCCCCTGTGCGGTCGCACAGGTCGCACACTCAAAAGACTGGCCCTGATTACTGTAAATCAAAGTAATACATAAATTCAGCATCAATTTTAGTCACTCCAGCGATGCGCTATATTACAAATGCCAGTTATGGGGTACTGTCCAAATTCTAGTGTTTGTGTACTGTAAATCAAATGAAATTTCATTGTATACATTTCATAAACTAATACAAAGTAAGTAAAAACAGCTGCAGGATGTGCTTTTTTGAAAATATATATACACTTTATGGACAAAAGTTTCAATCAGATCCATTGCCGCAGGTGTATAAAATCAAGAACCTAGCCATGCAGTCTGTCAAGCGTCAGATCAAGTTGTGTAAAGCCACCAATGGGGATTCTGGACCAGTGGAAATTTGTTCTGTGGAGGAACAAATCACACTTCACGGTTTGGTAGTCTGATTGTTAAGTCTGGGTTTAGGAAGATAACGCCTACCGACTAGACAAATTGTCAGCTACCTCAACCCTTTGGGGGACACATGTAACAAGTTAATACATTAATTAAGTGATCCTACATGGTTAAAACGTTTTCTATTTTTAATCCAATAAAAAATTCCTTTCAGGTATATATAATTTAAATCTGTTTAATACATGCTACTTAGGTAGCCACTAACCTTTTTTTCACTTGGTGTAGAAGCACATGTGAAAAGGCCAATGGTCATAGCATGAAGTTAAATTATCATGTAAGTTTTAATATTTAATTCATTCCTGTCACGTATTGCCTTCTGTTTTGCATTATTCAATAGAGGAGAGCATAATTAGGTCAACAGAGGGAACCTTAGCAGTAGTCCTCCGTACTGGGTTCATGTAAAATGTTGGTCTTTTTCTGCTCTAGCAGAAAGACAATCAGAACCACAGACCCCCAAAAGGCACATCTGTCGACAGCTATGTTGTCAGTGCATGCCAGCATCCAGACCAGCAAAGATACGCTCATGTTTTTTTCTGTTGCGCCAGGTATTTTCCATTAGTGAAGCAAACGTTTTTAAAAATCCTTTACTGTCACTTTAAACACCCATGTCTTATGGTACAAAAAAAAAAAAAAACAATAGTTAAGACTTACAAATATATATTTAAGCTTGTCTTGCTATCAATAAAACAAGGACTTCCTCAACCAACCCAAGAACTTCTAAAAGTCCATCTTCAGCGTCAAGGGTTTCTTACACTGTCCATGATTAATTAAATATTGCATCTTATTTCAAAATTCCCATATAGAGTTACAGATAAAATCTTGAGAAAAGAAGCAGAAACTTGTTGGACAATAAATATTAGCCACAGCACCCACTCACACAAACACTTCTCTCTCGCTCGCTCTAAATATATACATATATCCTGTCTTCTGTGCAAAGTTCTTCATTCCTAAAGAATGTCTTGTCTGTGAGCACACACCATATTCATGAATCTGGGATTTTGTGTGAAGCTCAATCTGACACCAGGGTACAGAACATCATGCAAACCAATTATTTAGCAGTGAAAAGATGAAGTCAGTCCCTTGAGGTCACACACTACATTGACAATAGGTACTATGCATTTGTCAGCATAGAGAATTAATGCTCAAGAAGCATGTTAGCCCTTCAAATAAATATGACAATGACGAAAACACCAACACTGATGGTGACCTGTACAGGGCCGCCACCAGGAATTTTCAGGGCCCCCCTCCCCCCTCCGACAATATCTCCCACTCGCCCCACCTACCCTCACAAGCATGTTATCTCGCTCTAATGTAATATGGAGGGTGGTTGGGAGCAGTTGGTCAATATGCCAGTAAAATGTTGCCACTCAAAATGCCAATAATATTTTGCCACTCAATGTGCCATTCTTTTGCCACTATTTTGCCATTCAATATGCCACTATTTTCCCCCTCAATATTCCAGTATTTTAACATTTAATATGCCAGGATTTTGCCTCTCAATATGCCATTATTTTCCCATTTAATATGCCAGTATATTTCCCTTCAATATGACATTTAATATGCAAGGATTTTGCCCCTCAGTATGCCAGGATTTTTCCAATTAATATGACAGGATTTTACCAATTAATATGCCAGGATTTTACCAATTAATATGCCAGGATTATGCCAATTAATATGCCAGGATTTTGCCTCTCAGTATGCTCGTTAAATACCACCCTCCTCCCCCCTTCCCCAGTACTTACCTCCTTGCTGCTGTCTCCCGGTGCTCTGCAGGTCCGCGGCTGTGAGGGAAGGGTTCTGCGCTACCCTCCAGCCGTGCGGATCAATAAAGTTTGTTTTAAGAAAAAAATGCGATCAGAGTAACTCTGAACGCATTATTATTTTTTTTTTTTAAACTTTATTGAAGCTGCGTGGCTGGAGCGGAGCGCAGAACGCTTCCCTCACAGCCTTGGACCGGCTTAATAGAGAATTTAAAAAAAAATTAGCTGGCGTGATCCGGCCTGCCGGGCCCCCTGGACCCACCAGTCCCAGTATAGCCCGTCACCCCCTGATGGCGGGCCTGGACCTGTATAAACTTTGAAAGTTTCATAACTCAAGAGACTGTGTGGTCACCATACCAACCATTCCATTATGGCCTGGCATGAAATGCAATTGCAGAGGGACTTTGATTCTAGGTTGACTGATGGGCATCTTTAAAGAAATGTAAAATAGAAGAATAAGGGTTTTCTCATTAAAGAAAGAATTTCAGGGAATTGAGGTAGAAATTTCAAGTTCAAAGTATCTAAGCTGAAAAAAAAATGCCAATGCAGATGAATTGGAGAATGTTTCCAAATAAGTTATGTTGGCCTTAAGTTTGAAATTCCCATTTCAAGTCCCTGCAAATCTCTCTTTATTGAGTAGACCGTTTAGTTGCAAAGAGTCAGATGTGGGGAAAATTAAAAAGCAGCATTTAAAGTGTTTCACAAAAAGCAACAAACAAAACACCTCAAACAGGTGAATGTAGAGAAGAAGCATCTGCAAGCTTTTTTAGTGTGTGATCCTATAGGAACTACTACTATTAAAGGACAGTCTAGTACCCAAACTCACAGGTGCTGCAGCACTGATTATATAGACACTGAGCATATACAGTTTTGTTTAATTTAGTCACTTCCTGTGCTGCTGGAATAGAATACATCGTGTGGAATGGAATAAGCCTGCTCTTATACACAGTAGCAACACACTGTCTGATAACATCATTAGCGACACAGGACATTCCACTTATTTAAATGTCATTATTCTCATTGGTTCCTGCAGCAAAAAAATAAAAATAAATATGAAATGTTCTTTTACTCAGCTAAGTGGGAAGTTTTGGCTTCTTGCAAACTGCTGTAATTTCACAAATTCATCTAACTGTACATTTTTTATATTTTAAGCAATACAAAATGTTAAACATACATTAATATGCATTAAAATTTAGAAGATGCATTTTTGGCACCAGACAGTCCATTTAATTAAGTGCTTCACCTCTGGACACATATGGATGATACATTCTGCAGGGCTGCAAGTAAACATTATATGTGTCCATCAAAAAATGGCAAAACACACTTGTGCTTGTAATCAGAATTAGGAGATGCTAAGGTAAAATCTGTTAATAGCAAGAAACCTGTATAAATCCCAGCAATACGATTGAAAGGCAAGGCTGCTTAGGGTACAAGTAATAAAAAAGTGGGAATTGCTTTTTTGATTGAAGTGGATGTTTGATCATACCGATTTATGAGAGAACCATTTGGACTGATCTCAGACGTCTGTTAACATGGTTATACTACATTTTTTTTTATATAGCGCCGACAGCACTTGGTACAGAGCATAGAAGTGAACTACTCACTACGTTGGTTGAACTGAGACAGACTGATACATGAGGAAGAGAGCCCTGTTTGCAAGCTTAGAATGTAGAGGTACGGGGGGAAAGAGGCACATAAGGTTGAGAACATTCAGTTTCTGACCATATCTGTTTTAATATCATCCTGCCTTGAAAATATGTTATGATGGTTACGTTCATTAGCAACCCAAATAGGATGGCCAGATTTCTACTTTAATTAAAGATGCTGATGAATTCAAAGCACTGAGCATAGGTTACTAATGGTCCTAGCAGGGAACACTCTGCAGTGCGCTTGGCGAGGGACAGTTCTGACTGTGTCTGTGATCACTAAAACCTCATTCGAGAGCATTTTGGAAAATGGAAACTGACATAGAGACATCTCACTTGAAGGCTAAAATTCATGCTCTGGGAGAAACGAACAGAATGATAAGGGAAAAAATATGCACTTCCTACTTTCTATATGACAGGATTAGGGACTTTGCATGCCTGGGTGTCTGGAGGATAAGGAGGGCGAGAGGAGACAAGAATAGCTCGCTGGATCTCAAGTGGAGTTTCCACATTGTTTCAACTGTTGGTGACAGACTGGAATAATACAATTAGAATTATGGTCTGTGGTCCATACAAAATGCTTGCCACCTCACCGCATGACCCATTTATGTGCTTCCTGTGGTTCATTTGTAAAGCGTGAGCAAATGAAAAGTCTGGAAGGTGTAATTCCCAACTAGAAAAATTGGATATGTTGTTCTAAACACCTTTTTGTATGCAATTCATTAAAACTGAAAACTCTGTTTAGGTAACAGAACCCCCTTAAAGATAATGGGGGAGGGGGCAGTAAATCGAAGCATCCCCAAAACAAATTCATGCAATGGTTCTGCTTTAGTGAGAATGTTGATTAAATCCCTTTAACTAAGCAACAATTGAAACACATTGAATAATATTCCAGGCCAAACAGTAGCTGGATGGTTTGGAGGTAATTATATTAATTGCTTGTGAGTTTTGTGGGGTGTCCCTTGTGAGTTTTGATGAGCAGCCTTTCACTTTCGCTAAAAAAAGTAAGTCAGAAAAAAACCCGCTAAGTTCCATTTAATCAAAGTTAATGTTTACGATGCAGGAAATAACAGTAGAGTGTAATAAAGCGTCTCATGGCATTTTTCTTTTTTGGATGAGAAGGTAGCGGTTTGTTTTGATAGGCAGTGATACTATGTGAAACAGTGGTATAGGGATTGGATCAGTACCTGGCAGTATGAAATGGAATTCTGTATGATGTTAGCAGGTATGCAATTGTTTTAAAATCTCTTTAAACTTTAAGCATGATGCCATTTTTGCATTACAGTCCTGTGCATGGAAGGTTGCTACCTTTTGTTCCAAAAAATACTGGATATGCTATAGCCTTCATAGTCTCAACACTGGCCTCTAGCCAATTTGGTGTGCAGCATCCGCCTCCCACACTTTTGATGCTGCCGCCACAAGGCCCTTTTTAGACAAATGGGAGCACCCTAATTTTTAATTCTGCATAATCAGTGGCCTTCTGCCTCATTGAAAATATTTTAGGGTTTAGTCCCTCTTTAATCGGCAGCAGCTATTTTGACAGCACATTTGGATTTATTGAAGCAGACATGAATGTCAGACCAATGCCTCTGTGCATTTGCCTTATCCAGGAGGATAAAACATTCACCCTACACTCACATCTACTTCGGTTAAACAGCAAATCAATGGGTAGACAGTAGGTTTCATGACATGGTAGCTTCTATCATTGAGGATATGTATTTGCCTAGAAATAACTAAACTTAAAACCAGACTGTGGGGTAAAACAACGGCCACAGCACTTTATTTAAATAGCCATTGCATTTACAATCATATATATATATATATACACATTCCACATATATATCCATAATTAATACAATGACTAAACATAAACATTAAACATTCCATATACAGGAAAACCAACCAAGCTTGCAAGAGTATCCAGGTGGCTGCCGAAGTCCATGTTCTGGGCATATCCCAATGCCCCCAATACGTGAGGTTCGAGGTACCACTTTCCCCTCGAACCTCCCACCAGAGTCCCGATTGACTCTCCCCAAACCAAATCTTCCATTAACCCTCCTGGATACCCTGCAAGCTTCCGCCAACGCTGTGATATGTAAATAAATAAATAAATAAATAAAGGCTCATTAACCAGAAAAAATTAGGGAGGGTGGGACAACAGGTATGGGGGAAAAAACATTTTCCTAAAATGACCCCCAAACTTCCTGTTCCTATCTTTTATACTCTCCCAACTCCTCCCACCAATTCCCACTATAGGCTGACATATCCTCTCAGCACCCTGTCATGATTGCCCCTCCCCGACCTTGTCTGGGGGCTACAGGAAATTCTTTGGTTCCTCCTGAACACAACTGCACAATTGCTCCAGGGGACCATCCAAGGGTAACATACAGATAGGGCTGCCACCTTTTCTACAAAAAAATACCAGCCATGCTGGTGCTTCCATAGACTTAACACACTTAAATACCGGCTGGGTGGCAACCCTACATTGAGACTTTCACTTTGTGGACACTCACAAGTACAGACATCATTACAGCACAACCACTACCCTGCTTACGGACTCTCCCTCCACCAGAATAGACACAGCATGATGCCAGTGCACAGGCACAGCATGGAGCCTGAATCCTGTATGTCTATGCCACGGCATCCCTATAGTTAGCTGAATATGAATAGGCGGGATTCCCGCCCACTGTCGGACATTGGTTCTCAATAGTACAGTACTTTTATGGGCCATAAACAGTTGCATTGGTTTCCCTTTTTGGAGAGCTAATTGGGATGATCATTAAAAGCTGCTAACCTGATAAATTAAATAAATACAAAATACAGATACTCAAATTCTGACAAACATATCATTCTTAGAATTATTGAACAGTAATATGAATGGAAAAAAATAATTTACTTTCATGGCAAAGTGGTATTTTAATAGCAGTTGGAGTGCCTATCCTTGATATTTGGTGTGCCAACCAACTTCTTCTTGGTCTAATGTAATATGGTTTCGGTTCACAGTACAAACTTTAGTATTTTTTATAGCATCTGGTCTTAAAAGACCTTGTGCCAATGCATGCCTTCCATATTTACCATCAGCAGTTCTACATATCCCTACAGTCTCTAAGCGTAGCGGATATTTCATTTAACCAGAGTGTTAAAATGGTTTAGTTCACTACAGGTCCCAAGGGGTAAGAGATCCCAAGTAAATGTAACAAGTCCTTGGCATACATCATTCATTGTAGGCATTTTGTGATGCATGGGTTTAATAAATAGGTAATCATTTCGACAGTGTAACATTGAGTTATTATTAAACCTACCTGCGGATGATTATAATTAACTAAACCCAAAGGCTTATAATCTAATTGTAAATATAAGTCTGGAAGGTAGAGAGAGCATAATATATAATTGGCATTCCAGTCACAGACTGCTGTAACCAAGCATAAGAAAAAAAAAGAACATAATCTCAGTCTCAGTGCAGTCCAGGAACTCAATGAAACATAAATTTTCATAGTGCTTGTAGGAAGGAGAAAGCTTAAATATTTCACATGAACCGATGGCTCAAGGAATAATTTAAAGACTTAGCAGTTGTTAGCCACTCAGGGGTTACTAATGGCCCTAGCAGGGAACACTCTGCAGTGCACTTGGCAAGGGGCAGTTCCAACTGTGTCTGTGATCACTCAAATCCCAGAACAAAGTGCATTCAAGAGCATCTTGGGGATTGGAAATTGACATAGAGACATCTCACTTGAAGGCTAAAATTCATGCTCTGGGGGAAATGAACAGAATGCTAAGGGAATAAATATGCAGTTCCAACTTAATACAACATTAGGGGCTTTGCACAAATGGGTGTCCGGGTGTGTGGAGAGGAAAAGAGGGAACACTTGAACCCCCCTCCCCCTGAAATTTCAAACAGGACCATTGGCATAGAAGCATGGAAGGGAGAGGCAGTAGGTTAACTAGATGTAGAGAGCATAAAACACACCTGGCAAGCAAGGGAGTGCAGCAGAAATGTTTTTATTTAATTCTATGCACCCCCTTGCAGAGTGGTTTGGTCTGCTCTCTTCCTCTTCCTCTAGCAGCTGGTCTCCTCCACATTCACTCTGGCTGCTGCTACTTTAAATGCATATAGTCCCCACCAAGGCAAAGATAAAACATTTTCTTCAGCTAATGTTAGTTAACACTACAGCTTCCCATGACTCTCAACTAGTCTAGTATGTTAAGCATCATGACAAAGGTTTGCTATTATATCATGGATTCATATTGCAGCTGCTCTGGAATGCACATCTCATCATTCTCTGTAATAATAGCAAATGTAAAAAGACAGATCAGGCTCTCCATTGCATGAAATAGAACAAGTTATTTTATTGCAAACAAAAATCGTGAAAAAAATGTAATAAATATAATACTGGTGAGTATGGCAATAGTTGCCAGCTGTTTCACATGTAAAACATCCCCAGTGTTATATTTATTAATTTTTTTCACAATTTCTGTGTGCAATAAATAACTTTTTCAATTTCATGGAATTGAGCTCCTCACATGTCATTTTGTCATATGCTAGAGGAGATGGGAAGGTCTTTGGTTGATTAAAAGCTTCTGAATTACTAAAGTGTGTGGAATACCGAAGTGGCACCTGCAGTCCCATTGTTTGTTTGTTTTCTTCTTTTTGGCTAAATGCAATAACAGCACCAGGAGTGCAGTCACCACTGCTACATAACTACCAATTTCCCTATTTTGGACACAATCCTTTATGTCCCTTTTTACTTCCCTCTAACTACCCTCTATTTTTGTAATACCTCAAAATGTTTGTTTTACATCACAGATCCAACTCCCAGGACGTTGATAATATAACATGGCTAGTGGATTATTATCAGAATAGTAGCAAACTGTTGACACGGGAAGAAGAGGGACTACAGTACAAACACTAACGGCCTTATTCAGGAAAGAGAAAATCACACAGAATGGAGAGAGCAATTGCAAACTTAAGGTCTGAGTAGCCAAGTCTGACAAATTATCTATACAATGTGTCAGCATAATTGCAGCAAATACATACATTTGAAGAAACCTATGTTTTAAATGTGTCTGTGGTGTCTCCTGTTTATGCCATCGCCTGTGGCTTGATATGCAAATGAGCTGCTTTTCAATTGGAAATATGTAATTTGCATATCAAGCCACAAGGTGATGTCATACGCAGGAGATACCACATATACACATTTAAACCACATATCGTTGCAATTTTGCTAACACAATGTATATAAAACGAAATGTCATTATTCACTTTTTGCCTTGTCTATTTAATTGTGTCTATCTCTAACTAAGATGATAACTGAGGGCTGATGAAGGTGCAGCATTGGCTAGTAACTTGATTTTATCCCATGAGCCACAAGTTGCCTGCCTCCCAAGTTTACAACTTTGAGGAGGGAGTGTCAGTGCTCAAAATGAGTGCTGATTACATTTAGAGAAATCATTCAATGCCCAATATTTACATTTTCAGTAAAATGTCTATAATGATCCTGATCTTACTCTAATAAATAAACAATGTATAGCACTGAATGATATTTTTTTTTATGGTGAATATTTAAAGAGATTTATATCTTATTAAAATACATATATAGATGAAAAAGTAAACAAATCAATAAAAGCGAAGTAGCCTTCAAGAAATCCCCAGACTATATATAAAACAGTATTATTCTGACATTGAGCTTCAGAAAAAATAAAACAAATATCTGGTGATAAAGATAAGAACAGAAATAAATAAAGAGTGTGGACAGTGCTAAAAATAAAAACAATTACAAACCACATTTGTTATGAATATAGAAAAATATTCAATAACAGGATAAAATATACATATATAAAAACATATAGTTAATACAGAATAGGGTACTATATACTGTGAAATAAGAGTTGTATAACACACTGCATATATATTAAGACAATATAAATGTCAAAGAAGGCATAGTGTTTCCCTAAGAAGAAAGTAATTACTTCTAGGTACATATACAAGATTCAGGTAGACAGAAAACTGACACTAATTGTACAATACAAGGGATTAAACATAGAGAAAAAATATGGACCAATATCTTAGGCACTCACTTGCAACATGTTTTCTGATCAATCTGTGATCAAGTCCATGAAGACAAAATGCCATTTTGTTTCCTGTATATCCCTTTTTCATGGACTACTATGCTCTGAGGGAAAAATATATTGGTCTATACTGTTTTAAGTCCACTGCACTGTCTGTGGGGTTTTGAATATATCAGCAAAGAAGGAAAGCCTAAATCAAATATACAGTACAGCAGCTGTCAATGTTGCTAGTTCAATGTATAGATCAGAAAATGTTCTCCACATATAGCAAGTGTTTCATCCACTCATCTATGAATGACAGGCTTAAAGGCAAAGCCCTATTAAAATATATTTGCATGTAACATGCAATACTTAGAGAATCTGATACATATGAATATAGAGTGATAGCTACAAAATGAAAATGTAAAACAATAAAACAACTGAGTAAACCAAATCCATAGGGACTGATGTAGGAAATTACTAGATAGTTTACTTCTTAGAAAGCGTGTATATGTCCTGTAGCACTTTCCATCAAACGGCAGTCAGCCACATTGCAAGGATCTTCAAACAGCTTCCTTCTGATTCAAGAATGAGGTCGTGTTTGCCTGGAAGGAGAGAACTATACGATACGACCCCTGGAATTAAAAGTCTATAAGTACAGACAACAGAGGCTGAAATGTATTCATGTATGAGATCAGTTTTCCCTCCAAGTGCTGTTTTGAGCAGGGCCCAGTTTTTGAAACAGTAAAGAGAGTAATGTTACAACACACCATGATGTTTGATTTGTTGCTGTTTTCTTCGATGTGGTTCTTATAACAATTCCTTTCTGTGCTGTTCCAATGCAAACCTGCTCTCAAAACATGCTTAGGAGGAGCAACGCTTTTTGTAGGTATCTTCTATTCTGAATCCAAGTTTTTACAATTTTTTTGTAAATAACAATGTTATATAGCACAAAAATAAACATCATATAAAATCACACATGAAAACATAATGCTATAATCACCTGACAGCAAATTAAATAGTATTGTGTGCAAGGGGTATCATTGCTTGCTAAATGAAATATTTGTAGTCGTGAGACCGTAATACCAAACATCGTTAAAATCACTTAGACATGGAAAAGAAAAAAAGAAAAAGAAAAAAATATATTAACTATAAAAATTCCGGCTGATTCCCACGATCAGAAACCCTTTAATCAGGATATAGGTATAATTCCGTTTATAAAAACATAATCACAGTAATCACTGATGTTCAAATCACATCAAATGGTTCATCCTAAAAAAAAAATTGGAGAAAAAAATATACATATAAAAATAACCGTACGTATATAAAATTTACCTAGTTATAGTGTTAACCAATTGCCTAACACACCGGCATTAAGTTGTACCGAAAAAATATCACAAACATTGATTACTAGCTATAGTAAGGGGTCATTCAGAGCAGTGAAACAATACTTAAGGACTGAAATGGTGTCATCTCTTGGTTTGAATCTGGAGGAACATGCGTCCCTACAATCATATGACTCACGTACAGGAGAAAAAGGGAAAGACGAAACCTCATCCCTTTTCCCCTTTTATCCCAGATAAAATAATTTAAAAAAAACTGAATTGAATAGAGGAAATACCACTATGGGCATATACCTCTAAAACATTACTCAAACATAATATCAACTCATATAATTACGCCAAGAGATGAAAATATATAGCACACAAATACAAAGAAAAAACATATCAAAACGAACCATAAGTAACCCTTTGCAGAAAAAAAATAATATAAAGAAAACAGAAAAGAAAGAAATATAAGAAATACGAATAGAAAAATAACAGAAATAAAGATATAGACAGAAAATAACAAACAAAAGAAACATAAGAATAAGAATCCGGGTGGCGGAAGCGCCCTTAGGGGGAATCATCAGAAAATAAGAACAGAGTTGCTCACGGAGCTCAACCGTATCAAGAATGTCAGTTCTGTTATATAAATACTCTCCATATAACTGATCTATAATTCGGGTGGATCAATCCGAGGATCTTCGGTTAAAACAGCCAAGTCTACAGACTGAGAGTCCACAGTTGGTATCCCCAGGTTTCGCAGAAAATCCTCGATCTCCAATGGGTCAGTAATTGTGAGTTGTTTATTGTCCCTGGATACTGTCAGAGAAGTAGGAAAACTCCATCTATACTTAATGTCAAGGTTTCTTAGATGATCCGTCAACGTGGACATGGATCGTCTCCACAGTACCACCTCCAACGGTAAATCTTCAAATAATTGTATATTGTTTCCAGCATAAAGAACCTGTGGCTGAGTTCTCGAGGCTTGTAAAAAAGTAATTTTGTCTGTAAGATTTCATAATTTAAGTAACACATCACAGGGTGCTTGCTGAGGAGCTTTTTTAGCCTTTCGCGCTCTATAACAGTCCACAATCACAGGTTCACCCACTTCCAGGCCTGGGCAGAGGTGTTTCAACAGACCAAGCAGGAAAGCACGGAGTGCGGTGGGCCCAACCGCCTCCGGTATCCCCCTTATCCATGTATTCGATTGTCTGGTTTTAACATCCATAGCCAGTAAGTGGTTCTGCAAATGATAAGTTGAAAATGTCAGTTGACTGACCTGGCTTTTAGTATCCGCCCGCTCTTTGGCAGCTAGTGTCGAAAAATATTCCAACTTAGAAACTTTCGAATGGAGCGAGGTGACTTCAGCTTTCATGACTGCCATTTCAGCCTTCAAAACCCCCTGCAGATCGAGGAAAAGCTTGTGAATATCACCTTTCGTCAAGAGAGATGTGTCAGATAGGTCTGGCAGGCATTTAGATGGCGGTACAATTTCTGGAATAGTAGAGTCTTCGGTGATTCATCAGAATCATGTACCGAATCAGTAATCCCAGGTGTGGCCTGCATCGGCCCCTGTGGCCTGGTCAACAAAGAGCTAATATCTGCCGTTGTTGAGCGGGTGGACTGTCCAGACTTCTTGGATTTGGCCCCATTATGTCAGCAATCCGGGGAGTAAGCTTTCCCAACTTTTTAGCCGGTTCTGCCATCGAGTAAATTGTGTTTAAATAGAAGTCGGTCGGAGCTCCGCCAGCACACAACTGTTCGTCTCAAACATCGGCTCCACACCCTCGGTATCTTCTATTCTAACCAGCAATGACCTAATGTAATTACATCTGAGGGGATGCACGGGATCGGTTTAATAGAGGAAGTGGGACTTCATGAATGCTATTGTTAAGAATTATCTCCCTATGTTATTGCGCACTCTCTGTAGGTACATAGTCTTATGAATAATTTATTTCTGGGCATCATTTAAATCTCAGTGTTTTGTTTTCCACTCTGTACATAGACATCACCATTATATGGACATGTATTCAGGTGTCAGAAGGTGTATGCTTTAGTCCAGGTAGTATGTAGCCTAGGCTATCAGTTACATCATCGTTCGGGTTTTTCTCAATATCTGATTTTCTAGGGGAAGGATAATCCCAGATTGTTTGTTGACCTTTAACAGGTTGTCCTTGAATGGGTTGTCTATGAATTGGTATTGCTAAAATCCATGGATCAAAGTCCATCACATGAAATTAATATGAGAAAGGGTGTGTGGTGACCCTTTCCATTACCAGAGTGATCAATTTATAATATGTCTGGAATTTTGTGCTCACTATAAATCATCATCTGCCATAGACAAAGAGATTCGATAATCATCACTGCATTTCTAAATCACTGGACCTTTTAAGTCATTTGAGCATTCAGCATATATTGAAGTTATTTCACTACTAGTCATAAAGTCGGTTTTGATTGCATGAATGGCTTATGTAAGTTTACAGCAGATAATTGTTTAAAAAATGATTTAAAGAACACTTTAATCAATTCTTCCTGCAGATGAAGAGATAGTCTAAACTTTAAATGTCTCAAGAAAAATAGCGTACAAAATATTACATGCTGAGTATCTCTTATCCAAACTGCTGGGGAAAAGAAGTATTTTGAATAACAGGTCAGGTATATTAAAGCCTCTCAGCATTCATGAAATACAGTAGTATTAATGCAAATACTATAAAGCGCTATTAACTAACTTTTACAGTAATGTAGCTGTGAGATGAGGCATCGTTGGGAACTTGCCGTCTGCATGTCTGGCCTATACATGTGCTTTTGTAGACGTACTTGAATGGGGTAATCTGAGCATGCATGGAAAAGCTAGATCACAGCTTAATAGGGCTGGACACTGAATAAAATGTTGTGCGCTTGCATTCTGAAGGCTTCAAAACAGATCTTTTTGGATAACAAATTTTTGGATAGGGGATGCTCAACCTGTTCTACTACAGCTGACTTCAGATCTTCTGAGGGATTTCCTGATTGTGTGAAATTGATTGTAGTTAGTAGAATCCATGGATTTAAGGTGGATGGTTTTCTCCAGGTGCCAGTGAACAAGTGAAGATGGTCTGAGATTTTTGTGGAAAAGTGGATAGTTTGGGGAATATGGCTCAAAGCTGTAGTTAGTAAAGTCTACTAAATAAATATTTCTCTGTATGGGAAGAAAGACTGGCTGGAATTCAGTTTAGCCCTATGAATGAAGACGTGGTGGAAGGCATCATAAAATTTGCATAATGTTGAAGCAGTATTAAAAGTAAGCCAGGAACATTTCTATTTCAGTGAGGCCATTTTCAGTCTCTCTTGGGGTAAGAAAGTTTTTCTGGCAGATCCTGTATGTAGGTCACTTTATGTGGTGTCTTTTTTATAATTGTGTGTATAAATCTAGGAATATAGAGTCCATTCCCCCAGGATCAAATACCAATGTCTTTTCTATGTGTTGAGCTTTCAGGCTGAACTTTAGTCACAGGTTAGTAATGTCGTTCACTAAATTATATGTGAATAGGTTTATACTTATTTTTACAATGTGATTGTGTATACACACACAGCACTTTTACGTCACAAGGATTTTTATAGGATAAACAGAATAACACTTGTAAATAAAAATCACCAATGTTAGAGACAAAACCAAGTGTAGAGGAAGTGAAGAGGATTCTGATGATTACATGGTGTACTGAAAAGAAGTGTTATTTAGATTATACAGTAAATTATTCTCCTTCTTGTTTGGACATTTTCATTTACAATATCCATGGTAACTTGAAACATGTTTGCATTCTCAAAGTAAAAAACACACTGAAGCTCTGGAAAATAAAAAATAAAACATTACGATTATTACAGCCGCTAAATTATAAGTGTAAGAACTCACCTGCGGAAAATCTCTGCTCTGCAGGAGTCCTCTAGGTAGTCTGGCTAATGAATCTCCTTTTGCACTAGTGAGGCTTCACTATAAGGTTATACCCTGCTATCATGTGACCTCCTCGTTTACAGCAAGCAGTTGTAGCTGCCTAGCTGTCTGTTTAAAACTTCAGTTCTGCTTTGCCTGTAGGTGGTTATGCTTCTGAGTCTATGCCAGTTGTATGTTATGGTGTGACTTTTGTTGCTGACCTTACTCCTGTTCCTGTTATGCTGATTTCTGTTATCCTGATCTGGTTTTGTTTCCTGACTATGCTATCCTCTGGTATCTTAACACTGCTTTTCATGACTTTAATATTTATCTGCCTTCCTGGTTCTGGGTTTACACATGGTTCCTGGTGGTTCATCTACAAGTTCCTACTGGTTTCTAAAGGCTCAACCATTCCGTAAAGGGGGTTTTAAGGTGAAATACTCCACTAAGGTTCCTGGTTCTTGGAGGGTCACCATCTCCTCTTAAGGATTCCAGTACCTTACAAACTTTTCCCTAAAGTTCTTCCAATTTTACCACTATAAACATTGTACAAGTTTGCACTTTAAATCAATTTTTTCTCTGAAACCATCATGGCATCAACATAGTCCACCGTTTCTCAATGTAAAATCCAGTATTTAGCACTCGGAAGAGGGGACTTATAAAACCTCCACTTCAAAAACCAAAGCCAGGCAGACAAGAGAACTTAAGAGTGCAAGAGTAGAACCAACTTTTGTCAGTAGTCTGCTTTATACACTTGTTTAATAAAAAGTGTCATTGAAATACTGTTCTGTGCGGTAATTACTTCACAGTGATTCAATAATGGGTGGTAAAAATGAACAGGCAAAAACTCATTAATCTTTTCCTGTTAATTTGCCTCCAAAAAAAAGGAAACAAGGGAACACAAATAGCGCTCTCTACAGTACTGAAAGGAAAAGGCCATAAAAAAAACACAAATGTAATAGGGCTCCCCGAATATCCCCATCCCCTTGAAAAAAAATAAGACCGGGGCTCGGGGCCGGACATGTGCCCCATAAAAAAATACTAGCCCTCTTGAGGGTGTTGACCAGCTCTATGCCCGTAGCCTTCAACCCTCCACCCCCTAGGTGAGTGGCTGTACAAGTGCCACTGGCCCCATCAAAGATAAACTATGTGGCCCTCCCTGGAGCCACGGGATGATGCAATGCTAATTGGAATAAAATTTAAATTTTAACTTTTGAATCTACCCCATAACATTTTATGTGTAGAATCCAGCTGACTAACCACACAGCCATTTATATAGTCTCCTTATAGGAATTATAAGGCATTATTTCCACCCAGCTCAGAAGGTGAAATCTAATGGTGACGTTTTAGCGGATGCTCTCAGTACTATTAATAAACAACCTGTTATTTCACATATGCTTTCCTAGAACTGCAAAGAGTATAGCAGAGAAAACACAGAACAGGAGCAAAAAGATTGATAGATTGATAGACTGCACTGTTCAACTGAAGGAGTACATATTATTGAAATTAACTCAGTTACTAATTAACAAGATGCTGACATGTTAGCTAACATTTCCTCCCATGTAACTTGTTTCCAAATTAATTAAGGTATTGCAACTATGTAACACCTGCTGGATCCAATAGAATCCAAGTCTTATTAACACATTCCTGAAGTTGGCATATTCTTTGGGTGAGTTTACAAACTGAGGTTGCACCAGTTGGGATGAACTAATCTTGCAGATATGTCCCAAATTAGCATCATTCTATGTACTGAAATAAGGTAGTGGATGCATGGAATAGCCCTCTCGAAGAAGTGGTACAGGTTAATACAGTGAGGGAAAAAAATGTGATAATGGACCCTAATCGAAAAAATCGAAAAAGATGTTATCTCTCTGCACAACAAACATAGAAAGAAATGAAAATAATTCAAGAAAATAAATCAAGATATAAATAACCCCTAAATGAAGATTTAAATTAAGAACTATATAAAATAAGGAGTTGATTATATATGGAGATCTAGAATGAAAGTCATGGTCATATATCTAAAGTTAATTAATCAACCCAGTATATAATCTCACCACTTTCTAACTAAAATTAAAAATGTACTTTAATCTTGTAAAATGAATCATTCTCTAAAACTCATCATCCTTATCTCAGAAGAGCACAATGCCTCTTTTCCAATAAAGTGAAGATAAATACATGGATTAATTAACATCTATTTACATAGAAACTAAAAGATCTAGCAATCAGAGTATGATAATAATAAAACATAGACGTACAAGGCCCTTTAGTTAAAGAACAGCACATATACATAGAAATCTTAAAACAATAAGCGGTCCCCTTAAAGAATTGTGGACAGTAAACCGTCATTTAACATATACGGTGAATTATCAATTACAGGCAATAAATTGCCATTTAGCCCATATGAAACAATAATTACGCCTGTTTCCATCGAAATGAAGTAAAATGAATAAAAGAAACGTCTATACCAGCCTTCTCCCTCTGCCCATCGACAAGTGACAAGCTAGATAGCAGGGGAGCCGACGAAGGTTCGTTTTTTTAAATTTGAATGTATTCCCATCACTTGCAAAATGAAGTAAGATTAGTTTTTCTCTTAATATTAACAAAGAAACTAAAAAGTCCAACAATCATTTATAGGAATTATCATCCGAAATTATCCGAAAAACCGGCTGCAAATAGGAAACAGTTTTCTTTTGATGCTCCGTTCTCATCATAGCTGGCAAGGTAAGAACCCTCGCCAAAAATAAAAGTTCTCTCAGCCTTAAAGAAAGTAACTTTATGTTTGTCACACAGCTTTAGATGAACCTTTGGACACATTTTACCACATTGGAAGAAAGTGTATCATTGAATTTAGTCGAATGAGAATTCATAAGGGTATTTATTTTATGGCCAGTTGGATAATTTAGTGAAACCATTTGTTTATATACCCTTTTCTTCCTCATTTGTTCATCATTATAACAATTATAGACAGAGAACGCTTTATTCTCTATATCACTCACACCATTTTCTTCATTTAATACAGTGAAGGAGTTTAAGCATAAGGCTATCCCAGATATAAGATAAGGCCAGAGACTAATGAAATTCAGATTCAATTTTTTTTTTAAACAGAAAACCAAATAGTAGCGACCGGCTCCAGCCTTCAAAGGGTTAAAAGAAGGTGAGTGCAGAGTGTTCCCAGGCGCTGAAGCACAGAGAAGAGAATGTGTGCCAGCAGTAATACATCAAGGAAACTTGTTAGTTAGTTGAAAAGTTCAAATAGAAAAATATTTATTGGAATCCAAGATAAAACCAATACTGAGTGTGGAGACAGACAAACAACAAAACAGACACATGCTTGACGCGTTTCGCACCCGCTGGTGCTTTGTCCAAAAAAATTTTTAGGCAGTAATAGTGCAGACTAGATTAGCCTAAAAAGGCTATGTTTCTGTAAATGTGGGAGCCACATCTCAGACAGAGAACAGACAGCACTGAAATAGCCTGTTGTATCGGATGGTACCTGCGAGGGAGTGATCACCATTTTTCACTCACTTCAGGATACATCTTCATCAGCATTTCGGGCTGTAGGACCACAGTTTGGCACCCAGAAGGCAGGATTTACTGGCTATGATTATTTCTATGTCTTCATGTGGGCACCACCTTATTTCCTAGATTCTATGACGCTATTGATTCTAAGACGCACACCTTTTCCAGAGGTGTTAAAATCTGAAAAAAAAAGTGCATCTTAGAGTCAAGGAAATATGGAAATATGAAATCTAGATAGAACTGTGAGGATCTTAAGGGGATGGGACACTACTTTGCTTCATTGCAGCCAGTTCGTCGCGAGCGAGTTCATTGTGGGACAGTTAATCGTGAAATCGTGTACAAAGTGAGTATTATTAGTATTAGGGCTTAGTGTTAAGGCTTATGGGTTAGTGTTAGTATTAGGGCTTTTGGGTCAGTGTTATTAGTAAGGGTTAGTATCAGGGCTTAGGCGGTTAGTGTTAGTATTAGGGGTTTAAGTGTTTGATACACACTTCACTGGACACATTTTGGCAGCAAAGAAGTTTCAAGCCCAGCTAGGGTTAAAAGGTGTTGCTCACTCTATTAGACCTTGAATGCACTATGCCACTTTCTCAGCCCTGTAACATTTTGAATATACTGAAGGGAGTGCATAGCTTGAGCATTTTATACATTATTGCTTCCTCAATCCATTCCTAATGAAATTTATTGAAATTATGAAACAAAAAAAGAGTCTTCAGAGATTTAGGTTACATAAACAGAGCCTATGCTTAGTTATAAAGCAGCCACATTGTCCTGCATAATATTGAGTAGTATTATTGATTAAGAAATTGGCCTCTGTGTTAATGTAATTTTGTTTATTAGGCAAAAACTCTGCTATCACATTGGATATAGTGTAATTTTTCAGTACAAAATGTTTGAACCCAGCTTAGATAAAAGAGAACATTCGGAAAAGTTCATATATCTGGATAAAAGTTATAAACATAGCCTTTATTGCTCCCGGAAGTCCAACATCTATGGGACAGGATTTGTATGTTAGCTGTATTCGTTAGTTGTACGTTAACTGAATTCTGACTGACTGAAAACACAAGAAAGTCAATCATTTTTAAAATCCTAATAATCATAAAACGTTTCCCCCAGTTTTACATTTTCACACATATTTAAATATATATTTTCCTCTATTCTCCTATTTAGGAACACCTTGTCCAAAGAGAGAAGTAGGCCTTTGCCCAGGACTAGGGTTGCCACCCAGCCGGTATTTTACTGGCAGGCCAGTAAAAAAAATGGCTTTAGGCCAAGGTTAAGTCTATGGAGGTAACACCAGGACCAGTATATTTTTGAAATAAAGGCGGCAACCCTACCGAGGACCCCCCATTAGTGGGAGCTCCTGTAAATTTCAGTTTTCCACCAACTGGAAAGCTAAATAGCCAAAACAAAACAAATGAATAAAGAAAGTTGAGGTGAAAGGCTTTTGTAGCATTAATGGCATAAATTCTTAACTTCGGTCCCTTTTCTCCACCACAAAGCCTGGCATGGAAGTAGGCTGTATAGAAATAATTGTCTGTGTTTCTTCTGTAAGTCTATAAATAAATCATTTTTATAATGCTTTGACATTTTTGTAACTATTGATATGATTAATAGGATAATGGGACTACTACAGAAAGCATTTCCCAGGGCCCATTAAAGCCTTAAAGTGGCCCAATTTCCCTCTTTCTCATCATCATTTTAATTTGTGTTAGCAGACAAGTTTGTTTGATTGTTGTTAGCTCATTTGCAGACTCCTTCTCTCATTTCTAGTATGGCTTCACCATCTTATGTGTGTGTGCAGTTGCATCCAATAAAGTTTTTCACTTGAACATTGTGTGTTTAAAATCATGGTAATGTATAGGCTTTTTTAACCTATCCCACATCTGTTCAGATGCTGCCTTTAATCACAAACAAGATATCTGGGAAGTAAGCAAAGCCTCCCTATTTTTTTGTATTTGTTAGTATTTTTTTATGCTTGTCTGTTCTAACGCTTCTTTCTGTCACAGCAGGCAGGGTGTCCTTGTCAAACCAGCTAATTAAAGGAGGAGTACTGCAGTTAAGGTGGATGGATGGGACTGGCCCCTCCCTTGACCTCTGGGCAGTAGTGAGTAAAGATTAATAGTAGTGCCCACTGAGCTTATAGCCAGCTGGTGGTTGGCATTAGGAAGAAAGAAGGTTGAGAGCTAAGTATGGAGGAAGGGGCAACCCTGGGAGAATTATTGTTATATGTTATATCGTAATCGGTGGGGTAAGGTTAGGAGATGGGCAAGGACGAGGGTTATGTTTGTAAACTGTATATATAGAAAGTATGATAAATTTGTGTGCCATCTGTATTTGGAGGTTTCTGGGAGGGTTTATAGGAATATTGCCTCTCTACCGCCATACATGCTAAAAAAAACAAAAAAAAACATTCATTCAAATATTTATAGTGTAAGTACAAAAATGTAAATACAGATAATCTCTTTTTCTCGACTGTTGTAAAAAATGAAATAAATTAAACTGCCAACATTCATCCCTACCCTTTGGCCCTGTAGTTCTCTGTCTTCTTGATTTTTAAATAATATTACCAGGGAAATATTTAAACTATGAGACAATGAATATAGTCACCAGCAGGACTCAAAGGAAAATATAACTGTCAATTACTATGATGTATAATATAATTATATTATTCCAAGATTTAGAACACATAATATGAATTTCTATTTTAATAACTATAAGGTATGTATCGAATATTCTAAATAATTTCTAATTCAACATCTATCTCAGCAAAGAGGTATTTACTTTTATCTGTAATCAAGATATGTATTTTTTTTTTTTTTTTAAAGAACATTAAAGAAAGTATTTCATAACGTACAACAGTTTTTTCTAAAGTAGGCCAGGCCTAAAGCAGCACAAAACCAAGATACACGACAGGCCATGTCATTGCCTCTATACACTTGACATTGGACCAGCCTGCTGGTAAAATGCTATACAGTAATGGCAGCTTGTTAGCCATAGCAAAATGTTAGGTTATTTAGCAGTAATACAAAAGCAATCCAATCCATGTTTAAATCAACTTTTTTCAAACAAAGCTACACATTTATAGAGCTGATGAGAATATGTATAGTCAAGTCAGTTGGGCCTCAACTTACTCTGAATTATTGTTACCACCTTTTTTCTATAAAAAAAAATACCAGCCATGCTATTGACTCCATAGTATTAACTTTTGCCTCTAGCCAATGTTTTACACACTTGCCGGTAAAATATGGGCAGCTGTTGGCCCACAGGCTCCAAATTGGAAGCCTCCAATTTAGTGATTTTTTTTTCTTTCTGTATCTTTTCTTTTGCAGACTTGGGAGTTGCCTTTCAGGAGAATTAAGCTGTCAAGTCTCAGGTTCCCCACTTACCTTGCCCAGGGGATCTCCATCGCTGGGTGCTGATCCCACTTCCATACGCCTCCATCGTGCTGTAGCAGGGAATCTGATCGCGGATAACGTGGCGGTCCATGCACGGCTCAGGGGGTGTTGCCATCTCACGGATATTGCTGAGTGATTGGTGGAGTCTCAGGGGGTAGAGAGGGGGTGGATTCTTTATCACTTCCCCTCTGTATACGCTTTATGTGATGGGGGTGGATCCCAGGTGCACGGGGAGGGGTTCCTTGATGGATGGATCTATAAAACCCCTGCAAGCCCTTTAGACCATGCTTACTTGTTGAGCTGTGGTGCCTGATCTCAGTCCCATTACTTCCTTATTGCAGATTATGCTTATTATTCTGATTTCCCGTGTACCGACCTTTGGATTAGCTCTGACCTCCATAATCTCTGTTACCCCGACTTGGATTTGCCTAACCACCTTTGAACCTCTGCAGCCTGCCTTGACCTTCTGGACCATTATATGACCATTCTTTGTACTTTACCTTCTGTTGTGAAGCCTATAAAAGAGTGTGACCAACTTCAAGTATCTTCCACCCATTGCGCTACGCTCCCTCTGTTCCAGCCCTACAGAAGCATTGTTGAAAGGGTTACATGACTGAGCATGGGAACGGCATTCAACATGTAAGCATAGTTTAGCAATTATATGTTTAAGACTAGGTAAGAGTACTCAGCGATACGAGTGGTAGTTACATACTGCACATTCTAGAAAAGCCCCGGTAGTAAGCAAATATAAAAATGGTTGCTTTATGAAAACCGTAATGACAAACAGAGTACAGTAGGTTTTTCAAGAAAAGAATCCTCATTATCATGAGGGGGTAGTTGCATATTCAATAATAGCCTGGTAGTAAGTATTGATCCAATAAAAGACTGCTTTACTGCGTATGGAAAAGGCATTAACATACAGAATGCAGGGTTATGTTCATTAAGTTTGGACTAAAGTCTTGAGTGGAACATGAGCAGGAGTAGCTTGTAAGTCAGGATCATCTCTAAAAGGAAGCACTAGAAAGGTCCTCTTTGGATAATTTGCCACAAGAAATTGTTTCCCTCCCTCCTTCCCCTCCCCCTTTTCTCATTCAGGTTAATCTGAAAGTGGCTGTGGTGTGAGTTGTGACATCAGCGCAGGAGTTTGTTATCCAAGATACTGGCGCCATTTTACATTATGTGGGCTACCATGGTAGTCTGTTGGCCCCTGGGGGACATTTTATTTTTATTATTTATTTTTATTTCACATGGAATTCTGCATCATAGCTGAAGCCCTCCTGACATGAGCCTCTATCCTCCCCATAGAATTAAATCATGCGGTTAGAGGTTACTATTAGACAATATTATGGCACGAAAGTCCGCCACAATGGCCAATTTGTATTCCAATTTGAAAGTGCTTTGGTGCTTTCTTACTAGTTAGAATTCAAGGGCTGTTTGTATCCAAGTGGTCCTAAACTTGGAGCTCTGATTTTCCTTAAGAAAATTGAAGCTATTTGAATAGACCCTTATGTTTTCTTAAAGTATCCTGCAAGCACATAGTAAATGATACATTTCATGCAAAGTATAATATGTAAACAGCTTCTTTTCTGAGGTCTCAATGTAATGCTTATAACCACTGTGAGATGGTCTTGTTAAATGCATTCTCAGAACAGAAAGACATTTATTAACAGTCAGTATTTTAGGTATTTGTACAACCTCTCATTTTTCTGCAGAACACATATTATATATACACTATGATATATGCTTTCCTAACAGCACTTTAAAAACCAGAGAACCTGGATTTATGTGTTATGGCAAATGGGAGGCATTTGAAGTAGTAGGATTAATGGGGAAAAAAACAAGAATTTGGCAAGAATTTTTTTTTATTGGAGAAGCAATGAGACAAAGAGGAAAAGTTGCACAGAAGTGTTTGATGGCCAGGGACAAGTCAGCTGAGGTAACTATCATCACTCACTTGGAGGCTCTGAATTTTGCTGATTGCTGGTTTATTAGGCCAAACTTTGTGGGCTATGGAAATGGATAAAGCTCAGCCCTCTGCCCAGCTAGATATGTCTACTTTTAGGGTTACAACATCAGGTCTACACCGAATTTTGCAGCTAGGTTGAATCCTTGTCTGTTACAACACTTTTCCTTCTCATATGGGGAGGGGGCCTTCCAGACCACTAGACTGCAATATTCCTATGAATGTTGATGTCACATAAGTATTTACACTGTTCTACAAGACCAAATGAACAGTATATGGTCCTATTACCTCAATTGTACCTTATAGAGAGATTTTACCATTATGCAATGTCCCAACATCAAAGGCTTCAAAACTTTTGCCATTACCCTGTCTTATTTGATATGTTTATCCATCTATTTGTTTTGGTGTCCACTCATTGGTTTATATGTTTAAATATAGATGTGTTTTAATTTGTTTGCATTTCTCTTTTCAGTTCTGATATAATATATTAAGCCAGACTAATACCAGTTTCCAGGGCTGCCATAAGAAATGATTGGGTCCCTTAGAGAATTAATTATTTAGCCCCCCCCCCCCCCCATATATATAACCCACACTCCTGACACTTACCTCCAGACGGTCTAAGGTACTGCTAATTTGAAGGAGACTCCTGTTTATCCATTAATATGCCACTGATAATTTGCTCATTAATAGTCACTGTTAATTTGCTCATTAATATGCCACTGATAATTTACTCAGTAATAGCCACTGATAATTTACTCATTAATATACCCCTGATAATTTGCTCATTAATATGTTTCTGATAATTTACTCAGTAATAGCCACTGATAATTTGCTCATTAAAAGCTACTGATAATTTGCTCATTAATAGCCACCCTATAATTTACACAGTACAATCTACTTTATTGCCACTGCATTCTTACTGCCGTTAACTGCAGATAAATCACAGCTAGTGGCATTGAGAGAGCAGAGATCATCTGAGACAATAATCTCTTCTCAACGCTCGCTCTTGTGCACCGAGTCTGACTGATCACATCCACTTCCTGTGCACCATCGCTGAAGTGACCAAGACTTCAGCGCCGGATAGGTAAATATGGAGTGGTACACTTGGGTAATGTAACAATTTTTGGGCAATCTGTTTCAGTGGCACAAACTTTGGCGGCACTCTGGTGCTGTGTCATGTACTCTAAGACAATATGGTTTTGTGACAAGTGATGTGGTGAGACCGGGGTTCAATTGGAAACTCGCAAAACGCGTAGGGTGGTCTTCCTTCCTGTTCCACAGTCTGTTTATTTTTCACTTGGTCTACATGTTTTGCACTGAATAAAGCACTTTTTTATTTGCAATTATTGGAGAGTGGAGTGCGCTTTTTTCTTCTTATTGCCAGGGTTCGATTCCCTAATAAGGAGGCGTTCTTTTTTGGGCAGATTAGATGGGCCAAATGCCCAAATGCTTACAGGCTGACACATTCTAGAGCTAAATTGGCACTTTTTTTTCAAGTTGGATCAAACCTACTTATGTGGAACAGAAAGTGGAGGGTACATGGCACTGGTAGTTAAATGTGATTGCATTGTGGGATGGGAGCACTAGAGGTAAATTTTTGCAGTGGGGTACAGTGGTTTCTAGATACACATATGGACGTCTGTGCTGATTACAGAATACAAAGAGACCCCCCGAACTTACAACATGTCAATGCATCCATACAAGTAAGGACTTATAAGGGAGATGTTCCAAACCAGCTTCACCCAAACCCTGTTAATCCTGACTCCTACAATTGGCCATGGAACTCCTTCTATTCCACCATGTAACCTATTTTATTACTCCCTATAATTCTATACCTCAATACAACCCCCCTATAACATGTCCTCCTGCTCCATATAATGTATCAATAGAATGAGGAAAGTGCAGCTGGTAACTGTGAACGTTATTTCATTGGAAATAGTTATTTGATGCCTGAATGCCCTCTAATCAGAAATAAGGTAAGATTATCTGAGCTCACTAATCATCTACTTGAGATGTACATTTATAACTTGAGAAAATCATCACACCAATGGATCAACAGGGCACAACAAATGTTGATGTTCAACATATGAACAGGGCACAGCAACTAGATGGGGAACTCACAACGAGGAAACTGGTGAGTCAGAAGTGTCCCTTAGCGTAATAAGTCCATAATAAAATAACACATGGCTGGGCTCCGACAAATGGCAACAGGAAATAGCAGCAAAAAATGAAGTTGAGCACTCCAGGATATATAAAACAAAGTATTAAAAAATGTATTATAAGCCAAATGAGCTAAAAAAAATTCCAAAACTGCAGATGGAAGGAATACACATACATACACAAATAGCGTGTAATCACCTGACGCGTTTCGTACCAATCGTGCCCTTTCACAGCATATGTTTAACCTCCAGTTAAAGGCATTATTTTTGGTCTCGCTACTAATTATTAACCAAGTTACTCCACCCAAAAGAGCAGGTCATAACCCAGAAATACTGCTCCAGCTCAGGTACAGGAGGTATTGCCACCAGCTAAACAACAATTACCCCATATAAGCTCTCACAAAAACTCCTCCCATTACTCCATAGCATCTCTCCCTAAAATGCCTCTTACTATCCCTATAACATTCGCTCTATAACTCCTCCTATTACTCCATATGACCTCTATAACTCCTCCTATTACTCCATATAATCTCCCCCTATAACTCTTCTGATTACTCTGTATAACCTCTCCTTAGAACTCCTCCGATTACTGTGTATAACCTCTCCCTAGAGCGCTTCCTATTACTTCATATAACCTCTCCCTATAACCCCTCCTATTACTCCATATAACTCCTCCTATTACTCCATATAACCTCTCCCTATAACTTCCGCTATTGCTCCATATAACCTCTCCCTATAACTCCCCCTATTACTTCGTATAACCTCTCACTATATTGCCTCCTACTTATCCATATAACCTCTCACTATTATGCCTCCTACTAATCCATATAAATTCTCTCTATAACTCCCCTTATTACTCCCTATAACTTCTCCCTTTAACCCCCCCCCCTATTACTTCAAATAACCTCTCCCTATAACTCCTCCTATTACTCTATATAACCACTCCCTATAACTCCCCTATTGCTCTATATAACCTATCCCTATAACTCCCCCTATTATTCTATATAACATCTACCTATAACTCCCCTATTACTCCATATAACCTCTCCCTATAGTTCCCCCTATTACTCCATATAACCTCTACCTATAACTCCACTATTATTCCATATAACCACAACCTATAACTCCCCCTATTACTCCATATACCCTCTCCCTATAACTCCCCTATTACTGTGTATAACCTCTACCTATAACTCCCCCTATTACTCCATATACCCTCTCCCTATAACTCCCCTATTACTGTGTATAACCTCTACCTATAACTCCCCCTATTACTCCATATGGCCTTTCACTATATTGCCTCCTACTAATCCATGTAACCTCTTTATAAAGCCTTCTATTAGTCCAGATAAATAAAACAGGAAAGGTGCTGCACATGCAATTCAAAACACCACCCTGGTCAATAGAAAGCACAAATATTTACTTAAATTGGATCCTGCTGTTGACTTGTACAGTAACATATAGGAGAGAAAAATAACAATATACATAGTACAATTCCATTTAAATCAGCTGTCCCTAGTATCCATCCTGTAATCTAAAACTTACTTGTGTAATATTCACGTAAAGAAGGAGCCCACACCGGGGGATAGCCCAAACAATTCACAAATAAAAGCAGGTTTCAGGAATTCATAGAAGACTGGAGGAGGAAAAGTGAAAACATAGCAAACTATTGCTCCTTTGGAGAGGCCGAATTGCCCCTTTTGTTTGGCTTTCAGTTATAGACAAATTACATGTGAGTGATGAATGAAGTTGTCCTGTGTGCCCAGCTGTCGGTAATAGATGAACTACATACGAGCAATGAATGAAGTTGTAATACTGTCTCTTCGGGTTCCAGCAATTCACTTCTGTGTTGGGTGTCAGCGCTGCCAGCACTACGCGTTTCACCCTAGTAGCTTATTACGCCATATAACTTTATAGCTCCTCCTACTTCGCCATATTAGTTCCACCTATAACTTTCCTATTATTCCATATAACCTTCCACTAGAACCCCTCTTATTACTCCATATAACCTTTCCCATATTGTTCCATATAACACCTCCCCAAAAATCCTGTTATTACTCCACATAACCTCTCCCTATAACCGCTCCTGTTACTCCAAATAACCTCTCTCCATAACGCCTCCTATTACTCCATATAACCTTTCTCTTATTGTTCCATATAACACCTCCCCATAAATCCTATTATTACTCCATATAACCTCTCCCTATAATCAGTACCCCAAATCTTGTAGAACAGTATAGAACATCCTGACTTTGATAACTCATCACGGCCCTCCACACTTTGAGTGGCTTCAGTTTGACAAGGAAAATATAGCTGATGCTCAAAGTGAGCGCTGGCTATATTTTACCAAATTGCAATGTGCCCTTCTCTGCTCTGCCTTTGTGTCCCTGAGTGCCAGGAGAAAAATACAATAATGTTTTTACACTTTGGTTCTGAAAGACCAGAGCACCATCAGGAAGGAAGGGGTTATTTTGAATCTTTATCTCATGTAAGGACTTCTACAACTATTGCTCTTTTTCTTTACAATCTTGTTTGTAACACCTCTTATTACTTATTATTATTCCACCCCCTCTGTCACACTAATGGTCCACTCTATCCTTTTCCCTTCCCTTTAATGCACACTTCCACTTTAATATCCCATTGGTTCCACGTTTCAATCCCCCTTTTCTCAATGTCCCCTCTCAATGTCCCTCATTTGTCACAGAATAGACTGGTGCATTTAGACTACTGAAAAGGGTGCTGAACAGATAAATAAACTAAAACTACAATGGAATTAATAATGGTACACTGCTCATATAGCTACAGATACTACATCTTTACTAGGACTGCAGAGCTACATTTAATTTTTTTTCACATTTTTTTTTTGACCCATTCAAAGTTGTGTATTTTCTATCTCCCATATTTTTTATTCTTTTTTTAAGTCAATGTATGTCTGGTTATAATCTGCAGAGAACACCTTGTACAAACATAGCTGTATCTACAGCCAGCAGGTAGCAGGCACGAAAAGTCAAAATATCCGGAGGAATCTAAATTGAATTGGGAGCTTGATCACAATCTGGCTTAAAACACATTAAAAGAGAATTTATTCTGAGCACTTTTTAACGGAGAAATATAATTTGGAAGGCACATCCAGTTAACTACAACTGGAGTTGGTTACCAAAAATGCAAAATGCAAAGAATTGATAGTATTACAACTAAACAAAATCACACTGCCTCTGTCTAATATACGAAGTTTGGGGTCACTTAGAAATGTCTTTGTTTTTTAAAGAAATGTTGTCTATTAAAATAAAGCTGACGTGTGGGATAGGCACAAGGCTATCCTAGATATAAGATAGGGAACTGGGGAGCAATAAAGGTATTTAGAAAATTGGGCAGACTAGATGGACCGAATGGTTCTATGTAAAAGAACATACAATGGATCAGTGTAGACATTATTAATGTTATAAATGACTATTGTAGCTGGAAACGGCTGATTTTAATTTTTCTCCATGTGAGTCTCAAAGCACTTTATAAACATATAAACAGATGTAAAAATTGAGAGTTCCTGATGGTCAGGTGTGTACAGAGGCCCATTATCAGCAAACATCGGTCCTATGTTTCAGTGGCACGATGTGTTATCTAATCCAAGGCTATCATTTTAAAAGTCAATGTCTTGACAGTATTCTCTATTCATTTTGCAACTCATTTGATGGATGTTTTTGTGGAAAACAAGGACATTTCTAAGTGACCCCATCCTTTTGAACGGTAGTGTATATGTTTTAGTGACCAAAGCATTCCAGTTCATCTTCATCATGAAATCTGTAGGTTTCTTTATACACCTCTTTCCCATTGCAGATCCATGTGCTAAACAGCACCTTTGGCACTGATAGGGTGTTAAGTAACCTATAATTCAGTACCAGACATATGTGGAATGTTTTAGTAATTGAATGTGGAAATTAATCTAAATTAACCTTAATATTACACTTGTTAAAATGCAAATATCTTTAATGGTCACTTACTGTCATCACTTGCATGGAATCAATCACTGTGTTCTATACCAATATTTGGTAAAAACAAAAATGACAGTTTAATTCCTGACAACCTAAAACAGGCAGGGCTAACTCTTGGCACTGCAGCTGCCGTAGACTACATTTCCCATAAGGCTGTAGACTTTCAATGGCTGGCTGAGCATCATGGGAAATGTAGCCCCCAACAGCTACAGTGCTAAATGTTAGATATCCCTGACCTACTGCATTTCCCTGCCATCAATCCAGCTGCACGACTGCTCCAAATATTTCTATTACTCAAACTCCTTGGCATTCTTTGTGTGCAGGACAAGAACGCATGACTGTTATTCGGGTTTCACTAGGTTTCATTCAAAGAAAATGTTGGCAGGCCTTATATCCACGTGTCATGTGGACAAGGCAGGGATATGTGGTTTCAATGTACGTTGGAACTTCCAGGACAAGAGGATGCTGCAGCTCTCTAGTTGGTGTGCATCTTATTCCTATCCAATTACAGAAACTATGTGAACTAAGTTTCAGCCAGATGGCATCCTCGAAATACCCAAATGGGATTATCCAATTAGTGCAACAGTCCTCTTAGCCTATGCCTACTAAGAAGCATCGGCCTTTCCCTAGGCTTTCTGCAACTTCAGTAACTTTTATAAGCACAAGATCAGTGTTGAAGAGCATATAGCAGACTTCCATGGCACACTGAACTAAATGCAGTCATCTGTTCATACTACAAAAACTCACTTGAGATGAACAAGTTCTTGAGTAGATATAAATCCATCGTACTTACCGCTTTGAAGTCCCTATGATTGCACTCATGGCCCCTGAACTTACAGTAGAGCATCATTTCTTTAAGGTCGTGTCCTGTCCGCTCCATGAACTCCCCCATACAAAAGGTCTTCGGTTTGAAGTGTTTGAAGATTGTCTTCTCCTGAAGAATAGCCAAGACCTCTGGGTCAGCCAAGTGAGGCTCTATGATCTGCCCATTGACATCCAGAAGCTCCAGCAACTCACCAGCATGGTACAAATCATTAGTGGTGATCCTAGAGAACCGATAGGAATTGAGGTTGCAGATAGTGACAGCTGGGAACACCAGGCTGTCGGCTACCACTTGGTCCACTTTGGCGACATGTTCATAGGAAAAGTAAAAGGCAACACGCTCTGAACTCTCAAGAAGAAGAAGGCCCAGGGAACCCACAAAGGCCACTGTCCACAGGAAGCGACGAAGTGTCAACGGGCCATACACAAAGATATGCCGTATCCCATGGAGTGTAGATGTGTTAGCAAAGATTTGAATGCTGGAGGGATGAAGGCTCCCCAAACTGTCCTCACTGGGGGTCTCCTTCAAATCCATCTTTCCAAGAGGGAGGTACAGAGTGGTCACCTCCAGTTTCTGCTTGCAAAATCCTCCCTACATCAAATAAGAGTGTATGAGACAGACCCACAGTTCCCCCTCCCTCCCTTCCAACAAAACCTTGGTGCTGTAAACTCAACGATTGCTTGTTGGGGGTAAATGTTTATAAATAAAATCCATAGAAACTCTGGCTGTAGATTTCTTCATTGCGATAAGGAGGGTTGGATGTGCGTGGGGAGACACCAAGGTGAGGTCGAACTGCTGTGGGAGGGGAGAGAAAGAGCGTCCAGCCAATAGAAATGGAAGGCATCCCTTCTCCCTCTTGTTTCATCTCCACCTCGTTCTCACACGCAGACAGAGAAGAAATGTGATTAAACAAACCAAGCAGCCCGATGAATAAAAGGGATTTCAAACGAGCGTTCAGCTATGTGTGTGTTAACCAGAGGAGCAGGCAGGCTCTCTACTCCCAAGAGGAGAACATAATACTGTTTTTTTTCCTTCATGACTGATGCCTGAAATTAATCTCTCTTACTTCCTCACCCACCCACTCTGCCTCAAAACCCAGACGGTGCCAGATTCAGTCCTCGATGTGAAAGCAGCAGAGGTGATAAGAGGAGGAGGCAGGGGGCTATAGATTCAGACTCTGTGAATATATTTGTCTGAATATCCACAGTAGATCAGTGCTGGACTTTAGCACATCCAGAGACTGGGGAGGAAGATGACTCCCTTTAGGTCAGTAATAAACTGTAAAAGTAGCAGCTAGAGAATAATATTGTTTTCATTTAACATTTTTTCCCAGAGATTGAAGTTCAGATCACAGATTAAATATCTACAGAATAAAACAGAAATTATACCATTATCTGTTGGCTGAGGGATGCTCAGTATTTTGTTTTTGTTATTGTGTGTGTATGCAAAGTCTTTGCCATCCATATCCGTACAACCAATTACACAAAGATGCACAAAGCTTTAAATATAAATGCACATATATTTCTAGATCGGTTCTGCAGCAGAGTGTCTGTTAGTCTTCTAATACGTGGGATGATCTGAAGGCAGTCGTGGAACTGGTGACAAAAGTGGCTCGGATAATTAATTAGGCTATACAACATCCCACTGCGCCTGAACACAGGAATTCCATGCAAGCAAGAGATCAGCTGTCAGAGTGCATTTCTTTGCTTTAGCGAGCACAAACTGACAGGCATATTCTCAATGGGATCTGAAACCTAAGCTAACGGTAGCATTCCTTACTGTAACATATCTGGCATTAAAAAAAAAAAACTGTGCCCCTGTGGCAGATAAACTCAGATGGATATCAAATATTTTCATTGGTGATATATACTATTTGATTAAAAACATCTAGAAAATATTTTAAACATTTTTTTAAAAACATGAAAATAACTTGTTGACAGGTTCAGATATTTGAGCCCATTTAACCCCTTATAACTTTAGTCACAGGCAGACAACAAACTGTTGTCTCTCTCGACCAGCCCAAGTCACTCCCCAAAAAAATTCTGACTTTCCCCCAACAGTCTTTAAAAAGTCCCTCAAAACTCACCTCTTCCACAAGGTTTACAACGAACTCAGCTAAAATTCCCCACAAGTCTCCCTGTCATCATACTGATATAGATATAACCTTTAATAGACATGTTCTGATTCTCCTGATCCCATCCCCTCTAGACTGCATGCCCGTTAGCAGAACTCTCTCCACCATATATATCTGTTTGTCTCTGTAAATGTAATTAAAAAAAGTACTACTCCTTTTAAATATTTGTGCAATAGAAATACAGTATTGTGTGATAAAATGTCAGTCCTGTAAAGCAGAAGGCCTGCTTTCCCTGTGCTTAGGGTTTCCATCTTTTCCACAAGAAAATACTGGCCTTGCTATTCCATGCCGTCCTACTAGAATCTTGGCACTAAATGTAGGATGGCATGGAACATCCTACAAGTGGGAAGGGGTTAAATATATCATTTGTACAAAAAAGGTATGTTGCAAGTACAGAATGATTGGCTACACTTCTCAGGGGATGGGACTTCTTTGCGGCTGCTTCTCGGGATCGCGTACAAGGTGAGTATTATTAGTATTAGGGCTTAGTGTTAGTGGTAGAATTAGGGGTTAGTATTAGGGATTAGTATTAGTATTAGGGGTTAATGCTAGAATTAGTGGTTAGTGTTAGTGTTAGGCAGTGGTGTATCTTGTTTTTGTGCTGCCCTAGGCAGACAAATTTTGGTCACCCCCCCTACCCACGATGCACACCTACGACATGACCCATAACCCACGTTGCACACCAAGGACATGCCCCATCACCCCATTTACATGCCTCTATCACCCCATTACATACAGATTGCCAATATTATTTGCACATAATATTCCCCAGCTAATTTGCTTAATAATATGCCAGTATCATTTGCCATTAATATGCCCCAGCCAATTTGCCCAATGATATGCAAGTATTATTTGCCATTAATAAGTCACAGCCAATTTCCCCAATAATATGCCAGTATTTGCCATTTAATCAGCCCCTGCCAATTTGCCCAATATTATGCCAGTATAATTTGCCTTTAATATTCCCCAGCCAATTTACCCAATAATATGCCAGTATTATTCTGCCATTTACCGGTAATATGCCCCAGCCAATTTGCCCAATATTAAGCCAGTATTATTTTGCCATTTAATATGCCCATGCTAATTTGCCCAATAATATGCCAGTGGTATTTGACATTTTATATGCCCCTGCCAATTTGCCCAATAACATGTTAGTGTTATTTGCCATTAATAAGCCCCAGCTAATTTGCCCAATAATATACCAGTGTTATTTGACATTTAATATGCCCCTGCCAATTTGCCCAATAATATGACAGTGTTATTTGCCATTTAATATGCCCCTGCCAATTTGCCCAATAATATGCCAGTGTTATTTGCCATTAAATATGCCCCTGCCAATTTGCCCAATAATATGCCAGTGTTATTTGCCATTTAATATGCCCCTGCCAATTTGCCCAATAATATGCCAGTGTTATTTGCCATTTAATATGCCCCTGCCAATTTGCCCAATAATATGCCAGTGTTATTTGCCATTTAATATGCCCCTGCCAATTTGCCCAATAATATGCCAGTGTTATTTGCCATTTAATATGCCCCTGCCAATTTGCCCAATAATATGCCAGTGTTATTTGCCATTTAATATGCCCCTGCCAATGAGCCCAATAATATGCCAGTTTTATTTGCCATTTAATATGCCCCAGCCAATTTGCCCAATAAAATGCCAGTTATTTGCCATTTAATATGCCCCTGCTAATTTGCCCAATAATATGCCAGTTATTTGCCATTTAATATGCCCCAGCCAATTTTCCCAAGAATATGCCAGTGTTATTTGCTATTTAATATGCCCCAGCCAATTTTCCCAATAATATGCCAGTGTTATTTGCCATTTAATATGCCCATGCTAATTTGCCTAATAATATGCCAGTGTTATTAGCCATTTAATAAGCCCCAGCCAATTTGCCGCCCATCTCCCCAGCACTTACATTTTCCCTGGTGGCTAGTGGCAGACAGCATGGTCTCCTCCATGCTGCCTGTTCAGCTCCCAGGCGGTTGTGCCGACACGTTAGAATGCCACGTGACTGTCGGCACTTCTGTGTCACACTGCACGGGAAGCCGAACAGGCAGCACGGAGGTTTCTCTGTGCTGCCTGTTCGGCTTCCCGTGCTGCCTGCCGGAAGGCAGAGATGATAAGGGGGGATCTTCCGATCCCCTCTCACCTCCATCTCTGCCTGCAAGCGCGGTCTTTTTTTATTTTATTTAAAAGGGAGGAATTTTATTTTATTTTTCAGTGCTGGGGGGGCGGCAGAATTTGCCGCCCTGGGCATCCGCCTAGGATGCCTCACGGTAAATACAGCACTGGTGTTAGGGCTTAGGGGGTTAGTGTTTGCATTAGGAGTATTAGGGTTCGGGGGTTAGCATTAGGGTTTGGGAAGGGGTAACTTTTAAGATAGGTGTAATTTATTAGGGGGGTTTCATTTATATGGGCGGGGTTACTCTGATTGTAGGCACTTACATTGCCGCGCTGAAACGGCCGCGTTGCGTTTCACTGTTGACAGTTCAGTGCTCAATGTGCTGCTCTGAACTGTCATCTATGAAACCGCCGCACTGAACTGTCATAGACCCCACTTCTCAGCCTTAGAATAGCTTGCCAACAAATGTACAAACGTAATAGAACTGAGAGCTTTTGCTTATTTTGTGATTGCATTAAACATCTCTCATCTCTGTTCCACAAATATTAACAGTCAGGAAGTTCTCTAATTTAAAAATTATGAGGTTAAAAAAACACTCAGGGAATTGTATAATGCAGATCATCAAAAATCCAGCACTGAAGAGAAAATGTAACAAAAGGTGAAAACTCAGGGTCCAAAGACTGCAGTGAACTGTTCAATATGTTATGTAGGTTTTGTTTTCAAACTGATGATGGAGCCATATACAGTTATAAAGAAATATATTTCTAGTCTGTAAATATTTCCTACGGTGTAACTTTTCTGTTTTATTTTTTTTCAATAGGGGGAAACTTTGAAACAGGACTGGCTTTAGATGTCCAGACGCCTTGTGTGGGCAACCCCTGTGGCGCCCTTCATGACCCTGTCCTCTCCGCTAGTCACAGGCAGTGGTAAAATATAGTTATTACATAATAAAATTGTTTTTAAAAAGAAAAAAGCATTGATAATTTTTATTTCCTTCCTTTTCCCCTTCACTCAATTTCTCCTGCCCACCTTTTATTATTTCCCTTCACATTCCACCTAGAGCAATAACTTGTCACAGAACCCATTCTACGCACAGTATTTGCCCCTGTACCTAGATTGAAAGATTACATCCAGGGCCTTGTAGCACCTACATTGAACCCACTGGTCTTACCAGTGCACCCAGATAACACCCAAAGGACTTACCCCCAGCACAGACATTGCACCACTGACCTGCCCTCAGCACCCACATTACACCAGTGACTTGCCACCAGCACCCACATTGCACCAATGAGTTGCCCCCAGCAGCTTCATTGCACAAATCATTTAACCCCAGCACCCACATTGCACCAAGGGCTTACCATAGCACACAAATTGCACTGACAGGACCTGCACCCAGTGCATGGTGCTTGCTCTCCGCTCCCCATGCCTCTGAGTAGTCTGAGCATTGGGAGGTCACATGACCCCAGATGCTCTGGTGTGAGAGGCACACGAGGCAGCCTTAGAGAATGTCTGTGTACCTGGCAGCACACAGATAGTGGCTGCGTGCCCTCATCACAAAGAAACCTAGTGAGAGGAGAATGTTTTGATCTCCCAAGCCAGCTCTTCTGGCACCCCTAGGTATTGGTCCTGTGTGATCACAAAGGTCAAATACTCCTAACACCAGCCGGGCTTTCAAACCAATTCATGAATTTAAGGTTATTTGCAATCCAAAGGCAAATAACCTAAGTTAGCAGGAGATATGCTACAAGATACAAATTTGCAATCATGATATGTGAAGGCAGGCCATGTCATGTCACAAGGGGTTGGCGGAGCTTTGGAGATGCATGCATGGTAGTGCTGTCACTAAAACGGGCAGCACTACTGCTCATGCTCACAACTCTGCACTTCAGCTGTACACACTGACTGGAGAAAGATGGTGAGCTCGGCAGGACAGCGAGATCCATGCCACAGGCCAGGTAGATGGGTTTTTGGGTGGAACTGTGGGCCAAATAGAATTGGCTGGCTGGCTGATCCCTGCACTAAAGTGTGAGCTGTCAGTTGCATTCACCTCTATTCATTTAAATCTGGAAAAGGATGACTAGAAATACTATGGAGATGGGTTCTCTCATACCTTTTTAACAAGGTGTTTGTGTATATACACAACTTATACCATTTAAATTAGATCAGTGAAGATAAGATTGTGATGAAGTGAAAGGACCAATGATAGCCACTTTTGTCATTTGCTGGCCATTGTGTTCACGTTGGAGGCTATTTTGGATACATAACTCCACTATTTCGCAGTCACAATGGGGATATACTGCTAAAATATGCATTATGTGACAGCTTGTGTCAAGTGAATGACACAAGCTGAGAAAAAAATCAAAGGTAGAGAAACCTAACTGGAAAAAAAGGCCTGCTGTGTACAATTTTCCTATACACATGTTACCCAACCTTAAATTTACTGACACAAGCTACTGGGCATCTCATAGGCATTATAAAAAAAAAATGTGAGCCATTACTTTCTGAAAGGAAGCAGAAAATCAGCCCTTACAGAGAGAAAAGATATTAAACATAGCTTTGTACAAATGGGTGGGTTGATGCCAGGATTACATGCAAATTTTCTGTGTTTGGCTGTGTAAGAAGACAGAAGACGGGGACAGAGTTAATGTGTCATCAACACATAGACATAATTAATCCTCTTAATGTTCACTAAACATCCTACACACTGTTTTCTTGGGCTCTGCTGTGGTGGAATAAACAGGGTGGTGGTGAGGCCTACTTTCAAGATGTGTCAGACAGAGATAATAGGAGCTTAGAGAGGCTAAACAAAGAATTGGGGTCAAGGTGAAACTACTCGGGTAACAAAGGTGAAAGGTAATGAGGGGAGATACAGAGGAAAAAAAGAGGGTTTGTAAGTATGAACAAGTGTGGACAGAACAGAAAGGAGCTTCTAGTATGAAGACACAGTGTCACATGATAGCACGGTAGTATGAAGAGTGAGACACTTAGCTGAAAGGGGTTAATAGTATGGACAAAGGAAATCACTGAGCAAAGAAAAAAAACATAGGAGATAAAAGTATAGAGTATAGGTACATAAAAAACAGCACAAAAATACTAATAATAGTAACAGAACAGAGGGTGGATGAGAGCTCACATAGAACAGAGACTGGGCTGTACTTATGAAAGAGAAAATTGAAGTGAATTAAAAAGGGAATTTTGAAACTTAGGACAAAATATCATATTCTAGAGTATAGCTGAATGGCGGAATTTTTCCATTTCGGTTTAATTTGCCTTAAATCTGAAATTATCTTCTCAATTACCTGTGATTTCCTCTTTCATTAATAAAGTTCATAGTGACAGAATGAGAGATTCACAAAAACATGCTGTCTTACATGTTTGGTCAGTAACAGTGTTCCTGGTGGATATTTACTGGACTTAATTTCAGACAATTTAACAATGTTCTATGGAACTTCACAGACCTTGCCATGAACACTGGTCTTTGAGTTTATTATAACCGTATTGGATGTTATAATATTAAAGTGCAGCTGTCACTTTAAAGAGAATACATTAGTATTTGCATTGCGTTAGCTAAATATTTAGCAAATATTGCATGTTTTTCAAATCCCCCTGGGACTTAGTAAATACAATTTACTGAACATGTATGTGACCTTATACACTAATTTAAACAAGGCAATCTAGTAGCTTGTGGTGACCTATACACAGAAGCGTAACTATATGTCACAGGCAGGCTATGGTGTGGGGGGAGGGAGAGAGACAGCAGGGTATGGGGTGGGAGGGAAAGAGACACCAAGCTCTGGAGGGAGGGAGAGAGACACCAGGCTATGGGGTGGGGGGAGAGAGAAAGGGAGAGAGACACCAGGCTATGGTGTGGGGGGAGGGGGGAGAGTAACACCAAGCTATGGGGTGGGAGGCAGTGGCGTCGTTAGGGGTGGGCTACTGGGGCTATAGCCCCGAATCCCACCTCCATAGCCCCGAATGGAGACTCTGGTGCTAAAGTATACTTTAGCCCCAAGACTCCAGGGCTATCAATGTAAATGTTTTTCCCCCGCGCACGCTGAGACTTCCTCCTTCCGGGACATGGTCCCGGAATTGGAGGCTCAAGCTCTCGCGGGGTTGAGAGCAGAGCCGGCACTTTAAGAAGTGGCATGCCGCCCTCACTGCCGTTGCAATTTTTGGTTTTCTGCTTCTTGCGTGCGGTCCTGTGTTACTCCTGGACCGCACGCATGTTACTGAACTTCCGGCTCCGCTTCCTATGCCAATCCTATGCCAATGATGGTTGCTGGTGGGTGCCCTGGAAGGTAAAGTGAGTGTCTGTGTGCGTGAGTGTTTGTGTGTGTCTGACAGGGTGGGTGTTTGTGTGTGTCTGACAGTGTGAGTGTTTGCGTGTGTCTGACAGTGTGGGTGTTTGTGTGTGTCTGACAGTGTGGGTGTTTGTGTGTGTCTGACAGTGTGGGTGTTTGTGTGTGTCTGACAGTGCGAGTGTTTGTGTGTGTCTGACAGTGTGGGTGTTTGTGTGTGTCTGACAGTGTGGGTGTCTGTGTGTGTCTGACAGTGTGGGTGTCTGTGTGTCTGACAGTGGGTGTCTGTGTGTGTCTGTGTGTGTGTGTGTGTGTCTGTCTGTGTGAGGGTGTCTGTGTGTGTCTGACAGTGTGGGTGGGTGTGTCTGATAGTGTCTGGGTGTGTGATTGTGTGTGTGATTATTATTTTTTGTATTGAAAAGCACATTCACTCAAACTGCAGAGCTAGGATTGAAATGTCAGTGAAAGTAAACCTTTATTTTGGCAGCTGACTTAATTATTAGTTTCTCACATGAGAAATATTTTTTTTTAAAATAAGTGTTTATGCATTTTTTCACATAGGAATAAAACCCGTAAAGGCAATGGTGGCTACATAAAAAATAAAAGGGGTGGGAGCGGATTAATACAGCACTGAAACTGATGAAAATCTAGCAAATGGTGCTGTTTTGTACTAAGAATCTTGTGGGGTGGAGTCATACATGCGGTGTAGATTTGGAAAATACATGTCTCAGGTAGAAAATGGATTACAGTAGAGTGGAAATGGATACAGGTTTTTTTCGGTTTTATCAAGTCACTAATGTCATAGGGGGAATCTGTCCATGTCTCTAGAACAACTGGGAAAATCTACAGGTGGGCCATCAAGTCACACTCACAATTCGGGTAAAGTCATCAGTGCACGTAAGTTCCAGCCAATAGAACCAGATATGTCTATACTGTCCAACCCACCAAACACCATTATTTACCAAAAAGTTTTTTGGGTAGCCTAGTCACTACTGGTAACACTAAGTAGCATGATTTCTGCAATCTAACTTTTTTCCTTTTCTAAAAAATCATTGTTCCTGAGATGGGTATATGCAGTCAGGGCCGGTGCAAGGATTTTCGTCTACACAGGCGAAGGTGCATTTTGGTGCCCCCCTGCTCTGATCCGCCACGCCTCCCACACCATTAAGCCTCCTTAAATTATATATATATATATATATATATATATATATATATATGAATAATGTATAGTGTAGAAAAAAAAATCTAAATATTCAACTCGCATGCTCTAAATGTGTCACACATTGAAACCCTTAAACACAGACACCCTTGCAGTCACACACACAGACACCCTTACCACTTACACACACACAGTTACACCAATTCACACATAACCTGAGACACACTATTTTGCCACTCAATATGCCAGTATTTAGCCCAGGGGTCCTCAAACTTTTTAAACAGGGGGCCAGTTCACTGTCCCTCAGACCGTTGGAGGGCCGGACTATAGTAAAAACAAAAACTATGAACAAATTCCTATGCACACTGCATATATCTTATTTGGAAGTGAAGAAACAAAATGGGAACAAATACAATATTTAAAATGAAGTAAAGTTAAATCAACAAACTTACCAGTATTTCAATGGGAATATTATGCCAGTCAGAGCCCAGTAATATTATGCCAGTCAGATGCCCAGGAACATTATGCCATTCAGATGCCCTGGAATATTATGCCATTCAGATGCCCAGGAATATTATGCCAGTCAGATGCCCAGGAATATTATGTCATTCAGATGCCCAGGAATATTATGCCATTCAGATGCCCAGTAATATTATGTCATTCAGATGCCCAGGAATATTATGCCATTCAGATGCCCAGTAATATTATGCCAGTCAGATGCCCAGGAATATTATGCCAGTCATAGCCCAGTAATATTATGCCAGTCAGATGCCCAGGAATATTATGCCAGTTAGATGCCCAGGAATATTATGCCAGTCATAGCCCAGTAATATTATGCCAGTCAGATGCCCAGGAATATTATGCCAGTCAGATGCCCAGGAATATTATGCCAGTTAGATGCTCAGGAATATTATGCCAGTCATAGCCCAGTAATATTATGCCAGTCAGATGCCCAGGAATATTATGCCAGTCAGATGCCCAGGAATATTATGCCAGTCATAGCCCAGGAATATTATGCCAGTCAGATGCCCAGGAATATTATGCCAGTCATAGCCCAGGAATATTATGCCAGTCAGATGCCCAGGAATATTAAGCCAGTCAGATGCCCAGGAATATTATGCCAGTCATAGCCCAGGAATATTATGCCATTAAGATGCCCAGGAATATTATGCCAGTCATAGCCCAGGAATATTATGCCAGTCAGATGCCCAGGAATATTATGCCAGTCAGATGCCCAGGAATATTATGCCATTCAGACGCCCAGGAATATTATGCCAGTCAGATGCCCAGGAATATTGTGCCAGTCAGATGCCCAGGAATATTATGCCAGTCAGATGCCCAGGAATATTATGCCAGTCAGATGCCCAGGAATTGCTCGTTATACCTCCCTCCTCCCCCCTTACCCAGACCCCAGTACTTACCTCCATGCCGCTGTTCAGGTCCGTGGCTGAGAGGGAAGCGCTGTGAGCTCCCCTCAGGCCGTGCGCATTCAATAAAGTGTGTTGAAAAAAAAAGTTTCAGCACACTTTATTGAATCCGCACGGCCTGAGGGGAGCGCACAGCGCTTCCCTCTCAGCCACGGATCTGAACAGCGGCATGGAGGTAAGTACTGGGGTCTGGGGGAGCGGGCGATTTTCCCGCCCCCCCATTGGTGCGCCCTAAGGCAGCCGCCTGTGCTGCCTTACGGTAGCGCCGGCCCTGTATGCAGTATTATACCACAATACAGATCTGTTACTTTACTAGGTTAAATTTTTTGCCTGTAAGAATATTTCCCCCAACATTGTGTGTGTGTGTTAGTGACAGAGATTGTGTGTGAGTGAAAGAGTGTGTGTGACAGAGACAGTCTATATGTGTGTGAGAGAGAGACAGTGTGACAGAGAGACAGTGTGTGTGCGTGTGTGTGTGTGTGTGTGTGTGTGTGTGTGTGTGTGTGTGTGTGAGTGAGAGAGAGACAGTGTGTGAGAGAGAGACAGTGTGTGAGAGAGACAGTGTGTGAGAGAATGTGTGTGTGTGAGGGGGACAGAGTGTGTATGTGTGTGAGGGGGAGAGAGTGTGTGTGTGTGTGTGTGTGTGCGGGAGAGAGAGTGTGTGTGTATGCGGGAGAGAGAGTGCGTGTGTGTGCGGGAGAGAGAGTGTGTGTGTGTGTGCAGGAGAGGGAGTGTGTGTGGGAGAAAGAGAGAGTGTGTGTGAGAGAGAGAGAGGTGTGTGTGTGTGAGAAAAAGAGGGGTGTGTGAGAAAAAGAGAGGTGTGTGTGTGTGTGAGAGAGAGAAAAGGAGTGTGTGTGAGAGTTTAGGTGTGTGTTTGTGTGTGAGAGCCCATCTGGGCTCTAGCCCCAGATCATTTGGAGACCTAGCAACGCCCCTGGTGGGAGGGAAAGAGACACCAAGCTCTGGAGGGAGGGAGAGAGACACCAGGCTATGGGGTGGGGAGGAGATAGGGAGAGACACCAAGCTATGGTATGGGGGAGGGAAAAAGACGGAGAGAGACACTAGACATGGGGAGTGGGGAGACAGAGAGAGACAGCAGGTGAGGGGGAGGGAGAAAAAGATATAGCAGGCTAGGGGGTGGGGAGGAAATAGGGACAGAGAGAGATATACCACGCTATGGGGTGGGGAGGAAATAGGGAGAGAGACACCAAGCTATGGGATGGGGGAGGGAGGGAGAAAGACAGAGAGTTTTCAGACATGTGAAGAGAAGGAGAGAGAAAGAGAGATAGAGCATGGGGTGGGAGGGACGGAGAAAGAGAGAGACACCAGACATGGGGTGGGGGAAGGGATGGAGAAAGAGAGAGACACCAGACATGGGGTGGGGGGAGAGAGACCGGATGTGGGGAGGAGAAACAGAGAAAGAGACCAGACATGGGATAGGAGGGAGAAACAGAGACAACAGACATGGGGCTGTGAGAAAGACAGACTTGGGGGGAGAGGAGAGAGAGAGATACATGGGAAGAGGAATAGACAAACAAGAGTGAGAGAAACAAAAGAGGGGAAGATAATTGGGGAGATGAGAAAGACATAAAGACAGATGAATGGCATGGGGGAGAGCGAGAACAGACACTGATGGCAGAAGAATGAGACAGACGGGGATGGCGTAGCAGGAGAGTAAGACAGACATGGATGGCATGGGGAGGGAGGGACAGACAGGGATGGCGTAGAAAGACAATGAGACAGGCATTGAATGTGTGACTGCATGTGAATGTTTGGCTGCATGTGACATTGCACATTGCATGTGTTACTGAGTGTGTACGTGTGGCTGCATCTGACATTGCATGTGTCTGTTCATATGTCTGCATATGTATGTGTGTGTAAATGCCTGGGAACAGCAAGGGGCGGCAAAAATATGTTTGTCAAGGGCGGAAAAAAGTCTTGCACTGGCCCTGTGTGTGTGTGTTTAGGGAGCTTATGGTCTCTACCTCTTCATGGATGATATCTAGCTGCTTTACTGTGCACCGGTGTTGGGGTCAGAGATATGCGTTCAGCAGAAGGACTCTGCCAGAAGATGCAGACATGCTTCTAAAAGACTGGGGCAATCACAGAATGTGCAGCTCTCTGTTACTCAGTATTTCCATGTTAATAGCACTGATGCTATAATAGCCTGCCACCTTGAATAGATCTTTTTTTGTAATGACAACATTGGACTATTGTTGGGGCAATTCCTACTCCTGTCACCACTGCACCCAGACAAGTAGTAGCAACCCCTGCGACCTCGATTGTTATGCCAGTGCTCATTTAGATTCCAAGAGGGCTTTTTAATCTTCTGATGGATGTGCTTAGTATGGTAAAATGGCAGGTAATACATCCATTGGAAAAAGATTTTTCATTTTCTTTCAATCCACACATAACATATTCCAGGATAGATTATTTCATAATAAATACATGTTGCACCTTACCTATCCATTAAAAAACGATATGATATGCATGGCCTGGCCACATGGTAAGAGAATAAGAACATGATTACATACTCAAGTACTAGAACAGAAATAGAGAAAAAAAGTAAGTTTTTTTTCTAAGAAAATTATTCTATTTCAATTTTTTTGTTTCATCGCTATGATTAGCCCACAAACTGATGTAATTTTTGAAGAAATATGACTTCCTTTCAAAACACAGATGCTAATAGATACACAGATCTACTAATGTAAACCTCCAACATCACTAATCCATTTAAAAAAACATGTAATCTGCTGACACACTAGATTATGTTCCAGAAAGGGAAACTGGATACAAACACAATACACTGGCTACAACACCGTAAACTGGATACAAACGCAATAAACTGGGTACAAACACAACATGCTATGTTATGTATAAATTATCAAAAATACAACTGTATTCAAAAATCAACATGGAATATTGAATATTGGTAATTATATCTATGAAGTTACAGTATGCACTATGCCACACATATTTTTACAATATGAACCTTTTGATGATGCTATCTTACACATTAAAGTGAGCAGCTGCTTCCATAACATATTTTTAATGATGAGTGGCCTGGTCAGTTTGGTTGCTCAGTGGGCAATTATATATATTTTCCCAAGGCCAAAATTTACCAGCCCTCCACTGGCTACCTGCAGAAACATCTGAGCTGTCCCCACTATGGCTGTTGTTGTGCAATCATGTAGTGGAAAGGTATGCGGGGGCAATCTGGTGCTGTGGCTCTGGAATGTGGGAGCAATCAGTTGTAGTGGAAAAGTAATGTGAGGAAGGGGTGTCACCAATGAGGATTAGGGGTGCAAGAGTTCAGTCATGCCTATGGTAGCAGAAAGCCTAAATACACCACTAGTCACAGAACAATAGCTCTATGACACGGCAGCTACCTAGGAGGCCAAAAGTCCTTTTTAAACAGAAGATGATTTCTCTCTAATTAAATTATTTCTTGGGGAGTTGATTCCTCTATAAATATTGTGAACAAAAGGTCAGAACCACTTTCAGACTCATATTCATAATTCATTAAAAAACGGCCCTTGGGGCTATTCTCCATATATTCAGTTTCAACTCCATGAAAGAACAAACCCAGAATATTATACCTAGCTATCCATGCATATTTAATCAGTGTAAAACTATACCTCATCTCCATATGGAATGTTCTTGGACTGTTGGTATCTGTTATCGCTGTTTATTTCTTAAAGTTTCTATGTATAATATTATCTAAAAACACAGTACTCTTTTTCCTTTAATTTACAATAAATCGCCAACCTTGTACTTTTTTCCCAAAACTTCAAAAAAATCATTTTTTTTTCAAAAAGTGTCAAGAACCCCTTTTCAACAGCCTCAAGGATTAAACTGTGGACTTACAACATAATTGGGCTCAGACCGAACTGTTCACTAAAAAATGTCCCAGGTAGCTCATCTCCTTTTGGGCCATTTGAACTACCCGTCGCACAGCGGGCCATTACTCGTTGTCTGGTAAGTTGACTGTTTAAATTGCTGAATTAGCTTGGTTTCTGATTGCCCGCTACTCTCACCGACCCAACAACGAGATGACACCAATAATGGCTACCACATGCTGGGCAGAGGAGCGCCTGAATGAGAAGAGCCACACTACCCATAAAGGGTACTAATCCCACTAGCAAGAAAAGTCTCTATGCTTAGAAAACAGCCTGACAGAGAGGTAGGTGAGCCTTGGATTAGTCCATTTGCATTTTCCACTATTTGGCATAAACCCTACCCATTGATCGCTGGTTTAAAGGTCCACACTGATTGGCTCCCCAGTTAAAGCCCACAGTTAAAAAGATTAAAGGGCTTGGAGTGATCAGCTGAATCCACTCCTGTTCCCTGAATGGTCACTGTGTCGGCGGCTGGTCTATGATTGGTGCATTTCTGTTTGGCACCAAATTTAATCACTGACATAATTGCATTATGGATAATGTCATTTAAAAACCCATTGTATTCCCCTTTTGGTATCTGATCAATGCATTTGTAAACATTCTCTCTTAAAGAGCAGACTGACAATGACTATCTCTGGGCTAAGATGAATGTCAAATGCGGAATAAGAAGTTTTGTCACTCGGTTTCTTCAGTTGTGTTGTCTGCATGAAGTGGCACTTCTTTACAAAAAGGTTATTCTAGTTTTTGTTTGCAGCTTCTGTATTTAATTTGCTAGCATGGCAATACATACTTAGCAACAATATCAGGGCATTGCAGAGGAATGGCCAACTCAGTGTGGGGTCAAATAACGGCATGTAACTTCGCATAATGGGCCTGACCCAATGACAAAATTATCACTTATTATTGTTTTTCTAACCCAAATGTTTCTATTGATGTTTATGTGATTAAATGGCATGAGCTATATGAATTCATGTCGTACTGCCATTGTGTACCCCTGTCTCCCTGGGTAATAGCCATAGGTAGGACATCACACATCCATAACAGACTTGACATTTTTCCAAAAGCCAGGACTGTGGCAGAATATCAAGGACTGTTGGCTGGTATGCTGGTAGTATGTTTAGTAAACTATAACAATGGCTTAGCATTGAGCATCTTCAATACCTAGTGATCAGTCAAATAAGGCTGAGAGTTATAGGCAGCAGAGGCCTGACAACTTTTGACAACAAAAGCAATGTAATGGCTCAATAAAAGGTACAAAGATTGATAGACAGACAAGACAAGTGGCGAGAAAAACAGAGCGTGCTTGGATCCTGATGTGTTTCTACCTTTACGCTATACCAGACTGGCTAATATGGTAACTAAAGAGGGAAAAAGCACAAATGCATATTTTTGACAAATAAAGGCATCTTCCTCCTTTGGATTTTTGAACATTTTGATCATGTAGCTGCTTCCAGACTTGTTTGTTTTCATCTCCTGGGGATCAGCGTTCCCTCAGAGTTTATAGAAAAATATGTTCAGCATGGCTGGTTTAGAACATTATGAGGCCAACGTTATGCTGTACAATTTTTCACCAAAATACAACTTCACAAACTTTCACAAACAAAGACACAGTTGATGACTTATAACAAACGGGTCCATCTCATTTGTACCCCAAAAAAGCAAAATTATTTAAAAGAAAAGTAAAAAAAAATCCCTCAATACTAAACCACACAGCATAAAAAGGTAAAGAAATATTAAACCTTATTAACTTAAAGAGGGACTATATTCTAAAATCAGTTTTAACCAGGCAGAAGGCCATTTCTGCCTGGTTAAAACTGCAGTTTTAATGATGCACCATTCCATAATTATTCTTCTCTAAACAACACGACTTTTAAAAAGCTGTTTAACGGGTTTTTAAAAATGACTTTTCCATGATTTTTTAATAATGAATTAATGGGAAATAAAGTAGGATTTGGTTCAATGATGCAGATCACAATTAATTCCACATGTGATCTGTGCAGTTATTTATCCAAATCCTCATATTCTTCCTCTTCCATGGGCTCATGGATAAATTGGTCTGTGTATGTGTGATGATGCTTGAGTATGCACCTGCCCTGGAAGAAACGCACTAAGATAGGTGCTTATTCAGTAAAATTCAATGGTTGCAATTGGAAAAATACATTTCATGGCTAGTCATAAGGTTCCAGTAATGAAGGTGGTCTCTCCATTATGCAAAGTCATGGGAATACATGGCACATGTTCAAGCCACGCATGCTCCATGCATATTTATGCTGGCACCATGTTACATGCCCAATGCTTCTCCTGTTATTCTGAATTGAGTATAAGCATTGATGATAGTACTGCATGCTCAGAATAATCAAAAGCTGGCCAGTAGGTGGAAATAAGAAATGCATGCTGAAAGGAACTGTGTCAACTAAATATTGCTTTTACTGTTCATGTAGAGAAGAAAACTTAATTGAAAATGATCTATACACGTGTCGAATGTGTCTTAAATGCTCCTGTGGAGTCTCCTGTTGATGACATCACCAGTGGCTTAACATGCTAATGAACTGGTTTCCAATGGAAAATTTGCATAACAGGTCACAGGTGATATCATAAACTAGAGACTCCACAGACACATTAAAAACACATTTTTCTTTTTTTATTCTCTAGATTGACAGTAAAACCAAACACTCCTCCCCATCTTCTATAAATTCACATTGCAACAAGAGCTTATTTTCCAATTGTCCCACGCTATGGTTATTTACAAGGTGATATATTCTTACACAACTGAGCACTAGCACACAATGTATCAAGTGGTTATCTTACCTGATCGTATTTTTACACACTGCACTGTACTGATAATACCAACATTTGCAGCAGGGTTGATATTCCTACAGGGACAAGCCAAGTGGTAAGTGACTTATACATACTTGAAAAATGGTCAGAGCTGTGTGCAAGATAATGCACCAAGGATGGTAAAACTCAACGGCAGAGTATAAAGTATTTGATACAGTCCTGATCCCAACTTTTGAGGAAAGGGATCTTGGACTAATTATTTCAGAGTTCTTTAAAGTAAGTAGACAATGTAATAGAGTGGATGGTTACTGTGAGCAGAATGCTTGGTTGCATAAGGAGAGGTATTAGCAATAGTGTTGAGCGAACCCGAACCGCACTGTTCGGGTTCGTACCGGACATTACGGTGTCCATGCCCCGAACCCGGACATTTCACTGTATGTCCGTGTTGGAGTCCGAGGTTCGGCTATAAACCGAAAGTCTTTAAACCGAAAGTCATTCGGTTTATAGACTTTCGGTTTATAGAATATCCAATAGCATTACATGTATTCTATAAGCCGAAAGTCTATAAACCGAAAGACATTCGGTTTATAGACTTTCGGTTTATAGAATACCTGTAATGCTATTGGCTATTCTATAAACCGAAAGTCTATAAACCGAACAACATTCGGTTTATAGACTTTCTTTTTATAGAATAGCAATAGCATTACATATATTCTATAAAACAAAAGTTTATAAACTATAGAAAATATTTTTCTGAATGGGGACTCTATTTCGGTTTATAGAATAGCAATAGCATTACATGTATTACATCCTAGAGTCAAATAGAACTGTCAAATACTGTTCTTACAGCCCACTAAATAGTACATTTGCATCTTGCGGTGCACTTCATATCTGAGAGTCAAATAGAACAGTCCAATACTGTGCTTACAGCGCACTTTGAAAAATTTGAATAGTTTTGGGTGGTAAATAGTACATTTGCATCTTGCGGTGCACTTCATATCTGAGAGTCAAATAGAACAGTCCAATACTGTGCTTACAGAGCACTTTGAAAAATTCTGGCTACCTCCTCCTCCTCCTCCTCCAGCGCCGCTTCCACCTACACCACCACGGTCAATGCCTCCTCAACCTATGGGTCACTTAGTATAAATTGAAAGAGAATACCCTGCACTCCAACCCTATCTCAAATGGATAATTATTTTGATCCTCCTGGCAGCCATGCTTTAGATTTAGAGTTATGTACTTCCAAAGGTAAATCAAAGATTCCATCTAGTGCTAGTATTTTTAATTTGTATGTATTTTATGTTATTTTAAGTTATTTCCCTATCCACATTTGCTTGCAGGGCACTTGTCCTACTCTTACCCACATTTTACTTCCTTTTGCAGCCCTCTAGCCCTTTCCATGACTTTGTAAGAGGCATTTTAGTGGCCAAAGTCCGTGTCCCCATTGACTTCATCCAGGTGTCCGCTCAACTCTAATTAGCAATAGAAAGAGGAAAGTGCTCATGTAATTGTACAGAGCACTGGTGAGACCTCACTTGAAGTACCAAATGGGTCTTATCTGCCAACACATTTATATGTTCAAATACATTTGGTAGCATGCGTTGGAATTTTAATATTGTGATTTCAGTATAGGTGATTAACATTGTAATTCAGATTGTTATATTCGCATGGCTAAGTACATTGGTACAATAGGTTTCTCAACTATACCACTGCAATATTTATAAATTGTGATCTACTGACACCTAGTGGCACTAAAAGAGAAGTTACGTCCTTTTGGGCACCTTCATACAGAGACTCATCAATTCTTCTGTCTTAAAATATGACCTTGTAAATTCTCATTATTATTGCTTTGCTGTGCAGCATGCAGGCCGTGAAGGGGTTGTACCTCTCTCCCTCTTTAGTTTGGAACAATCATACATTTGGCAGTGCTAACACTTGTAATAATTTGTGAAAGTACACTACCAAGAGCTAGGCTGAGCCATTGCTATAATTTAGTAACTGATAAATTATACATACTCTACAATTAGTAACTGGAAATTCGGATCAACACTAACTGAATTAAAGTGTAGTGCAATGCCCCTCATTCTCGCCTATCCAATAAAAGCAATAATAATAAGGAATGTGAGTCATTACAAATTTAAGGGTATAGCAGTACATGATGGGAGTTGGAGTCCTAGGCAGCTGGCATACCATGGATTGACTGCTGTTTATAAAATAAATTCAGGATTTGTTAGTCTGGCCATTTAGGTTTCATTTTCCAAAAATGATTATTGCTTGTAAAAAAAAAAAATTAATATTCTTGCAGACTGCTCTGCTAATGAGTATTTCAGCCACTGCAGCACTTACATTTAAAAGAAGTGAGAGACAGAATTCTCATTCTTAGCTGAGTAGCCTTCAGAAGTAACACCAACAGCTTAAAGGACAACTGTAACAAAAAATGAAGTTATGTTTAATTGAAAGATTGCATCAAGTGTAGGCTTTTTATATAGAAATGTTTTAATGAAAGAATACAATGAAAGTACCCTTTTGAGCCCTCTTCCCTTCAAATAGCTCTAACAGGAGGAAGACATTTTGTTTAGAATCTTTTGTCAGATGGGTCAGATCTTTGTTCATCTGAACCAGGGGGAACGGAGATCTGACCCAAGATTCTAAACAACATGTCTGCCCCCTGAAAGAACTATATGAAGTAAAGAAGGCTCAATAAAGTATTTCATTTTTATTCTTTCATTCGAGAATTTCTTTATAAAAACATCTACACTTGATACAATCTTTCAATTAAATATAAGTAATGTTTTTGCCTCTATGAGATGTTCCCTGCAGGATGATCTATGCTGTCTTGCAGGTTTTTTAAGTAAAATGTAGCTGATGCTCACTTTGAGTGTCAGCTACATTTTCTGTGTCAGAGTGAGGCCACTCAAAATGGCCTCACCTGACAGTGGGGACAATGCAAAATCCGCACACAGCTCATCACAAAGACTTGTTCATTGACAGAAGAGTAAAAAGTACAAAAGTAAGACATAAGACTTGAAGAAAGAAAATGTATTCTATGACAGCAGAAGGGATTTTTAATGGTAAGGAAAATAGCCACTTAATATCAGTATCGGTCTACTCAAGCAACATGCAATAGATGGTGAGCCAGATGTTAGTTGTGGACTACAACTCCCATGATGCCTAGTCATATAAGGGTCCAGATTGTCAAACTGGGTGTTGTGGCATGTCCTGGGTGTGCAATTTGGGTGCTGGGGCCATGACCTGGTGGTGCAAGCTGGGTTCTGTTTTATGTCCCGAAGTTGCTGTGTCAAGTTATGTGGGGGCAATCAGGTACTGTTGGTGCAATGGCAAGAGATCTGGGGGCAATAATGAAAGGAGGGCAGCAGGAATTGAATTAAGCAGGCAGAGGAAGTAAAGAAACTTTATTTTATACACATACCTTACCACTGGTGGGGGGGAAGGTGCGCCTCGGGGCTGGCCCGCACAGGGTGCCTAAACACTATGAAATACTATGAAATACACTATGTAACCTCTAGAATAAGCTGAATGGAGTGCTTACCTGTTGCCATCTGGTACCCTATAGAACAGCGTCTACAAAAAAAGCTTGCTGAACAGATGGTATAAATGCAGCTCACATCCAGCGTCCACTTAATTCTCAGTCAGCCTTAGTGTAGTCACCACATATCTGCAGTGCCAAATATAAACACTAACATGGTGGACCTTTACTGGACTTAATGAAGAACAACTTAATTATGTTTTATGGAAGTTCACAGACCTTCACATGCACACTGGTGTCTATGTATAGACACTTTGAGAATTAGGCTATAAGGCTGACATTTATTTGCTTTCCATCTAAACATTTTTTTATGCTGTGAATGTAGAGGGGGAAAACATGATTTAACATTATCTATAAATTGTGTTAGCAAAAATGTGTCTGTGATGTCTCATGTTTGTGACATCACCTGTTTCATTATATGCAAATGAACTTGTTTTCAATGGCAAATGTATAATTTGCATATTAAGTCACAGGTGATGTCACAAACTGGAGACTCCACATTTACATAGTAACATAGTAATTTAGGTTGAAAAAAGACACAAGTCTATCAAGTTCAACCTTTCTACCTATCATTCCAGCTTTTGATCCAAAAGAAGGCAAAAAACCCAAAGGAAGATATTTCGGATTTTGCCTCCTAGGGAAAAATTCCTTCTTGACTTCAAAGTGCAATTAGATTTTTCCTTGGATCCAGAAGCTCTATTATTAATGATTATTCTACTATTAATAGCCCTGCATGTTCTGCTTTTCTAAAAAAAAAAAAAAGAGAGAGAAAAACCCCCATCCAGAACATTTTTAAATGCATCTGTTGTAGTTGTTAGCACTACCTCTCTTGGCAGTGATTTCATAACTTTATTGTCCTTACCATAAACAATCCTTCCTTTGCTGTCTTGGAAATCTTTGGTCTTACATTCTCAGGGGGTGACCTCTTGTTCTTTGTACATTTCTGTTAATGAACAGGACACTGGAGAGCTATTTATTTTGGCCCTGCACATATTTATATAATGTTATCATATCCCCTCAGAGACGCCTTTTTTCTAACATATATATATGACATTTTTTAAGTCTCTCTTCATAACTAAGATCCTCCAATCCCCTTATTAATTTTTTTGCTCTCCTTTGCACTTTATTTAGTTCCATAATATCCTTTTTTAAGGACTGGTGCCCAGAATTGTACTGCATATTCAAGGTTGAGGTCTTACCAATGACTTGTAAAGAGGCAAAATGATATCCTACTCCCGTGAATCTATACCTGCCAATATTTCACTGGCCCTTGCAGCTGCTGACTGGCATTGAGCACTGTTGCTAAATCTGTTATCTACAATTATTCCTAAATCCTTTTCATTAGTAGTTTTTCCCTTGGAAATGCCATTTAAAGCATATGTTGCTTTGTTATTATTTTTCCCATAATCCATAACTTTACATTTGTCTATAATGAACCTCATTTGCCACTTAATTGCCCAGTCCCCCACTCTGTCCAAACCTTCCTCTAAAGAACAAACATCAAGGTTAGTCTGTATTACCTTACCTAATTTAGTGTCATCAGCAAACACTGAGACATGGCTCTCAGCACAACTTGGGAGATCATTAATAAATATATTAAAAAGAAGAGGTCCTAAATCAGACTCCTGAATTACTCCGCTCAATACCCTGGTCCAATTTGAGAATTTTGCATTTAAAACAACACTCTGCGTTCCATCTTTTAGCCAATTTTCAATCCAAATATATACATTTTTTCCCCAAACCTATTTCTCTTAATTTGTACAGTAACCTTTTGTGTGGAACTGTATCAAATGCTTTAGCAAAGTCTAAATAGATCACATCAACTGCCACACCTAGATCTATATTTTTACTGACTTCTTCATAGAATGTTATTAAGTTTGTTTTGACAAAGTGTTTAAATGTCTGCTTTCTCTCTGTCCTCACTAACTAAATTTCCCATTTGGGATAACAAGGGCCCAACATTTTCTGCCTGTTCCCAGTCTAAATGTTCAATCGATGCCCTTAGTCCATCAAAGTTGGCCCTTCTAAGATTAAGTGTTTTGGTGGCGTAGTTACCAATTAGCTTTTTTGCATTAATCTCAAAGGAAACCATGTTATGGTCACTATTCCCCAAGTGCTCTCTTAGTTGGGTGTTTGAGATTAGCTCCTCATTGTTTGTTATTACTAAATCCAGACAGGTATCCATACTAGTTGGGGTGTCTACTAATTGTGCCATAAATTTGTTATTAAGCAGGTTCAGAAACCTGCTGCCCTTAGCGGAACTAGTTGTGCCACAATTCAAATCTATATCTGGGAAATTAAAATCTCCCATGATTAAAACTTCATTAAAATTTGCAGCCTTTTCAATTTGTAATAAAAGCTGATATTCTCCATCAATACTAATATTTGGTGGTTTGTAGCATACACCTACAAGTAATGTGCGATTCTTTTTAGTGTCTAAGCTAATCTCCACCCACAGTGTCTCCACATCACTTCCAGTTACATCATGCACACCTTCTTTAATACTGGGCTTTAATTTAGGATTTACATATAGACAAATCCCTCCCCCTTTTCTGTTTATTCTGTCCTTTCTAAAACGTGAGTAGCCTTGTACATTAACTGACCAATCTTGGGTCTTATCCCACCACGTTTCTGTGATTCCGATTAAATCATACTGTTCAGCACTTACCAGTATCTCCAGCTCACCCATTTTGTTTGTCAAGCTTCTTGCATTTGCTAACACATTTAAGATTACTACCCATTTTCTGTTTAGTTGACAAACACTTAATTCCCACAGATTTAATTGTATGTACCTCCCTATGATGTTAACCCAACCACTGCTTTCCTCCTCCTTTCCCATAGCTAGACCCACCTTCCAATCTACTCTAGCTGCCATTGCTTCATTTTGATCTTGACATTCCCCCCTAGAGCCTAGTTTAAAAGCTCATAAAACACTCTAGCCATCCTCTCCCCTAATACAGCAGCCCCCCTCGTCATGGAGGAGCAGCACATCCCATCCATAGAGTCTGTAACCAACTGCCCAGTGCTCAAAGAACCCAAATCTTTCTTGCTTACACCACCTTCGCACCCACGCATTAATCTCCCTGAGCTCCCGCTGCTTCCCTGATGTAGCTTGTGGTACTGGTAATATTTAAAACACATTTTCTCCTAATTTAGGCCTTTGCTTAATTTTTTCTAACACAATGCATAGATCTTTTTCAATCATTTTACGCTATATATTAACAGTAAAACATTGCATAAGTGATACAGTCCCTTTAACTTACAGGGTGAGACCTCAAATTCTATTTCCAGTATAATTAGTTTCCAGTGTAATGCTATATCCAGTGTAATTAAAACTATACAAATTAAAATTGATTTCTGAGTATACCACTATATATTATACTTCTATGTACTCCCCAAGGTTTTCAACTCCCAAGCAATTTGTAAGATTTTTTTCAAAAATGTGCAAGGGGCTTACATAATGAGCAGGCACAGTTTTTTCCCCATTCATTTTAGTGCACGAGAATTATAAGGCATGTGACGAACCAGACACATTTTGAGGACCTACAAAGGTTCTATACAGAAGGTCATTGAATGAACAATATTGCAATATTATTTTCTTTGTATGTTGTTCTATTGCATTACCTTTTATTTCAATACCTATTGATGCTCGGTTTGGCTTTTTTACATCTAGATTCAAGAGTATCTTTCTTATGACTATTATTATTTTCAATAATGTTATTCTCTTCATTTTCTTTTATCTGTTTTGTAAGGATTGTTTGTTAGTTGTTTAGTTACTATAAAAAAATCCCTTAATGCGGGTGAGCCCTTCTGTCAAGGACAGAATAATTCCATTGTTTCCTTTCTTTTATTTTACATTCTATTTTCCGTGGTGCTCTTTTTTAATCGGTGAAGTTTTCCACATATGGCTAAAGAGACCTTGAGTTCTAAAATCTGTTGCAGCTAATTTGATTGATTCAAAGTCAACCAAAGGACAAGGGCAGGCTAAAATAAGGCTTTACTGATTACATTTTCAAGAGTTGCACCCCAGAGAATGACAATTGTTTTTATTTTCTAGCAGTTATCTTCCTTCACCGACACAGAAAATACTACTACAATGAACAATCTTATATAAGCCCAACATCTTTTCCATTACTCACAAGATCCTCTTTCCGAACCTCAATAATAATGAATTCCACATTATCAAATGATCAGGGGTAGGCCGAAACTACTACTGTCAATTTGTTTTTATTCCGATGTGTTTAAAGCTTGTTTTAGGATTGCTGCCATTTTGTGAGGACGCCTGCTTTTTTTAATTAAACAATGGGATAATTTAATTTTTTTTAATATTGTTGCGCATGGCCACTACATAACGCTCTTGGTGTTTGCTTAATGTAACCAACATAAAGCGTGCCGGGAAATGAGACATTGGGTGACTTGGTGTCCATGGATATTGTCATCCCAGGGTGACTGCATGCTAATAAAGTAATCAAAATTTTAGAAGCAGTTTTTCAGTGTACTGACATAATTGTATGCAGATTTTCATTTCTAGTTTGTTCATTTTGTGTGATTTCTATGCAGTTTTGGATGCCACTGAACACACACCTGAAAGGACAACTGTTCTAATACATATTTACAAATAGAAAACCTTTTATGAAAAAGGTATTCAAACGGGAGGAACAGTCTCTAAAACAAAACAAAAAGTTTATAGTATAGCTTCCAAAAATGACAGACTGATATCTATCTTGGTGTTCATATAGGGGGTATATGATCCTGAAGTGATCAATGCAAAAAAAGATCCAATGTTCAAAATGTTGGCAAGACATTTTTAAACATTATATTTTAAAAATCACACTTTTGTTCTGGAGGACCACAAAAGAATAGGGAGCACGCTATGGTTCTAACTCCGTTCGTGAACAGAATATGCACCATCCTGAATTTTCCCAGTTATAGAAGGCACCTTCTACCATAATTGAATTTGTTAAATTAAGGGTGTGGCCTATTATCAGTACAATATGGTTGTAAAAAAGAGTTAGCCATTGTAAGATATTGTGGTAGAATCAATTCCAGAAGCCTAAAAAAAGCATTATAAAAATGTTCAGTAATAGTGGATTTTAGAAGGAAAAAAGTAAATCCTGGTTCAGTATATAATTAGCTAGATATGAATGACAGTGGAAGAAGTTCTAAGAAACAGTTCACACATACACACACAAAATAAACACAGGACCTCATTTATAGGAAATTACATAATTAATATGAACCTATGAATTATAACACTAAAATAAATTCACGTTCTTGTATAAAAGGATAAGATACACCAGTTCAGCCAGCAGATGGAGTTATTTTATCAAACAATAATATACTCTATGAATATAACTCAGTGTGCATCTGTCTTATGGCTAAAATAGTACAGTTTAATAACACAGGCTAAAATTATAATATTCTACGTTTGAAAAGGTAACAGCCTGAAAAAGATGGGTACCTAGCAGGAACTTTTCAGTCGCACAGTCAGTTTTAACAGACTTTAGTAGCTGTATAAGTAATGGACTCATATAGGGATATTCACTAAAGGTGAGTTGCAGGTAAGATGAGATCAACATTTAATCTCAACCAATTTAGCTACCCATTGTGTAGGGACACAGCTGGCGAGTTTGCTTAGCAGCAGAGGCGTCACTAGGGTTGGTGTCACTCAGTGCGGTAACTCATGGTGTCACCCGCCTGGATTTCCTCCAATACCATATAGTTAAATTGGTGAGATGAAATGTTCATCTCACCTAAACTCACCTCATCTCAACTGCAACTGACCTTTTAGTGAATAGCCCCAATAGACACTAAAAATGTTTTTGCTATGTCTTTATTACATTCCCGTTTATTTAAATACTGCCAACAATTATGCAGCACTTGGTACAGAGCTTAAGGGGGAGTTTCAGATTTGAGGGCCTACTCAATAAAGGGAGATTTGCAGGGAATTGAGGTGAGAAAGAGAGATGGCTGCTGTAAACACCTCAGTTACGCTAGTTCAATGGACTTAGTCCTCTTGGCAATCCCACCGGGCAAAATAATCTATCCAAAATAAGGATTCTGACCACAGTGTTGGACCATTAGGATCAGAAGCCTTATTTTGGATAGATTTCATGCTCAAAGACTGCTGTTTATTTTGTAATAGTTCTCCACCACAACTGGTGTATAACGGGGTTGAACTGTACCATTAAACCAATGCAACCCACATAAATTGGCAAAAAAATTAATAAGTCTAAATTTCTTTACAATTTTGGACCCTGACACAACAGAAATGCAAATTTAAGGCTATAGGAGTAGTAGGAATCTTAAACTTTCTCAGGACAATTTCCTCTCTTTTGCATTCAAAATATGCTTCATAGAATAGCTAAATTGCTGTTTTTCCTGAAGTTTGGCGATTATACGCTAACTGGTTCAGTTCTCTAGCATGTTGGTGCTACATGAATAGACACCATAGTCTATTCTGAATTTAGTATATTGTGTGTAAAGACATGTGGACTTACAGTGTGTCTCCAGCAGATGCTGCTCATTCCTTTTTCTTCACATCCTAAAATATACAGACAGATGCTTATTTCAGACATGCAGAAAGTGCCCAGGGTCTCTGCATGGAGCCAGTACTACAAAATGAGCAGAATCAGCACCGGGTTCCAGGCTGAAGCAGCAACCAGAACCATGATCAATTTTAAAAAGTTCTAGAACTTTTGAACGTGACTTGGAGTTGGGAGTTAGAAGACTGAAGAGTAATGTGAAGAGCTATTGTAAATAACTACTGGTTATTTCAGCAGCACCCTTTGTAATAAATGTTGTTCATGTGCAAGCTTCCCTCCTTGGACCATATTTGTAAATTTGAAGCACTGGCCATGGTTCTAGGTATAGCTAGCATCGCACTCCAATATTGGGTCTCCATAAATGGTGTCAATTGAAAAAGAGTTTAAGTGTATATAAATAAGAAGGCCTTTGCTCCCAATAACTGATTCAATTCAAGAGATAAGGCTCCAGTGGAGCAAAATAATTTAGTATTTGGACCCACCAACATTGGAGTACATGGAGTAGTGGGGGCTACACAAACAATAACAGAAAGGTGCTGAGTTGTGGGAACCTTAAAATATATAGAAAACACACAAAAAATGTGCAATATTGCTAGAATCCACAAGAATAAATTGAATGAAAAATACATTTAATCACAAACAAATGGAAATAAAAAGACGTCTCAGATATAGCTCATTTTCTTCTACATAAAGCTTTAATATATCTGCAAAATATAAATGGAAACCGAAGATGTGCAGGACCATAGAAAGCTTGAAAAACAGGTCCCGGCTTAAAAAGATCTTACAGGAGTAAAAACATATGGAGCAATAATACATAAATGTCCACTTGGAACTCTTGACTGGACCAGCTGGGTGAAAGGCACGCTGTTGTAGAACAGATGAAGGAGAAGGTGCTGGTGTCTCAATGTGTTTCGCCGGATCACAGGTCGCTGCTTTGTCAGAAGAAGATTGTGTAGTGGGGAGCTAAGCAGAATTTACCAACATAGTTCAACTAAATCTACATTTTTTTACCTCAGATGGGTGTTGTTATGTAGCTAGTATCCGCATATTACTACGCTAGCAGTGACTGAAAGTCAGTAACTGGATCAGCCTCCATACTTCACAGTCAAGTATGGATGCTTCCTGTAACTTAAAGAGTACATGCCATTTTAATCTTCTATAAAGTTTAAGGCACATTAGTATTTCAGACTTTATTTCACTATTATACTTATTAATTCATTTATTATGATTAATTTCAGATACTAATCTGTTTATAAACCGATTCCATTTCACAAATCGATTCCATTTCTACTCATTAAGAAATGGAAACAATATATTATAAAAGTACACTAAATAGTAATAATGTGTTTTACCTTTCAGTTAAGGGGGGCTCCGAAATGTGCTGTTACATGTGACTAGGGTGGATTGGGTGTGCCACAAAGTGAAGTTACAAAAGCATCAACAAATATTTGGTCCAAAAAAATAGATAACATATTAACAGTTTTATAAATATATTTGAAAAGAGCTGAGAAACTCAAAGAAGTACTACAGTAAACAACAATAGGCATATACAAAATGTTCTCTGGGTGAATGTATGGCTTCTGTGGCAAGGAGATTATCAGGGGGCACACCTGGAAACCCAGCATTAGAACAGTAATCCCATGAGATGCTCTTTCAGTGGACCTTACTGAGGTGGATTATTCCATAGAAGTCTGAACAATACAAAGGGTACCAGCCATTTTATTTCTTGTAAATATAGTTCTGCAGCAAGATGTTTACCAGATGGATGTCATAGACTTCAGCCAAAGAAGTAAGTTTTTCATGAGGTTACATGGTTGGAAGTTTGTGACATAGAACATCACAACTGAGTGACCTCAGAAGAACGAATTTTCAAAGGACAGACAACGCTACAGTTAAATAAATAGTGGCGGAGCTCATCATCCTGAGGAGATGAATACAAAGGCAAGAGTGTGATTTAAGTATTTGCAAGGAAAATGCAATTGTTGGCGTTTTATCAAACTGGCAATATCGATCCAATAAAATATAAGATGATAAAAGAATGCAACATTGTCTCATCAACAGTTGCACTAATCCTTCACCCCTCCATTTCAGGTGGAAGCCATGGAGCTTAATAAACAGAGTGTACCCTCCTGGCCTCATCCATGAGCCTGTGAGGGTGACACAGAATGGAAGTGACAGGTAAAGTCATGTTGTTAATACATTAAGGCCAATTGTATTCTCGCCTGTGCAAGACAAATTGGATTTAAGTCACATGAAATGCCGGCTTAGAAGGGACACTGTGGTTCCACTTTGCAGCTCTGCCAGAGGTTACGCGGTCCTGATTACTCGCCACTCGCTTCCGCTCATTTTGTGTGCCTTCTAAAATCGGAAGCCCAGGCTCGAGGGGGGAGGCAAAATCAATATCTAGGAAAGATGAGAGGATTAAAACACAGTTTAGCTTCATTTTAAAATGTTCTATGGGACTCACATGTGTTCTGCCTGTGTGTGCTTATGGAGCATGAAAGACTTCAAAAATGACAATGATGCACAGCTTTACCTTTATCATTACCAAGCGTTTAGGAAATGGATAGAGCACATGATATTTTGTGATACCAGAGAGGTGTAACCACCAACACAGTTATTCAGTAGGGGTTGGTGCAAGGACTGTGTGAAACAATTAAAGGGACTTCATCACCTAAACATTTTTTGTACTATTGATATAAAAGAATAAAATATGGTCAGTATATTGTGGTAGCATGACATCACGATGTGGCTTAATATGCACATGAACGGATTTAGTGGGAAATGTGGAAGCTGCATATTAAATCACAAAGTGATGTCATCAACCGAGGTAACACAGACAAATTTAAGAGGCATGTTTTCAAACTCTGGATTTGCTTGCATTTCTGTTAACAGAATGTATACAGGTTTTTAACCCCTTCTTGTCACAGACTGTTTTTACACTTGTGCGTTTTTTGTGTTTCTGTCATTTTACATTTTCTTGTTTATTCTACCCACTCGATATCACCACAGGAAGGGCTTTATTAAGGTACCATTATTTTCATCATGTCTTGGAATTTCTGTAAAACAAATCACAAAATATGATGGGAAGAAAATGCTTTTTTGTCTAACTGTGACATTAAAAAAAATCTTTTACACAATTACAAATGATAAAAAAAAGGCCCCATCTAAATAGTTTGTCCCAAGTTTAGAAATATACTATCTTTACATGTTTTTGTTAACCTAAAGTAGCATTTTTTTTCCTTACCAATTTTCCCCTAGTGACCTTGTTACCACAACCATGAAGCTAAACTTAACCCTAAACCTAAACCTAGCCCTAATCCTAACTTTACTCTACCACTAACACTCTTATCCTACCCCAATCCCTTCGCTGTGCCTTCTTGTAGTCCATGATCGCTTGAAAACAACATCCTTCTAAACCTATATATTCATTAACCCCTTGGTTACATGACTTTTTGACCAAGTCTCACCCTTGGTGACATGGGCTGTTTTAACAATTTTGAGGTGTTTGCGTAGCTGTCATTTTCTTCTTTCTCAGTTACTGTACCCACACAAATTATATATTGTTTTTATCGGCATAAGAAGAGCTTTCTTTATATACCATTATTTTCATCATATCATATAACTAACACTAAAAATGATGTAAGTTAAAATAAATGTTATGTTTTTCAGTTTTTATGAAAAAAACTTTTACATCTTCAAAGAAATAGAAAAACATCTGCTAAACTGATTCTAATAATTGTCCAGAGTTTAGAAATAGCCAATGTTTATATGGTTTTACATGGTGTTCTGTGTTTTTGACCCCAAGTCTTAACGCTAAACTAAACCCTAACCCCTAATGCAACTTTAATCCTAATCTTAACACTTACACTAACCCTTACACGAACACTAACCATAGTTCTAATGCTACTTTAGCCTCTCTTTTTTTACCGTGGAATGTTGCTGACTGCAGTCTAGCAACAAGTGATCACTTCCAAAACACATGCCCACAACAGGGTATCACCATAGCACCATAGCGCTGCCCTATTTGTGCTTGAGATTGCTCCATGTAGTGATCTCATGTGAATTGGGCAGAAAATTTAAATGTTACTTAATGCCTCGACATTGAGGCATTACAGCAACACTGCCTGGGCATTGTAAGCCAACATCGATCTCTAACGCAGCTTATTACACCACAGGACGTGCCAGGCATGTACCATTGCGGCAACAGAGTTTATGCCTGGACGTGTCAGTGAAAGTAGACCTAGAATGCAGCTTTGACGGCTATATTCCCAGACATCGTTCACAAACTTTGGTAGGAATGCATACCACTGCTAGCCTGTAAAACCAGCATCAGTACCTGTATCACGGAAATGTATACTGATAGGGCAGTGATGGTTAAGATTGCTAATGAAGTAGTTTGGTAACTACATATCCCATGACACTCGGTCACCTCAATGCTGATATGTAGTTTCCAAACATCTTCAGTGCCAAGGTTAGCCATCATATTCTGGTAGGGTCTATACCAGGGGTCCTCAAACTACGGCCCGCGGGCCACATGCGGCCCGCCGAGCACATTTATACGGCCCGCGGGGGGTGCTGCTGGCACCCCCCGCTCCCCGCTGTTTACCTTTTTTTTTTTTTTTTTTCTTGCAGCCGCAGAAGATGCGGCTGCAGGAAAACGGAAAAAAAAATTTAAAAAAAAATCACCGCGACCGGATGTGACGTTTCGTCACATCCGGACCCGGTAACTGTTTCCCTCCTCCGTGCAGGGAGGAGGGAACACTGCGCGAGACGTCCGGCCGGGGACACAGCTGCTGGAGGTAAGTCCTGGGCATCTGAATGGCATAATATTCCTGGGCATCTGAATGGCACACTATTCCTGGGCATCTGACTGGCATAATTTTCTTGGGCTCTGACAGGCACAATATTCCTGGGCATCTGACTGGCATAATATTCCTGGGCATCTGACTGGCACACTATTCCTGGGCATCTGACTGGCATAATATTCCTGGGCATCTGACTGGCATAATATTCCTGGGCTCTTACTGGCACTCTATTCCTGGGCATCTGAATGGCATAATATTCCTGGGCATCTGACTTGCACACTATTCCTGGGCCTCTGAATGGCATAATATTCCTGGGCATCTGAATGGCATAATATTCCTGGGCATCTGACTGGCACACTATTCCTGGGCATCTGACTGGCATAATATTCCTGGGCATCTGACTGGCACACTATTCCTGGGCATCTGACTGGCATAATATTCCTGGGCATCTGACTGGCACACTATTCCTGGGCATCTGACTGGCACACTATTCCTGGGCATCTGACTGGCATAATTTTCTTGGGCTCTGACTGGCATAATATTCCTGGGCATCTGACTGGCATAATATTCCTGGGCTCTTACTGGCACTCTATTCCTGGGCATCTGACTGGCATAATATTCCTGGGCATCTGACTGGCACACTATTCCTGGGCATCTGAATCGCATAATATTCCTGGGCATCTGAATGGCATAATATTCCTGGGTATCTGAATGGCATAATATTCCTGGGCATCTGACAGGCACACTATTCCTGGGCATCTGACTGGCACACTATTCCTGGGCATCTGACTGGCATAATATTCCTGGGCTCTTACTGGCACTCTATTCCTGGGCATCTGAATGGCATAATATTCCTGGGTATCTGAATGGCATAATATTCCTGGGCATCTGACAGGCACACTATTCCTGGGCATCTGACTGGCACACTATTCCTGGGCATCTGACTGGCATAATATTCCTGGGCTCTTACTGGCACTCTATTCCTGGGCATCTGAATGGCATAATATTCCTGGGCATCTGACTGGCATAATATTCCTGGGCATCTGACTGGCACACTATTCCTGGGCATCTGAATGGCATAATATTCCTGGGCATCTGAATGGCATAATATTCCTGGGCATCTGACAGGCACACTATTCCTGGCATCTGACTGGCACACTATTCCTGGACATCTGACTGGCACAGTATTCCTGGGCATCTGACTGGCATAATATTCCTGGGCATCTGACTGGCATAATATTCCTGGGCTCTGACTGGCACACTATTCCTGGGCATCTGAATGGCATAATATTCCTTGGCATCTGACTGGCACACTATTCCTGGGCATCTGAATGGCACACTATTCCTGGGCATCTGACTGGCATAATTTTCTTGGGTTCTGACTGGCATAATATTCCTGGGCATCTGACTGGCATAATATTCCTGGGCTCTTACTGGCACTCTATTCCTGGGCATCTGAATGGCATAATATTCCTGGGTATCTGACAGGCACACTATTCCTGGCATCTGACTGGCACACTATTCCTGGACATCTGACTGGCACAGTATTCCTGGGCATCTGATTGGCATAATATACCTGGGCATCTGACTGGCATAATATTCCTGGGCTCTGACTGGCACACTATTCCTGGGCATCTGAATGGTATAATATTCCTGGGCATCTGACTGGCACACTATTCCTGGGCATCTGAATGGCATAATATTCCTGGGCATCTAACTGGCATAATATTCCTGGGCTCTGACTGGCAAAATATTCCTGGGCATCTGACTGGCACAATATTACTGGGCTCTGACTGACATGATATTACTGGGCTCTGACTGGCATAATATTACTGGACTCTGACTGGCATAATATCCCTGGGCATCTGACTGGCACACTAATCCCATTGAAATACTGGTAAGTTTATTTCACTTCAAAATAAGATATATGCAGTGTGCATAGGAATTTGTTCATAGTTTTTGTTTTTACTATAGTCCGGCCCTCCAACGGTCTGAGGGACAGTGAACTGGCCCCCTGTTTAAAAAGTTTGAGGACCCCTGGTCTATACATTAACAATTACAGAGCACACAATAATGGGCAATTAATGAAAATGTTTACCTTTTGGTTTTGTTATTAGCCCGTACTTAGCCCAACACATCTATATGCAGGCCATGTCCCTCCCATTGTGATGTGGCATAGGCAGCCACCAAGCATGCTAGTTTTACATCTCCTTGGATACTTCATCATGTTAAACTATAATGCAGAATCATCCAATACTGCAGGTTTACACAACTCCCCTCCCTGCTGCTTCATCAATGTCTCCTGATTATCTTAGCAATGCCTTCTTATCTTAGCAATGTTATTATATTTCCAATTTCATCTTCTCACCCTCTCTTCCAAAAACTGTAATAACAGATTTACAGCAAATCTCAGAGTTGAGTCCCCTGCTTGGTCTGCACCTTTAATTCACATTTTAATGAGCTTCGCTACCTGGTGCAGAGAGGATCCTGGTCGTGTAATTGTCTTGTGTTCTACACAAGCACCGAGAATGTGTCTCTCCATCATACTGCCTGACTTCTGAATCCTGGAGAATTGTCTGGAGGTCGGCGTGTGTGACCCTGAATCAATTAGCCAACAACTCATTTGCATTTGCAGTGCACTTGCTAGATGCCACAGAAAAAACATCATTGTTCACGAGGGGGGTGATTTATTAAAGCTGAGCTTACAGTGAAGAGGTCACAATTAAGCTTTGAGATAAAGCACTAATGTGCCAGCAACCGAGTCCAGGAATGGGGATACATTATTTTAAAGACGCAACCCAATGCCTCTTAGAAATATAGACCATCTTTACGAAAAAAGAGAAAAATGTATTACATCGCATTTTATGTAATGACTAAACCACATAATGTGTTAGCTGTATTAGTACACGTCAAGAATAAAGTAGCTATGTGTGAATATTTGTGCAGACTGCACTTTACATTAGACATGTGCAAAACTAACATTTTCATTTTGTTTTCATCCATTCGGACGAAATTCGTTCATTATTTTTGTTTCGTTTTATTCATTCGTACGAATTGACCTATTTTAACCTCTCTTTCAGTGTTTAGACTTTCGGTTTATGGAATGCATGTAATGCTATTGGTATTCCATAAACCGAAATAGAGTCCCCATTCATACGAATTGACCTATTTCAACTCTATTTCAGTTTATAGAATACGAATAGGATTACATACATTCCATAAACCGAGTCGTTCATTATGTCGGTTTATGGAATGTATGTAATGCTATTCGCTTTCTATAAACTGAAATAGAGTCGGTTTATAGAATATCAATAGCATTACATACATTCCATAAACCGACATAATGAACGACTTTCGGTTTATGGAATGTATGTAATGCTATTGGTATTCTATAAACCGAAATAGAGTTGAAATAGGTCAATTCGTATGAATGGGGACTCTATTTCGGTTTATAGAAAGCCAATAGCATTACATACATTCCATAAACCGAAAGTCTATAAACCAAATCTCTTGCGGTTTATAGACTTTCAGTTTAAGGAATGCATGTAATGCTACTGGTATTCTATAAACCGAAATAGAGTCCCCATTCATATGAATTGACCTATTCGTTTGAATGTGAACTCAATTTCAGTTTATAGAAACCCAATAGCATTACATACATTCCATAAACCGAAAGTCTATAAACCGAAAGTCTATAAACCGAAATAGAGTCCCCATTCATACGAATTGACCTATTTCAACTCTATTTCGGTTTATAGAATACCAATAACATTACATACATTCCATTAACCGAAAGTCGTCTATTATGTCGATTTATGGAATGTATTTAATCCTATTGGCTTTCTATAAACCGAAAGAGAGTTGGTTTATAGAATACCATTAGCATTATATACATTCCATAAACCGACATAATGAACGACTTTCGGTTTATGGAATGCATTGCAGATAATGCGATGAACGAATGAATGGTTAATAAACAAAAATAATTTGTCCATTCGTGCTATTGGCTTTCTATAAACCGAAATAGAGTCGGTTTATAGAATACCAATAGCATTACATGCATTCCATAAACCGAAAGTTGTTCATTATGTCGGTTTATGGAATGTATGTAATGCTATTGGTATTCTATAAACCGACTCTATTTCGGTTTATAGAATGCCAATAGCACGAATGGACGAATGGACAAATGATTTTCATTTATTAACCATTCATTCATTCGGCTTTCATTAGTGTAGCATTTTCGTTATTCGTTTTTTCGGACGAATGGACGAAAATGCTATTTTCGGACAAAAATCATTCATCTGAAAACGAATGCACATGTCTACTTTACACCAGTTAGATACATATATTGTGCTGTGTATTACACACCACCATGCTCTGTGCTTAATACATACATTTGTGCTGCCCTTTGCATACTTTCAAACACCCCAGCTGTCACTCTTTATGCATACCTGCCAAAATCCTGGGACAAGGTCCCAGGACACGACTTGGGACATAGCCAAAATGGGGTAGAGTCACGTCACATTATGTGACCCAACGAGACTAGGATCCAGTCTATACGGTATAGGTACCAAGTGTCTGGATCACAGCTCTTTTGTATTTGGACTACATGTGTTTTACAGACCTACATAATGAAAACATAATGCTGCATGTGGCCAGGGCAAAACACTATGCATAGGCAACAGTCATACTGAGGACCCCAAAAACAACTGGACTGACCCAGTAAACCCTGGACTGTTGGCAACTGTGCTTACACGGGACACTCTCATTTCGGGGCCGCTATCTAGCAGCAATGACATTATCTTCCAATGTCCTGATCATCTGGGACACCAGAGGAGCTTGAACTCTGTGCATGTACAATAAGGTTGCCACCACTGCTACATCCCGAGTTGCTGATGGGGGATGTTGGGAGGAATGTGATACGGACATTCACACCCTTGTTTTTGTATCATACAAACTTACTCACTGCTCAGAGTAATACAGATATGCTCTGCTCTGCATACACATTCAATGTATAATACAGATATACGGGCTGCTCATTCTATGGAAACAATCTCTACAGTCACTCCTAATCACTCCAGGGGCTGGCACAAAACTTCAGCAATAAACCAGCTTAGATCTTCTGCTTACTGGTCCAAATCTCTCCAAATTCCTCCCTCAGGGCTCACACAGAACAAACATGCAATGGCCAGCTGGAGACAGAAAGAGGAAATGCAGAGCTGCAAGTGCCCAGAATTAATTACAACAATCACACATCCGAGCCTCTTCATAGACACAGCATGGTACATAGTGGGTTAATTCATACTGGTCCCTAAGGTCTCAATCTTCCCCAGGAACAAGTTTTAGTCCTCTTGGAATAAAAAAAAAAAGAGTTTGTGTTTAATAATCACCAGCAATTCCATTTGTTTAGTTGTTTCTGCTCTATCACAGTTACCTAATGTGTCAATAATCAGTACCTAGATGATGCACCACACTTGGTGCATGGATTCTGGGGGGTGTATAATGTTCAGGTGAAGAGGCAAATACTCCAGTTCTTCTAATTTTCATCAAAGTTTCATTCATCCACTTTTCAAATAAATTTGTCTGTTATTCATCAATGATTTAGACATTAATAGATACCCAATATCAAATACATTGGCCATTTCGGTTGTCTCCTTTCACTGAACAATAAAAAATACCCAGACACTTTGAATAGAGTACTCATGGCCCCTCCCGCACCCCCGGATATACTAAAGCCCCCTGACTGGCATGCATCAAGGTTGGTTAGCACTGATCTAGATACTGATGATATTTCTTACTAAAGTTGTTGGACAATCTCTGATTACATTTTAATCAGTTACCAATGATTTTAACTGAAAGTGTGATAGATGCTAGGCAAATAAACACTTCCACATAGTTTTTTCACCTTATCCCTACATTTCCATACATTTTTCAATAGGTAATAGTAACCTGAAATGAGTTACTTTAAAGGACAACTGTAGGTAAAAAATAACTCATGTTTAATTGAAAGATTGCATCAAGTTTAGATGCTGTATTTGGAGATGCTTTAATGAAATAATACAAATAAAGCACCTTATTGAGCACTCCTTGCTTCATATAGCTCTAACAGGGGGCAGACATGTTTTTTAGAATCTTGGGTCAGATCTGCATTAACCTTCATGCAGTTGAATGAATATTGCCCCAAGATTCTAAAAAACATGTCTGCCCCCTGCACTTGATGTGATCTTTCAATTAACTCCTTTGTGACACATGGTGTTTGCATCCCAGAAAACGCAAGCACCAAAAGAACAAGGTGATCGGTAGCCTGGGGCACAATTGCAGAGACCCAATCAGGGTCTTAATAGACCCTGTGGGTCCCTGCCAAAAATATTGCGAGACCTTCCGACGTCACTTGTGATGTCACTGAGATATGCCCGAACTCAGAAGTTTGTGCTCGATTTAGTAAAATGTAGCCGGTGCTCATTTTAAGCACTGAATACATTTTTCCTGTCAGTCTGAAGCCACTGAAAGTGGACTCATCTGACAAGTGGGATCCCAGTGCAAGTCCCTGCAGGGAGATCTGAGCCACGATGAGCTATTCACTGAAGCACTTTCTATGCCGTCCTAGCATCTGTTGGGACCAAACAAATAGGATGGCATTAAACATCCTAGCGTCATGAAGGGGTGAAAAACACGTTAACTTGCTACTACAGTTGTCCATTAACGTTTGCAAAAGGTCAGTGCTAGAAATACACCAAAAGTAGTATCTAAAGTAGAATTCTAGTTGTTCTGCCAGGGTCATATCCAGCTGCTGGCATGGCTCAATTTGGCCCTTAATATGGTTAAACATGGACTGGCACATTATTTTAGTCAAAGCGATTGATTTGACTGGGATTAATAATAGGTGATGATTTGATTCTGATTAACAATACGTGATAATTTGATTGGGATTAATAATAGATGACTTTAAAGACTATTATTCTACATTTGATAGAACCATAGATGGAATTATACCCCATGTTACTTCTAATACTCATTGGTTGTGTTACATGATGGATTCCCTTTGATGCAAATATTTAAGTCTTTTACCTATGTAGCTTAACCTGTTTAATGTGGAAAGTCTCCAATGACTATGTATGTAATACACTCATATTAACTAATAGTAAAGACCATGCACTGGTTTTCGATTCAGTAAGCCATCAACTGTAATATACACCATTTTATTCATCCACCTTTTTTTCTTTCCACTGCCTAAGCCATTCTGAGCTGCATGTGATCAGGTTTCCTTGGAGCTGGGTTTAAACAAAAAGCCTAGTTTCTAATAACAGATCAGGCACAAATGCCTACAGAGAAGGGCCTTCCAGAGATGAGGAGGCTAGACCCAAAAATCAAGCTTTCCTTAGGTTTGAATGACAATAGGATTTAAAAGATATCCTTAGCAACAAATGAGCTGACAGATTGGCAGACAACTGTGATGACAGGTCATTTGAATGAAAATATTTGACCCGCCGAGCATGATAACTGTACTCAATAACGCACTGAATACAAATGTACAAACACTGCAGCAAAAAAAAAAAAAGTTTTTTTTTAAATGTTGGTCTAATGGGTTACATGCTTGTGGCTGAATAGGTATTTACATTTATCTCTGGTGGTATTTTCATAAATGCAGTTGTAATTGATGCAGAACAGTGCATAGCCGAATTACATGTTGCTCTGCTATCAGATTATTTTAACATACCAGTAGGATGTTGCTGAATAATTAGCACATAGCCTATGTATTTACCAGTAGGAAATTGCACCCTTATCATAGCACGGCTGGCTTACCGACCAATAGGAAGTTACAGCGCAATTACATTACGGCTGGTCAATAATGTTTATGAATATTATTTTATTATTACTAAAAAGTCAGCATATTCCAGGGCTGAGTGCAGAGAGCCTGTGCCGGGAGTAGGCAGGGGTAAATACTGCTCAAACCACAGGCTACTAAACCCAAAGCCACAGGGCTAAGCCCAAAAGGTTTTCCGTTCAGCCAATAATTGCTATATATATATATATATAGTAATATGACTGTTTTACCAACCAAAGAATGTCAAAAAAAGATTTAATAGGGTTTAAATCCTCTATAACATCTTTCAATCACATTTGTTATTTGGACTTCTGGTTTTGGAAGACAAACAATGACTTACAGCAGGGATTGTTTGTAGACTTTAGGAGCCAAACAGGCCAATTCTTGTAGCAATCAAAAATGTTAGGAGAAGGAAACATGTATTTGAGGAGCCATAACTCCCTGGCTGCCGGGCTTTGTCAAGCCTTAACTTAAAGGATGCCATGTTGTGGAGAAGTTGAGGGTTCTATGATGCCACACATTCCTCCAACCAGGGAGAAAAGGGTCATCTCCTCCCCACTAATTAGTTGTGTGGCACATGACTGAGGCGCACATGCTAAACAGACAGAGCAATGGTCCTCGGACTATCGTCAATTTGCTGTAGCAGACAAGTGGCCTTCTGCCATATTAAAAGAAAAAACATACAGTTTACTCCTTCTTTAGGGGAAAATGTCTAATTGCATGAGTATTAGAGTTCGGCTACTTTACCAACAGAGAGTTAGAGTCATTGGAGTATTCCAACCTTTTATCAGAAGGAAAAGCTTGAAGTTTACTTCTGTTGTCTTTCTTACCATCATATCCCAACTATGTCAGTAATCTATATTCCCCAAATTACTTATTCAAATAAAGGTTACTACCTTGTGACTCTTGCTAAAATGACCACCTCTGTATTACTTGGAAGGGGGTTCTTTAAAGGGAATCTATTCTTCATGGGTGGGGTCTGATTTTACTATAAAAACTATGCCTACTAATAAAACTGTGCATTTTCCATTTGGATACACAAACAAACACTCTCTGGGACTAAAGGTTCTTTCCACAAACCTTACTTCTGTCTGAGGAGCCTCTTTGAACTTTACCAACGATGCAGCCTCTGCAACCAGTTGGAGACATTGATATTATAACGTTGGTTTCACTGTTGCCAGCTATTTATGCACACACATAACCATTATTCATATTATATTTCAAAGAGATTCAATTTATCCTCCAACTTTACTTTTAATGGAATTATAAATCAAAGTCAACTTGGTTTCCCATCTAAATATAGCACTAAATGGGTGTAAAGTATGTGAGCAATAACAGGAGGAAGAGGGGTGGCAATTATTTCCCTCCCCCACAAACACCCACCTAAAGTACATATGTTACACTAAAACTTAACTGCTACATTGCCAAGTATACAATTTATTTATACTGTATTAACAAAGTACCACTGTATTCAAGATCTGCACAGCTGAGAAGCAGAATGTATTTATCTGCACTATACTAGTGCAAAGCATGGTCACTAATGGCATATGACCAAACTATTAGTATATATCACTATACTATACACCATCATTTAGCTCCTACTCATTTTTCCAATTGCCAGAACCGGTAGAAACCTGGACTCTCTCTTCATCCTAGGACACTTTCCCTAGCTCCATGCGAGGCCATACTGGATAGTGGATGCTGGGAGATGCCTACATTGCAATATAGATTAATTGGCCCTGCCTAAAGGGCCTACAGTCAACCACATTTTTTTAAACTCTTAGTACTTTCAGCAAATATTTTTAAGTCCAACAATGCCCAGAGGCCTATAAATTGCAACAACCAAGGTCTACAGTCTTTTACATAAGATGTCAGACAGAAACATCATGCACGTGATGACAAAGACAAGACCTGTTTTTTAATCTAAGAGGTTAATATTTAAAACTAAGCCTCATTAGACATTATTCAACCTTAATGCATTCAAGCTTTGTGATATGTTGTGAATCTGTAGACAAGATTTGTGAAGTGTCCAAATGGTGCATATAAATGGCATCTGTGTAGAACTAACTGTCAGCTCTGACTAATTTGTAAAAATCTACAAAATACCAGTGGCATGTACTTAAAATAGCTCTGCCTACAGATAAATGTCTCTCTGGGGGGCTAGAGGCCCTAGGTGGGGACACATTAAGCATGAATAAAGATCCTCCGTGTGAGCGAAAACTCTATTCTATTGAGCTTATGCAGTAAAGAGTGTGGAATTTCTCTCAAATTAATCTAATCCCTATGCTTCTTCCCTCCTTACTACAAATGTGGACATATTTTGTTATCCACATCATTGGTGACAGCTCCATTGGTGGAGTGGCAGATTGCACCAGTTGCAGATGGTGCCATAACTTGATCGAGCAGAAGGAGAATTTGTATCATTAGAGGCAGGTGTCTCTCTGGCATCTTGTGAACATTGCCATCAGGAATAATATAGAGAATCTATGATGGGTCAATTCATATATTATTCCAAAGTATACACTTATCTGTGGGAAAGCATAATGCCTACACGGACAGAATTCAATATCACACTGTGATCAGTTATCTACACTGTACAGATATGGATGGATGAATTAATGGAATTGTACATGTTGTTGGTAGTGTTGAGTGAACCCGTACCGCACTGTTCGGGTTCGTACCGAACATTACGGTTTTTGGACCCCGGACCCGAACACGGACATTCCACTGTATGTTCGTGTTGGAGTTCGGGGTTCGGCGATTACATTGTATGCAATGCTATTGGCTTTCTATAAACCAAAATAGAGTCCCCATTCATAAGAATTTCTTATGAATGGGGACTCTATTTCGGTTTATAGAAAGCCAATAGCATTACATGTATTCCATAAACCGAAAGTCTATAAACCGAAAGACATTCGGTTTGTAGACTTTCGGTTTATGGAATACATGTAATGCTATTGGCTTTCTATAAACCGAAATAGAGTCCCCATTCATAAGAATAGGGACTCTATTTCGGTTTATAGAAAGCCAGTTGCATTACATGTATTCCATAAACCGAAAGTCTATAAACCGAAAGACATTCGGTTTGTAGACTTTCGGTTTATGGAATACATGTAATGCTATTGCTATTCTATAAACCGAAATAGAGTCCCCATTCATACGAATAGGTCAATTTACCTATTCGTATGAATTGGGACTCTATTTCGGTTTATAGAATATCAATAACATTACATGTATTACATCTGAGAGTCAAATAGAACTGTCAAATACTGTGCTTACAGCGCACTTTGAAAAATTCTAATAGTTTTGGGTGGTAAATAGTACATTTGCGTCTTGCGGTGCACTTCATATATGAGAGTAAAATAGAACAGTCCAATACTGTGCTTACAGCGCACTTTGAAAAATTCTAATTGTTTTGGGTGCTAAATAGTACATTTGCGACTTGCGGTGCACTTCATATCTGAGAGTCAAATAGAACAGTCCAATACTGTGCTTACAGCTCTACCTCCTCCTCCTCCTCCAGCGCTGCTTCCACCTACACCGCCACGGTCACCGCCTCCTCAACCTATGGGTCACTTAGTATAAACTGAAAGAGAATACCCTGCACTCCAACCCTCTCTCAAATGGATAATTCTGTTGATCCTCCTGGCAGCCATGCTTTAGATTTAGATTTAAGTTCTTCCAAAACTAAAATCAAAGATTCCATCTAGTGCTATTTTATGGCTCAGCTGTATTTTTAATTTGTATGTATTTCATGTTATTTGAAGTTATTTCCCTATTCACTTGTCCTACTCTTACCCCCTTTCAGGACTTTTTAGAGGCATTTTAGTGGCCAAAAGTTTGTGTCCCCATTGAGTTCAATGGGGTTCGGGGTCAAGTTCGGGGTTAAGTTTGAGCCCGAACCTGGACTTTTTTCCGAAGTTCGGCCGAACCCGCCAAACCTGAACATCCAGGTGCATCACGTATTGCAGAGTTCCACAGCAGTACACTGACAGTAATGTGTGATGTATTCCAGAGTTCCACAGCACTACACTGAGAGTATTGTGTTATGTATTCCAGAGTTCCACAGCAGTACACTGACAGTATTGTCTCTGATTTAGGGTATTATACCATCCAACACTGAAGAAGTATGACAGGGACACTTTGTAAAATGAAAGCAAAATCAGTTTTCATGCTGGTATAATGACAATTCACTGCTTTTAATTTCAGTAAAATTACAAAAGATGACTAATTTACTACAATTGTATTTTTATGACACTCTCAGACATGCTACCAAGCTAGGAATCTTTGGTGTGGGGAACAAATGTCAAATTACCAATTGACAATTTCACAATGCATTTAGCAAAGCCAAATCTGTTCTTCTTGAAGAGGTTTGTGCAATGCCCAATAAAGTCAATGAGATGAAGTGTTTATCTCACCTCACTTTTAGTTATTAGCTCCCAGAGACTCTACTTTATCATCCCAAAGTGATTATACACTAGTTGACTACAAGCCACAAAACCCACAGGTGAACTGGTCGACGGTTATGATGGAGTTACCTGTTTTGGTATTTTAATTTTCATAATGACGAACAAGAAATGGATTGCTGTCTCTACACTTTACAGGCAAACTATTTTCAGGCCAGAATAATGAGGTTGGATGCTGACAACGCATTTTAAAGCAAATTGGAAAGGCGGCAGTCAGAAGTGCAATAGTCAAGAAATATCCATAGGATCAATAGTAATATGTTAAAAGCACTTAGTGTACACATGTATGTAAATTACACAACACTATGGGGTCTATTCACTAAAATTCCAAAAGATCAAAGCGATTTTTGAGACTCCGGGGCAGAATTTGACTTAGTCTCAAAAATGGCTTTGATCATTTTGCCTCCCATTACTTTCAATTGTGAAGATTCAAACCTTTTTTTTTTTTCTTCTAAATTAAACTTTAACTTAGTCTCAAAATGAAAGTCCAATTTTAGTGAATAGACCTATATGAATTTAAACAAATACTGAATGTCCTGTTAGGGTACCTACAGGTAAAACACAGCATAACAGATGCCCTATTTATTGATGAGTATATTTATTAGACAATAATGAGAGTATTTATATGAATAGAGACAAAACTGACACATAGGGGTCTAATACTGCTGGACACCCGCCCATCATCCACTGCCTCACTAGCCTACTGCTCAATGCGTTCTATTTAAAAAGTTTGAGCACTGGTTGTTAGTGACATCTAGCACTCATATTCTACTTTGGCACAGACAAGCTGGTAAGGAGCAAATATTGTACAGGGAAGCTATTTGGGAAGAGAGATGGCACAAGCTGTTAATCGAAAAAGATGGCATAGACAAGCTGTTTGGGGGAAAATATGTTACTGACAAGTCGTTTGAGTGGCAATTAAGACACTGACACCATGGATGGGGATAAAGATGGCACAGACAAGCTGTTTTGGGGCAAAGATGGCACAGATAAGCTGTTAGGGGACAGAGATTGTGCTGGAAAGTTGTTTGGCACAAATATGTCACAGATAAGCTGTTTGTGGACAACAATGACACAGTGAAGCTGTTTAGTGACATAGAGGGCACCGGCAAGTTGTTTGGTAACAGAGATGACAGAGGTGGGGGCTAATGATGAGGAGTGTTAGTACCAGGCAATGTGACAGTGCTGCTGTTCCTGGAATCTTTTTTTCTGTCCTGTGCATGTTCCTGAGTTGGACCAAGTACTGTGCCTAAAACCCTCCCACAAAGTGGATCCACATTCAGACCAGGAAATCTGTATGTGCATAACTTATGTTCCCTGAATACTTGTTTTTGCCCACTTTAAGAAGTTACACCTAAGCAGTAATGCTGGCCATGCCTGGAGGTCACTCTTTAAGAATGGCGTTAGGTCAGGCTCATCTAGACCTGAACATTCAGCATGTTATGCAAGGCTCTTCCAGGATGATTATTATATAATCCAGTCTCTCCCTGTCTCTCTCTATGTTTCCTTGCTTGCTTTTGTTCACTTTTATGCTCTCTGTGTCCTCTTATGCTTGCCGTGTCCCCTTAATATTATGGTTTATGCTTGCTATTACGCTATGATGGTTTTGCTATGATTCCTCCTCTGATCCTTTCCTTGTGTTACTTTTACCTAATTTCTCTGCTCCTATAGAATGTGCCCCACCTGTTTCTGCTCTGTGGTGCAATACCAGTCTGTGCACGCTCAAGTTTGTTCTGTGTTTGTTTAGTCCAGTTATTAGTTATTATATTTAGTTATAATAGGCAGGGGTAGTGCTAGGACTTGCCATTTTGTGAGGTACCTTGATGCTAGTTGGCAAGCTTGTATCTTATGGCCATCGGGTGAACTAAACCCTCACTTTCTATATCAGAGTTCTAGGCTAGTTCCTGTATTTATGTTTGCATGTTCCCTTACCCTCTTTCCTTGAAGCACGTGAGGATCTCCGTTCCTGAGTATTTGGCCACACTGACCTGGGGCTTCGGGGGAAGTGCAGTTACCCTGCGCCGGGCTCTGTTACTAGACATGTGCATTCGTTTTCGGATGAAAACAGCATTTTCGGCCATTTGTCCGAATAACAAATAATGAAAACGAAAAACAAACAAAAGCCGAATAAATGAATAAGTTTGACAATTCGTCTCAATTTCAGCTTAAGCTATTGTATGTAATGCTAATAGCATTACATAAGTTGAAATTGAGTCAAAATTTTTTTTTAATTAAGCCGAATTGACCTATCTTTCTGATTCCACAGATCAAAATCATCAGAGATTAATTTCAGTTTCATTTTTAGTCTGCTACCATTATGCTATGCGGAATTAAAACTAATTATAATTGTATATTCACTGTCTGATGACTGTTCTGATGAATTTTTCCATCCGTCAATTTGGCAAATTCGCCTCAATTTAAAAAAAAATTTGACTCAGTTTTCAACTTTAATTGTATATGTAACTAATAGACTCAATTTCAGATTTAGTTTTTGTGTATATATGTATACTAGTATAAGATTGGAGAATTGTAACAAACGTACCTGCTCCTCGCCACGACACTCCTTGCTTGCCTCCACCGCCATATACTCATATGACTACGCGCATCTCCCATTGAGTTCCCGCAACACCTTCTTTCTGGAGTCCTGGAGTCACCAAGATGTCTGCGCATGCACCCAATGCACATGCGCAAGCGGTGAAAATGACAGAACTTATAGTAGTTCTGCTCCTTCATTGGCAATTGGTGCTAGATTTTTATTTAAACCCCTCAGCTGCTCCTTACCTTTGCTTGTGATAGGTTCTCACGTTTTCTTATATTCCTGTATCCAGTGTTCCTAAAGATGCTTGTTTGACCATTCCTGATCTTCATTCCCAGTGTACCAAATCCTCAGCCTGCTTTTGGCTATTCTGTCTTCAATTATCCTGACTTCAGCTTCCAAATCTGTATCCAGTATCCATTATCTTAGTACCAGTGGCTGTGCGTCCGGTATCCAGTATCTCAGTACCAGTGGCTGTGTGTCCGGTATCCAGTATCTCAGTACCAGTGGCTGTGTGTCCGGTATCCAGTATCTAAGTGCCAGTGGCTGTGTGTCCGGTATCCAGAATCTCAGTACCAGTGGCTGTGTCCAGTATCCAGTATCTCAGTATCAGTGGCTGTGTGCCCTGTATCCAGTATCTCAGTACCAGTGGCTTTGTGTCCGGTATCCAGTATCTCAGTGCCAGTGGCTGGGTGTCTGGTATCCAGTATCTCAGTTCCAGTGGCTGTGTGTCCAGTATCCCAGTACCAGTGGTTGTGTGTCCAGTATCAAGTATCTCAGTACCAGTGGCTGTGTGTCTGGTATCCAGTATCTCAGTACCAGTGGCTGTGTGTCTGGTATCCAGTATCTCAGTGCCAGTGGCTGGGTGTCTGGTATCTAGTATCTCAGTACCAGTGGCTGTGTGTCCAGGATCCCAGTACCAGTGGTTGTGTGTCCAGTATCAAGTATCTCAGTACCAGTGGCTGTGTGTCTGGTATCCAGTATCTCAGTACCAGTGGCTGTGTGTCCGTTATCCAGTATCTCAGTGCCAGTGGCTGTGTGTCTGGTATCAAGTATCTCAGTACCAGTGGCTGTGTGTGTCCAGTATCCTAGTACCAGTGGCTGTGTGTCCAGTATCCAGTATCTCAGTACCAGTGGCTGTGTGTCCAGTATCCAGTATCTCAGTACCAGTGGCTGTGTGTCTGGTATCCAGTATCTCAGTATCAGTGGCTGTGTGCCCGGTATCCAGTATCTAATTACCAGTGGCTGTGTGTCCGGTATCCAGTATCTAATTACCAGTGGCTGTGTGTCCGGTATCCAGTATCTCAGTGCCATTTGCTGTGTGTCAGGTATCCAGTATCTCAGTACCAGTGGCTGTGTGTCCAGTATCCCAGTACCAGTGGCTGTTTGTCCAGTATCCAGTATCTCAGTACCAGTGGATGTGTGTCCGGTATCCAGTATCTCAGGGCCAGTGGCTGTGTGTCCAGTATCCAGTATCTCAGTACCAGTGGCTGTGTGTCCAGTATCCCAGTACCAGTGGCTGTGTGTTCAGTATCCAGTATCTCAGTACCAGTGGCTGTGTCCAGTATCCAGTATCTCAGTATCAGTGGGTGTGTGTCCGGTATCCAGTATCTCAGTACCAGTGGCTGTGTGTCCAGTATCCAGTATCTCAGTATCAGTGGCTATGTGCCCGGTATCCAGCATCTAAGTACCAATGGCTGTGTGTGCGGTATCCAGTATCTCAGTACCAGTGGCTGTGTGTCAGGTATCCAGTATTTCAGTACCAGTGGCTGTGTCCAGTATCCAGTATCTCAGTATCAGTGGGTGTGTGTCTGGTATCCAGTATCTCAGTACCAGTGGCTGTGTGTCCGGTATCCAGTATCTCAGTATCAGTGGCTGTGTGTCCAGTATCCCAGTACCAGTGGCTGTGTGTCCGGTATCCAGTATCTCAGTATCAGTGGCTATGTGCCCGGTATCCAGCATCTAAGTACCAGTGGCTGTGTGTCCGGTATCCAGTATCTCAGTACCAGTGGCTGTGTGTCAGGTATCCAGTATTTCAGTACCAGTGGCTGTGTCCAGTATCCAGTATCTCAGTATCAGTGGGTGTGTGTCTGGTATCCAGTATCTCAGTACCAGTGGCTGTGTGTCCGGTATCCAGTATCTCAGTACCAGTGGCTGTGTGTCCAGTATCCCAGTACCAGGGGCTGTGTGTCCAGTATCCAGTATCTCAGTATCAGTGGCTGTGTGTCCGGTATCCAGTATCTCAGTACCAGTGGCTGAGTGTCCGGTATCCAGTATCTCAGTACCAGTGGCTGTGTGTCCAGTATCAAGTATCTCAGTACCAGTGGCTGTGTGTCTGGTATCCAGTATCTCAGTACCAGTGGCTGTGTGTCCGTTATCCAGTATCTCAGTACCAGTGGCTGTGTGTCTGGTATCAAGTATCTCAGTACCAGTGGCTGTGTGTCCAGTATCCTAGTACCAGTGGCTGTGTGTCCAGTATCCAGTATCTCAGTACCAGTGGCTGTGTGTCCAGTATCCAGTATCTCAGTACCAGTGGCTGTGTGTCTGGTATCCAGTATCTCAGTATCAGTGGCTGTGTGCCCGGTATCCAGTATCTAATTACCAGTGGCTGTGTGTCCGGTATCCAGTATCTAATTACCAGTGGCTGTGTGTCCGGTATCCAGTATCTCAGTGCCATTTGCTGTGTGTCAGGTATCCAGTATCTCAGTACCAGTGGCTGTGTGTCCAGTATCCCAGTACCAGTGGCTGTTTGTCCAGTATCCAGTATCTCAGTACCAGTGGATGTGTGTCCGGTATCCAGTATCTCAGGGCCAGTGGCTGTGTGTCCAGTATCCAGTATCTCAGTACCAGTGGCTGTGTGTCCAGTATCCCAGTACCAGTGGCTGTGTGTTCAGTATCCAGTATCTCAGTACCAGTGGCTGTGTCCAGTATCCAGTATCTCAGTATCAGTGGGTGTGTGTCCGGTATCCAGTATCTCAGTACCAGTGGCTGTGTCCAGTATCCAGTATCTCAGTATCAGTGGGTGTGTGTCTGGTATCCAGTATCTCAGTACCAGTGGCTGTGTGTCCGGTATCCAGTATCTCAGTATCAGTGGCTGTGTGTCCAGTATCCCAGTACCAGTGGCTGTGTGTCCGGTATCCAGTATCTCAGTATCAGTGGCTATGTGCCCGGTATCCAGCATCTAAGTACCAGTGGCTGTGTGTCCGGTATCCAGTATCTCAGTACCAGTGGCTGTGTGTCAGGTATCCAGTATTTCAGTACCAGTGGCTGTGTCCAGTATCCAGTATCCCAGTATCAGTGGGTGTGTGTCTGGTATCCAGTATCTCAGTACCAGTGGCTGTGTGTCCGGTATCCAGTATCTCAGTACCAGTGGCTGTGTGTCCAGTATCCCAGTACCAGGGGCTGTGTGTCCAGTATCCAGTATCTCAGTATCAGTGGCTGTGTGTCCGGTATCCAGTATCTCAGTACCAGTGGCTGAGTGTCCGGTATCCAGTATCTCAGTACCAGTGGCTGTGTGTCCAGTATCCAGTATCTCAGTACCAGTGGCTGTGTGTTCGGTATCCAGTATCTCAGTACCAGGGCTGTGTCCAGTATCTAGTATCTCAGTATCAGTGGGTGTGTGTCTGGTATCCAGTATCTCAGTATCAGTGGGTGTGTGTCTGGTATCCAGTATCTCAGTATCAGTGGGTGTGTGTCTGGTATCCAGTATCTCAGTACCAGTGGCTGTGTGTCCGGTATCCAGTATCTCAGTATCAGTGGCTGTGTGCCCGGTATCCAGTATCTAAGTACCAGTGGTCTGTCCGGTATCCAGTATCTCAGTATCAGTGGCTGTGTGTCCAGTATCTCTTTACCAGTGGCTGTGTCCAGTATCCAATATCTCAGTACCAGTGGCTGTGTTTCCGGTATCCAGTATCTCAGTACCAGTGGCTGTGTGTCCAGTATCCAATGTTCATCCACTTGTGAACATACTGTCACGTACTAGTACTTCCTTAACCTGTGTTGGGAGAGAAGTAGAGGTGCAGCAATTTACCCTTTCAGTAGTGTCGGTGGCTCAACCAAATGTTTCTCTGATATGGAACTAAGACCTCCTACTACCTCTCAAAGGCCTGACGATAGGTTTACAAGAAAATGTAAAGATCCAGTGAGTTAAGGTCCTGCATCGTGGACCATTACAGGAATTCGATGAGCTTAGGCAAAATTTCCATTAGTTTTTTGTATGACATTCAGTCATAATTCAGCTCTTTCATATGAATTCTTATATTATTGAACATAGGTGAATTTTCCATTCGTACAAATGAAAATAACGAAAATACTGGATGAATGTTGTCCAAAATGTATGCAGCAATAGATAAATTTCGGACAAAACCATAAAAAAAAAATAATTTCATCTTAAGGACGAAAACTAAACAAAATGTTTTGTTTTACCCAACTCTACCTGTTACTTCTGTATTCCATCAATGGGCACTACAGGTCCAGTCCTGGACCCCGTTTGTGAATATTCTGCTTGGCCTGCTTCAGACTACAGCTTCCAGCTTATACTGCCAGAGTTATGTTCCACTCTACTCACCGACCCCGTCTCCATCACTGCCAGCTGACGGAAAGTACAGTGTACTACAGTGTTTGCCGAAATTGGAGGATTGGTTAAGTGTTCATTGCTTTTAAATTGATGTCTGTCTGCTGTTAACGTCAAGCCCATCTCTTGTCTTTGGGGCAAATTTATATCATAAATACTTAAAGTATTTTACGGAGATCAAAAGGAGGAGCTGGTTCTATTAAGAAGTCACAACAAAAGAGTGATAGGACTTTGAGTCCACAAAGCGCAATATACTCAGATCCAGTACATAAGGCTCTGCACTTCGTGAGTGATTTTCTTTTGGGGGAATTACACCCAAATTTGCACAGTATAATACTACACATTGTATATATCTGTTTTTTTCTTTCCATATTATTTGTGAAAGAAGAGCACCACGAGATCTATTCCACTTGAAATCAATTGCCTTCTATTTATTTCTTTGATAAGTATTGTTCAATATTTTTTATCCCACATTTATTCACTGGATATTCTTTCTGCGCAACACTTTTTTATTTGTATCACACCTGGTCCAGGATGCCTTGGTTATACCACATACAGCCTGGATGAGCCTACATATGGATTTACTCATGACATGGGGTAGATCCTAAATAGGAAGAGGTAGCAAGGCATGGAGAGCAAGGGATGAGGCAAATTAAGATTTATTTACGGTGGATGTATGTGTTGGTAGTGTCTTCTGTATATTACATAACCTATGGCTTGATATGCAAAGTAACTAACTTTTAATTGGGTCATAAATAGGAGAAACCACATTTAAATCATATTTTTTATTTTATTTATAATTTCTGTTCATTTTTATATTCTATATTAATGGTATAAAAAAACTTTTAGGCAGACGGAGTTCCTTTAAAATATGAAGTTGACCAATATTAATAGAGTATATGTCTTATTCAAGAGCTAGTTATGCATATAGATTGCCAGTGCAGGACTGGGATTTAGAAGCATGACTGCGAAGGCCAAAACTTCCCAAGCCAATAAGGTCTAACCCAAATGATTTGCAATTAAAGTATGAGCAACAGCTTTCATTTAACTTTATTAAACAGCAAGAAACTTTGAGTTTTAACAATCCACCAGCTGCTAACCTGTTGGGAAAGCAGGTAGATAGTCCTTTTTCAGCCTTTCGCCGCTCTGAGCCAGCCTTAGTGTGTGGCTCCAACTAGGCCATAAAACATTCACTGAGCAGGTGATGGACAAGGTATTTCCGCTACTGTGACAAGAACCAGAAATAGAGGGAAAAAAACACAAAAGCAAGGGGAGGGTGGGAATTTTGGATCTGTTCTACACTTTCCTCTCAGTTGAAAGAGGGTAGGATCCTTCCCACCTTTGGTTTTTATATCCTGCAAACATTGTATCAGTTTGCCACCTTCAATGCTCTAAATATCCTGAACTATCTTGGCCAGCAGTCATGTCCCCTTTCCCTACAGAGGGATTGCTTTTTTTAAACAGGTAGTTTAAGGACAAAAGTCCTTTCTGTCTCTAGAAAGCCTAGAATATCTATTCCCCACTCAGTTCTGCTCAGCAACAACTGGCATACGGTCCATCAAATTCTCTCCTGCTCCCTGAGAAGTGCGCAGACAGACACAGCCCTTCCCGCCAGCACATCTGTCATATACTGTAACAAAATGTGACATGAAAAAAAGAAGAATATTGTGACACAATTAAGGGGACAAAAGACCTTCAGACTGTCATCTAACTAAATCCCCGGATAAGAAAAAGAAGATGAAGAAATAGAGCAACATATGTCTTAGCAACATTTGCAAAAGTCACAGTTTTTTCCCCAGACATGATAGCAAGGTCTTATTAGATAATAAATACACTGCAAGTCTTACTGGCTGAAGAGGAGTTTAAATAAACCTTCCTTCTTTAATAATTACATTTCTATTTAAAACTTGTTTTTCACATATTCAAGTAAATAGGATTTAGAGATGAAAAAGATGAAATAGATGAAAAAGATAATTGGACAGTGTGATGGTTCTGGTGCTTCTTCGGGACTGGAACACACAAAACTGTTCTAATCAGCAATCTACCCCAAGCACCAGACAACACCAGTGTTGGAGTAAAACACGAACATCTTTATTAAAACACAACACAGTTTTATATACTGTAGCCCCAGACAAGGTCGAGTGCTGAGGGGACATAAAAGTGAGGAAGCAGGAAGTTGGGCAACCATTTTGAGAAGCTTCCCTACCTTTTGTGAATTTTTTCTCCCCTCTTGTTTTGCAGGACCATGGAAGTGGAGATTGATCAGATGCACCGGAAGTGGCGGGACAGGGCCTTTTGATTGAGCTTTTTCCAGTGCCAGGAGAACGCGTGTGCCCTGTGCGCTGCACCAGGGACTTCTTGATGGCTCTGGCAATAGGGGCCCAGCCTCTATTGGTTCATGCGGACTCCTCAGGGTTGTTGCGCTTCCAGTTTCTTCAGGGTAATGAGGAAGACTTTGGGTCGATTGGGCGCTCCAGCTCTGGAATTCCTTTCAGACTGGGGCCGCCATTGAGGCATCATAGCTGGGCCTAGGGGAGGCTGTGGTCAAGAAGATTAGGCATTGGGAGTCAGGTCGATTTAAATCCTATGTTTGCCCACATAGATTGTTGAAAGTGTAAAAAAAAAAAAAAAGGGAAAAAAGTCTTATAAAAGCACTTATAAACATAACACCCCCCTGATAAATTAACCCTCCTAATAAATCAACCTCCCCTAAAAGTGACCCCAAACCCCCATACTGACCCCACAACCCAAACACTAATACTAACATTACCCCCAAACGCTAAAACTAACATTAACTCCCGAACCCTAATGCTAACACTACCCCCGAACACTAATACTAACATTATCCCCTATTAAACATTAATAATACTCATCTTTAGTGATCCCACAATGAACTGTCCAGCGATAGAAGATCTGGCGATGCCCTCTTGCTCGATGAACTGGCCATTGCACGAGAGGGGACGGTGAAGCGGCTGCAATGAACCGTCCCATCACCCTTTTTGTCTGCATATACTATCATATAATCTAACCCTTCTCTGGCATTGCCTGTCCTGGTTATGAAACAACATCTATTTTAGGGATGCTAATGGTTTATCAGCAGGATATTCCTGCTTACATAGGTAATTTAAGGACCAGTATGGAATTTCATTATAACTATAAGGATTAATGGTAATTTTATTTATCTATCTTAAATAATTTGGTGACACTGAATTTTATAAAGTCAGAAAACATGGATTCAGAAGCATTGAGACCATGTCTTTTGTGTAATTCAGAATTTACAAGTAAATAACATTTTTAGAATGTCTATTACTTACCCATCTGGCACTCAGAAAACTTTGTGTTTTAAAAAGTCAGCTTCTTTTTTAATAGTACATGTTAATCATTTTAATTTGGATTTACCGTATTTGCTCGATTATAAGACGAGGTTTTTTTCAGAAATTGTTTTTCTGAAAATTGCCCCTCGTCTTATAATCGAGGTCTTCTTATAATCTGACCTCAAATTGAGGTCAGATTATAAGACATGGATCCAGGTCCCCAGCAGAGCTGCAGGGGACCTGGATCCCCCTCTCTAGCAGCAGGGGATGTCTGCGCGATGAGCGCAGACTCCCCTGCTTCCGCCCGGCACGACCGCCGGGGCTTCTATAAAGAAGCCGGGTACTTCCGCTTTCGTCACAGAAGTCCCGGCGAGCGTGCCGGGCAGCAGCAGGGGAGTCTGCGCTCGTCGCGCAGACATCCTCTGCTGCCCCACTAGGCACCAGGGAGAATCGGGCAGCTGGGGGATATCTGCACTATACGTGCAGACATCCTCCATGCTGCCCAACACCTCAATCTATTATGACGGACCAGCTGTCCATCATAATAGATGGAGGTGTCGGGCAGCATGGAGGATGTATGCACGTATCGTGCAGACATCCCCCGGCTGCCCCCACTAGCCACCTGGGATCTAGGTATAGTTAAGGGAGGGGGCAGGGAGACAGGGGGAGGGAGGGGGCAGGAAGACAGGGGGAGGGAGGGGGCAGGGAGATAGGGGCAGCAGAGCAACAAGGGGAGGGAGGGGGGAAGAGACAGAGCAACAGCATTGGCACATAAAAAGGAAATAAAAACAAGAAATGCACTTTTTGATATAATTTTTTTATTAAAAAAGCAATTTACATGTGAATACAAGTTTAACTTTTTTCCTATAGGGTAGTCTTATATTCAGGCTTTTAGTTTTTTTCCTAAAGCAATATCCAAAGTTTGGGGGGGTCGTCTTATAATCAGGGTCGTCTTATAATCGAGCAAATACGGTATTTTCAAGGTACTTTGTCGTATCAAAGACAAATGCTGCCAAATAACTATCTCCCATTTTGTCCCCAAGTTGATTATTATTCCTAGTTAGTAAACCTGGAATACCTGATGTTGGTCCTACACACCAACTGGCATGGCCACTAATTATTGCATATTATTTAATAGAAATGCAAGCAACCAATTAAAATCACACCCATTAATAAATAACAATGTTACATTTGTTAAATGTAGTAAATGAAATGCTTCTAAAACTACACAAAGAGAAATAAAAATGTTTTTTGACTATTGATTGGGATCCTAGGGACTTTAAAGAAAATATAGGTCTCCCCTCTCTGCTTTTCATAAATTAAAATATTTCACAATCTCTACAATATTCCAACCTTGCCTAATTGGTTTAAAACCAAGGCCATAAGGATAATAGCAAGTCATGTCACATCCCTTTGCTGTGTTTTGTGTCTCTCCTATTTAAGTGACAAATGATAGTCACCGTATCTGATTTCCAGAGTGACAGCTGTCCTGAAGTCACAGCGTGACTATCTATATATTTGACCCTTACAGTAAATCAAAGATAAACAGAGGAGATAGTGATGTTAGCACAGAGTCTATGCCAAACAAGGGGGGCTGCAACCAGCTTACATCACACCGTTTGTTGTTCTTACTTAGATTGTAGATAGAGCCAGGGATGGATTTTCAGCTAAATCCCCTGTATGCTCTATGTGATACTTAGTGAAGCAGAACAAAATTCCTTTTATTGATGTATTTACCGAATTTGCTTATGAATTGTTTCAGTTGTGTTGAACAGTGGGCTGATGCCCATTATTGTCTAAGCGCTAGCTTATGTTGCCTGGTGGGACATCTAAAATGGATAATGCATTTGCCAAATCTAGTCAACCTATGGGTCTTCCGCTATTGACAGGGCAGGATTTATATCACAGTATACCCATGGGCACCCCCTCACCACCATAAAAACAAGTAAACTAATTTTAACAAACAAATACTAGGCTTTGTGGGTGGAGCAGAAAGTAGACCGTGCATGTCCAAAAAACTGTCTCTAATAATAAGCATAATCTATGGCAGAGAAAAGACAAGATTTTCACAAAAATGAAAACAAAATGATTCTAAATTCTACAGCAATTCAAGCAACCCAACCCCTGGTTTTTTTTTTTTTTGTTCTTTAGATTCACAGCATAAATCATATTCAGGTGATGAAGTAATTTTACTATTGACTTTATATACTATTGACTATATTCATTATAATTATAATTCTACAGCAATTCAGAGTTAACCCAACCCCTAATGCCAAATTTTGACAAGCAAAGTCCTTAATGGCTATAATGATGTATAAACTCGGCCCACATGCAATTAACACAAAATACTGGCACGGCCGGCATGTGTGCCTCTGTATGTATCAGACTTTTATGACCGTGACCTTGAATTTAAGGCACAAACAGATGAATTGGTTGAGGAGCAATCAATAGAGGATTCAATCAGTTGACTGAGGTTATCAATCTGCGTACATTAATTGTTTCTCTTAATTTCTTCAACACTTCAATTCACATAAATCTGTCGTGGTGGTGCTAGCCCTGTACTTCTCTAATTAAGTCTAGAATCTATGGTCCAAGGTTTTGGGAGGCACAGGGGAGAAGCTCACTCCAAAAGTAGATGGAATAGGCACTATTGGACAGGGTTAAGTTGGATCACCTTCAAGAAGGATTATGAAGAGTGAGAACTCTGGGCCACTGGGCTACCTATAAATTTAGAATTGGTCATGAGACGGTTCATGTACAGGCTCCCAATGCAATGCATTGATGACAGTACTTTTCATGCACAGGCTGCCTTTAGAATAGTGCAATTGTGTGTTTTCTATGCTTTCCACAAGTGAGGCTATCCAGGAAAAAAAAAATGGCAGCCAGAACAGGGCATATGTGTTTTAAAGTGATAGGCCAGTGACAATTTCTACAGACCTGTCAATCACACCCCATCACCTAATGGAAATCAGGTGTGGGGTGTTCCAGAAGGCCTCTTGGTAGAGCTAAGAAAAGGGACTGTCTGAGCCTGCAATAGCAGAGACAGGTTGTCTCAGCCATTGCAGTGAGGGTTCTGATAAGTCTAGGGGCTATTCACAATGTATTGCCATCCACTCCCAATCCTCTCTCTCCCATTGATCACATACAATAAATGGCAATCAGTTTTGTGTGAACACTGATTGTGTAAAATTTATTTTAAAAAAATGAGTGAGAGAGAAGTAAGATTTTGACAAAGAGTTACGTCTAACAAATGGTCTAAAAAAGTCCTACCTTACAAAACAAAAACATTATGTGAGGATTCGTTTAAAGTGCAAGTTTGCCCTTAAATTTACCATCACTAAATGTAAAATGGCTCTTATTCCAAATGAACATCAAAACAAATAAAAATGTTCTTAAAGGGGGTTAAAGATGATCAAATAGGAGCCCAATTAATAGTCAGTATAAACTAGGTACACAAGACAGGACTAAGTTGTTGTGTTCAAACTGACATTATAGTTTACAAATCCATTTGCTGAAGAAATGCTAGCTATCCAGTACATTATGACATGAGACCATCCCCTGTCCTTAGCAGTAGATATTGGAGATAATTAGTGATGTCTGACGTAGCAGTCGTCTGAATATTGTGCAACTGTGTCAGCTAATGTGCTGCTTTTTTCCCCTAATTACACCTAATGACGTCTGATTACCCCACTGCAATGGGTAATTGGGGCATTGGACTCTTCTGCTAATGGGTCACAATAATGCCTGTAATGTTCCAGACTTGTGTTGTTTACAGACGGTGATTAAAGTTAATTAGTAACAGCACACTCAAAGAAATGCATGCTTGCTGTCAGTGACATTGTCCAGAGCAGAAAGATGAACATTTCCAATCTATAGGGGCTTAATCTCATATGCATTGTAGAAAAAAAAGTGTTCATCAGATAACTCAGGCATGCCACACTCATCATTGTGCTTGGTGGCGTCCAGATAACAAAGACAGCACTAAAGCCATATTTGTCACCTAATCATTGTCATGCCTATTATAAAATTCCCCAAATTATTTCAACAGATATACATTATGTTTTTGTTATTGTGACAAGGTCATTGCTACCTTAAAAAATAGCAAAACAAATCACTTTAATTGAAAGATTGTATGAAGAATAGGCATTTTAAATAGAAAAGCTTTAATCAAAGAATCCAAATAAATTACCTTAATGAGCCCTCTTTACTTGTACACCTCTGTCAGGGGACGGACATGTTTAATACGTTGAGTGAGATACGTCAAATCTGCCCCTGATAGAGCTATACAGCTCATAGAGGCATTTTAAATCATTTAGATTTAAAATGCTTACGCTTGATGCAATCTTTCAATTAAACAGAACTTCATTTTTTTTTTTTTTTGCCTAAGCTATATATAGTACATTTGACTGTTTTCAATAAATCAAGAACATATAAAAGTAAGGCGAAATAAAATGTGCTTCATTCCTAGTATTATCTCTGCTTGCTTTGGTTACATTCCAGTTCCACTTCCAATTCCATTTAACTAATGGCATCCACCACAGCTGCTAACAAAATCCCTGCTGATCAATGCAGTTTTTCTTTTTTCTTTTTTATCTCTGAATGTAGTCAGTTATGCTTCTGTATTTAATGAGAAAATGGCGAGTTGCGACATTGTGTGATAACGTTTCTCTCCCACTGGTGGGGAAAAAAAGTGGTCCCGTGCTGGTGCATTAGTGTAGCCCCCCGGAAAAGGTACTTAGCTAATCCTGCCCAGAATTTGCTTTGAGATTTTCCCAAGTGGTTTTAATAAATGCCACTGGGTCCTTAATTATAAATTATTTTCTCGCAAACATTGATAATTTGAATTTTACTTACACAGTCTTGCATATTTTTATTTTCCTTTTCTCCTTTCTTGCATGGCCACACATTCTCCTAGCTTAGCAAACCCTAGCCAGCATGATTTGAATGTGGAATAGGGAAGATCCAGGGGTCAGGACTAGCCAACCTATAGCTCTCTAGTCACATTGTTTAGTTTATTATATTATAAATTATATTACCGTATTTGCTAGATTATAAGACGACCCTGATTATAAGACGACCCCCCAAAATTTGTATATTCCTTTAGGAAAAAAATAAAAGCCTGAATATAAGACTACCCTATAGGAAGAAAAGTTTAACTTGTATATATGTAAATTGCTTTTTAATATTTAATAAAAAATGTATATTTTACAAATGCATTTCTTGTTTTTATTTCCTTTTTATGTGCCAGTGCGGCCTCTCTCCCCCTCCCCCAGCTGTCTCTCCCCCCCCCCCAGCATTGTCTTTCTCTCTCCATCTCCCTTGTCTGTCTCCCACCTCCCCTTGTCAGTCTCCCCCTCCACTTGTCTATCTCTATCCCCCCTTGTCTGTATCTATTCCCCTCCCCTTTTCTCTCTTCACTCTCCCTCCCTCCCTCCGCTTGTCTGTGTCTCCCCCCTCCCTCCCCTTGTCTGTCTGTGTCCTCCCCCCCCCCCCCCTTGTCTGTGCCTTGACATCCCCCACCTGCCCGATTCTCCCTGGTGGCTAGTGGGGCAGCAGAGGATGTCTGCGCGATGAGCGCAGACCTCCCCTGCTGCCGCCCGGCACGACCGCCAGGACTTCTGTGACGAAAGCGGAAGTACCCGGCTTCTTCATAGAAGCCCCGGCGGTCGTGCCGGGCGGAAGCAGGGGAGTCTGCGCTCATCGCGCAGACATCCCCTTCTGTTAGAGAGGGGGATCCAGGTCCCCTGCAGCTCTGCTGGCTACCTGGATCCCAGTCTTATAGTCTGACCTCAATTTGAGGTTAGATTATAAACGACCTTGAATGTAAGACGAGGGGGATTTTTCAGAGCATTTGCTCTGAAAAAAACCTCATCTTATATTCGAGCTAATACGGTATATTATATTATTACTTTTCTCTCTGTGTAGAATCTGTATCTGCGTATACATTCTATGTTTCTATATTTCCAGTTGCCCTGCGGAGATGACCAGGATGGCTTAAATCAGGGTTTTGCCTAATCTCGTATTTATTCCTTCAATGACTTGCTGGAGAAATCACCAAATAAACAATTTCAGTATGTCTCCTTGATAAGGTATTATCAGTACCTCAAATTACAATGCTGGAGGATTTATCGATAAACAATAAACCTAATCCTACATATCATTGGGAACTAGACTTAGGGGAATCATTCCGTATGGAAATTTGGAACCGGACATGCCATAATACCAGAGGCGCCTTACACGGTATCAATTTACAGGAATCATTTCATAAGGTACTCTTTCGATGGTACTTTGTTCCATCACGTCTTAATAAATTCTTTCCAGATTCCATAAATCTCTGCTGGAGATGTGGTAGAGGGGAGGGTACTCATATCCACATCTGGTGGTCGTGCCATTGCTTGATTTCTATTAAATGTCAAGTTTCACAGATACTAAATGTGATCTTTCAAAGAGATGTTTTATTAACACCTGAAACCTTTTTATTTCACATGAATCTGGGCTCAGGTAGATCATCAAAACAGATCCTTGCAAGAAACCTACTCATGGCAGTAAAGCTTTCACTCGCCCGACTCTGGAGGAGCCAAGACCTCCCCAAATGGGCGGACATTAGTAAACAGGTCAAATTCCAGCTTACGGCTGAGAGGGCGTTCTATTTTTCAAAGGGATTTGCCAATAAATTTGAGGAGATCTGGGCTTCGTGGGAGGCCACGAGGCTAACTCTTTGTGATTAGTTTGCTGCATCTATGGCATGGGGATGGGTGGACGGGAGGTAGACGTGGTAAATCCTGGCGGAACTGTTGCTTCTTCTTGTTAGTTTTCTGTTTTTCTTTTTGTTTTGTTTTTGTGTGTTTTGTGAACCTGTATCTATTTTTATGGGTGGTTTGTAGCCACCCTGCACCTTTTGTCAGATGTTTTTTAACTCTGATATATATGTATGTCTATATCTGTATGTATTTATCTTTTTGATACTTATGGATATAAATGTTGAATAAGGATTGAATAAAGATTTATTAATTATATAAAGTGGACAAAATAGACACAAGGATGACCCATTAAACTAACATACGACTTACGTATGAAAATATGTGTAGGTGCCTGAGTGTCGAAAAAATAAATAAATAAATACATTACAATGTGTAGATGTTAGCTGGACTAAAAATTACCAGTTATCAGATAATGTATACGGGGCACCATTGCAATTATTGAGATAGTCTAGACAACTTTTTTGGAATAATAGGCTGGTGGCTGTGCGATCAACTAATATATGTGAAGATATCTGTGACATCATGCACATTAGAATCTATAGCTAAAGAAGTGCTTGGAGACACCCAGCAGACCGAATTGTCTGTCCCAAGCCACAAGGAAGCTATAAAAGGTAAGTACTGCAGAAATAGATTTTTAAAAATGTACATTTTTTATTTCCTTAGATGTAAGCTTCAACATGCATTTACTAATGTAATCATTTTTTTAAAGGCAGTCTGTGCCTTTAAATTATCAAATACAGCATGGGAATTTAAAACAGATAATATAGAATCTCAGACTGGACCTTATCTTTTGTCATATGCACCTTATTTATAGTCTAGCTACCACACAAAAACACTGGCACTTGCACCCCCCATCCCCTGAGATCAGTGCCTCTTTTCCAATTACAAGCCTTAAAGGAATAATGCAGGGCTGAGTGTGTGTCTTTAATATCGCTGAGTAAACAGAAACAGAGCAGCAGCAGGAGTAACCTGCCACTTTAATATAATATGTAAACACCAGATACACTAGAGTGACATTAATTATATACAAATCAATGTCTAAATGGGTCTGTATAGGTTCCTTAAGAATTCTCAGGCACGTGACAATTCTTAGCCATATATTTTAGGATTGCCTCCCCAGCCTCTAATTACACCTATATTAAAAAAAATATTCAAGCAGACACACAATAATAATTAATGGCAATCTATTGAGTATAGCTTTCCTCTGGATAATAAGCCAGGAATTCAGATGATCAATTCCAAGAATGGAGACCGACACTGGGAGCTTTAATTAAATCCGTATATTGCTGTAGGATCAAGTGGCTCTGTGTATCATGGGACAAGACACGTCCTGAAAAGATGGCATAATTCTCCATGTTGTATTTTAGCCCACATTATTAAACTAACTCAGGATATGGACAGAGATGGCTTTACAACCACAGAGCTCCAAGGCTAAGGTGACCTGGTTTTTAAAAACAAAATCTGGGTTTATTTCTAGATTATTTTTAGCAGGCAATTGATAAAAAAAAAAAAAACAATTAAATGGGCATATTTTCTACATATATGTAGTTTATTTGGTTTCTGCGTTCACTTAGAAACTAACCAGGTTTCTTACCGGCACAATGTATAGCTTAACTGGGAAGATGACAACTCACTTCATCTCACCTCTCAACTCACCTGACACCAGGGGCGGATCCAGAGTCTGATCTCGGGAGGGGCACATGTCCGTCTGTCTTTTCCTCTCTCCCATGTCCGTCTGTCTTTTCCTCTCTCCCATGTCCGTCTGTCTTATCCTCTCTCCCATGTCCGTCTGTCTTATCCTCTCTCCCATGTCCGTCTGTCTTTTCCTCTCTCTCATGTCCTTCTGTCACGCTCCTCTCCCTTCCCATGTCTGTCGCACTCCTCTCACTCCCCGTGTCCCTCTGTCTCTCTTCCTTCCATGCCAGTTTCTCTCCTCTTCCTTCCCATGTCCGTCTATGTATCCTCTTCTTTCCCATGTCCGTCTGTCTCTCCTCTAATTTCCCATCTCTCTGTCTCTCCTCTCCCATCCCATGTCTGTCTGTCTCTCCTCTACCATCCCATTTATGTCTCTCTCTTCTCCCTTCCCATTTATGTCTCTCTCCTCTCCCTTCCCAAGTCTGTTTGTCTCCTCTCCCCTTCCCATATCTGTCTGTCTCTCCTCTGCCATCCCGTATCTCTCTGTCTCTCCTCTGCCATCCCATGTTTTTCTGTCTCTCCTCTGCCATCCCATGTTTGTCTGTCTCTCCTCTGCCAACCCATGTCTGTCTGTCTCTCCTTTACCATCCCATTTATGTCTCTCTCTTCTCCCTTCCCATTTATGGCTCTCTCAGCCAATTTACCCAATAATATGCCAGTGTTAGTTGCCATTTAATATGCCCCAGCCAATTTGCCCAATAATATGCCAGTGTTAGTTGCCATTTAATATGCCCCTGCCAATTTGCCCAGTAATATGCCAGTATTTTTTGCCATTTAAGATGCCCCTGCTAATTTGCCCAATAATATGCCCGTGTTATTTGCCATTTAATATGCCCCAGCCAATTTGCCCAATAATATGCCAGTGTTAGTTGCCATTTAAAATCCCCCTGCTAATTTGCCCAGTAATATGCCAGTGTTATTTGCTATTAATATTCCCCAGCTAATTTGCCCAATAATATTCCAGTGTTACTTGTCATTAATAATTCCCTGCCACTTTCCCCAGTACATTCCCTCCATTTCCCCAGCACTTACCTGTTTTGCCTGGTGGCTAGTGGCAGGCAGCATGGTCTTCTCCATGCTGCCTGTTCGGCTCCCAGGCGGTTGTGCCGACATGACGTATGACGTCAGTGCGCCGGTCACGTGACCTGTCGGCACTTCCGTGTCACACTGCATGGGAAGCCGAACAGGCAGCACGGAGGTTTCTCTGTGCTGCCTGTTCGGCTCCCTGTGCAGCCTGGCAGGCAGGCAGAGAAGGTGAGGGGGATCTTCCGATCCCTTCTCACCTCCGTCTCTGCCTGCAAGCGTGTTGTTTTTTTTGTTTTTTTAAAGCGTTTTTTGTTTTTTTTAAATAGGTTTTTTTTTTTTCTCGGGGAAGGGGGGGCAATTGCCCCGTTGCCCGCCCCTGGATCCGCCACTGCCGGCAACTCACCTTTTAGTGAATTGTAATACCTCTGACTTCCCCTTATTCACTAAAAGATGAGCTCAGATGAGATGAACATTTCATGTCACTGATTTAGCTATACATTGTGCAGGGACAAACCTGGTTTCCCCTGCTAGGCACAGACATTTCCAGAGATATATGGGGCCAGGGACCGTTGACTCAATCCCGGGACTGTCTATAGAGCTATTTCTACTACTGTGAATATAAGTCTGGTCCTGGAGAAGGCCATGTGGTCACCCTCACCCTAGGCAAACTACAAGAATATTCATTCCTAACATGCTGGATATACGGACACCAGGGGGTTGGGTGAATGGAGTTTGGAGTTACAACGTTTTTCTACGGTTGTTAGTAAAATAAGTGCACTAACTTGCAAGTTATGTTTTTTATATTTAGAAAATGAGAAAAAAAACACAACATTCTGCAGATTAAGCAGTATTCTTTATTACAATATTGAATCCATGATCTACATTGTTTAATATCATATATTTTGAGAACATATGCTGAATCATTATGTTGACTAGGTTTACTGTTTTATATATTTATATTATATCCACTGTTACATCCTGAAAATATTGTTACATATAGGATAATGCTAATCTTTTCATAAGATATTTTTGAACCTCTTTGAATTGCATGGTTTGGATCTTTTTCAAATATATATATTTAAATATCTGTTATTTATTTCCTCATTAAGATGTGCCAACTATGAAGGACACTGACTTTCTACAAACTGCATGGTTTACTCAGAAGGGGGCTGACATTTTGTTGTTACAGAGACCTTCCTCACAGCTGCATCAGTGATTATGTGCAGATCTTTTTCAATCCAAGAAAAGTAGGGAGAAAAGAAGAGGAGAAGAAAAAAAAAAAAAAACTGCTCATGCAAAAAATGTAATAATAGCAATTAGCAGCGAGAGACTGAACATGGCAATTAGAAAAAAAAAAACATGATCAAAGAAAAACTTAAAAGGGTAATTTGCAACGGTGTCTTTAGAAAGAAAGTGTGTCAAGCTCTAAAAACCTCCAAGACTGCTGTGGCTGCTCCTCCACTGACACACAACATGTTCCTTTTAGATAAAGGTGCTTATGTGACAGCTGATTACTGGGAAGGAATGGTACAGCCTTGCAGCAGGGAGAAAAATTAATCAACAAAAGAATACGGAACGGGGACATACTGTGATGTTTCAGTCTGGGTTCATCTGACAGTTTCTAATGGTTTACTGCAGAAGGGTGAGTGTGCAGCCTGCACCCACAGACCTGAGCCCAGGCCGGTGCATGGGGTACATCACACCCAGGTTCTCGCACGATGCGATAGGTGGTCTATGCTTGGTAAATTAGCAAAGACTTCATGTACCAACCCCTCACGCTCACTGCCTCCTTTAATGTCACAGTGCTGGGTGTCTGACATCTGGTGCTCCTATTCAGCGCTCAGCTCCTTTACAGTCCAAAGATGTCACTGAGATGCTGTTTGGGCATACATACGTCAATGACAAGCTGTTTGAGCACAAAGATAGCACTGCCAAGCAGTTTAAGGACAAATATGAAACTGACAATATGTTTGGAGAAAATAATGGCACTGACAAACTATTTGGCCCTAAAGATGGCACTGGCAAGCTAAGATAGATGAGGGTTTACTATAAGCGCTGCCTCTCCACATGTGAGACATCTCTCTCTAGTCAGACATCTCTCTCTAGTAATGCAGAGAGAGACCCTTGACTACATGTAAAACCAAGGGTTTCTCAATGTTCTAGCAGAGAAAGTTGACAACCAGATTAACCTACATGCTACACAAAGAAGCTGGGCAGTTGCCAATTTAAGGATAAAATGGCTTGTATCTGAAAAAGGGCCTCTGTATTTTTCACTTTGCTTCTATAATCTGTCTTTTTAATTGGTGTTACGGATAGACTCGGTGTCAAATTTCTGTCTGTATATCTTCCCTGTAATAAGTCTAAATATAATAATATAATATCTGGTGTCTGCGATGCCCGAGATGAAATGGAGTCTAGTATAATGAGAATAACTGGGTAATTTTACATCAATTTAAACCTTACTTTTCATTATTGTAGTGTTGTAGTTGAGCACAGGTTTATAGGTCATAGTTAAAAGCGTATAACACTCTAAATATATGAGCAGAGTACAGGACAGATGGGCAGAGGGCAAACAGGTGGAGCAAAGGACCCAAAAAAACATCCCTGAAAAGAAATTAGTATTTTAAACAATCACTATCTGTGTTTCAGTGGCGTTTTGTACCTTCTGAAATGCCTAAAGCTATTACTGAAGATTAGAGAGGATACAGTTTCAATAATATCCTGAGTGTACTTAATAACCATAGTGGAAAATCCATATTATGTTTTCTTCCTTTAGATTCATTAGCAAGATCTGCCACTCTAGCTGTTGTGAATTGCAAATCTCATCTGGCTCGGCCAGCTCTATGCTGGTCTAACAAAGGGGCTTTATTACCTTAGGTAATTGGTGCGCAGTATACAGTAAAAAACAAATCTTGAACGGGCTTTCCCAGCAAAGCAATTATCAAAAACATCACGTAGCAGCAATTCAAGGTGAAAAGTAGAAGTTGATTTGAGTGTCTACGCACACTAATTACAATTCTGGACATATTAAGCCTTAAATGATCCTTGTATACAATGAAAATAATCACCATGCTCTGCTTCCACGTAGTAGGTTTGGGGTAAAGTAACATCCCTTTGCTAAATGATGGTCTTGATAATCTCTTATAATTGTAAAACAGTAATTATTCCTTCTTCACTAGCGGGATAAAGGATTAACTAGCATTGGTAGTAAGAGTCAATGGTTTGCTGTCTAAGTGAGATAGCTTAGTGGGCTAATGCATCTGTTCAATTTGTGGGGGTGTCAACTCAGCCCTTCATCTTTCATATCATATGAAATGAGTATTACATTGGGTAAAAGTACTGGAAACCAGAGGATATCTAAATGTCCCTTCCTGGTTAAAAGCTTTGTTAGTATATGCATTAGCCCACTACATTACACCTTGATATAACATGAGTAACTAAGATAAACAACAAAGCTCATGTGGGTTTACTATGTGGGATGGGGGAAGCCTGACATTTCCAATATAACTTTATACAGATGTGAATGCCACATTGCCACCTCCAAAAACATTTGATATAGTTTTCATAATGCATATAAAATATCTTAAGTTAAAATGTTTTTGAGTGAACCTATAGTATTGGTGGGTAGAGGTACCTAACTTCAAATCACATGGAATTACCTTTTCTTCTTCCATCAGTCATGTCCAGTCATGGACAATCCATGATCCATGATCTTATACTTGAAGTGTGAATAAAATCATTGGTTACAATGGGTCCATCAAGATTACTTGAACTAATGGACACACATAATGATTCCCTACCTGAAACTGTTTTGACCCTTATTTAACTCTTTGCTCTAGCCATACGCAGGTTAACAGAGAGAGATTGCTGAGGTCAGCAAGAGATCAATCAAAATCCTACCATCTTCTCAAGTACTGAGACTCTGCTTCCTGCATGGAGAGGCTGCCCCCACTTATAGGTGCGTCCGTAATGGGATTGCAGCCTGCGCTCCAACATTAAACATTGATTTTCTGGAATATATGATAAGTCAGATCGATCTCTGCTCTCCTACTGTTTCCACCAGTGATGTGGAGCGAGTGCAGCCAACTGGATATAGACCCAGTACGTTGACCTCTGGAATCGTCTCTGTGCTTTGCACGTCGGCATAACATTGACTTACAGTGCAGTATGATCCTCTCTGAAATGTCATTTATTCACTTGGTGTTGATGCCAAGGTTGTTTATTTTTAGACTTACGAAGGCTGATACAGAGAAGGAACTTGAGACTCGTGGCTGGTCTTTGAATTGGTACTATGATCTGAGTCACGAAAGATCAATCATAAGCTCTTAACATCCTCTGGGAATGGTACTCAATATCTTTATCTCATTGTACTGAGAGGGAGCTTTGTAAAATAAGATATGGATATACACTGTATGGATGAAAGTATTGGACACACCACTAAATTATAGAATGCAGGTGTTTCATTCAGACCCATTACCACAGGTGTATAAAATCAAGCACCTAGCCATGCAGTCTGTATTTACAAATCTTTGTGGAAAAAAAAGGTTTGTTTTGAAGAGCTCAGTGAATTCAAGTGTGGTACTGGGACAAGATGCCACCTTTGCCACTGGAGCACTCTGCCACTGGACTCTGGAGCAGTGGAAATTTGTTCTGTGGAGTCTTCATTGTTTGGCATTCTGATGGGCGAGCCTGGATTTGGCGGATGCCAGAAGAAAGTAACCTGCCTGACTTCATTGAGTAAAGTAAAGTTTGGTGGAGGAAGGATAATGCAATGGAGCTGTTTTTCCAGGGGGTTGAACAGGCCCCTTCTCTAATAATTCAGTATACCATGAAATTTTGGACAGTGAAAGGTTATAACAAGGTTATAAATAATAATTGTGTCCTTCAAATTGTGATCATTGCTTTTGTGGAAGAACCCTTAATTTTCAGCAATTACAGCCTTGCAGACCACGGGTATGTTAGGTCTCAATTTGTTGAAATGTCCCTCCATGCTTGCAGTAACACCTCCCACATGTTGGATTGGCTTGATGGGCACTTCTGTAACTTCTGGTCCGGGATCAAATAAGACCCTGAGCACCCGAGATAAGGAGCTACATGTAAGGGGTGGAGACACAGGGCCCGGTGCAGCGACTGTGTCCAGATTACATGGCTAGGACAGAATGAACTAAGTGACAGCCAAGCAGTGTGAAAGCATAAAAGCAACTAATGGGGAACAGAATTGAAATACAGAGGGCAGGGCTTCAGGACAGAGGCAAAAAAGAAAGATAAAGCAGAAACCAATCTAAGGATAAAAAATACAAGGTACAGGACCTCTAATGCGTCTGTTTCTCAGTTGTGCACTGGGACCTCCCACTCCTCTTTCTATTATGGCTAGAGCCAGTTTGCACTGTTCAGTTGTAGTGAACAGCATTGTAAGAGATCTTAAATGTCTTGGCAATTTCTCACATGGAATAGATTTTGTTTCTCACAACAAGAATATACTGATGAGTTTCATAAGAAATGTATTTACATGAACAATGTCTACACTGCCTTTGTGATCTATTTGATGCTATAATAATGGACAAAATGTTTCTCTTTCTAACTGACCTAACACATTTAAATGGTAATGTATAGCTGTATAATTATATATATATATATATATATATATATATATATATATATATATATGTACATATACAAACTCATATCCATGAAATAAAGAATAATTATTAGGAAAGAATAACAAGAACATATTTGGTTTACACAAACTGATTTATAAACACATTTAAACATGCACTAGAAACATATACTACAATATATTAGAATTTTGTTTCTTACACAACACATATTTGTTGGAAGTTTGGCCGAACTCTGTAATATGTTCATATACAGTGCACATTACTGTGAGTTTACGACATCCCATTAACAGTCCTGTATAGAGTAGTCATGCAGGTGGTAAATTAACATCAAGTTGGTATTAACTTCAGGCCAAAGTTGAGTCTGTAGAACCAACAGCATAGCCTATATGTATTTTATTTATTTTAAGAAAAGGTGGCAAGCCCAGTATCGTGTTGATCAGATCTTTTAAAAAGTCATTAAATCAACTAAATAAAAAATTGTAATATGTATGATGCAAACTTTAAATATGTGGGAAATGTGCAGATTGAGATATTTATACACAGCTGGGTCATTAATGGTGCTCCATAAATTACTTACAAGCAGAGTTAACATCGGCATCCTTATACTGACATCACAAAGATGTAAACCAAAAAAGAAAAAAATACTTGAAACAATATACCTTTTGAACTATAAATTGCTAGCAATTCAGTAGAAATATATATAGGGTAAAAATGATTCCCTGTAAAGTGCACCCAAGTCATTGTTGTATGAAAAGTGCACTTTAATCTTCAGGTCTTTAATAACCGTCAGATTAAAAATCACCTCCACCTTGGAGCCGTCTCAATCCGGCTACGTTGCTAGGAAACAGCCCAAATTTGATACAAAGAGAACAAAGATAAACTCATTGCAATATATGTGAAGATAACATCTCCCCTTCCTCAAACCATTTTAATCCCTTCCATCCATTTCTAGGAATGAACAGAGGAGATTTCAGTGGACAGTGGTGAGGAATAGGCTAACAAGACGACAGACAGCACAAGGCACGACATGACAAAATATACCATATTTCCAATAGGCAAACAGAAAAAAACACAACTGGCTCAATGTGCCAGCATTTATAATGCTGTGGTCAGAGAAGCTTGCAAAAATAAGTCATATGTGGGATATTAATTGGTATTCCTAGTAACAACATCAATGTAAAATTAAATTTACTTATATCCACTGTTTAAAGGGATTTGTGTCATAAAACATGGCCTGGCCTTCTACAACATCCTTCACTGAAGTAATTTTTCCTATGCAATATCACCTTCCCTAAAATAATGCCAATTTTAAAAGCTGAACGCTTTCTGTGGAAATAACAAAGTTTGAGGGTTTTCAGACTATTGATGTTTGATTTTATCCAAGATTTACAAAAGAAGATTTGAACAGAGTAGGGGACTGGGCAATTAGGTGGCAAACAAGGTTCAATATAGACAAATGTAAAGTTATGCATTATGGGAAAAATAATAACAAAGCAACATATACTTTAAATGGTATTTCCCTGGGAAAAACTACTAATGAAAAGGATTTAGGAAGGTCACCCCCTGAGACTGGAAGAGCAAAGATTTCATAGACAGCAAAGGAAGGGATTCTTTACGGTAAGGACAATAACATTATGGAACTCACTGCCAAGAGAGGTGGTGCTATCGACTACAATAGATGCATTTAAAAATGGTCTGGATGTTTGTTTTTAGAAAAGCAGAACATACAGTGCTATTAATAATAGAATAAGCATTAATAATAGAGCTTATTGATCCAAGGAGAAATCCGATTGCCCTTAGAGTCAAGAAGGAATTTTTCCCTCTAGGAGCCAAAATTCGAAATAGCTTAGGTTTTTTTTTTCCTACTTTTGGATCAAAAGTGGGAATGATAGGTAGAAGGGTTGGACTTGATGGACTTATGTCTTTTTTCAACCTAAATTACTATGTTACTGATGATTAATACATGTAAATTAATCTAGACTGTCTAAGCAGCTGTAAATAGCCTTCCACCTTTACCAGACCACGTGCCCAACCAATAAAACAATTACACATTTATGTGGGGAAAGGGCTGCAGCTACTGCTTTTATTAACATTAGCATAGGCAGCAATAACATTATCACATAACGACCCACCAGCTGCTATTGCAGATGGATAACAACCCTAATTAACCAGCGCTATTGGTTCCAACAGCACATAGGCTAGCAGGTCCATGTCCCAACAAGCCCATAAGGATGTTGTCCATCCAAGTCCATAAGCACCATGCCGGCCAGCATATGACAATAAATGAGATAAAAACTTGGAAATCTGAACAAATAGGATGACAGCAGTACAGTGAGGTAAGAATACAGCAGCATAATAGTATAGAACATTCACCCTTTAACACATTACAATTCTGACCATTCAGAACATACCTAACACTTTCACAAATATATTCAAGTATGCCCGCACTGATGGGCCCCCTTCTTAGGTAGTGTAGGGCTTCCATTTTTATTACTAACAGCTATGCCTTCCTTGGTGTACTGATAATTTGTACAAATAAATAATAGACTGCTAACATAGCTGCAAAGTGGGTGTTAGTTTCAAACACACTGCAGTTACTTTAGAAAAAAATAAAGGATAGGAGATAAGTACACAGGGTGATACTTTGGTTTCTCTCTCTTTGTTTGCACAAATGATTGTGGCCATTTCACTGTTGCATTTTATTGCCACTGTTTGGTTGCTCACTCCATCCTTTCTTTTTTGTCTACATTGCAGTGTGTGGGTGGAAACACTGTTTAGGGTTAGGAGCTCATTTGTCAGCGCTTCTTTTCCTTATCTCTCCTCACAACTGTTTTAGCCTGACAACACAGGACAGCATGGGGCATAACCTCTAAAGGGGTGTGACACACACTCATCAGAGGTGCACGTGCAACAGCCAAAATGATGACGAGGTGGTTAATTGTTACGCTCAGAAAGAATTGGAGGGTGAAACTGTGACAGCACAAGGGTCCTGAATTGTGATTGTCCCATTCACAGTGGGACAGTTGAGGAGGAGCATGTGATATGTAAGATACTGTTTAGAGTTTATGCATGAGTGTATATTATTAAACCAATCCACATAACTATATATTTATGTTTCTTTATTACACTATTGAGCATGAAGTAAGTTAACGGAACTTAAAGATATACACCATCTACACAGGGGGATGTTTCCCTTTTTGATCTTGTGTGAAAAATTGCAAGGGTTAGGAATTTGCTTATTCAAGGGACTGTATCACCTGAACATTGTTTTTTACCGCATAACAAAAATATCAAAAATTACCTTTACATTGTATTAGCAGAATTGCAAGCAAATGCCTCAATTATTTTAAAAAAAAAACTGTTTTAAATGTGTCTGTGGAGTCTCCAGCTTATGACATCACCATTGGAAATGAACCGCTTTTCAATATGTCATTTGCATATCGTGCCACAGGTGATGTCATAAGCAGGAGACACCACAGACACCTTTAAAACACATTTTTCTCCTAATTTAGCCATTAGCATGCAATTTTGCTAGCGCAATGTATAGATCCTTTTCAATTATTTTTTATGCTTTCCATGTACAGTAAAAACAATGTTTAGGTGATACAGTCCCTTTAAGAAAATATTGCTACATCTGTGTCCTGATGTAGAGCACCTTCTTCATTATTTAAACTTAAAAGAATGTTAAAGCTTCCTTTTTACATTTTAGGATACTATGATACTTAGAGGTCACTGACCAGGTAGTTTGATGTTGTGTAGTGACGGTAATTTCATACGTTTATACTTTCTCATGTTAAAGTAGAAAATGCTGGGTTAAACAGTCTATTTTGTTAATAATATGCAATTGAAGATTCTTTTCTTAACCATTGCTGTCACTTTCACTAAAGCCAAGTAAAGCAGGAGGTGAATAGAAAATGGATGCAGCAGTACATTTTTTTAGAGGGCTGTTATGAAAGTGCAGAACTCTTTGCCTCTGAATGCATCTGAGTCGGGCTCTGCAGCAGAGCAAATTCAGATGAAAATTTCGAGCCAAGAAAAGAAAATCGATGGCAATATGCAGTAGGGACACCCTGGGGACATGTGCTGAATGTTAGTGCAGAGGCTGCAGTCTGCTCATTGCCGATTGGCCAAAGCTGCAAAGTTTAAGTTGTTCCATATTAAATACGGGATCATTAACTAATGATTGCCCTGCATCAAGATAAGTAGTTAGCATAGGTAATTAACAATTACCTGTTGTTTTAGCAACAACATCACAAATAACTACTTATTACAGTTGATCGCAACTGGTTTTGTGATTTGATTTACTATTGTGATTCTTCATTTATACCATTTCTTCCCAAACTGGGGGTGTGCCCCCTAGTGGTGTATGTTATTTCTTCCTTGAGTGCATGCAGGTCTGGCCTTAGGGGTGCGGGACCTCTGCAATCCCACAGGGCGAAGCACTGAGGAGGCATGAGAGGCACCGCGAAGAAGATCAAAAAGGTCTCCCCTAACAAGCCTTCTTTGTGAGGAGGGAAGGCAGCCGATCTCTGTGCACAGACCAAGCTACATCCTCTCAGACTGCCTCGCACTCCCTTTACATCAGAGCTTCGGGGGTCATGTCACCATTCAATTCTTAGATTACCTACAGGCGCTGGGAGAGCAGATGAAGTGATAGACACTGGGGTCAGGTTCTATGAGTGCAATCTGTCTCCTTACTGGGTGCTGGAGGCAAGTCCTTGGAGCAATTTGGATGCTGGAGCACATCCTGTAAGTCAGGGCCGTCTTTAATAGTGATTGGACCCTGGGCAAGCATTTGCTTGGGCCCCCTGGACCCTGCCCCCTCCCCTGCATGCAATCTCGCCATCCATCACAATGTTACCCCCCCCCCCCCCCCCACACACACACACACATATGGCATAATTGCTGTGCCATTCAGATGCCAGTAATATTGTGCCATTCAGAGCGCAGTATTATTGTGCCAGTCAGATACCAGTAATATTGTGCCAGTCAGATGCCTGTAATATTGTGCCAGTCAGATACCAGGAATATTGTGCCAGTCAGATACCAAGAATATTGTGTAAGTCAGAGCCCAGGAATATTGTGCCATTCAGATACCTGTAATATTGTGCCAGTCAGATACCTGTAATATTGTGCCAGTCAGATACCAGGAATATTGTGCTTGTCAGATACCAGGAATATTGTGCCTGTCAGATACCAGGAATATTTGTGCCTGTCAGATGCCAGGAATATTGTGCCTGTCAGATGCCTGTAATATTATGCCAGTCAGATGCCTGTAATATTATGCCAGTCAGATGCCTGTAATGGTGTGCCAGTCAGAGGCCAGGAATATTGTGCCAGTCAGATGCCTGTAATATTGTGCCAGTCAGATGCCTGTAATATTGTGCCAGTCAGATACCAGGAATATTGTGCCTGTCAGATACCAGGAATATTTGTGCCTGTCAGATGCCAGGAATATTGTGCCTGTCAGATGCCTGTAATATTATGCCAGTCAGATGCCTGTAATATTATGCCAGTCAGATGCCTGTAATGGTGTGCCAGTCAGAGGCCAGGAATATTGTGCCAGTCAGATGCCTGTAATATTGTGCCAGTCAGATGCCTGTAATATTGTGCCAGTCAGATGCCTGTAATATTATGCCAGTCAGATGCCTGTAATATTATGCCAGTCAGATGCCTGTAATAGTGTGCCAGTCAGAAGCCAGGAATATTGTGCCAGTCAGATGCCTGCAATATTGTGCCAGTCAGAGCCCAGTAATATTGTGCCAGCAGGATGCCCAGTAATATTGTGCCAGTCAGAGCCCAGTAATATTCTGCCATTCAGATGCCCAGGAATATTATGCCAGTCAGATGCCCAGTATTATTGTGCCAGTCAGAGCCCAGTAATATTCTGCCAGTCAGATGCCCAGTAATATTGTGCCACTCAGAGCCCAGTAATATTCTGCCATTCAGATGCCCAGTATTATTGTGCCAGTCAGAGCCCAGTAATATAGTGCCAGTCAGAGCCCAGTAATATAGTGCCAGTCAGCCCCCCCCCCCCCGTTCCCAAGTACTTACATGAAGCTGCTCCGTGTCCCCCGCCGGATGTCTCCTCCGTGCAGTCTTCCCTCTTGCACGGAGGAGGGAAACAGTTACCGGATGTGACGCGACGTCACATCCGGCGTCAGTTTTTTTTTTTTCGGCCGTCGCATCCATCGGATGCGGCTTGCCGGAAAAAAGCGTTCACAAGCGCAATGCGCTGTGAACGCGGCTAGCAGGGGCTGGGGGCCCACGGGACAGCTTCCTTGGGGCCCCCCAGGAGTAAATGGGCCCAGGGCAGCTGCCCCGTTTGCCCCGCATTAAAGACGGCCCTGCTGTAAGTTGTAAGTGCAATCTGGGTGCTGGGGCACATCCTGTGAGTGCAAGTCCTGTAAGTCTAACTGGTTGCTGTGGCAAATTTTATGGGTGCAATCAGGCACTGTGGGTACAATTGCAAGGGTTTATTGGGCAATAAATAAAAAAGGTCAGACGAAAGAACAGGACAAATTAAAGAAATCAAAATAAGGAATTTATTTTTTATAAAAACAGTTTTACTATCTGATAACTATACCTTACTGCTGCCTGTGACTGGTGGAGAGGGTGGGGGAAGGAAAGAGCATTAAGGGGTTGACCTGATTAGGTCCAGCCCTGAGTAAATGAATACTCCAGGCAGCGACTGGGTATTCTTTATTGTTGCAGGACAGACTCACATACAAATAGTGGGCTAGCACAGTTGACAGAAAGTATCTAATACCTAAGTCACTGATGACTAGAAGCGAATAGGACGGGAAATGCTGAGGGGATTGAAATGGGGGGGGGGGGGGAGGGGGGCATAATCGAAAAAGGTCTATCCTGATTTATCCAATGTAGCACAGTAGATGGAATTAATTTTAATGATGACATAAAAATCTAGGCTATATGTGCGCAATAGTCCTGTATACAGTGTTAAAGGTCTTTACTTATCTGCATAATGTCACAGAATATATCTGACCTTTAAACAATTTGAATGTTGCACACCGCCCTATATGGTGGGTACAAGGTATAAATGAATTGTTTTTTGTTGTTATAGCAACCTGCCATATATATATATATATATATATATATATAAAAGATGTACAAGCTACAATTCACAGTAAAATTAAATATTTTTTCTAGTTTTACATAGCTGCAGACTTGTTTTTGCTTTAGATTTATTGATATTCATTTTAGTACAGTGAAGCTTCTGGCAAAGATTTCCAAGGATGGAAAACAGATAATGAGCAATGCATACGTCCTATTCAAAATGACCACACCCGATGCAATCTTTCCGTTCAACATAAATTTGTCCTCTGTCACCTAGACATTATTTGTCCAAACTGCACAGAGTTCCATTTAAAGTTAAATTGTGGAACTGGTGTGGAAAGGCCAGATAAACGGGGGTAATGGTTTGATATTTTTCTGAATATGGGTTTGATTGAGACAATTATCCACTATTAAAAGATCTGTCCATGATCCACTTGTGCCTAAAAGCGGTCCTCAGTGGCACAGGAGAAAATAGGTATTGGACGGCTAATTTGGGAATGGCAATTCATGGTTAGTCAATGTTGTTACCCTATTACTCCCTCTGGGAAAGTTCCTAGCTTATCTAAAAAGAAATCTAGTCATGCTATTAAAGATGACTGAATTGCCAGGAAGCTCTCAAGAGACTTGATGATAATCTTCCTGTCTGTAGACCATTAAGGACGTGTATCTCACAAATTCAATATTGGTGAGAAGCACATTGACCCATTTGAATGATCCTAGTCCTGACAAAGGACAATCACTTTTTATTATATCAAAACTATCAAAGTATCATCTTGGTAAGATAATTTTGTATGAAACCCAGTCATGTGTTACTACACCATTTAAGTTCTATTAATGATTACATTATTTTAATGATTTCTTATTTCATATTGGAGTAAACCCCATCGGAAGTCCAAGGGTTAAACATATCACTGAGAATTAAAAACATCAATACTATTAGTTTAGGGAACAAACATGTCATTGTCATTCAAAAGCCTTCCAAATCAAATAATGTTTTGTAATTCATTTAAAAGGACACAGTCAGGAATTTCTTTTTATTGTTTTTAGATCAATACCAATGTCAGATTTCATAAATTTGTAACTTGAATGTTTTATTCTTTGTGAGTTGTTTATGTGCAGATAGATCTCTTAGCCCACTAAGAAAAGCCATTAAACTGTTATCTGTGTACATAGCTCAGGATTTCTTCACACTTACATGTATTCACTAACTAATGAATTTGGGGGGAGCTCACGGAAAAGCTACGAAATGCAGACCAAAATAGCTGAGCTGAAAATATCTCCGCCGTGGCTATTTTCACCTATAAAAGCAAATTCCAAAGCTGGATAAGTCAAAAAGATGCTTTAATGTGAAAAACTTCTCTGAAGATAACTCTTAGTTATACTGTATCCACAGAGTTATTTTGTACATAAAAGCACCTTTTTGACTTATCCGGCTCTGGAAAGGGTTTCCATAAGTTTTGCTTTTAAGTCTTGGGGCTTGGATCTCCCGGCGTGGAAGAAACCATGAGCTGGGATTTACAATGCTACAGCTGCATCAAGATCCTGTGGCTTCAATTTTAAAAAGGCTGTAAATGTACAAAAGGAATCCTTTTTGGAATTGTTGTTATTTTCATCTATACTTTGTTACTAATCCACTGTTTAAAGAACTGACTCCATTTGGATATTGAATTGACTGACAGATCTTTGATATCAAGCTGTAGTTTCTGGCAGAAAGGAAGCAGACTTATGTGTAATATTAAAATGTCCATAGTGACACCAAACTTTCCAGGGCTCTCTGCAAACTTTTTGAATTTCTTGTTGTCAGAGCCTGAAGAACCTGTACACCCGAGATTAAATCAATATGCCAGTTTGACAGCAAATCTTAAAAAAAAAAAAAAAAAACATACACTGGTTTTCTCATCTCCAGACAAAGATCAGTCATCTGTCCAAATCTGTCACACACAGAAACAGCAAAATGTGACAAACAATAGGTCATTTTTCTAATCAATAATTAAAAAAGACAAGATAGAATTAGTTTGTGGCGCTGGTGCATTGCAGGTAGCTAGGAAACCTGTGTATGTGACTGGTATGTGTTATTATGGATGGAGAGACCATGTGCTATTATTGCTTATATTATATAAATGTATAGGGACGTGCTTGCTGTGACCTATGCCTTATCTGTTTTGCCCACCACCTGTCCACCCAGTAAATATAAGGTGTCTGTTCAACATCTACAAAGACACTTCAGCTTTCTCTTGTGAGTTTACAGTGGAAGAGTGATAACGCTTCAGCCATCTGGTGGGATATGAGCAGGCTTCTAGCTGGACCTGTCTCGACCAAATGTGATCTCAAATAAGTATGATGTGACTTGTGAACAATTGCATCCAACAGATTGCACAGGGGCAAAAGCTTATAAATGCACATCTGTTAAAAGTGTATTCATTATAAAACTTAATTTCAGAACTGATCTGTGCTGGACTAATAATAGACAACATAATGTGATGTCTGGTAGATTGAAATGGTAATTTGTTTTGTACAGGAGTGATCACTGACAGATTTGTATTGGCATGTCTAACAATTCCATCAATGTATCATAAACTAAGTCTAGGTTTTTTTAAAACCCCAGTAGTTGGTGCCTAACAATATGGATTGTTTAATGCAGATGCTGTACTTTTCATCTGATTCACGAAATTAGTTTCTAAATTCTGAAGGCTTTTAGGAGAGCTGAAATAGGCTATATTGAGTAGCCGAAATTTGGAAAAACTTCCAAAATTTGGCTACTTTGACCGATCTGGCCCCATTTCTGTCCAGATCAGTCTATATTGAATAGATCTGTTTTGTCTAATCCGACCTGTATTACACTCTGCATTCACTCTCTCATTTCACATGTACACTTACACTTTGATGTATGCATAGACACTTGCACATATACCTGTGTGTACCCATTTGGCTCTCAGCAATCAAGAGTATTTGTTAACTCATCATATGGGATATTATTTCCAACATACCTAGTGCTTGGGTGAGCAGAGTATATCCATCAGACTCAAAAAGCTTGCCCTAGCATACATTGACCTCTAGGTGGTGCTTCAACCTCAGTGTCACAGTAAAGAGCACTAGGGTGCATTATTTTATTATAATAACACAGCATAAAAGCCAGTTTGTAATCATATTCACCACCATATACGTTATGGGACATAACTCTTCAACAAAAATGGTCTAATAGTACATTCTCTGGGATCTATTTACTAAAAGTCAAGAATAGTACAAGGAGGTTGACTTGGCAGATCTCCCAAGTTGACCTCCTTAAGCTATCCACTAAAGCAAACTTGACCTCCCAGTCCACCCACCTCGCCGTCCATCAGCCAATAGTAATCTAGTTTGAAAACCAGCCAATAGTAGGACTGCGACAACTCGCCTCTCATAGGCTACAATTGGAGGTGTATTGAAACTTGGGGTTTTTTTTCAAAGTCAAACTCAACCTCCAATCTCTGAGGGAGATAAATGTATAGCAAAAGTTTTGGCTTACTTACAGCAGGAAGAGGTTTTTGCCAAAACAGCTATGGTAACTGAAAGTTGAGCCCCAGATACCGACAGCTGCCAGAGGTTGCAATGTAGCCAAAAGGTTTAGTAGATAGCAGGATAAGCAACACTGGTAAAATATGGTATAGTCAGGAAAGATAGACCAGGAATTGTGGCCCCCAGACAACCTAGGAAAGATTGCTCCTGACAGAGTGCTGAGGAGGGCTCTGGCAGCCCATTGGTTAATTATGGAATTATAGGCTGACTTGGGTAAACTGTTAGCATAATCAGGCAGCCATTTTATCATGCAGGTTTGTCCTACGTGCTGTGTCTGCTTTCTCTCCCATCTTCTTTTGCAGGTGCTGATCAGGATGGATTTCGAAATTGTCAAGCTGCTAGAAAGCATCAGAGTGGCTGCTTTGCAAGGTGTTGCAAGATACCTGAAGTACCAGCTGGCTACAATAATGCCATTGATGGGGGTGCCTACCCCTGCAAGAGAAAGATCCATCCACCATGGAGGCCGAGTTCCAGGCATCTGTGGACTTCTATACAAACAGCAGCAGAGCAAGCGGAGGAATAATCAGAATTATTTTGCATAATAATAGCCTATAGATAATAGTCAGTTTAATAAAACTGGGGCCATATACCAGGTGCCTGTTATTATTCAGGGGGGGGGGGGTTCTCTTAACATTATCCCGGTTATTGACTACATCCTTGTCAGGATCTTTACATTTTGTTATCAGACGTGAAAGTAAATTTCTAAATTAGGCGAAAAATGTGTTTAAAATACATCTGTGATGTCTCCTGTTTATTGTATCAAAAAGAAGCAGACATGCACACTGATAGTATAGAAGTAAAATAATTTTTATTTGTAGTATAATATCGTAGCGACAATCAAACGTAGTTATAAGGTAGGAGAGGTATAACAGTATATTGAGTAATATACGTATATAAAAAATCAGAAAAAAGAAAAAAATGAAAAAACTGGAAAAAAACAGGAGAAAAAATGAACTGTAGACTAAGCAGATAGGTAAAAAAATGAGAAGAAGCTAGTACAGATAAGTGGAAAGGAGAGTGAAACCGGCGCACAATGCATGGACACTTTTAAACAATAAATGATATGTGACACTCTAAGTGTAGCTGTGCTAGTACAGATAATATAGTGGAAAAATGGAAAACATAGAAAAAATATATAAGGCAAGAGCACAATGGATATAAGAAAAAATAGATAAAATGCAAAAAAATAGAGGAGAGGGGTAGTGGTAGACACAGGTTCAAAAAATTATTTAGAATAACTGAACAACAGTATGATATAAGTAACGTAAATTGTCAACCACTGCAAAAAATTAAAAAAGAATAGACAAAATCTAGAAAAAGTAGTGTGGGAAAAAGAGGTCCACAGTTAAATGCCTCTTGCAAAATAAATCAAGGAAACTGCATCAGTGCAACAGGAAAAAACTAAAAGTAGTAGTCAATTAGATAAAGTAGTTTAGTGGACTTGGGACTTATCTCACCCAGATACAGAAATACAGTCTGTCTTGGTAGAATAAATTCAGGGTCTGTGGGAGTACATAAGTAGTCTTTGAATCAAACTTGTAGTTAGATCTAAACTAATCTTGATGATGCAGGGCAGAAACGTTCCAAAGGGTAACTGCTGAGGTCTTTGTAATAGGCACGGGGGCAACGCGCTCGGAGTGCTGCTCCTTCAATGGCCATGTCTCCTGTTTATTACATCACTTGTGGTTTGATATGCAAATTACACATATCCCTTTGAAAAACAGTTAATTTGCATATTACGCCACTGGTGATGTCATAAACAGTAGACTTCACAGACATATTTTTGTATTCGCTACATTCACAATATAAGCAAATTAAACTTTGAATCCCTATTAGTTCGGAGCACTCTTCAAGCATCTTGCTTATTCCATTTCTCACACACAACCTTAAATGTGTCTCTTTTTAATTCATCCTACTCACCACTCTGTGGATATTACATTTTTTTTTCTTACTCTTTAATCATTTTTGTATGGTTTATTCCATATTTACTTTGTTTGTCGGTCTCTCATACCTGTGAGTATCCTTTTTTTAACGAATACACACTCTAGCTTTGGACTCTCTTTTCCTTGTTTATTTTGTTTTTGGAGGTCTCTCTGAGTCCCCTGTGTTCCTCTCATCCTACACACTAATCGCAGAGAGTCTCCCATGCTCAGTAATGGTTTAGTTTGTTTCACATAACTCACGTCCTCTGTTCCCCCGTGGCTTTCCGATCCCAGTCTCCCTCCTTTTGCTGTCATGTTAAACACGCTTCTTGCTTGTTCTGCCATTTTCTGCTGTCACAATTCTATTTAATTTTCTCTTTCAAGTGGAACATTTTATTTCCTCCCCTGGTAATTATGTCCGCTCTTCTGCAGGCTTGGGGTAGATATGTGTAAAGTAAATCCATTCATCCTATTAGGAGCAGAATAAAAAAAGAAATTGCTGTTTTAGTTCGGTTCCAAATATTTCCCATTGCTGGACGCAGAAACTGATATGGATGCCACAGTAACTTTTACCCACAGATGGAACAAAGAAGATTAGAGATTGTGTGCCTACCTCCAGTATTTGGGCACAACGGTGTTTTAAAATGAAAAAATAAAAAAAAGTCACTCTTGTTGTGGTGAATCCACAAATCTTTGTTTTAATATAAAGGGAATGATCCAAAGTAGCAGTATGCAGGGAAAAATGTTCAGATCAGAAAAGCTTAATGCATTTCGCTCATTTAACATTTAATCGTAAGCTTTGTAAATTGGAACCCAGAGCACCCAAAACACTGACAATTACTGTGTAATTATTCAGTTACTGCATGTACAGATTACCCAGAATCCAAGTGAATGGTTAGATACTAAGGGTCATACTCGAGCTAGATTCCTTCATGGCATAAATTGATCTAATGATAATGCACCCTTCCAAGTGGAGCTTTAATTAACATGGCATGGTAGAAATTACAGCTTGAATGCAGGTTGATCAGTTGTATGCCAACGGTTAATTACATGATTGAACTAATATCCTGGCACGCGGATGTATCTCCAACCTTGTGGAAATGAAGCAAGATTCCTTCTACAGGCCATGTTAAAGATGTCAGTGGGCAGTTGTGGCCCAAGTTACAAAAGTTGACCATTCCTTTGGTAATCCTGATGAATACACCACTTTTAGAAGCATGCACCAAAAATGCTTTTTTATAAACACCCTACCATAGTGTTTATTTATCCACTGTACAGTACATTGACAGATTAGAATTAAGAGGTTAAATATATGCATTTCTCCAAGTTGCAGAATATTGCTTTTTTTCCAGTTGCCATTACCAGAGTATAGGGGTTATTATTCTCATTTATTGCATCAAAACTCCCCCAGGTAGTGTAAGACTTGCCGAATTGCCCTGTTCCAGCAAAGGTTTAGGTGACCCACCTCCCATCCACCTCTCTGACTATAAATATCACATAAAATGAGCTAGGTACTTTATTCCTGACATGTATTACCTTCTTATCCCTGAGGCCCCAGGGAGCTGAAGCAATCTCATCTTATACAATTACTGGTCACAAACTATGAGAGAGGTTTAACTATTTGGTCTCTGTAGCATGACCTTAAACTGTGTTGATCATCCTATGAAGTTAGAATGTTTAAAGGGACATCTCATCTATAACCTATATGCACTGTGTGAAGTACTAGACACTAGTATTCCACAACACCAGTGGAACATTCACTTATTTGGGTGACTACACCCATATAGACAAAAGGTAACAGTTTGTACCATGTTAGCTGTAGAAACACAGTAGACAAGTAAACTCAAGTTGATACCCTTATTGACTTATGAAATATTGATTATTTAGAGTGCAAGCTTTCAAGACCTATTAGGTCTCTTCTTCAGGCATGTTATACCCTTACAGTCATGGGAAAAAGAAAGCACATCATGGGGGTATCCTTCCCCTGAGTAGCAGATGTGCACCTAACTGTCAGTATACCAATGCAAAATATATCCGAGAGCTGACAGCAAAATTTGGCATCAGACTCACTCACTCTTTTGCCAATTCGCTGCTGCCGTCGGCCTATCGGATATTTATGTTAAGTTCATGTATTTCCAGGGTTTGTGTGCTTCCTGTTCGGAGTGCACACCTAGCACACACGGAGGATACGCGCCTAAAGTACATCATCTTTGGATTCTATGGCTTTATATATTATCAGGATATACTAACAATCATCTGTTCCTTAGCAGGCCAGATGAATGACAACACTTGACATATTACACTGGGTCATCATTTATTTAACAATAATGGAGGAAGCGCTTGGCACATACATTCACTCAGGGCTGCCCTTAGGGGTGTGTGACATGTGTGATCGGTAAGTCCTTTGTTCATGGAGGGTGTAAGTCCTTGAGGCAATCAGGGTGCTGGGTCAAGTCCTGTGAGCGGAATGGGTGTTGGGTTAAGCCCTATGCGTGTAAATCTTGGTGCTCTGGCAGGACCAGTTGGTACAATGTGGATGCTCCAAGGCCCTGGATGCAATCTGGGTACAGACGCAAGTCATGTGAGTGCAAACTGGTTTGCTGGGGCAAGACCTGTGATGCAGTCTTAGGTGCTGAGGCACATCCTGTGTGTGTGCAGTCGATGCACTGGGACATATCCTGTGAGTGTAGTCTGGATACTGGGACACATCCTGCTAGTGTAATCTGCATTCTGCTGCAAGCCCTAGGAGTGCAATGGGTGCTGTTGCAAGTTATATGGGTGAAACTGGGCGATGTGGATTCAATGGCAAGTGATGGGGGGGGGGGGCAATAATGAAAGGAGGGCAGGAGAAACATAGTGAAGGGACAGAAAGAGGAAAGAGGAAATAAAAATAATTTATGCATTTTTTAAAAACAAACAATTTTATTATCTAATAACTATACTTTTCCATCGCCTATGACTAGTGGAGAGAGTAGGGGGAGGAGCCAAGTATATCTGGATGGCAAGAGGTTAATCTGTGGAGATCCCAAAGATAATCGCAGTATCTCATTGTAAGCTCATTGTGGCAGACCTTGCTATTGTTCTCTGACTCATCAGTCAAGAGCAGTCTCTTTCCTTGTCAATCCTTTTCATAGTCCCTAGGATGTTTTATTACCTTCCATTGCATTTAGTGGTTACTCTCTGCTTTCGAAAATCACCAATGCTCTTTTAGAACAAGCTATGGTTACTTGTATATCTGATAACCTTATTCATTCACCATATTTCAACATCTATTGAATCTGAAGCCTATGTAAACCTCAATATTGCATGGAAAAAGATATTCATATATGCAAATGCTCAGACAATATATCTTATGTTAGATATCATAGTAATAGTCTCCAAGGATCCCAAACACTTTGATATATTTCTCAGCACAATGACAGGATTATTTTTACACAAAGTGATGGCAACAATAGAAATGGGTATACAAACAAATTTAGAAAAAAAAAAAAGAATATATACTCAAAAAAGGTTGCAGAAAATGTTTTTTACTGTGTGCAAAAGCACCAATAATTCAAAAATATCAGAAAATATAGGTACATACAAAAAAAAAAGCATAAGACTACAATGTAGCAGGACAGGCTGACCCCCTGTGTGAGAACCCCCTCAGGTTGAATCCAACCCTTGACAAAGGTACCAGTGTTGTCAGAGCTCACACATGCTGCCTGTCCTGCTGCATTGCAGTTTTATGGGGAGGTTTTGGTATGTACCTGTATTATCTGATCTTATTGTATTATTGGTGTTTTTGCTGCAATGGATTTTGGATTTTTCATCTACTCATCTACTACAGTTAGTGTTCATTTCATACAGCTACCACTCAAATCTCTGTTTTTCAGTGTTAGTTATCAAGTACCAATCAAGAAGCAAATGATGACAAACAATGGAAGACTGTTAAAACCTCCATGTTGAGGGCCTCTGAAGGGTTATGTTTATTAACTATGCTTTTTTCTATGATGCTGATCATTGAAGTGGATAATGAAAACTCAGGACATCCTCTCTTCCTCTACCAGTGGATAGGAAGGCGGTACTTCGTATTTTGGCTTGACTTTCTAGATTGCATTAGCCTCAACCTTCACTAGTTTCATGCCAATAATATGAAAGCACTGTAGAAAAGGATATAGTAATTCCAGCTCTACATCACATGGCCACTCATACTGAGGCTGCTAAACCATCTGTTGTAGCAACCAGGGGTTCCTTCTCCACGGATATTGACAATCTTTTATCATAAAGCACTAGCTATATGTTAGGTTCACCCCAATTTTTCCCACGATGGACAGGTCATCGCGGGATAACATAGAAAGTTAGTATTAGGCACTTATAATAGGGGTTAGTATTAGGGATCAGTTTATTAGGGGTTAATATTAGGGCTCAGGATTACTATTAGGAGTTAGTATTAGGGTTCGGGTTAGTATTAGGAGGTTAGTATTAGGGTCCGGGTAAGGGTAGTTTTAGGCTTGGCATTAGGGCTCGGGGGTTAGTTTTAGGGGTTAATTCCTGGGTATGCAATGGGTGTTGGGTAGATTCTGGGTTACTTGGGTAAGTCTTAGATGTGCAATTTGGGTAATGGAAAAAATTTGATAGGGGCTCTAGTATTGTTTTTCTATTGGTTGAAAACTCCACTGACTATGGCGTTAATCAATATAACAGTCAAAGGATTAATTACAGACTGGCTTCTGAGAGCCCAGGCTGTGTATAAGTCAGGAGTATTTAATTAGGCTGTAATATTTTCACATGCCCTGTGTAGATATATATTAAATATTTGTGTTCCAACGATGTGACTCTAATAAAGGGATTGGTACATTTCAGTAAACATCACAACCAAGTAACAAAAACAAAAGAGAAAGAAAGGTACTTATCCTTTTGATGTACTGCATTTGCTCGAATTTAAGATGACCCTGATTATAAGACGACCCCCCAAACTTTGGATATTCCTTTAGGAAAAAAATAAAAGCCTGAACATAAGACTACCCTATAGGAAAAAAGTTTAACTTGTATATATTCACATGTAAATTGCTTTTTCATATTTAATAAAAACTTATGATATAAAAAAAATGAATTTCTTGTTTTTATTTACCTTTTATGTGCCAATGCTCCCCCCAACAGTGTCTGTCTCTCTCCCCCACCCTCCCTCAACGTTGTCTGTCTCTCTCCCCCAAGTTGTCTGTCTCTCTCCCCCACATGTTGTCTGTCTCCCTTCCCCACCCTCCCCCCAATGTTGTCTGACTCCCCCCCACCCTCCCCCAATGTTGTCTGTCTACCCCCCACCCTCCCCCCAATGTTGTCTGTCTTCACCCCACCCTCCTCCCAATGTTGTCTGTCTTCCCCCCACCCTCCCCCCAATGTTGTGTGTCTTCCCCCCACCCTCCCCCCAATGTTGTCTGTCTTCCCCCCACCCGGCTGCCCATATCTCCCTGGTGGCTAGTGGGGGCAGCCGGGGGATGTCTGCACGATATGTGCAGACATCCTCCATGCTGCCCGACACTTCCGTCTATTATGACGGACAGCCGGTCCGTCATAATAGACGGAAGTGTCGGGCAAAATGGAGGAGGCTGCCCAAATATCATTGGTGGCCAGTGGGGGCTGCTCCTCCACTGCTGCCATGCACTTCCGCCGGGACTTTTATGATGAAGCCGGAAGGACCACGGCTGTTAGCAAGGGGGATCCAGGTCCCCTGCAGCTCTGCGGGGGACCTGGATCCATGTCTTATAATCTGACCTCGATTTGAGGTCAGATTATAAAACGACCTCGAATATAAGACGAGGGGTCTTTTTCAGAGCATTTTCTCTGAAAAAAACCTTGTCTTATATTCAAGCAAATACAGTATATCGTGACTTGCTTGGTCCTGTTTGAAGGGTCGTTCATTACAGGAAAACAAAATCTCATCCACTCCGTTTTAGCAAAGTAGAAAAACTTCTTTAATAAATGTAAAAGTCAAAAAGAATATTCAAACAACTGTGCAAGGGTGCCCAAAAAAATGTGATAGCTAAAAACAAAGTCTACTCATGGCTCGTGAAACCAAGAGTAAGAAACTAGCTGACAATCTGGGTAATGGGACATGTATTGGGGTAAGTCCGGGATGTGCAATGTGGGTGATGGGGCATGTACTGGGAAAAGTCCAGGGTGTGCAATGAGGGTGATGGGGCCTGTACTGGGGAAAGGCCGGGATGTGCAATGTGGGTGATGGGGCATATACTGGGTGTGCAATTTGTGAATGCACTGGTAAGTCTGGGAGTGTAATGGCAAGTCTGAGGGATGCATTGGCAAGCCTGAGGGCCAGATTGGCAAGCCTGGAAGTGCATTAGCATGTCTAAGGGAATGATTGGCAAATAAAAGAAAATAAAAACAATGCATTTTGTCATTCATAATTTTTTGTTAAATATGAAAAAACAGTTTACGTGTGAATTAATATTTACTAGTAAAACTTTTTTTCTTGTAGGGTAATCTTATATTTAGTCTTTTTCATTATTTCCTAAATTAATATCCAAAATGTATATATTATTGCTGATTTTGCCATGATGTACCATGTCTAAGTGCTGGGGTAAGTCCTGGTTGTTGGGGCAAGTCCTGTGCATGCAATCTAGGTGCTGGAACATTGGAACATTTGTCAAGCGACTTATGCCCAATACAATGTCACTGGTACCTGTAGCCCAAGGGCCTACAATGTCTAAATCCGTCCCTGCTTGCAAGTGGGAATAAGATAGTGTATATGAGTCAAGCAGGTCTTCATGGCAGAAAGGGATAGAAAGAGGTTGAGCTGCCAGTGGGAAAATATAATGAGTAAAACATCAAGAGAAACCCAAAAACATTAGATTTAGGTGTCTTCATCCATAATAATGGAAATCTCCACTTTAAGCATTGATTTAAACAAATTTTATGTTATGATGGTCTGAGCTTCATAGAGTTTCAGTCCACTGTAACATGAATCCCGATGGTTACCAGTCCTTAAATTGATGGGATAATCTACTAAATCATTTGACAAACCTGTACACACCAGATATTAGCTTCTGCGCAAGTGACCAGTGTTAAATAGACAGACACTTTTTATAGTCTTTTCAGCTATTTTTCACTGATGCTGGGCAGGTAGATTCAGCGGTCATCTGGGATTTCAGAATCAAAACCACATCTATTTACTAAAACCACAACACTGAAGTGCTATGGAGGAACCCAACTGGTAGCCAAAGGGTTAATGTGCTGTTCTAGGAAATCTATTCCCTTATTCTGCTCACAGAGAACCTTCTTTCACCATCCCGTGCTCCAATGAGAAACTGACAGATTTCCTATACAATGTAGAGAGAGTTCAATAAATAACATCCTTCACATCCCAAGTCTCCTGGGAGAATCCTAAAGCTGACATGCTTCCCTTAGTCCCCCCCAGTCCCCTCCTGCATGGCACAAGGACAGATGCTGTCTGAGGCCAGTGTGGCCCTCTGGTCCATCTTGAATCACAAGAATGAAGGAATCCACAGAAAAAAAACCTGTATATTCATTATGTTATGCTTGCGTTACACATAGTGAGGGGGAAGTGAAGACATGAATGCATTGTACGTTTCAAACCCATCAGGGGCTCTTACTCACAGTCTGTGACAACTTTCCTAAAAACACATCATTCATGAACTGCCATCTGTCCCACATATTAGTTCATCGCTTGTGTCAAATGGTCCACGTGATTCATATGATTTACATGAACCTGGAAAATGAAACCGCTCAAACAGCTCTATGGTACCCCACTTTCCTAGACAACTCCATAGGCAATCCTAGTGTGTCTCTTCCAGGAGCCCTTTTAATCCACCCATCCAGTAAACCATGTGGCAGACAGCTATTTGGTACCCTCCTCTGTGATACATCTATCAAGAAAACCATTGCCTCCCCTCCAGGCTATGTCATGGTTGCCTGTAAAGCAGCCATGTGTTCAACTCACCAGGCAGTTCCCTAGTTCCATATTCAGCCAATGCTGCTTTCACTTATCAAAAACAAAAGGATTGAAAATGATTAACATTAAGATAAAACCAAGTTGCACATCTCAATCAAATTACATTTTCTATCAGAACAGATTTAATGTATCCAGTTACCCCAGAACCCATCCTATTCTGATGTTAGACTAGGGCAAACAAATGAGATTTTTTTTAGTAATTAAAAAAAAACAATTCAGGCAGTGCAGTCATCAATCCCAAGCCCTCATTATCACAAGTAAACCCACCCCCGTCAGTGTAGTGCATATACTATACACACACACATATTGGGGTGAAATCCTGACATTAGTACAGCCACGTGCTGTATTCATGCAGTCAGTCCCAGGGAGGAACAAGGCATTAGCACAGCCACCCCTGGGGTGAGACCTACAGCTGGTCATTTCTTGATACAAGGTTTTATATTTCACGGCTTCCATCTGTAAGGCTCAGACTAATGATAAACAGTCAGAGATTCATTTCAGCTCCTTGGAAACCTGCTTAGCTTGGCTAAAAATAAAGCTTTGTCCTGTGGATGTAAAGGCCGTTCGCCCCTCATCTACTAATTAGAGAGGTGGCTGTAGAGGTGTTCATTACTGTGTTTATTATCTTCCATGGATAAAGGTGAATTTACAAAGCTATCCAGTGATATCCACTCCAGCTCCCTATGACTGTCAGCAACACACACTCCACGTGACAGAAAGTAACACACATTGGGGGTTATTTATAAAAACTCCTGTTATGCAACGTGTCAAGTGTTGTATATAAGGACTCAATCGCTGTTTGTTATATAGAATGGCGATTGCGCCTTTTTATACATCTCGACACTCTGCAGTGTGGGAGAGGTACCAACGTGAACAGCGTTTGGTGGAGGGTCACCCATTTTTTTAATGCAAATGGCTGTGCCAGTGCCACGAGCATCAACACCCCTAAAATAGGTGGTGGAGGCAGAGCAGACTGACGAAGTTTGTCGCGAGCCTTCACCATACGTTGACACACAAACCAAATCAGCATATTAGTTGATTTGTTCATGCATGAACCCCAGTATAATACACTGCACCATACTGCAGCTATACTGCATACTGCACTTCGCTGTGAGACAGAGAAACACACTGCCCCTTTCTGTGAGACAGAGTAATACACTGCAGCTCACGGTGAGAAAGAGTAATACACTGCAGCTCACTGTGAGACAGAGTAATATACTGCAGCTCACTGTGAGACAGAGTAATACACTGCAGCTCACTGTGTCACGGGTTACCATACTGAAGCCAACTGTGACACTTCACCTTACTGTAACACAGAATAACACACTGCACCTCACTGTGACACAATGTGACAGACTGCACCTCACTGTGACACAGATTAATACACTGAACCTCACTGTGACACAGAATAAAACACTGCACCTCACTGTGACACAGAATAAAACACTGCACCTCACTGTGACACAGAATAACACACTGCACCTCACTGTGACACAGAATAAAACACTGCACCTCACTGTGACACAGAATAACACACTGCACCTCACTGTGACACAGAATAACACACTGCACCTTACTGTGACACAGAATAACACTCTGCACCTCACTGTGACACAATGTGACAAACTGCACCTCACTGTGACACAGAATAACACACTGCACCTCACTGTGACACAATGTGACAAACTGCACCTCACTGTGACACAGAATAATACACTGCACCTCACCATGACACAATGTAACAAACTGCACCTCACTGTGACACAATGTGACAAACTGCATCTCACTGTGACACAGAATAACACACTGTACCTCACTGTGACACAGAATAATACACTGCACCTCACTGTGACACAATGTGACAAACTGCATCTCACTGTGACACAGAATAACACACTGTACCTCACTGTGACACAGAATAATACACTGCACCTCACTGTGACACAATGTGACAAACTGCATCTCACTGTGACACAGAATAATACACTGCACCTCACTGTGACACAATATGACAAACTACACCTCACTGTGACACAGAATAATACACTGCACCTCACTGTGACACAGAATAATACACTGCCCCTCACTGTGACACAATGTGACAAACTGCACCTCACTGTGACACAATGTGACAAACTGCATCTCATGGTGACACAAAATAATACACTGCACCTCACTGTGACACAATGTGACAAACTGCACCTCACTGTGACACAATGTGACAAACTGCATCTCACGGTGACACAAAATAATACACTGCACCTCCCTGTGACACAGAATAATACACTGCACCTCACTGTGACACAGAATAACACACTGTACCTCATATGTACAACATAGTACCTTTCCAAAAAGAAAGTCGTATGATCCTCATTAATACGTGTTTGCAGGGGTTATAGCTATAAAACAACTTTAGAGACTTGAACGTTTTGATTATGGTGCTACATTGAAGAACAATTCTAGAAATTAATCAATCACCATGGAAACCATTCTTGTTGACTGCTTCATTTTTATAACTTTGCATAACCGCTCTTTATAAAATATTCCCAATTCACTGTAAAGAGAAATATCTGAAAAGTACAAGCACAGATAACCCTGGTCCAAAACATGTATGTATGCAGAGGGGATAGATGCCTGATTCCTGAAACATAAAATAAAAAACCCCCATCCACTCCCCATACCCAACACCCACCCGAAAACCCTCCAATAAACGGACACGAGACCTGTGATGGTAAATCAAGGCCACAGCAATTTTATTAAAACACATAACAGGCTGTATCAGCCGACCACCATCCTTTTTAATATATATATAACACAGCCTGACAAAATCACTAAGCCCTTGCCAGATAACTATTTTAACCTAAACATATATACTTACATAGTGCAAATTTAATCAAAGCAAAAAACAAGGTGCTCGCCTCCCTTCCTCGTCCCTTGAGATGCCGTACCTAAACCTGATCCATCTCACCACAATGCTCACCACTAGCCGGCTCTCTTAGTTCAGTGGGCACGTCCACAAAAACAACTTCCATGTTGAAAGGTCAGGGGAGGACCGAGCACCATTCTCCTTCTAATATCCCCAACTTAGCTTCCAAAACCGCATCCCCTACTGGCAAGGACTGCCAACCCCCGCCTGCTGTGACAAAAAGATTCAATACAATATATAACATAATACAAATTAAAGGGAGGGAGGGTGGGAAAATTGCTACCAAGTGCGTGTACCGACTAAAATGGCTGCTGGGGAGAGGGGTTCCAGGGCTTTTATTAACTCCCCCCAAAACCCCTCCCCACAGCAGCCGTCAGTCATCTCTGTCCTCCCCCTCGCCCATACATGTCCTGTTCATTCTATTAGCATAATTCCCAGGGTGCCGATGCAAAATAAAAGTAATACATCAATAAATCAAATGCACACAAGTGATCAATGTATCCTTCTACCATTATCAAAAACATTAACCAATAAGCCTCTCTCACTGCACACACACTACAAAATAAATGGCCTGTATTCAATTCCTGCAATTTAGCCTTTATAAAGACAACAGGTCATTTTACAGCACATTAGTAAACCTTTTTTTCATTTATTTTTTTATTTTAAACAATGCTATTCCCAAAAATATGTTCTTTAATGCTAGGGGACCGGAGTTGTAAAAGTCACCTAAGTTCCCCTAGAATCTACCCCTCCCCCCAAAAGCAGTGGCCAGGGCTTCCAAAAATGCCACCCTCCCTGCAAATTACTGATAAAATTGCTCCAGCCCCTCCCCCCAAAAAAAGAATACCGGGGCCAGGGGATTGCTGAACGGCCACTGACTACCTATTAATACATGGGACTGGGGGCTGCCCCAAGTGTCTCAGGCCCCCTATTAATGCACATGCCCAGGTACCCTAATACACAGGTCTATGTACCCCTGCCGGCAAGTACCCCTGTCCTCCTATTAGCGCATGGATCCAGGGGCTGCCAATATGCTCCAGCCCCCCTTAATAAATACGCATTGCCAGGGGCTGCCCAAATGCCCTCTAGCCCTCATAATTAATACTTAGGACTGGTTTCAAAATCAGTCAATGGCTGGGCTGGGACCAGATCTCAGTCATCATCCAACCTCGACTGTTTTAGGTGCATCTCAGTGTTCTTTTCTTTTACTTTTTTCTGTCTATTAATTAGGTCTTTTTTTTTTTTTTAGAAAGCGCTTCTGTCTGCTCCGAAGATGAGGACATTGCAGATTTTATTCTACAGTGGCATCCTTCATGTGCCAGGAGGGTGGCCAGTGATTTTCACTGACTCCCATCATGGCACTCAAAGGGCGTTTTATTTTTTCACAGGTTTGACCTCATGCCTCCTATCTGAGTAGGGTGGTAGGTAGGTCAAAAATTTTAAATTATTTTATTTAGCAGCCCTGGCTACTAGGCAGTTGGGGCAGCCAATAGCCCTGTGTGTAAACAGGGGACAAAGGACTTTTTTAACGGGTGCGGTAATGATCTTACCGCAATTGATAACTGTGTTAGCGGTGGGCATTGAAAACATGTGTTAATTTACAGCTTAATGCAGTTTTTCAGTTAAGGTCCACTGAATCTGGGCCAATACATCACTATCAAGAATACAGACACAAACTTTAATATACACAGATACATTTTTATTTGTCACTTTAACTTGTAGTAATAAATATATGCAGCAACAAAACGGTAATACAGGATGTATCCCATGGCGAGGAAATTATGAGATCATTCTCTATGCAGTCTTCATCGTATTGAAGGTTTGTAAAATGCATGCCAGTCTACCATGTCTAATGCAGTCTCTTAACACCTTTGGGACCTCTAAGGGCAAGCCAGGCGAACGCTGATGCTCTACCCATAGGACCGTTAGCTCTGGACTTAGTACAGAAAACTTATCATTTCAAAAATGTTTAAAGGCATAGTCACTTTATTGGAACAGGAAACATAAGCAATTCTTAATTCATGGAAAAATAATGTTCTTAGCACTCAGGACAGGAGCTAAACCCTGTGTGTTACTCATCATAGTGATCTGCAGTGTGTTACTCTGTATTTTGGGGATATGCAGTATGTTTCTATGTGTCACTGGGAGGTGCGGTGTGTTATACTTTGTCACAGTGAGCTTCAGTGTGTTACTCTATATCACAGTGAGCTGCAGTGTGTTACTCTATATCACAGTGAGCTGCGGTGTGTTACTCTATATCACAGTGAGCTGCGGTGTGTTACTCTGTATCACAGTGAGCTTCAGTGTATTACTCTATATCACAGTGAGCTGCAGTGTGTTACTCTATATCACAGTGAACTGCAGTGTGCTACTCCATATCACAGTGAGCTTCAGTCTGTTACTCTATATCACAGTGAGCTGCGGTGTGTTACTCTATATCACAGTGAGCTGCGGTGTGTTACTCCATATCACAGTGAGCTTCAGTGTGTTACTCTATATCACAGTGAGCTGCGGTGTGTTACTCTATATAACAGTGAGCTGCGGTGTGTTACTCTATATCACAGTGAGCTTCAATGTGTTACTCTATATCACAGTGAGCTTCAGTGTGTTGCTCTATGTCACAGTGAGCTGCGGTGTGTTACTCTATATCACAGTGAGCTGCGGTGTGTTACTCTATATCACAGTGAGTTCAGTGTGTTACTCTATATCACAGTGAGCTTCAGTGTGTTATTCTATATCACAGTGAGCTGCAGTGTGTTATTCTATATCACAGTGAGCTGCGGTGTGTTACTCTATATCACAGTGAGCTTCAGTGTGTTACTCTATATCACAGTGAGCTGCGGTGTGTTACTCTATATCACAGTGAGCTGCGGTGTGTTACTCTATATCACAGTGAGTTTCAGTGTGTTACTCTATATCACAGTGAGCTGCGGTGTGTTACTCTATATCACAGTGAGCTTCGGTGTGTTACTCTATATCACAGTGAGCTTCAGTGTGTTACTCTATATCACAGTGAGCTTCAGTGTGTTGCTCTATATCACAGTGAGCTGCGGTGTGTTACTCTATATCACAGTGAGCTTCAGTGTGTTACTCTATATCACAGTGAGCTTCAGTGTGTTACTCTATATCACAGTGAGCTTCAGTGTGTTGCTCTATATCACAGTGAGCTGCGGTGTGTTACTCTATATCACAGTGAGCTGCGGTGTGTTACTCTATATCACAGTGAGCTTCAGTGTGTTACTCTATATCACAGTGAGCTTCAGTGTGTTACTCTATATCACAGTGAGCTTCAGTGTGTTACTCTATATCACAGTGAGCTTCAGTGTGTTGCTCTATATCACAGTGAGCTGCGGTGTGTTACTCTATATCACAGTGAGCTTCAGTGTGTTACTCTATATCACAGTAAGATGCAGTGTGTTACTCTATATCACAGTGAGCTGCAGTGTGTTACTCTATATCACAGTGAGCTTCAGTGTGTTACTCTATATCACAGTGTGCTTCAGTGTGTTGCTCTATATCACAGTGACCTGCAGTGTGTTACTCTATATCACAGTGAGCAGCGGTGTGTTACTCTATATCACAGTGAGCTTCAGTGTGTTACTCTATATCACAGTGAGCTTCAGTGTGTTATTCTATATCACAGTGAGCTTCAGTGTGTTACTCTATATCACAGTGAGCTGCAGTGTGTTACTCTATATCACAGTGAGCTGCGGTGTGTTACTCTATATCACAGTGAGCTGCAGTGTGTTACTCTGTATCACAGTGAGCTGCGGTGTGTTACTCTATATCACAGTGAGCTTCAGTGTGTTACTCTATATCACAGTGAGCTTCAGTGTGTTTCTCTATATCACAGTAAGCTTCAGTGTGTTACTCTATATCACAGTGAGTTCAGTGTGTTACTTTATGTCACAGTGAGCTTCAGTGTGTTATTCTATATCACAGTGAGCTGCAGTGTGTTACTCTATATCACAGTGAGCTGCGGTGTGTTACTCTATATCACAGTGAGCTTCAGTGTGTTACTCTATATCACAGTGAGCTGCGGTATGTTACTCTATATCACAGTGAGCTTCGGTGTGTTACTCTATATCACAGTGAGCAGCGGTGTGTTACTCTATATCACAGTGAGCTTCAGTGTGTTACTCTATATCACAGTATGCGTTAGTGTGTTACTCTATATCACAGTGAGCTTCAGTGTGTTACTGTATATCACAGTGAGCTTCAGTGTGTTACTCTATATCACAGTGAGCTTCAGTGTGTTACTCTATATCACAGTGAGCTTCAGTGTGTTACTCTATATCACAGTGAGCTTCAGTGTGTTACGCTATATCACAGTAAGCTTCAGTGTGTTACTCTATATCACAGTGAGCTGCAGTGTGTTACTCTATATCACAGTAAGCTGCGGTGTGTTACTCTATATCACAGTGAGCTGCAGTGTGTTACTCTATATCACAGTGAGCTGCAGTGTGTTACTCTATATCACAGTGAGCTGCGGTGTGTTACTCTATATCACAGTGAGCTTCAGTGTGTTACTCTATATCACAGTGAGCTTCAGTGTGTTGCTCTATATCACAGTGAGCTGCGGTGTGTTACTCTATATCACAGTGAGCTTCAGTGTGTTACTCTATATCACAGTGAGCTTCAGTGTGTTACTCTATATCACAGTGAGCTTCAGTGTGTTACTCTATATCACAGTGAGCTGCGGTGTGTTACTCTATATCACAGTGAGCTGCGGTGTGTTACTCTATATCACAGTGAGCTGCGGTGTGTTACTCTATATCACAGTGAGCTGCGGTGTGTTACTCTATATCACAGTGAGCTGCGGTGTGTTACTCTATATCACAGTGAGCTTCAGTGTGTTTCTCTATATCACAGTAAGCTTCAGTGTGTTACTCTATATCACAATGAGTTCAGTGTGTTACTCTATATCACAGTGAGCTTCAGTGTGTTATTCTATATCACAGTGAGCTGCAGTGTGTTACTCTATATCACAGTGAGCTGCGGTGTGTTACTCTATATCACAGTGAGCTTCAGTGTATTACTCTATATCACAGTATGCGTTAGTGTGTTACTCTATATCACAGTGAGCTTCAGTGTGTTACTCTATATCACAGTATGCGTTAGTGTGTTACTCTATATCACAGTAAGCTTCAGTGTGTTACTCTATATCACAGTAAGCTTCAGTGTGTTACTCTATATCACAGTGAGCTTCAGTGTGTTACTCTATATCACAGTGAGCTTCGGTGTGTTGCTCTATATCACAGTGAGTTGCGGTGTGTTACTCTATATCACAGTGAGTTTCAGTGTGTTACTCTAAATCACAGTGAGCTTCAGTGTGTTACTCTATATCACAGTGAGCTTCAGTGTGTTAGTCTATATCACAGTGAGCTTCAGTGTGTTGCTCTATATCACAGTGAGCTGCGGTGTGTTACTCTATATCACAGTGAGCAGCGGTGTGTTACTCTATATCACAGTGAGCTTCAGTGTGTTACTCTATATCACAGTGAGCTTCAGTGTGTTACTCTATATCACAGTGAGCTGCGGTGTGTTACTCTATATCACAGTGAGCTGCGGTGTGTTACTCTATATCACAGTGAGCTGCGGTGTGTTACTCTATATCACAGTGAGCTGCGGTGTGTTACTCTATATCACAGTGAGCTGCGGTGTGTTACTCTATATCACAGTGAGCTTCGGTGTGTTTCTCTATATCACAGTAAGCTTCAGTGTGTTACTCTATATCACAATGAGTTCAGTGTGTTACTCTATATCACAGTGAGCTTCAGTGTGTTATTCTATATCACAGTGAGCTGCAGTGTGTTACTCTATATCACAGTGAGCTGCGGTGTGTTACTCTATATCACAGTGAGCTTCAGTGTATTACTCTATATCACAGTATGCGTTAGTGTGTTACTCTATATCACAGTGAGCTTCAGTGTGTTACTCTATATCACAGTATGCGTTAGTGTGTTACTCTATATCACAGTAAGCTTCAGTGTGTTACTCTATATCACAGTAAGCTTCAGTGTGTTACTCTATATCACAGTGAGCTTCAGTGTGTTACTCTATATCACAGTGAGCTTCGGTGTGTTGCTCTATATCACAGTGAGTTGCGGTGTGTTACTCTATATCACAGTGAGTTTCAGTGTGTTACTCTAAATCACAGTGAGCTTCAGTGTGTTACTCTATATCACAGTGAGCTTCAGTGTGTTACTCTATATCACAGTGAGCTTCAGTGTGTTATTCTATATCACAGTGAGCTTCAGTGTGTTACTCTATATCACAGTGAGCTGCAGTGTGTTACTCTATATCACAGTGAGCTGCGGTGTGTTACTCTATATCACAGTGAGCTGCAGTGTGTTACTCTGTATCACAGTGAGCTGCGGTGTGTTACTCTATATCACAGTGAGCTTCAGTGTGTTACTCTATATCACAGTGAGCTTCAGTGTGTTTCTCTATATCACAGTAAGCTTCAGTGTGTTACTCTATATCACAGTGAGTTCAGTGTGTTACTTTATGTTACAGTGAGCTTCAGTGTGTTATTCTATATCACAGTGAGCTGCAGTGTGTTACTCTATATCACAGTGAGCTGCGGTGTGTTACTCTATATCACAGTGAGCTTCAGTGTGTTACTCTATATCACAGTGAGCTGCGGTATGTTACTCTATATCACAGTGAGCTTCGGTGTGTTACTCTATATCACAGTGAGCAGCGGTGTGTTACTCTATATCACAGTGAGCTTCAGTGTGTTACTCTATATCACAGTATGCGTTAGTGTGTTACTCTATATCACAGTGAGCTTCAGTGTGTTACTGTATATCACAGTGAGCTTCAGTGTGTTACTCTATATCACAGTGAGCTTCAGTGTGTTACTCTATATCACAGTGAGCTTCAGTGTGTTACTCTATATCACAGTGAGCTTCAGTGTGTTACGCTATATCACAGTAAGCTTCAGTGTGTTACTCTATATCACAGTGAGCTGCAGTGTGTTACTCTATATCACAGTAAGCTGCGGTGTGTTACTCTATATCACAGTGAGCTGCAGTGTGTTACTCTATATCACAGTGAGCTGCAGTGTGTTACTCTATATCACAGTGAGCTGCGGTGTGTTACTCTATATCACAGTGAGCTACAGTGTGTTACTCTATATCACAGTGAGCTTCAGTGTGTTGCTCTATATCACAGTGAGCTGCGGTGTGTTACTCTATATCACAGTGAGCAGCGGTGTGTTACTCTATATCACAGTGAGTTTCAGTGTGTTACTCTAAATCACAGTGAGCTTCAGTGTGTTACTCTATATCACAGTGAGCTTCAGTGTGTTAGTCTATATCACAGTGAGCTTCAGTGTGTTACTCTATATCACAGTGAGCTTCGGTGTGTTACTCTATATCACAGTAAGCTTCAGTGTGTTACTCTTGACCAAGGTATGGCGAATTAACGCAACCTCCCCCCAAGAAAAGACACAGACAACAAACTGCATATGAAGGTCACAGTATTTATTAAGAAATACTGTAACAAAGATTTTGTATTATTATCAGTAACTAATCAACTTAAACGTATACTAAAAACGTATACAACCATGGAAAACACATATAACATATACATACCATGTACAAAGGACACCATCTTGTGGAGTACCACATGTATATGCCACTAAGCGGTAGCATATCTAGGATTGGGTACCAGAGGATCGGACGTAGGCGTAACCAAAAATATCAGTCTACCGGCGTCAATGCCCCTGCACGGTAGCCACCTGATATTCACTCCCCAGGGACCAGCCCGTGGGGAGTCCGTGCAGCTAGCTTTCAGAGCTACTGCCTCCCGGGTTGGCCATACCCAAGACAGCCAACCCCCTGCACTGACGTCATACCTCGGGTACCCCCTGCCCTCACAACAATGACATAGACAAAGACAAGACAAAGAGGGATGGGTCGGAGGGAACTGATTTCTATAATGCAGAAAAGAGGCTGGGCAAAACCACCGCAAGGATTTATATAGGTTTTGCCCAGCCCCCAAGGGGGGAGGAACGGCCGCCCATGAAGGGCAATTACTGGCCGAGGGCCTATGACTGACAGATTTGTGATGAGGCTGCATCACCAACCTGTTGTCATGCTGCCCTTTCATATATTGCATTATTACAGGACATTACTATATCACTGTGAGCTTCAGTGTGTTACTCTATATCACAGTGAGCTTCGGTGTGTTGCTCTATATCACAGTGAGCTGCGGTGTGTTACTCTATATCACAGTGAGCTTCAGTGTGTTACTCTATATCACAGTGAGCTTCGGTGTGTTGCTCTATATCACAGTGAGCTGCGGTGTGTTACTCTATATCACAGTGAGCTTCAGTGTGTTACTCTATATCACAGTGAGCTGCGGTGTGTTACTCTATATCACAGTGAGTTTCAGTGTGTTACTCTATATCACAGTGAGCTTCAGTGTGTTGCTCTATATCACAGTGAGCTGCAGTGTGTTACTCTATATCACAGTGAGCTTCAGTGTGTTACTCTATATCACAGTGAGCTTCAGTGTGTTATTCTATATCACAGTGAGCTTCAGTGTGTTACTCTATATCACAGTGAGCTGCAGTGTGTTACTCTATATCACAGTGAGCTGCGGTGTGTTACTCTATATCACAGTGAGCTGCAGTGTGTTACTCTGTATCACAGTGAGCTGCGGTGTGTTACTCTATATCACAGTGAGCTTCAGTGTGTTACTCTATATCACAGTGAGCTTCAGTGTGTTTCTCTATATCACAGTAAGCTTCAGTGTGTTACTCTATATCACAGTGAGTTCAGTGTGTTACTTTATGTCACAGTGAGCTTCAGTGTGTTATTCTATATCACAGTGAGCTGCAGTGTGTTACTCTATATCACAGTGAGCTGCGGTGTGTTACTCTATATCACAGTGAGCTTCAGTGTGTTACTCTATATCACAGTGAGCTGCGGTATGTTACTCTATATCACAGTGAGCTTCGGTGTGTTACTCTATATCACAGTGAGCAGCGGTGTGTTACTCTATACCACAGTGAGCTTCAGTGTGTTACTCTATATCACAGTATGCGTTAGTGTGTTACTCTATATCACAGTGAGCTTCAGTGTGTTACTGTATATCACAGTGAGCTTCAGTGTGTTACTCTATATCACAGTGAGCTTCAGTGTGTTACTCTATATCACAGTGAGCTTCAGTGTGTTACTCTATATCACAGTGAGCTTCAGTGTGTTACGCTATATCACAGTAAGCTTCAGTGTGTTACTCTATATCACAGTGAGCTGCAGTGTGTTACTCTATATCACAGTAAGCTGCGGTGTGTTACTCTATATCACAGTGAGCTGCAGTGTGTTACTCTATATCACAGTGAGCTGCAGTGTGTTACTCTATATCACAGTGAGCTGCGGTGTGTTACTCTATATCACAGTGAGCTACAGTGTGTTACTCTATATCACAGTGAGCTTCAGTGTGTTGCTCTATATCACAGTGAGCTGCGGTGTGTTACTCTATATCACAGTGAGCAGCGGTGTGTTACTCTATATCACAGTGAGCTTCAGTGTGTTACTCTATATCACAGTGAGCTTCAGTGTTTTACTCTATATCACAGTGAGCTGCGGTGTGTTACTCTATATCACAGTGAGCTGCGGTGTGTTACTCTATATCACAGTGAGCTGCGGTGTGTTACTCTATATCACAGTGAGCTGCGGTGTGTTACTCTATATCACAGTGAGCTGCGGTGTGTTACTCTATATCACAGTGAGCTTCAGTGTGTTTCTCTATATCACAGTAAGCTTCAGTGTGTTACTCTATATCACAATGAGTTCAGTGTGTTACTCTATATCACAGTGAGCTTCAGTGTGTTATTCTATATCACAGTGAGCTGCAGTGTGTTACTCTATATCACAGTGAGCTGCGGTGTGTTACTCTATATCACAGTGAGCTTCAGTGTATTACTCTATATCACAGTATGCGTTAGTGTGTTACTCTATATCACAGTGAGCTTCAGTGTGTTACTCTATATCACAGTATGCGTTAGTGTGTTACTCTATATCACAGTAAGCTTCAGTGTGTTACTCTATATCACAGTAAGCTTCAGTGTGTTACTCTATATCACAGTGAGCTTCAGTGTGTTACTCTATATCACAGTGAGCTTCGGTGTGTTGCTCTATATCACAGTGAGTTGCGGTGTGTTACTCTATATCACAGTGAGTTTCAGTGTGTTACTCTAAATCACAGTGAGCTTCAGTGTGTTACTCTATATCACCGTGAGCTTCAGTGTGTTAGTCTATATCACAGTGAGCTTCAGTGTGTTACTCTATATCACAGTGAGCTTCGGTGTGTTACTCTATATCACAGTAAGCTTCAGTGTGTTACTCTTGACCAAGGTATGGCGAATTAACGCAACCTCCCCCCAAGAAAAGACACAGACAACAAACTGCATATGAAGGTCACAGTATTTATTAAGAAATACTGTAACAAAGATTTTGTATTATTATCAGTAACTAATCAACTTAAACGTATACTAAAAACGTATACAACCATGGAAAACACATATAACATATACATACCATGTACAAAGGACACCATCTTGTGGAGTACCACATGTATATGCCACTAAGCGGTAGCATATCTAGGATTGGGTACCAGAGGATCGGACGTAGGCGTAACCAAAAATATCAGTCTACCGGCGTCAATGCCCCTGCACGGTAGCCACCTGATATTCACTCCCCAGGGACCAGCCCGTGGGGAGTCCGTGCAGCTAGCTTTCAGAGCTACTGCCTCCCGGGTTGGCCATACCCAAGACAGCCAACCCCCTGCACTGACGTCATACCTCGGGTACCCCCTGCCCTCACAACAATGACATAGACAAAGACAAGACAAAGAGGGATGGGTCGGAGGGAACTGATTTCTATAATGCAGAAAAGAGGCTGGGCAAAACCACCGCAAGGATTTATATAGGTTTTGCCCAGCCCCCAAGGGGGGAGGAACGGCCGCCCATGAAGGGCAATTACTGGCCGAGGGCCTATGACTGACAGATTTCTGATGAGGCTGCATCACCAACCTGTTGTCATGCTGCCCTTTCATATATTGCATTATTACAGGACATTACTATATCACTGTGAGCTTCAGTGTGTTACTCTATATCACAGTGAGCTTCGGTGTGTTGCTCTATATCACAGTGAGCTGCGGTGTGTTACTCTATATCACAGTGAGCTTCAGTGTGTTATTCTATATCACAGTGAGCTTCGGTGTGTTGCTCTATATCACAGTGAGCTGCGGTGTGTCAATCTATATCACAGTGAGTTTCAGTGTGTTACTCTAAATCACAGTGAGCTTCAGTGTGTTACTCTATATCACAGTGAGCTTCAGTGTGTTACTCTATATCACAGTGAGCTTTAGTGTGTTAGTCTATATCACAGTGAGCTTCAGTGTGTTACTCTATATCACAGTGAGCTTCAGTGTGTTACTCTATATCACAGTGAGCTTCAGTGTGTTACTCTATATCACAGTGAGCTTCGGTGTGTTACTCTATATCACAGTGAGCTTCGGTGTGTTGCTCTATATCACAGTGAGCTGCGGTGTGTTACTCTATATCACAGTGAGTTTCAGTGTGTTACTCTATATCACAGTGAGCTTCAGTGTGTTACTCTATATCACAGTGAGCTTCAGTGTGTTACTCTATATCACAGTGAGCTGCAGTGTGTTACTCTATATCACAGTGAGCTTCGGTGTGTTACTCTATATCACAGTGAGCTTCAGTGTGTTACTCTATATCACAGTGAGCTTCGGTGTGTTGCTCTATACCACAGTGAGCAGCGGTGTGTTACTCTATATCACAGTGAGCTTCAGTGTGTTACTTTATATCACAGCGAGCTTCAGTGTGTTGCTCTATATCACAGTGAGCTGCGGTGTGTTACTCTATATCACAGTGAGCTGCGGTGTGTTACTCTATATCACAGTGAGCTTCAGTGTGTTACTCTATATCACAGTGAGCTTCAGTGTGTTGCTCTATATCACAGTGAGCTGCGGTGTGTTACTCTATATCACAGTGAGCTGCGGTGTGTTACTCAATATCACAGCGAGCTGCAGTGTGTTACTCTATATCACAGTGAGCTGCAGTGTGTTACTCTATATCACAGTGAGCTGCGGTGTGTTACTCTATATCACAGTGAGCTTCAGTGTGTTACTCTATATCACAGTATGCGTTAGTGTGTTACTCTAAATCACAGTGAGCTTCAGTGTGTTACTCTATATCACAGTAAGCTTCAGTGTGTTACTCTATATCACAGTGAGCTTCAGTGTGTTACTCTATATCACAGTGAGCTTCGGTGTGTTACTCTATATCACAGTAAGCTTCAGTGTGTTACTCTTGACCAAGGTATGGCGAATTAACGCAACCTCCCCCCAAGAAAAGACACAGACAACAAACTGGATATGAAGGTCACAGTATTTATTAAGAAATACTGTAACAAAGATTTTGTATTATTATCAGTAACTGATCAACTTAAACGTATACTAAAAACGAATACAACCATGGAAAACACATATAACATATACATACCATGTACAAAGGACACCATCTCCATCTTGTGGAGTACCACATGTATATGCCACTAAGCGGTAGCATATCTAGGATTGGGTACCCGAGGATCGGACGTAGGCGTAACCAAAAATATCAGTCTACCGGCGTCAATGCCCCTGCACGGTAGCCACCTGATATTCACTCCCCAGGGACCAGCCCGTGGGGAGTCCGTGCAGCTAGCTTTCAGAGCTACTGCCTCCCGGGTTGGCCATACCCAAGACAGCCAACCCCCTGCACTGACGTCATACCTCGGGTACCCCCTGCCCTCACAACAATGACATAGACAAAGACAAGACAAAGAGGGATGGGTCGGAGGGAACTGATTTCTATAATGCAGAAAAGAGGCTGGGCAAAACCACCGCAAGGATTTATATAGGTTTTGCCCAGCCCCCAAGGGGGGAGGAACGGCCGCCCATGAAGGGCAATTACTGGCCGAGGGCCTATGACTGACAGACTTGTGATGAGGCTGCATCACCAACCTGTTGTCATGCTGCCCTTTCATATATTGCATTATTACAGGACATTACTATATCACTGTGAGCTTCAGTGTGTTACTCTATATCACAATGAGCTTCGGTGTGTTGTTCTATATCACAGTGAGCTGCTGTGTGTTACTCTATATCACAGTGAGTTTCAGTGTGTTACTCTATATCAAAGTGAGCTGCAGTGTGTTACTCTATATCACAGTGAGCTGCGGTGTGTTACTCTATATCACAGTGAGCTTCGGTGTGTTACTCTATATCACAGTAAGCTTCGGTGTGTTACTCTATATCACAGTAAGCTTCAGTGTGTTACTCTATATCACAGTGAGCTTCAGTGTGTTACTCTATATCACAGTGAGCTGCAGTGTGTTACTCTATATCACAGTGAGCTGCGGTGTGTTACTCTATATCACAGTGAGCTGAAGTGTGTTACTCTATATCACAGTGAGCTGCGGTGTGTTACTCTATATCACAGTGAGCTGCGGTGTGTTACTCTATATCACAGTGAGCTTCAGTGTGTTACTCTATATCACAGTGAGCTGCGGTGTGTTACTCTATATCACAGTGAGTTTCAGTGTGTTACTCTATATCACAGTGAGCTTCAGTGTGTTACTGTATATCACAGTGAGCTTCAGTGTGTTACTCTATATCACAGTGAGCTGCGGTGTGTTACTCTATATCACAGTGAGCTTCAGTGTGTTACTCTATATCACAGTGAGCTGCAGTGTGTTACTCTATATCACAGTGAGCTTCAGTGTGTTACTCTACATCACTGTGAGCTTCGGTGTGTTGCTCTATATCACAGTGAGCTGCGGTGTGTTACTCTATATCACAGTGAGCTGCAGTGTGTTACTCTATATCACAGTGAGCTTCAGTGTGTTACTCTATATCACAGTAAGCTTCAGTGTGTTACTCTATATCACAGTGAGCTTCAGTGTGTTACTCTATATCATAGTGAGCTGCGGTGTGTTACTCTATATCACAGTGAGCTTCAGTGTGTTACTCTATATCACAGTGAGCTTCGGTGTGTTGCTCTGTGTCACAGTGAGCTGCAGTGTGTTACTCTATATCACAGTATGCGTTAGTGTGTTACTCTATATCACAGTATGTGTTAGTGTGTTACTCTATATCCCAGTGTGCTTCCGTGTGTTCACCTGTGTCACAGTGAGCTGCAGTGTGTTGCTTCGTGGCATGCAGTGGTGTTCTTAGGGGTGCCACTCATTGAGGGGGGGTCATGCTGCTGGTCAGACAGAGACAGCAGGAATCTGTGTCTCCATTGGCACAGATTTATTCCCTGCTGCTCTCTCATGGCAATGGCAGGTCTGCAGATACAATGGCAAGTAAGTTCCCCGGGAAACAGGCAAAGCCTAGGTGGGAGGGGGCATGTATGAGTGAGGGGTGTGAGTGGCACCTATGACAGTGCTGGTGGGGGAGTGGCTGTGGGTTGGGGTAATTTAGGACCCCTCCATCTTGGAGTCAGCAGCCATTTTAATTTCAAACGGACACAGCAGGAAAAATCTAACTCTCTCTGCTCGTGTCTTTAGTGAAACGGCCTAAGGGATGGATGTGGAGCACATTCTGGCGGCCCTTAGGGCTGAAGCGCTGCTGGATGGTGGGGCACACCTCCAGCAGCAGATGGCTCGGCTGAGGGGGACTCCGTCCGGAGCCCCCGTTCCTGAGGCTGGTCGCGGGTCGGGCAGGCGTGTTTCGCGCCCCCCCGCCCGCCTGAGTCCTGTTGCAGGCCCCAGCGGTGGATACCGGAGTCGGAGCCCCGGAGATCAAGAGGGACGGCGGCGCTCGTTTCCCGCGAGGCCGGTGAGTACGCCGGGAAGGCCCCGGCCTTCCCCATCCCTGCCCCGTAGTGCTCGCTTGCAGGCCGCAAGGCCTACTGCCTCTCCGGAGGTCTCCCCGCTCCCACCCATTATCCAGGGCGGGCCGTCGCCGGCCGCGAGGCCCGCCCGTCGGGCTTCAGGCCCACGCCAGAGCGCTTCCCCGGCCTTACCTACTTCCACACCGGTCAGGATCCTCCGGTCTGGCGGTGTTGTCTCCCCTGGAGGTCAAGCGGTGGTTACCGCGCCTCCGGTAAGGCCCCCGGTGGTGCCCACGCCTCCTGGTCCCCCCAGCGGGGGGAGGAGGCCCCGTGCACCCCAGGCACGTGGCAGACGGGCGAGAGAACGGAGGGCGTCCCGCTTACCTCCAAGGCCGTCCGGCCCAGCTCCTCCTGCGGAGGGGTCCCTGTCGGGCTACTCAGAAGGGGAGGATGAGGTATGGACCCCCTCCCCGGTTCCCCATTCCTCGATGACAGCCCGTGCTGCTTTGGCTGAGGGTCATGGGCCCACTGGGCCCCACTTGGGGGGGAGGGTCGCTGATGGCACTGTTTCTTATCCTCAGGGTGTACATTATTCTCATGCTCCGGTGGGGCAACAGGTGCCCCCTCCGGTGATTCAGTCGGTAGCGGGTGCCCTTCCTACGGTCCCCGCTGCGGGTCTGGCGCCTTCCGGCCTAGCAGCGCCTGGGCTGCTACCTCCAACCGGTGAGTGTGGTTTTTTACCGGGGTCTGGTTTGGCGCCTGCGTGGGAGGGTTTGATGCGGGGTTTGCAAGGGGTATTGCTGCATTTGTCTGCGCCCGGGGTTCCAGGGATTCCTTCTGTATCACAGCAGCTGGATGCGCAGCTGCGGGGGGTGTGGGAGGCCGGGGGGTTGGCTGGTACGGGCGTGATGGGTACTGGGCCCGTGGCGGTCCCCGCACAGGCTCCATTGCAGGCTTTATCTCCCCCGGTAGTAGCTACGGCAGGGGATGCAACGGCCTCTGGGGTGGAGCCTGGGGCTAGTATGCTTGAGGCTCCGGTTACGGTTGTGGCCCCGGTGGCTAACGGGGCCTCCTATATGTGTTGGTCGGGCCCTTTGGGCCTGCACTTGAAGCAGGAGGTTAAGGAGAAAATCTGGAAAGGGGAATTCCTGGAGATATTCTCTTTGATTCCCCTAGAGGATGTTCCTCCTCCTGAGAAGGAGTTGAAAGACTCCGAAAAAGAAAAAGAGAAATACAAATACCGTAAGATCCCTAAGACCTACGGTAACTGGATTAGGGGGTTTTCTATTTTGGCTAGCGTGATGGGGGAAAAATATCCTGAGCGATGCTCGTCGCTTTTCTGCTATCAGGATCAGATTTGGACGGCGTGTAGGGTTTATGGGGGACTGAGTTGGTGGCGATACGACGAGCAGTTTCGCCAGCGCTTGGCCGTGCGTCCTACGCTCTCCTGGGACCAAATGGACATCGGGCTATGGCTGTCTATAATGACGCGGCCCGCATCGGCCCAAGGGGGTCTATCTTCCTTTCTCGGGGGGGCCGGCGGGATGGGTGGAACCACCCCCACCCCGTCGGCCGTGCAAAAACGTTCGGGGTCTTGCTGGCAGTTTAATGACGGGCAGTGTAAGTGGGGGTCAAACTGCAGGTTTAAGCACGAATGCTCGGTGTGCGGAGGTAATCACCCCTCCTCCCGTTGCTTTAAACGTGGGAAGTCAGGCGATAAGTCGGACATGGGCTCGAAGGGGGAGGACGCCGGTGGACGTCGCCGCGATGCGCCCGTGGTTAAATAGGTACCACAACCGCAGGGCTGCGGATATCCTGTTATCAGGTTTTGAAGAGGGATTTTGGATCCCTTTCCAGGACCGACCTACGGTGATGTCTTTTCGTAACTTGCGGTCAGTGGCATCTTATCCGGCAGTGGTGAGGGAGAAGTTGGCGAAGGAAATTGCTATGGGGAGAATGGCGGGTCCCTTTCGGGACCCTCCACTGCATAACTTGCGGGTGTCTCCCCTGGGGGTGGTACCCAAGAAGGAGCCTGGCAAATTCCGTCTTATACACCATTTATCGCATCCCCACGGGGGTTCGGTGAATGACGACATTGACGCGGAATTGTGCCGGGTGTCGTACGTGTCCTTTGACGCAGCGGTACGGATGGTCAGGGCCGCGGGAGTGGGGGCCCTTATGGCCAAAACGGATGTTGAGTCGGCTTTTCGGTTGTTGCCCGTGCACCCGGATTGTCATCATCTATTAGGATGTTTCTTTGAAGGGGAATTTTACGTGGATTTGTGCTTGCCCATGGGGTGCTCAATTTCCTGTTTTTATTTCGAATGCTTCAGTACGTTCTTGGAGTGGGTGGTGCGCACGGAGTCGGGTTGTGACTCTGTGCTGCACTATCTTGATGATTTCCTGTGCGTTGGCCCTCCCCGATCTAATGTGTGTGCTCACCTGTTGAGATCGGTGGAAATGGTTTCGAGCTGGTTCGGGGTTCCATTGGCTCCTAGCAAAACGGAGGGCCCAGCGACGTGCCTTAGCTTCCTGGGCATCGAAATTGACTCGGTGGCCGGGGAGTGCCGTCTGCCGTCTGATAAAGTGGCGGGTCTCAGGGTGGCGGTGGCTGAGGCGCGGCGGGTGCGTAAGATACAGCTTCGCCCATTGCAGTCCTTGTTGGGTAAATTGAATTTTGCCTGTCGGATTATTCCGATGGGCCGGGTTTTCAATAGGCGTTTGGCTGGTGCCACGGCTGGGGTTGCTCATGCTCACCACTTTATCCGTTTAACGAGGCCCTTGCGGGAGGATCTGGGGGTTTGGGATTCTTTCTTGGAGAATTTCAATGGGAAAGCCCTATGGCAGGCCCCTGAGGTGTCCAACGGGGATCTTCATTTATATACCGACGCGGCTGGGTCTGTGGGTTTTGGGGCCATCTTGGGGAGGCAATGGTCCTCGGGTGTGTGGCCGTCGGAATGGCGGACATCTGGCTTGACGCGGAATTTGGCATTTCTGGAATTGTTCCCTATATTGGTGGCGTTGGAGCTTTGGGGGTCGGCCCTGCGGGATCGCAGGGTCGTTTTCCACTGCGATAATATGGGGGTGGTTATGGCTATCAACAACTTGACGGCCTCTTCCCCTCCAGTGATTAGGCTCCTGCGGCGCCTGGTGCTGCGATGTCTTTGTATTAACGTGACTTGTAGGGCTGTGCATATTCCCGGAGTGCAGAATGTCATAGCCGATGCCATTTCTCGTTCGCAGTGGCCGGTCTTCAGGGTTCCCCCTGCCCTCAGGACCTGTGGGACCTTGGGCAGGACGAGTAGCGGACTGGGTTCAGGGGTCGGTATGTCATGCAACTTGGGAAAGGTATGGGAAGGCCTGGGCGGAATGGGAGAATTTGGAAAGGTCCCATGGGGGTTTCCGGACCCTGGAGGAGAGTATTCAGGGTCTGTTGTGGTTGCTATGGCATTGGGAGGCATCGGGGATATCCCCTGGGGCGGTTTCGGGAAAACTTGCGGGTTTGGCCTTTGGATTTAAAATCCGCAGGGTCACGGACATCACGAAGGACTTTGTGGTGCGCCAGGCCCTTAAGGGGTGGCGCAGGGGTAGGGTGAGTAGGGACTCTCGCAGGCCGGTGTCTGGGGCCCTTCTGTTGGGGCTCTTTCATACGTTGCCATCTGTTTGTTCATCTCCTAGTGAAGTGACATTGTTCAAGGTTGCTTTGGCTTTTGCCTTTTTTGGTGCTTTGCGGATTGGAGAATTGGTGAGCCCCTCCAAGACCAGACAAGGGGGACTCTTGCGGCAGGACGTGCTGCGGGAGCCGGGGTCCCTGCGGTTTTTGATACGGCGTTCTAAGACCGATATGGCAGGAAAAGGTGCTTGGGTGGTTTTACAGGAGGTTAGGGGTTCGGTGGTATGCCCGGTGGCATGCTTGGATTCCTACCTTCTTATTCGCCCAGAGGCCCCCGGCTCTCTGCTACTGCACTTGGATGGGTCCCCATTGTCTCGCTTTCAGTTCTTGCGGGTGTTTAAGAAATCCTTGGATGCTATGGGGATTGCTAGTTCCGAATTTGGGGGGCACTCCTTTCGGATAGGGGCGGCTACAGAGGCCTCCAGAGTGGGTTTTTCGGCACGGGCGGTGCAGCGCATAGGGCGTTGGGAATCGCGCCGCTTTCAATCGTATGTTCGCCCGGCTGGACTAATTGATTCTTCACCTTTCTTGCCCGTTTAGATCATGGCCCATATAAGATTTGGCTGATCGGCCACTCTTATATCTACTGGGCTCGACGGCGTGCAGCTGTCCGCCCGGGAGGGGAACGGATGGGTTTTTCTCCTTTTCAAGCGGAGGTTCGATGGCTGGGGGCAAGAGGGATGAGGTGGATACAATTCCTGCCTGAGGTGGTTCAGTTGGCTCGGCTGGTGGGTCCCCCGGATATAATAGTTATTCACCTAGGGGGTAATGATTTGGGCACGGCTCCGGTATTGGCATTAGGAGACGCTATCAGGCGGGATTTGGCCAGGTTGCAGGTCTTATTCCCAGATGTAGGTTTGGTTTGGTCTGAGGTCGTCCCTAGGAATTACTGGAGGTGTGCCCAGAATCAAAGGGCCCTGGAGCGTTCTCAGATTAAGTTAAATAAAAGGGTCTCCAAATTTGTGTTGGGTATAGGGGGGATTACGGTCCGTCATAGGGTGTTTGAGAGGAATGCGGCTGTTTTCTTCCGCAGTGATGGGGTTCACCTGACTGACGTTGGTTTGGACCTTTTCAATTTGGCCTTGCAGGAGGCTATGGAACAGGCCATGGCTTTGGTGGGTGGTCACCGCTGATTTAAGGGAGGTTAAACAGCGGTGTCTGTGGCGGGGTGGTCCTTGCCAATACTGTTATGAATGGAGGATCGAGTCAAAGGATGGACAGGGTGGACCCTCTCCTAACCTCTCAAATATTAGAAGGATGGCTAATGGTCGTGCCCACCGAGCTAACTGTCGGCTGGTGGTTAGCATTAGGTTTGGAATAATGATGGAATTAGTATGGACGAGGGGAGAGGGGTGTCTCTTCTAGGGACTCCAGTTTAAAGGATGGGGATTTAATGTTTACAATTGGCAAGGACTATTTGGAGCTGTATGTTAATTATGTTTTGGTGTGTTATTAAAGTGTTTATATTTTACAGAGTTAATAATTTATAAGAAATAGATGAAAAAAGTGGAGAAGGTTTGGCATACAGTTCCTCTTGGTTTGTAAATAAAGAAAGCTGTGGCCTATTTAACTCCATACATGTCTCGTGTCATTATTGGGAAAGGGTATGGGGTTTATAAATAAGTAAGGAACATTCCCCTTTACATCATACAAGTTCCCCGGGAAACAGGCAAAGCCTAGGTGGGAGGGGGCATGTATGAGTGAGGGGTGTGAGTGGCACCTATGACAGTGCTGGTGGGGGAGTGGCTGTGGGTTGGGGTATTTAAGGACCCCTCCATCTTGGAGTCAGCAGCCATTTTAATTTCAAACGGACACAGCAGGAAAAATCTCCCGCCCACCCTCCCTATTGTTTATATTGTATTATTGATGTTGTATTAACACCCTTTCTCTGTCACAGCAGGCGGGGTGGTCCTTGCCAATACTGTTATGAATGGAGGATCGAGTCAAAGGATGGACAGGGTGGACCCTCTCCTAACCTCTCAAATATTAGAAGGATGGCTAATGGTCGTGCCCACCGAGCTAACTGTCGGCTGGTGGTTAGCATTAGGTTTGGAATAATGATGGAATTAGTATGGACGAGGGGAGAGGGGTGTCTCTTCTAGGGACTCCAGTTTAAAGGATGGGGATTTAATGTTTACAATTGGCAAGGACTATTTGGAGCTGTATGTTAATTATGTTTTGGTGTGTTATTAAAGTGTTTATATTTTACAGAGTTAATAATTTATAAGAAATAGATGAAAAAAGTGGAGAAGGTTTGGCATACAGTTCCTCTTGGTTTGTAAATAAAGAAAGCTGTGGCCTATTTAACTCCATACATGTCTCGTGTCATTATTGGGAAAGGGTATGGGGTTTATAAATAAGTAAGGAACATTCCCCTTTACATCATACATGTAGGTGCACTGGAAAGTCCTGGGGTCTGTAGTTGCTATTGGAGCTTCATGAGTTGAACTCTGAATGGACAAACGAACGACTGGTTTTCGTTTATTCTGCATTCATTCATTCATTTTTATTTTCGCTCAGGTTTACATTACTTATTGGACCAACACGGATGCAAGTCTTCTCGTTTGTCCTACAAAATGTGTAATTTAGTTGGAATTAAGACAATTTAAACTTGTTTGCACATGCTTTTTTACTACTAAATAACCAAACCAACTACAGGGAGTGCAGAATTATTAGGCAAGTTGTATTTTTGAGGATTAATTTTATTATTGAACAACAACCATGTTCTCAATGAACCCAAAAAACTCATTAATATCAAAGCTGAATATTTTTGGAAGTAGTTTTTAGTTTGTTTTTAGTTTTAGCTATTTTAGGGGGATATCTGTGTGTGCAGGTGACTATTACTGTGCATAATTATTAGGCAACTTAACAAAAAACAAATATATACCCATTTCAATTATTTATTTTTACTAGTGAAACCAATATAACATCTCAACATTCACAAATATACATTTCTGTGACCAATATAGCCACCTTTCTTTGCAAGGACACTCAAAAGCCTGCCATCCATGGATTCTGTCAGTGTTTTGATCTGTTCACCATCAACATTGCGTGCAGCAGCAACCACAGCCTCCCAGACACTGTTCAGAGAGGTGTACTGTTTTCCCTCCTTGTAAATCTCACATTTGATGATGGACCACAGGTTCTCAATGGGGTTCAGATCAGGTGAACAAGGAGGCCATGTCATTAGATTTTCTTCTTTTATACCCTTTCTTGCCAGCCACGCTGTGGAGTACTTAGACGCGTGTGATGGAGCATTGTCCTGCATGAAAATCATGTTTTTCTTGAAGGATGCAGACTTCTTCCTGTACCACTGCTTGAAGAAGGTGTCTTCCAGGAACTGGCAGTAGGACTGGGAGTTGAGCTTGACTCCATCCTCAACCCGAAAAGGCCCCACAAGCTCATCTTTGATGATACCAGCCCAAACCAGTACTCCACCTCCACCATGCTGGCGTCTGAGTCGGACTGGAGCTCTCTGCCCTTTACCAATCCAGCCATGGGCCCATCCATGTGGCCCATCAAGACTCACTCTCATTTCATCAGTCCATAAAACCTTAGAAAAATCAGTCTTGAGATATTTCTTGGCCCAGTCTTGACGTTTCAGCTTGTGTGTCTTGTTCAGTGGTGGTCGTCTTTCAGCCTTTCTTACCTTGGCCATGTCTCTGAATATTGCACACCTTGTGCTTTTGGGCACTCCAGTGATGTTGCAGCTCTGAAATATGGCCAAACTGGTGGCAAGTGGCATCGTGGCAGCTGCACGCTTGACTTTTCTCAGTTCATGGGCAGTTATTTTGCGCCTTGGTTTTTCCACACGCTTCTTGCGACCCTGTTGACTATTTTGAATGAAACGCTTGATTGTTCGATGATCACTCTTCAGAAGCTTTGCAATTTTAAGAGTGCTGCATCCCTCTGCAAGATATCTCACTATTTTTGACTTTTCTGAGCCAAGTCCTTCTTTTGACCCATTTTGCCAAAGGAAAGGAAGTTGCCTAATAATTATGCACACCTGATATAGGGTGTTGATGTCATTAGACCCAGGGCCGTCTTTAACGCGGGGCAAACGGGGCAGCTGCCCTGGGCCCAGTTACTCCTGGGGGGCCCCAAGGCAGCTGTCCCGTGGGCCCCCAGCCCCTGCTTGCCGCGTTCACAGCGCATTGCGCTTGTGAACGCTTTTTTCCGGCAAGCCGCAATGGCCCAATATTGCAGGCATCTGACTGGCACAATATTACTGGGCTCTGACTGGCCCAATATTGCAGGCATCTGACTGGCACAATATTGCAGGCATCTGACTGGCACATTATTACTGGGCTCTGACTGGCCCAATATTGCAGGCATCTGACTGGCACAATATTGCAGGCATCTGACTGGCACATTATTACTGGGCTCTGACTGGTCCAATATTGCAGGCATCTGACTGGCCCAGTATTGCAGGCATCTGACTGGCCCAGTATTGCAGCCATCTGACTGGCCCAGTATTGCAGGCATCTGACTGGCACAATATTGCAGGCATCTGACTGGCACATTATTACTGGGCTCTGAATGGCACAATATTGCAGGCATCTGACTGGCACAATATTACAGGCATCTGAGTGGCACAATATTCCTGGTATCTGACTGGCACAATATTCCTGGGCTCTGACTGGCACAATATTCCTGGGCTCTGACTGGCACAATATTCCTGGGCTCTGACTGGCACAATATTAAAGGCATCTGACTGGCACAATATTACTGGGCTCTGAATGGTACAATATTACTGGGCTCTGAATGGCACAATATAACTGGGCTCTGACTAGCACAATAATACTGGGCTCTGACTAGCACAATAATACTGCAATCTGAATGGCACAATATTACTGGCATCTGAAAGGCACAATATTAATGGCATCTGAATGGCACAACAATTATGGCAAATGTGTGTGTGTGTGGGGGGGGTAACATTGCGATGGATGGCGGGATTGCATGCAGGGGAGGGGGCAGGGTCCAGGGGGCCCAAGCAAATGCTTGCCCAGGGTCCAATCACTATTAAAGACGGCCCTGATTAGACCACACCCCTTCTCATTACAGAGATGCACATCACCTAATATGCTTAATTGGTAGTAGGCTTTCGAGCCTATCCAGCTTGGAGTAAGACAACATGCATAAAGAGGATGATGTGGTCAAAATACTAATTTGCCTTATAATTCTGCACTCCCTGTATACATAACAGGTTATTCCTCACCATCATGGCAAACAAAATTAAAAATGAATGTGGCCCAACAACATATACATATCTGTTTATACAGCCCCCTTCAGAAAAAAAAATATAGGACCTGCCTTGTTGACATCTTTTTGAAAAACAAGTGTAAATAAAAACAAAAGTTTAGATTGACTTGCAAATGTTCATATTACTCAACCTACTAGGAAAGGGAATAATAAGGGACACAACACAGTAAGAACCAAAGTGCTAATTTGTTTTAACCCTTTCGTTACTAGTTTTTTTTGTCTAAAGTACAATGCAAAGTATCTGTAAAAGATCTGGTACAGATTTAGGTGTCAAGGGCTTAAAGCTTACAAACACCATAAAGCAAAAAAGGCAAAGATGGTGGAGAGAAAACAAGAGGAAGGAATGATGCACGCAATATGCTGGTATACTCAGATTTCAGCACTGCATGACCTATGGACAGCACTTATGTATGGAACATATTCATGTGTATATGATGATACAGTGCTGTCTGTATCTAACAAGGCTATTCACCAAAAGGTGAGTCGCAGGTGAGGTGAGAGGAATATTTCATCACACTAATAGCTATACATTGTGCAGGGATACACCTGCTGAGTTGCCCCTGCTCACCTCACCTGCAACTCACCTTTTAGTGAATAGCCCCCTACGTTTCTTAAAAGGCATTTGGTGGGAAATGCTGCATTATAGCCTACTAGTATATACATGCTCCACCCCATGATCAGTGTTGCAGATTCTCTGGATATAGTTAAACACTCAGAACTGAGCATGGTCCACAATTCTGTAGGGAAGCAAGCAGATGTTACATGCCTGCAGGAAAATCGCTGATTCGGCAAACCTTGAAACTGTTTAGTCACAAGTTAACTTTGGGAGTTATAAACGTGGAATTTATATATATATGTCTAACCTAACTCCTATCTCCTCCACACATCATAATATTACTTTGTAAAGAGATTTGTGTGAAAAACGAATTAAATGATTCACTATTGCAAAAACTTTTTTTTATTGATATGCAATATCAGCATGTGGCAAGTATTTATATCAAGAGAGCTGCTGTTATGGAAACAAAATGGCTCTCTACATGTAGGGATTCAAAAGCATTAAAACTTTATTTAAAAAAAAGCATGGCTTTATATTTCTTCACAAAGAACAGCTGTACATAATGCTTCCATTGAACGTACAAAAACATGGTTTTTATAATAGATCCACATTATTTGGCTTCACGTTCTATTTGAAGCATGGCACGCCAGAGGCAGAAAAGTCGAATTACTTTGATAATTAAATATTTTCTAAACAATAAAGGAGCTTCCATGCTTTGACAGCCACTGGGCCAATTTGTGAACATATAGTTTCACACTTATTGTTAAAAGAGGGTATTAGCCAAGGTTTAGAGAATTCTGTGTAACAAGGTTGTTAGAAATGATCAAACGTTTGTAGAGTAGTGGGAGGGAGGGAAAGGTAGGCCACACCAGGAATAGACAGGGTTCGCTAATGTGGATGATTCTTGAAAATGCCAGGTGACTGAATTATTTTCAGAAATTATACCATCTGTCAATCACACTCCCATACCCCGAACTCTAATAATTCCCTTTTGTAATATGTTCTCATTATTCTTTAAGTGAAAGACTGCATCAAGTGGAGGCATTTTAAAGAGAAATATTTTAACGAAAGCATACAAATATAGTACATTATTGAGCCTTCTTATATCTCTATCAGGGGACAGACATGCTGTTGAGAATCTGGGGTCAGATGAAGAAAGATCTGACCCAACATGTCTGCCCCCGATACAGATAAACAAGTCAAGAGAGCTCAGTAAGGTACTTTACTTATATTATTTCATGAAAGCATTACTATTTAAAAACAGAACTTAACTTTTTGCCAATAGTTGTCATTTAATGATGAGAGTATACCTAGTCCTTGAAAGTCATTAGCCACAACCCTAGGGTTATAGACAGGTCACCCAATTAGTTGCCAGCCACCTTTGCACCTTTGTCACAATTAACATAGGTTGTGCCAAAAGTATGCATGGCAAAGTATTCAATGTTTAGAGCTGTTCCAAGACTACATATCCCATACTCATCTGCCAGCCTCTTAGCTGAAAGAGCATTATGGGAGATGTAGTCTTGGAACAGCTGGAGAGCCGCAGTTTGCCTACCCCTGCACTAGGATGATGTTACCTCCCAAGGTCCCGAGCCAGGCGCTGCCATCAGGAACCCGCTCCACTCCCACAAGCTTCACTCATCCCTCTCAGGGCATGTTGCACTTCCAAACACACTGCCCGAAATGTCAGCGCAGAGTGAGCATGATTAGATCCAGCATCTGTCCATGCATTAATATTCCCAGTTAAATCGGCCATTTATGAATTTATCAATTTATCAATTTGACCAAGAGGGGTGGTTCTGTTTCATGGAGGTCTATTTAAACTGCAGTAGCTGACCTGACAAGTTGCCTATGATAGTCCTCCTGAGCCTTTCAAAGAATTATTCTGATTTTGATTCCTGCCTGATTCTTTGACTCTGTTCCTGACTGCTGCCAGACCTTACCTCTGCATGTGACCCAGACTATTCTTTTGCATTCTCCTATTGTATATCTGAGCTCATGTTCTTTGATGGCTGCTTAGTCAAAAACAGACACATCTCTATATTGAATGTGCTTAACCTACTTCCATAAGATATAAAGTGATTGCTTATGTTTCTAGAATATAAATAATATGAATATTTAAAAAAAATTTAAACTGAATTAAAAAATTTGTAACTATTGGATAATAATTATGGAAAGTTTAATGTGGATTAGGAATAGAATACATTTATTTATTTATTTATTTAGAAAGTGTTTTACCAGGAAAAATACATTGAGATTTCTCTCGTTTTCAAGTATGTCCTGGGGACCCAGTCCAGAATGGAGTTACACAGAGTTACACATTTAACAGTAGATTCAAAAATACATACATACATACATACATACATATATTAAACAAGTTGGAAGGGGAACATACAGGGTAAATCATTATTGATACAAAAAGGAACAACATGTGCAGTATACAAAAGAGTTTGTAAACTAATAACAGGTACAATCTGTTTTTAGGATTTGGGAGATACTTATTTTCAGGGATCTTAGAGTAGATGATGATTTAGCAGAAACAGGAAGGCTATTCCACATATGAGGCGCTCTGAAAGAGAACGCACCTCTACCTGCTTCCTTTTTGAAGTGGGGAATCGCTAGTGAAGGGTTGGTGCAGGATCTGAGATTGTGGGATGTGCATGGAGTAAGAGCGAGCATGCCGCTCAGGTAGGGGGGGAGCGTTCCAGAGAAGTGGTTATGCACTAAGCAAGCTAGGTGGAGAGCACGCCTGGAGGCAAGCGTCAGCCAATTTAACTCTTTTAACATTTTACAGTGATGCGTGTTATAATCACACTGTAGCGCAAAACGACACAATGTATTGTACATAGTGTCGAGTTTACCGAGATGGGTCTGCGGGGCAGAATCATACACAACATCTCCATAATCTAAGATCGGCATCAACATTTGCTGCACAATACGTTTCCTTACCGAGGAATCTAGGTTAGATTTGTTTCTATACAGAAAGCCGATCCTAGGATATAGCTTTGACACAAGCTTATCAATATGGAGACCAAAAGATAAGTTTGGATCTAGCCACATGCCAAGATACTTATATGAATTTACCTGGGTCAGGTTATAACTGGTTTTGGTCTTGATGGTTAATTGAGGATTGTTTAATTTAAGTAGTTTGGCATTTGTCCCAAACAACATGGACACAGTTTTTTCAGCATTGAGGAATAATTTGTTGTTAGCTATCCAATTTTCAACTTTAGAAAACTGATCCTGTAGCACGGACTCCACTTGCGATAGTTGAGTACCGCAAGTATAAATGACCGTATCATCAGCATACATATGCACACGAGCCAGGTCACACACCGAGGGTAGATCATTTATAAATAGCGAGAATAGCAGAGGCCCAAGAACAGATCCTTGAGGCACTCCACACTTAATTGGCAACGGGAGGGAGGCAGTATCAGCAATGGACACATATTGAGATCTATCAGACAAGTATGAATGAAACCAGCAGAGCGACCTCTCATTTACACCGGAACAACTTAGTTTGTTTAGCAGCAGCTCATGATCAACCGTGTCAAAGGCCTTTGCAAAGTCAAGGAAAACTGCACCTGTGAGTTCACCCTTCTCCATGCCACTCTGAATGTCATTGGTCACCTTTAAGAGGGCAGTTATCGTGGAGTGATTTGACCTAAACCCAGATTGAAGCGAGGTTAGATAGTTGGAGCATTGATAATACTCGCACAGTTGATCATGGGCACATTTTTCCAGGATTTTAGAAAGTATGGGTAGCAGTGAAATAGGCCTGTAGTTTGACACCAAGTTTACATCTCCATTTTTGTGGATGGGGATAACTCTGGCTTTTTTCCAGGCTTTGGGGACATAACCAGAGGACAGGGATGCATTGATTAAGCAGGCAATGGGTCGCGCAGTAACAGGCGCACTCAGCCTCAGTAGCATTGACGGAAGTAGGTCCGGCCCACACTGTAATTTCATTTTTTGGTTGAGGAGATGCGCTGCTATTTCACTATCTGATATAGAAGTAAATTCAAATTCAGCAATGTGTTTGGCCAGGGGTGATATCGATAGGGACTTGTCTGCCATAGAAAAAGTGGCATGATCTTCATTGTGGTGTGTTGCTATAAGAGCTGTGGCGCATCCTACAAAGTAGTTATTGAATTAATTTGCTATTGCCACTGGAGATTTTAGAACTTCATTATGTGTCTTAATTGTGGTAGGTTCTGAGCGGCGCGGAGGGTCATACATGTTTTTTATGACGCTCCAAAATTTGGTAGGGTTCGCTAGATTTCTATTCAGCCGTTCAGAGAAATAAGTTGTCTTGGCAAGTTTGGTTTGAGTCTTGCATCTATTGCGGACGTGCCGATAAGTGTTGTGATCTTGGTCTGAGCCAGTTTGCTTAAATTTTGACCATAAAGCATCCCTGAAATGGAATAAGTCCAAGAGGTCAGCTGAGACCCAGGGAAGATGGGCACCCCTTACTCTCACTCTACGCAGGGGGGCATGTTTATCACTGACCTGCATGAACTCAGATTGAAAATATTCAATTGCAGAGTCCAGATCGGGTATCAAGCTTAGCCTGCTCCACAGACAATTACTCAAGTCATTGAGAAAAGACTGGAGATTAAACTTCTTAAAACATCTTGTAACAATTACTCTAGGGGTCGATTTGATGGGTCTTACTTTCCGTACACAATACACTATGCAATGATCACTGAACACATTGGGTAGAATGCCAGATTGCTGGATTCTTTGGGGACAAGAGGAAAGGACCCAATCCAGCAGCGTATGGTTAGAGCTGTTGGGATTCATCCGAGTAGGAGAAGAAATAAGCTATGTTAGGTTCATGGCTTTGAACAGTGAGCACGTTTTAACATTTTTATGGTCTAACCAGTCTACATTGAAATCTCCAAATATGAGCAGCTCACTTTTCTCATTTTGGGCACTTATATCACCCAGTAGTTTCTTGATGTCAGTAAGTGACTGAGCAGGGGAATTTGGTGGGCGATAGATCCCTACAAGTACTAATGGTTTTGAGAATGGGTGTAATATTCTTCCGGCTATAACTTCAATAGTAGAAGGGGTACTTGATAAAGAAAGGTTTATGAAATTAAGTGACTCATGAATATATAAAACAATACCTCCTCCTCTCTTATTTCTGTCTTTTCTGGAACAGATGTAACCTTGTATTTGTATTGCAGAGTCTGGGGTTCTAGGGCTTAACCAGGATTCAGATATATTTATACCAATGGCAAAACATGGACTATAAACACAACCACAGAAACACAAGTACATCTGCTAAATGCACATACATCTCAACATTGTCATATGTGCCAGTAGATCATATGGCTCTGTTCACCATCATATGTTTCCCTAGGCACATGACATGGTAGCTTCTATCATTGAGGATATGTATTTGCCTAGAAATAACTAAACTTAAAACCAGACTGTGGGGTAAAACAACGGCCACAGCACTTTATTTAAATAGCCATTGCATTTACAATCATATACACATATATATATACACATTCCACATATGTATATATATCCATAATTAATACAATGACTAAACATAACATAAACATAAATATTAAAACATTCCATATACAGGAAAACCAACCAAGCTTGCAAGTGTATCCAGGTGGCTGCCGAAGTCCATGTTCTGGGCATATCCCAATGCCCCCAATACCTGAGGTTCGAGGTACCACTTTCCCCTCGAACCTCCCACCAGAGTCCCGATTGACTCTCCCCAATCCAAATGTTCCATTAACCCTCCTGGATACCCTGCAAGCTTCCGCCACAAGCCCATCACCCCGGATGGGCTCCCCCCCCCGAGCAAAACTGTGGCCGTCTCAATTCCTTCCTGCAGAGCCAGGTTGAAGAAATCCAACCCCAGCTCATTCGGATGTACACCATCATACCTAAACAGACCCCCCAATTTACCTTCCAGGTTAAAGTGCCGCACCACCACCCCGCCGTTTTTCCTCATGAAACTGGCCATTAGCTTATTTATCTTTCCCCGGCAACGGTTCATGGCCGCCGAATTCCTGGCGTGCCTCCAAACCGACCGGGGAACCATTTCGGACCAAATAATCTTAATTCCTGGTAGAAGAGTATGCAAGCGGGACACGTCCCGCTGCATATTCTTCACCAGCTCCCTCTGCGGCACCACCCCCAAATCATTTCCCCCTGCATGAATAAAGAGTATGTCAGGGCGGCCGCCCCGCCACACTCTTTGTTCCACATTAGATACCACAGCCTTCCACAACATGCCCCTTACTCCAAACCACTTCAGACGAACTTGATCCGGAGGAAAGCCCAGCTGGACTCCACTCCTACGAACTGCAGCTCTCCTCTCGGCCCAGTAGACGTATGAATGGCCGATGATCCACACCTCCAAACCGGAACCTGGAACAGAGAATACCATCAATAACATAATACTATGTACACCGCTCCCGTGGAAACAAATCAGTCAAACCCAAATTCCCTCGTTTCATCTTTTTTTTTCTTTTTTTTTTTTAACCATAACGCCAAATAAATATTTTTTTTTTTTTATTATTATAACAGTAATCTGTGTGGACGAACGTACGATCTGTACCGTCCAGACTCCCAGCGACCAATCTTCTTGACTAAAGCCTCCCCTAGGCCTAGCCGTGAAGCCTCCGTGGCAGCCCCAATCCGAAAGGAATGGGTGCCGAACTCATGCGCTGGCACACCCAGGCGTTCCAAGGCCATCCTCATTACCTTGAGGAACTGAAACCTCGATAAACCAGAGGAGTCTGCGTGGACCAGGAGGGACTGAGACCACTGCGCCCGCACAACCAAAAACTCCCTGATGCAGCGTACCGGGCACACCCGCTCGCCCGGTACCCTAAACAATTCCACCATACGGCCCCGCCTGGCCGTATCCATTTTTGATGACCTGAGCCACACCAGTAGCTTCCCAGGCTCACACACCACGTCCGTCGCCCAGATGCCGCCCAACCGGGCCCTGGAAGGACTTACCAGCTCCGATATATCCGGAATGCCCCAAAAAAGGCCAAGGAAAAGGCCGCAGTAAACAACAAATATTCGTACTCCGATGTGCAAATAGCTCGCAGCGCCTCCACCATCCTACGCAGCAACGCCACCGAGACCGGGCGTCGTGCATCCGCTTGCTTTTTTCCCTTCCGGAAACCTTTTAACGCTTGCCTTACCACAAAACTCTTACACACGTCCACCTCACCTCGCAATTTAAACAAAAAGGACAAAGCTGCCACTGCTTTGTCCAATTTGGAAGGGGACGCCCCTTCAGCCGAAAGCTGCACCAAAAACCAAAGCAAAGCATCCAGCAGGGATGCCTCCGTGTGGTGTCTACCCCTTGCAGCCACCATCGCATCCCAGTCTCGCCAGACCCTCGCGTATGCCGACCATGTGGCAGGAGCAAGCGAACCTTTTACCCATCCCGCAAGCACTCCATCCCGATCTTCCACAGTACCGATGGGCACTCCTGCCCAGTCCTGTCTGCTCCCGGAGCTTCTGCTCGAAACCGCTCCCACTGGAATTGAGAAAGAGCATCCGCTATAACGTTTAAGTGCCCTGGTACATGTTTTGCACGGAACGAGATGTTCAGTTCCATGCAAAGCAGCACAAAACGCCGTAAAAGCCGCACCACCGGGGCCGAAGCTGCTGATAGGTTGTTCACTGAATGCACGACTGCCAAGTTGTCAGAGAAAAAGACAACCCGCCGGTCTCGCATAGCGTTAGGGCCACTAACAGGGGAAATAGTTCCAGAAACGCCAGGTTCTTCAGGAGTTTGCTACCCGCCCATGCCTCCGGCCAAAGCTTCGCGCACCACTTACCAGCAAAGTAAGCGCCAAAACCCACGCTACCTGATGCATCAGTATACAGCTCCAGCTCATCTGCCTGTACTACTGCCCGCTGAAATACCACTTTTCCGTTAAACCGTTCAAGGAAGACCAGCCACACAGCCAGGTCTGCACGTATCTTCCTAGTTACCCGGATAAAATGGTGTCCCGCCGCAATACCTGCCGTAGCCCGTGATAGCGACCTAATAAACACCCGACCCACCGGAATTATCCGGCAGGCGAAGTTCAAGCGCCCTATCAGTGACTGTAACTGACGCAGGGTAACCTTTTTGGCCCCCCCTACCATTCGAACAGCAGCCCGTAATACCACCAGCTTATCCCTGGGGAGTCTGCAGACTCCTGCCACCGAATCTATCTCCAACCCCAGAAAGCTTAGGCACGTAGTAGGGCCCTCTGTCTTGTCCGCCGCCAGGGGAACCCCAAAGCTATGCGCAACCTGCTCCAGCGAGCGCAGCAGCACCAAGCAGGCTCTGGAGCCCCTGGGGCCCACGCACAAAAAATCATCCAGGTAGTGCACCATTGAACGATCATTTGCTACTTTCTTAACTACCCATTCGAGAAATGTGCTAAATTTCTCGAAATAGGCACAAGAAACTGAGCACCCCATAGGCAGACAGAGGTCCACATAGAACCCCTGATCAAACCAACAGCCCAATAGGTGGTGGCACTCCAGGTGTATAGGGAGGAGACGAAAGGCCGATTCTATGTCTGCTTTAGCCATTAATGCCCCAGCACCCGCGTCTCTGACCAGCTCCACTGCTCTATCAAATGATGCGTACGATACGGAGCAAAGCTCCCTATCGATGTCATCATTAACCGACCCTCCCTTAGGATAGGACAAATGATGTATTAACCGGAATTTACCGGGATCCTTCTTGGGGACTACCCCCAAAGGAGAAACCCGCAAATTCGCCATGGGTGGTTCTGGAAACGGGCCGGCCATCCTGCCCGCCTCCAGTTCCTTCAGTAGTTTGTCCCTCACTACTTCCGGAAACTGAAGCACCGACTTCAGGTTCCGGTGGGAGATACGGCCTGGGCCTGGGACAAATGGGATGCGAAACCCAGACCTAAACCCGTCCTCCAAGAAACTTGCGTCTGCTCGCCTACCGTAACGCCTTAGCCACGGCCGCATCGCGTCGCCGTTCACCGGAGTTCTCCCCTTTAGCCCCAGACTGCCCGGCTGAGCTACCTGACTTACCACGCTTAAAGCATCTAGACGCGCTATGAGCGCCTCCGCAGACCGAGCACTCGTGCCTGAATTTGCAGGAGGCGCCCCACTTGCACTGGCTGTCGTTGAACAGCCAGCAAGTACCACGTTTTCCGGCGGCCGGTGCGGAACCCTGTGTTCCACTACCGGCCCCCCTGGGAAAGGGCGATGCCTTTTGCGCCATCATGATCTTTACCCAGAGAGTAATGTCAATCTGGTCAAAGCTCATGCCTGGGTTAGCGGCGAGGCGTTGACGAAACTGTTCGTCATACCTCCACCATGCCAAACCCCCATACAGTCGGTACGCTTCCCAAATACCATCCACGTAGCAAAACAGTGAGGAGCACTGCTCGGGGCGCTTTTCACCTATGACACTAGCCAAAATGCAAAACGACCGTAACCAGTTCCCAAATGTTTTTGGGAGCTTCCTATACCGTTTCCGACGCTCCTCCTCCTCTTTCTTCCCTCTATCCTCTTTTTTCTCATCCTCCTTGAAGTCAATAGGCTCCTCCAGAGGCAGGAGAGAAAGAAGTTCGACGTACTCTCCCTTCCATATTTTTTCCCGAACCTCCACCTTCAAGTGAACCCCTAACGGACCTGAGAAAGACGTGAATGAGGAATACCGTGCCGCCTCCGCTATGCTAACTGACCCCGAATCGGCCCCACCTAAATCACTGATCGAGGGGCCCCCCACCCCTGTTAGACTTTGTGAGCTGACCCCCAACGCCTGCGGAGGCGCCCCCGCCGATACCCCTTCTGTGCCCCCCGACCCACCACTCGTCAGGGAAGTTGATACCGGAGGGACCCAAGCTGCCACTACTGTCTCGGCCACCCCCGCGTCATTCCTTTTGGCCCAGGAATCTAAAAAGGCGCGCAGCCCCCCCAGCAGTTCCGCCTCCCCGTGCCTGTCAGGAGAAGGGGTTACAATCAACTCACCAATCGGCCTCGGGGCCGAGCTGGCCTGTTGATCGCTCGGACCAATGCTCCTTGTTGCAGGTGCCGGAGTTGACCTTCTCTTGTCCGGTGCCGTCCCAGGGCCACCGCGGCCTCTCGTCCCGGGGGCCGCTCCCGCCCGCTGTTGTTCCAAATCCTGGGATCGCCTGGAAAAGAGAGAGCATTGTGAGGGTACCGGGGAATCATACCGGTTTGATGAAGGTGACCCCTCCCACCGCGCATTCACCCGTGGCCTACATGGCCCCCCTCTCCTGGGCTGTGGGCTAGCATCTGCTGGGGAGGAGGTTCCCCTTTCTGGTGACCGGACCCTGCGCCGAGACCTACAGCGACTGCGAACCCCTTGGCGTCAATTCCTACCCCCCGCACGCCCAGCTGCCTTTGGAGAAGCGCGACTGGCCCGGGAGCGTCCGTCCCGACCCCTGTACTGCTGCACTGCGCCACCGACCCCTGTACTGCTGCTGGCCACCATCTCCACTGGACTCACCCCCGTCTACTTCAATAGGAGACCCTTCTCTCACCACAGGGGATGTGGACCTAGCCGGTGATGGGGGCGGGGAGAACAATAGCGGGGACACCGACCTTTGTCGTGGCGTGAGGGGGGAAGAACCACCCGATGATCCGGACCCCCTTTCACTTGACCCCCATTGCGCTGCACCTAAACTCGTGAGGGCCCTTCTATTGTCTGCATATATGTCTGGGGTAGAGGACCTGGATGTGGCCTGTGACTGACCTCCTAGCATCCCATGCGGCCTAGCTGAGGTGTGAGCGGCGCGGTTGGCCACCGGGGGGCGCGCTGAGTGATCTGGGCCTCCTGCTCCCCCCCCCCTTACTGGGCCTGCTCACCTGATGCTGGATTGCACCCACCGCTGCACCATCCGGCCGACTGGAGCCTTTCCTGCTGCTTCCTCTTCCCCCAGCGTTAGGCATTGGCTCTGTTGAGTTGAGGCCTGATGGCCTGGACCTCCCGCTCCTACGACCGGCAGGCCTGCCCGCCGGAGCATCCAGTTGCGCGACCGCAACTCTCCCGCTCGTCACTTCCGGCGCGTCCTTTCCCACCGCCGTCGACTTCCGGTTGCGGCCTACCCGTGCTGCCGCCGGCCTCAGGCGCTCCCCGGGGTGCGATCCCGCTCCGGCCATCCTGAGGGGAGCTTTGGAGCGGCCCCTTGCCGCTTGAAGACCGCTGGGCCCTGGTAGGACGGCATCCCCAGGGCTCAGCCGGCGAGGAGGCCTCACCCGACGGGAAGGCCTCCCAGATGATGAAGTGGCGACTTCAGCTGCAGCTCCAGGGCACTCCAATCTTCCTTGCAGCCAGCCTGGCCCCTTCACCAATGCTGCAGCCCTCATGTCAGCAAGGATCCTGTCGATTTCGGCCTCCATGGTTCCTGAAAAAGAAGAGGGAAGACACACAACAGGTATCTGGGGAAAACTTTCCTAAAATGGCCCCTGAACTTCCTGTTCCTATCTTTTATACTCTCCCAACTCCTCCCACTGATTCCCACTATAGGCTGACATATCCTCTCAGCACCCTGTCATGATTGCCCCTCCCCGACCTTGTCTGGGGGCTACAAACAAATTATTTATGGAAAAGGCTCCTCTGTGGGAAACACTACAACATTAGAATGCATATATGCATTCATACTGCTATAGGACCATATATATAGTCAACATAGTCAATGGGGTCTGGACAAACGTGTTCTGGAGGACCCATTACAAACTCTGTTGGATCATGAACAGATTGAGCTTAGAATCTTCTTACAATCTGCAATCTGCTCCAATTCCTTGTGAAAAACTGTCAGAAATTTAATGACGGTCACTTTTAACATGTTCACATGACAATTCCTACATACAATTGCACTGCAAAATGTACAAACTCATCCTTCTAGCACTGCAAAGGTTAACCATGCCAACCCCTGAAATGAGTCATCCATGTATTGCAAACAAATCCTCATCCCTTCACGTATCTGTACACAAACACCCATATTAATACCCTGCCTGTCAAGTCCTGTACAAGATTAAACTCTCGAAAACATCAGCAGAGAGACATCATGCATTCATGTTCCTTCGCTGTCTGTCTATGGAATGGCTTTTTTGTGAGAAATTCAACTTAAACATTGATAGACTTTTTCTTCAAAAACAAATACAGCCATGTTATCACCTCCATAGACTAAAAGGACAACTGTCATCAAAACATTAAGTTATGTTTAACTGAAGATTGCATCAAATATCAGCATTTTACATAAAAATGCTTAGATGAAAGAGTAGAAATAAAGTTCTTTACTGAGCCCTCTTAGACTGGATAGCTGCAGCAGAGAGCGGACATCTTGGGTTAGATGAAGGATGATCTGGCCTGTCTGACCCGAGACTCTAAACAACATGTCTGCCTCCTAACAGTTCACTACAAATAAATCTGACTCAATAAAATACTTTATTTTTATCCTTTCATTAAAGCGTTTTGATTTTCAAAATGCCTACACTTGATGCAATCTATCAATAACCATATCTTAATTTGTTGCTGACAGTTGTCCTTTAACCCCTTCATGACGCTAGGTGCTTGCGTCCCAAACGACGAAGGCACCAAAACGTCAAAAATTGTTTCTGGCCACCGATCACAAGGTGATCGGTAGCCAGGAACACTCTGGCAGAGACCCGATCAGGGTCTTAATAGACCCTGTGGGTCCCTGACAAAATATCGCGAGACCTCCGGACGTCACGTGTGACGTCACGGAGGCGTGCCCGAACCCGGAAGTTCAGGCACGGCGCAATTTGGAGAAATGTAGCCGGTGCTCGCTTTGAGCACCGGCTACATTTTCCCTGTCGGACTGAGGCCACTCAAAGTGGCATCAGATGACAGGTGGGATCCCGCTGCAAGTGCCTGCAGCGGGATCCGAAAACAGCTCATCGCGGGGAGCCGTGATGAGCTGTTTAACCCCTTAGTGACATTACTTTTTTGGCTTGTCCGGCGCTTGGTGACATGGGCTGTATTAACATTTCTGAGGTGTTTGTGTTTTGCTGTAATTTATTTCTGTCTCATTTAGTGTACCCGCACAAACTATATATCGTTTTTATCGTCATAAGAAGGGCTTTCTTTTGATACCATTATTTTGATAATAGCATATAATTTGATGTAAAAAAAAATAATAAAATATGGCAAAAAAATTGAAAAAATTATTTTTTTATGACTTTTATTTGAAAAATCGTATACTCATGTACAAGAGACAACAAAAAAACACTGCTAAAAAGTTTCTAATATATGTCCTGAGTTCAGAAATAGCCCATGTTTTTATGTTTTTGTGCTTTTTTATTCATGTTACAGGGCCAGAACTATAAGTGGTGCAAAGCTATTTTAAAATCCTTTCTTTCAAAATTAGCGATAGTGACATTGTAACACTGATTTCTGTACTAAATCCATGAATGACCCCCAACATGTACATATTTTTGAAAACTAGACAACTCAGGGCATTTAACTTGGGGTATTTTGACACATTTCATGTAGCCATTTTACCACCAATCTATGCCAAAGTTTGCAGCAAAAAAATCTTTTTTTTTAATTTTTCACATATATTGCAATTTAGGTAAACATTACCTTAAAATGTGAAGGGGTATTTCCAAATAACACCTCAATATGTGTTCAGCAACATCTCCTGAGTACAGGGATACCACCCATGAATAGGTTTGTTGGTTTGTTTTGGGGCTAAAAGGCCACATTTAGGGGGTGCGCATTTTGGTTTTCCAACTTGGAATTCTGACATGCAGAAAACTTGTGCCTGTTATATGTCAGTGCCAAACAACACCTCAATATGTGTTCAGCAACATCTCCTGAGTATAGGGATACCCCCCATGTATAGGTTGGTTAGGTTATTTGGGGGTTAAAAGGCCACATTTGAGAGGTGCGCTTTTTGGTTTTCCAACTTGGAATTCTGACGTGCAGAAAACCTGCACCCATGTCCCATTTGGGACATTTTTGAAGCCAAAAAGTGTATTCTATCCCACAAAACCATATATTTTTGAAAACTAGACACCCTAGGGTATTTCAAATGGTAGTATTTTAACACTTTTCATGCACTAATTCTACCACCAGCCTATGTCAATGTTATGGATAGTAATTTGTTTTTCACATTCATTGTACATCGGGCATGAATTCACAGATCCTATTATGTGTCAGTGCCAAACAACACCTTAATATGTGTTCAGCAACATCTCCTGAGTACAGGGATACCACCCATGTGTAGGTTAGTTAGATTATTTGGGGGCTAAAAGGCCACGTTTAGGGGGGGTGCATTTCCAACTTGGAATTTTGACATGTAGTCAGCCTGCGCCCATGTTCCATTTGGGACACTTTTGAAGCCTGTCAAAGTATTTTACCCCATAAAACCATATATTTTGGAAAACTAGACATCCTAGGGTATTTAAAATTGTGGTATTTTAACACTTTCCAAGTGCTAATTCTACCACCAACCTATGTCAAAGGGTTGGGATGTCATTTTTTCCCCACACACATTGTAGTTCAGGCAGGAATTTTCAGATTCTGGTATTTGCCACTGCCAACCAACACCTCAATTTGTGTTCAGCAACATCTCCTGAGTACAGGGATACCCCCCATGCATAGGTTTGTTGGTTTGTATTGGGTCTAAAATTCCACATTTAGGGGGTGCGCAATTCCAACCTGGAATTTTGACATGTAGTCAGCCTGCGCCCATGTTCCATTTGGAACATTTTTGAAGCCGTCCAATGAATTTTACCCCATTAAACCATATATTTTTGGAAAATAGACATCCTAAGGTATTTCAAATGGTGGTATTTTAATACTGTATAGGTACTAATTCTACCACCAGCCTTTGTAAAAGTTTGTGGTAGTACTTTTTTGGGAGTTTTTTTTCCACATGCATTGTACTTCAGGCATGAATTCACAGATTCTGGTATATATCACTGCCAAACAACAACCCAATATGTGTTCAGCAACATCTCCCGAGTACAGGGATAGCACCCATGCATAGGTTTGTTGGTTTGTTTTTGGCTAGAAAGCAACATTTGTGAGATGCGCATCTCAAAATTCCAACTTGGAATTTTGACATGTAGTCAACCTGCGTCTGTGTCCTTTATGGGATATATCTTTGAAGCCAGCCAATGTAATTTACCCCCACCAAACCATATATTTTTTTATCGGTAGACCCCCATCACTACTTGTGGCAAGGGCTCAGCAGCCACCGATACATCGCTAGATGATGTATCAGAAAGCTGAATAGGGTCAAAATCGAACCCTGAGTCCGCGGCCTCAGAATCAGTGCGTAAGCAGTGGTCTTGAGCAAAGAAGGGGTTAATAGCTCTTAGAAGAGCCTATCTAGTACTGTAATACATTACAGTACAAAGAAATTAATACATAAAACAGTGCAGCTTACACAGTGATGAATGGCAGGGAAGGGGTTAATACACAGTGAAAGACTTTCATAAAACCTGCCAATTTTATAAAATGTTATTTTATATCACTAATACTGATCTGTCTCTTTCCGTCACAAAAATGTAAGTGAGGAGAGGGAGGCAGATCAATATTTGTGAATATTGATCCGATTAATTTTGATCTGACCAGGGCGAATGGTGAGCTTAATTGAGAAATCACCAAACCGCCTTTGCCACTAATTCGCTGTTACTGATCGCTATGCGCTCAGGCAGCTTAAAAAAAAAAATCTCAAATATTTTTACTTTACATGTAATCCCCTAGCGGGTATGTGTAAAAAAATAAAAAAAATATGCAGACAGATAAAAATTGCTTTGTCGTCAATATCATTGCATAAGCAGTGATCGACGGCAAATAAGGGGTTAATAACTCTTAGAAGAGCGTTTTTAGTACTGTAATAAATTACAGTACAAAAGAAATTAACCCCTAAAAAATGCACAAACAGCAAAAATAAATGCGCTGATGTGCACGATCACTGCTTATGCAAGATCAGTAGCAGGGAAGGGGTTAAACGCAGGGAATTGCTTTAATAAAAATTTTTTTATTGTTTTATTATTTGTGTGTTGTGTATTTATTGTTTTTTTTAACTTTTACTTACTTTTAGAACTTTGATCTGTCTCTCTCCCTCACTAAAAAAAATGTGAGGAGAGGGAGGCAGATCATAACTGGTCAGATCAATATAGGGTTAATATTGATCTGACCAGTCAGTGGGGATGTTCAGCAGAACATCCCCACTGCCTGTCAGTGTGCCTGGCAGTCACTGATTGCCTCTGTGAAGAGGCAATCGTGTGACAGCCAGAGAGCACAGGAAGCAGGTACTTCCTGCCTCCTGTGCTCTTGCCCTTAGAAGGGCAGCGCCATCTTGGTCACTCAGTGACCAAGATCGTGAATTTTTTTTGTGTGTTTCTGATTGCCTCGACTTGCGAGGCAATCAGAAACACTTTCTGAGCATAGGAAGCGAAAGATTCGCTTCCTATGCTCATTTTTGAAATGCGCGCGTTTTAAAGGCACTGTGCCTTTAAAACCGGCATTTCGATCGCTCTCCGGAGCGATCGAAATGCCGCCGGGCATTTTTTTTAGTATTGTACGATGCTTCCACACGGAAGCATCGTTACAATACCATCAGAGCACTGAAAGCGGAAAAACTCCGCTTTCAGTGCTCGTTTTGACACAGGACGGACTAGGTCCGTCCTGTGTCACTAACGCCTCGGCACACAGGACGGACCTAGTCCGTCCTGTGTCGCCAAGGGGTTAACAAAGGATGTACTATGCCGTCCTAACGACTTTAAGGCACTTAAAGTCAGGACGGCATAGTACGTCCTCACGTCACGAAGGGGTTAAAAGACAACTAGCGTTTATTTTTAACCCTTGCTTCCTTAAGCAAGGATTAATAAAACATAGTGTGCCCTTCTCCCAAGTAAATCCCATGTTTATCTTTAGAGATCACACAGGTTTACTCACACCTAAAACAGAGCCAGTCGGAAGGCTGGCATGTGCTGACAGTCAATCATAGTAGGGGTTCATCTGATCAGGGTCTGAACTGTGCAGGGCCTCATTTTCAAAGGGGATCAACAGAGTGAACCTATTTAAGTGCTCCTCTGTTGATCCCTTTTGTTCTCGACTGGGTAGCAGCTCTTCAGTTGTTTATACCGTTGCCACCTTTTCTTCCATAGACTTAACAGTGGTTACAAACCAATTTTCTTCCAGCCTGTCAGTAAAATACAGGCTGGTTGGCAACACCAAGTATGACAAATTACAATCCAAATAGTTCCAGGCTACTGAATGGAGAGAGTTGACTCCAAAGGTTAGCTACATTGGGGGTGATGTATAATGCAGAGAAAAAAGTGCTCAAGAGTAAAAAAAAAAGTATAATCACTGTCATCATATTTATAAAACACCCATTGCACTACTTTTTATATAACTTAACACTTTTGGCAACTGAAATAGCTTGTCATCCTCCCCATGGGTTGTGCTGATGTAAAGGCCAGCAGAGCAACACAGAAGTTCAGGATTGGCTCAGGTTGGTACAAACCCCCCAATTTTTTTTTTTTTTTTAGTTATACATGGGTGCACAGAGAAATTGTGCTACTATTAGGTGTTATTTCTGCATACATCCCTTTTATTTACAAGCCACGTTGTTAGGAATTAGGTATCAATGGTGTCGTTCACAGAAAGTTACATAAGTTATTTTGCCTTTTTAAGATGAAAAAGTCACAATATTCAATGTAATGTAATTTTATGTATGCTTCTCTCTATTTATTTCACATTGGCTGTTGTTACTCGAGTATGACAACCTACCCAGGCATTTTATAATTTAAACCTATGAAACTCCCCAACTATTCATGAATCACTTAGGCGGTTTATTAATATAGGAAAGGCTGGGGTTTGCCTTTTGTTTAAATACAATGGATTATCTTACACTGCTGCTGTGTTAGAATAAATTACTATTCAACCTGAACGAGAAGGTATCTCCCACTCAGCACTTTTAATTCTAATAGCGAATTAGCCCGATTAGCAGTAAATAGCATTGCGATTAGATCCCTTAGAATGACAGGAGGTGTGAGCAATGAACATTCAAATGGATAAAAACACTTGTTCCTCAAGATGGCTTAATAATATAGCTCATGGGTAAACTAGGTGCTAAGCACATGGCAGGCGTAATCCATTTCTAATAAATATTTTAAAATATAAAAATATAGATTCTTTTGATGTTGAGTTTCTTTCTGGAAGCTATAGACAAAACCCTGAAACTGTAAAGTTTTAAGATTCCTAACATAAGAACATAGATACCAACTTTTCATGGCAAGCTCCTGGGATATGGTTGAGGTTTTAGAAAATTAGTTTGCTTTTAGCTATTTTAGTTACGAAGAAATGTTAGAAAAGTTAAATTTGTACACACTAGAGAAATGGTGGCTTAAAAGGGATGTGATAATGTTATATAAATAGGTACAGGGTCCATACAACAGCTCTCCAAAAGACCTGTTCAATAACAGAATGGTACAAAAAGAACATGAGGTCACTCGCTATGACTTGAAGAAAGAGATTCTTTATGGTAAGGACAATCAAGGTATGGAATTCCCTACCTGAAGAGGTGGTGCTAGCAAATACCTTAGATGGAGTGGAGTTGGGATCCTTTTTTTCGGATCAACTACTGGGAAAAAGGAATAGGAGAAGGGTTCAACTTGATGGATGCAAGTCTGTTTTTCATCCTAAACTACTATGCAACTATGCTACTGTGCTTAACCAATAGTCATGGCAGGACAGAGGGGAATATGATCAGATTCCAGGCTCCACTTATATTTATAAAGGATCTCCTGCTTTCTTCTTTTTTTTTTTAAATATTTTTTATTAAAGAGTTATTTTTACAATAGAGTTTAGCGGACACCTGAATGTTCGGGTTCGGCAGGTTCGGCCAAACTTCGGAAAAATGTCCGGGTCCGTGCTTGAATTTGACCCCGAACTTGACCCCAAACCCGAACCCCATTGAAGTCAATGGTGACACGAACTTTTGACCACTAAGCTGTCTCTAAAAAAGTCCTGGAAAGGCTTAGAGGGCTGCAAAATGAAGTAAAATGTGGGTAAGAGTAGGACAAGTGCCCTGCAAACAAATGTGGATAGGGAAATAACTTAAAATAACATAAAATACATACAAATTAAAAATACAGCTGAGCCATAAAATAGCACTAGATGGAATCTTTGATTTTAGCTTTGGAAGAACATAAATCTAAATCTAAAGCATGGCTGCCTTGAGGATCAACAGAATTATCCATTTGAGAGAGGGTTGGAGTGCAGCGTATTCTCTTTCAGTTTATACTAAGTGACCCATAGGTTGAGGAGGCGGTGACCGTGGCGGTGTAGGTGGAAGCGGCGCTGGAGGAGGAGGAGGTAGCCAGAACTTTTCAAAGAGCTCTGTAAGCACAGTATTGGACTGTTCTATTTGACTCTCAGATTTGAAGTGCACCGCAAGACGCAAATGTACTATTTAGCACCCAAAACAATTAGAATTTTTCAAAGTGCACTGTAAGCACAGTATTGGACTGTTGTATTTGACTCTCAGATATGAAGTGTACCGCAAGACGCAAATGTACTATTTACCACCCAAAACTATTAGAATTTTTCAAAGTGCGCTGTAAGCACAGTATTTAACGGTTCTATTTGACTCTCAGATATGTAGTGCAGGACACAAATGTAATATTTAACACCAACAAATTGCAGTATTAAAAAATGCCTAGATGTTGCCCACTGAGCTAACAGAACAGGATTAAAGTCACATGCCTGGCACACATGCAGTTGCAAGTGCACTGCACTCTCTGTGGCACTGGGCTCAGGGCAGGGTACAAATATGTATTATAGCACCCACTAAAAAAATCACTGTAATTTGAATAATCGTTGTAGGATTATGCCCCTCAATATGCCAGGATTTAGCCACCCAATATGCCAGGATTATTATGCCACTCAATATGCCAGGATTATGCCCCTCAATATCCCAGGATTTTGCCCCTCAATATGCCAGGATTATGCCCCTCAATATGCCAGGACTTAGCCACGCAATATGCCAGGATTATTATGCCACTCAATATGCCAGGATTTTCCCACACAATATGCCAGGATTATGCCCCTCAATATGCCAGGATTATGCCTCTCAATGTGCCAGGATTTAGCCACCCTCTTCCTCCCCCCTTCCCCCTTACTTACCTCCTCGCTGCTGCTCTGCCTCCTGGTGCTGCAGGTCCGTGGCTGTGAGGGAAGCGTTGTGTGTTCCCGTCCAGCCAATGCGCATTCAATAAATTTTGTTTAAAAAAAAGTTTAAACAAACGTTATTGAATCCGCATCAGCTGGAGGGGAGCGCACAACGCTTCCCTCACAGCCACAGACCTGCACCGGGAGACAGAGCAGCAGCGAGGAGGTAAGTAAGGGGGAAGGGGGAGGATTATTTTTTTTCACAGTTCTGGCGCCTTACAGGTGGCGCCTGCCCTGCCGAACCCCGAACTCCAACACGAACATACAGTGGAATGTCCGTGTTCGGGTCCAGGGTCCAAAAATCGTATTGTTCGGTATAGTGCGGTTCGGGTTCGCTCAACACTATTTTACAATAACAATAACTTTTACAATGAAAGAGAAAATACCATATATGTTATATGTTTTTTACTGGTATTGAGTAAATATCGATGTATCTAGTCCAGATTTAAATCAATGATGAAAGTATTGATCAGGCACTTTTTAGTCAGTTTTCACTGTGATAACATATTGGAATGAATTAATCATGCAATTAAATTACAATGTTAATAAATAAAACAAAAAAGATAAAATTGTGAGAAAGGGCAAAAAAAAGGGGGGATGGAGAAATTCTAATGACTTAAATTTATAGCCGGTCTTAAAGGAATTACACAATGCTCCAATCATTGGGAAACCCATTTCAAAATAATTTATAGATGGCATTTATCCCCCTATAGGTTGAATAAAATGTACTCCAGATATTCAGACAATTGTTGGAGAAACTGTCGAATTATTGGATCACTTTCTCATGTTTTTTGGTATTGTCCTAAACTCACACAATTTTGTCAGGATCTCCTGTTTTCTCTGCTGGCATTGTCTGTTTCTGGTGTCACCAGACTATCACCCAGGAAGCACTTCATTTTTCTACAGGTAAAGAGGAAAGCTGTCCGACAGTCCCACCAAATGTTCACAGATGTGTTGTATAAACTACTGCTTAGAGGTACCAACTGCCTTCCATGTAAGATTTACTGTCTACAAAATTATCATTTCCAATTTCAATTTCTAAGGAAATTGACTCAGCATATGTATTCCAGAGTCAATGGAAGTACACTTTACAAGGTACTTTTCTATTAATTCTACCAAAAGCTCAGTGTCCATTTCATCTCTTCTAATTAATTTGCTTTTCCACTGACCACCTCTGCATTAAACAAAACCTTTCAAGATCATTTACTTGCAATAAAAAAGCAGCTGATTCAGATGAGGGATATCCCTCAGCACTTAGAATATAAAAAAAAAAATGCCTAGTCAATAGTTGGGGAGATAAAGGTGAAATGTCAAGGAATTAGAATACAATCGGGAAAGGTAAGGTAATTGACTTCCAATGTATTCTGTTGAAAAAAATGAGTGATGCTCAAAAAGAGGTCGTTGTTATGGGTGATGGGTGGAAGGTGAGGACAGATTGAGGTTAAAGGGACTGTCTGGTGCCCAAAATGCATCTTCCAAATGTTAATGCATATTAATGTGCTTTCAAAATACTTTAAAATGCATGTTTTACATTTTGCATTGTTTAAAATATAAAACACTTACAGCTAGATGGAACTGTGAAATTACAGCAGTTTTCAAGAAACCAGGACTGCCCACACTAGATGAGTGAAAAGTAATTTCCCTTTTTTTCTTGCTGCATGAACCAATGAGAACAATTTCATTCAATTGAATGGAATTTCCTGTCTATATAGTGATATCATCAGACAATGTGTTGCACTGTTAAGAGATCCTACTGTGCACAAGAGCAAGTCTTTTACAATCTACATAATGTAATCTATTCTAGCAGCACAGGAAGTGACTAAATCATATATATATATAATCAGTGCTGTAGCACCTGCAGTAAACATGCAGAGCAATCACTGGGCGGGAGGGGCTTGAGTCAAATATTAAAAATGTGATTTCTGCAGAATGCCTGCATCAAATCACACTGGAAAAATCCTGTGCACTATAGAAGCAGTAATCTTCATCTTGCACCAAAATGAGTTTCCTGTATAAGGATTAACTAGTTCTGTACTCTCTTAAATTAACTCTTTCAACCCACACATTGCGTATACTGTTATTGTAGAGAATACAAAATTATGAAAAAGGATCTATCCATAGATAGCAAAATCACATATATATGCATAAAATAAGAGAACAAAAAATGTGTTTTAAATGTGTTTACGGTTTTCTACTGAAATCACCCGTAGCTTGATATGCAAATTACCTACTTTTCAAGGGGAAATGTTTAATTTGCATATTAAATCACACAATGAAATCATAAGCCGGAGACCCCACAGACATATTTAAAACATACATTTCACTTATTTTGTTGCATTTTGCAGGATATTTTGCCAAGGCAGCATTTAGATCAATCAAATTTGTATTCTCTACATCCACAAAATAAGCAATGTTTAGGTTAACAGAGTCCCTTTAACCCCTTTGTGACGCATGGTGCTTGCATCCCAAACGACGCAAGCACCAAAACTTCACGATTTGTTCCTGGCCACCGTTCACAAGGTGATCGGTAGCCAGGAACACTAAGGCCGAGACCCGATCAGGGTCTTAATAGACCCTGGTGGGTCCCTGCCAAAAAATCGTTTTGAGCACCAGCTAAATTCCCCCTATAAGACTGAGGCCATTCAAAGTGGCCTTATCTAACAGGTGGGATCCCGCTGCAAGTGCCTGCCAAGAACAGCTCATCGCGGGGAGCCGCGATGAGCTGTTTAACACAGGATGTACTATGCCGTCCTAACAACTTTTAGGCACCTAAAATCAGGACGGCATAGTACCTCCTAACGTCACGAAGGGGTTAAACCAGTTGGAACTCCAGAACTCTACTGTACTCTACTGCTAAGTTCCAGTGCTTTACTATACCAAGAGGAAAGATGCCATTACTTTCCTTAACTGGGCTAAAGTGTCAGTATTCCTTTCTACTGGATGGGAAATGTTTTAGTATGCTAATGTACCAGGGAGAAAAAAGTTCTAGTTCTTTCTCGTACAACGGGGAAGGGCAATGGAAGTCTAAAGTAGGAGGAACAGATCTAGTACTTTCTTCAGTTTGAAGGAAAAGATTACAGTATTGTCACAAATGGGTTCAGATCAGGGGAGGGCTGGCAAGGGGGACAGAAAGGCAACTTTGCTGCTCTCTAATTTGTCTCAATGGGATGGGGTCGCACCACTTTTCACTTAAATGCCCAAGTCTGTGACACTTTTGATCTTTCTATCCAATTGTCTTGTCGAACTATCAATCTCCATACCTTATCCATCAGTAAATCTGCATGTCAATGTGTGCCTGTCGCAGATGACATCAGGTGGGCTGATGAATTGGCACCAAGGACAACTACATTGTTTTGTAGACCCAGGCAGAATACCGTATAGATATCATTGGACAGATAGACAGATTTAAACACGAACAGAACACTACTGATACACTAAAACCGAATGGATATGAAGATTGAAAATGAGACAGGCCGAGCGGACAGCTATGTGCAGAAAAATACTGTGACAGGAGTGAATCTTTCCAATGTCATCAGTTCAAAAATGAAATAAGATTGAGAAACAATTTAAGTTTTATTGCATAGAAACGGAGAAAATTAAAATTATAAAAAGGAAAATGGGAGCTACAGAATGAAACAGTGTGGTGGGATAATGTGATACAAAAAGAATGTGTGGGAGAGAGAGGAGGAAGAGAGACGCAGAAAAAACAGGGGGGTGTTAGGTGCAGAGAGGGGGAGAGATAAGGAGAGAGAAGAAGAGAAAGGTGCATTGATGGAGAGGAGGAGGGGGGAGCATCTAGAAAGAGCAGCCACTGGGAGGGGTTGAGTGGAGTTGGGCTGAAGCCAACATAATACGCGGAGAGAGTGGAATAGCACTGCTCATTTTTGGAGGAGGTGTAGGGATTCCCCCGTGTGAGAGGTAGCCCCCCTTTTGGGTGGGAGTGCAAACAGCTGATGTCTCAGCGCTTGCAGACTGTCACATAGCTACTGTCCCTCTGCAGTGCGGGGATGTGTGGCAGTGTAATCTCTATCAGGGGCACCAGGGGCTATGAAGGATGCGCTGACAACCTGCAGATGAGCTACTGGGGTCTTCACTTAACATAGGACAGGACTCTCCTGACTTCAAGAGGGTGAGACCTTAATGCAAACAAAAGGGGATGTTTTGGACATATTCTAGCTCTCATATGAACAGTTCTACATACAACTCCTAGGTAGCTCAGGGGTTAACAAAGGCAAGTGGTCCACACAAAGTCTGAGAGCACACAAGCACATTCTTAAAATAGATCACAACAATCCCATGCTGAGCACATGCCAGAAATGGCTTGAGATGTGAGAGGAACAGTCCCATAAATCATGATATTGCGGGTTTTCCTGTATGATTGTCTTTTGAGCTGACAGTCACATAATTCTCTATTATCCTTAGTTTCCAAAATACAGATAATAATCCTGTAGGGTTTGAAGTGATCATTGGTTGTACCTGAAGGAATGTGCACTACATTCTGTGACAATCGCAATTAATGGACAGGCAAAAGGATGTTCCACTGAATGGCAACAGCACAAGTGAACACACTATACTTAGAGATGCACAACATAGATACTTTGTAATAATATGTTGAACAACATGTTCTAATATTTTGATTACTTAATTTCACTAAAATAAGCTCATCATCCAAGGGAGATAAAAATAAAACCTCATAGGGTTCTTTTGGCAGAACAAATAAAATAAAAAAACAGTATTGGCTAGAATATCCCATCCATAGGCAACTATCCAGCTACAACTATCATTTGTCTAGATTGTAAGCTTGGCTCTCTACCACATGTATCAGTCTGTTCTTATTTGTCTTATTTAATATGTAGTCCTTTTCTATGCATACATTGTTGTCGCTATGTCATGTAATGTAGTGGACTTTGGATCCATCAACCACTGTTGACGCTATAGGAGGTTATGTATAACACTTCCTTCTCATTGAAGTGTTGGGAAATAAAACAGAACCGGAGGTTCAGGAATGTCACCAATGGAACTGACTCTTGACATTTGTCAGGAGTTAACTTTCAACTTAGTCACACTCTGGATTGCCAACACTATTAGACACCATGTACATGTGTACATTCTTTATAGATAACCCGCGCTGTGTTTAAGGGTTCCTCCCTGAACCACATAATAAGTTGTTTAGTCAGGCAGGTGGATAGAGACAGAGGCCAATATGTGGGGGAGTAGGTAGATTGACAAATGCATTCCACAAAAGGACACAGAGCGAGGTGAGACAAACATGTGATTACTGGCACACAAGCGAACAAACAGGGACAGATGGGTTGATTCACTATTAGATGGTCGACAGTTTGTATGAAGTTATTTTTATGGATAAAACTTAAATCTGATTAAATTTCAGACATCAAATCTTGCCATTAGGCTAACAAGTGGACAGCGGGAGAATCACTCAGAGAAATGGATTTAACTACTGACTATGAGGGAGGAAGCTGTCCTGTATATCCGAAACCTTCTGACCCTATAATCCCAGGAGACTTGGCAGAGTCAAGGACAAAGTAGATTTTCAAAGCAGACTATATCACTGAACTGTCAGATTAACTCCCTTGCTGCCAGTTGTATTGCAGGATTTAAAAGGATTTAAAGTAAATATAAGGATTTCTCCATGGTTTGAACATACATAGCCTTAGCGTAACCTCACAACCTTTGATGTGGAGTATATTAAGCCCTTGTCAGATCTAAAAATAAGGGAAAATAGGGCTGGCAATCATCTGTTTACTATGGTGGACAATGATGTAGCAGATAACAGTAAAATATTATATTAAATAAATTAATTAAATTTGAATAAATTCAGCTGAATATATCCAGAGCTGTTTAACTGGTGACAACAACAGTTTAGTGATGGCTTAATACCATGGTTAGCAAGTATTTTTTGATTTACAGTGATAGCATCTTCATCTTCCTACTCAATGCCCTATGGCATCTGCTTCTAGACAGACACTTTTCCTTCGGAATAACTCCTTGTGTACCTAAGAGGTGGAAAATGTATTGGTTTTACCTCCCCTGCCACCCAAAAATGATGGCCAAACAAAAAATGTTAGACATCTTAAAATCTCCACCTGGCCTTTAGTAGCAAAAAAAAATTGTCCTTTGGGATATCTTTGAGCAAGCTATTCAACCTTTGCATGGTTCTAAAAACCAGATTCTCATTTAAGGATCAACAGATAATGTTTAAATTATCTCAGCACAGCTGTTGACATTAAGATATTGTATTATATTTTACAGACACATGAAACTAAACAGTGGGAGCAGACTATAGTTATTAGAAGTTAAGTGTTTTTAAAGGATCACAAAATATGGCAGGTGTTTTGGGCAGAGGAACTAATTTGATGATAAGTTGTCCTAACCTGCACCTCTCCAATGTCTACAGACCGCCCAGTTTTAGTCGATAGGACTGCTGTGGCTTTTTATGGGTGTTGCCGTTATCTTTTCTCCTAATTATTTTTAATTAAGTTTTAGTGTTATTTTACATATTTAATTTTTTTTCCCTTTTAGATTTTCAGTTCCTGGTGTGAGGGGGGTGTGTGGAGATCAGAGTGGGGAACAGTGGATGAATAGAAGGCTGAAGGAGGGCAGAAGAACAGTGGAATCATACCTTGGGAGAGAAGGGGACGGAGGGAGGGAGAGAGAAGCAGTGGAGGAGGAGAAGGAATAGAGAGATATGAATGCAGAGAGAGAGCAAGGAAGAAAAAGGAACAGGCAAAGGCAGAGAGACATGTATGAAACGAGCAAGAAAAGAAGTGGTATGAGAAGACAACGATAGATTTTAGTGCAGGTAAGAGAGGAGGTAGGCACAAGAGAAATATAACAAGTGGAGAGAGAAAAGGAGGAGATAACGAGACAGAAGGAAACATATAATAAAGAGATGAGAAAGAGCACATTAGAGAGCAGGGGAAAGAAAAGGTCAAAGAGACAGGGAGTGTGGAAGCCAGAGAAATAGAAGATAAGAGAAGAAGGTAATATACAAATAAAGGAGAAGACGGGGGACATCCTGGGACAGAAGACTTTTCAGATCTTGGACCTTTCAGCCTTGTTCCTCACACCTGCCCTCTTATACGATCCAAATACCTGCTTCTGCTCTTCAGCAACCAGAACCCATAATCCTCAAAGCCTGCCTAGCACCCATTCTCCCACTGCCTCTTTTTTCCAATTGAATATATCTGCATCTCCCTCTGTTTAACCCTTCCCATGCCTTCAGTCTGGATCATGCAGGCTGTCTCAGTTGGTCCCTGGGATAATAAGGGACCTTGATGAGCACAACTATAACTACCCTTTCACTTTTGGGGATCCCAGTTCATACAGCCAAGCTCTTTTGATAACCACATGACAAGATGCTTTTGGCTAAAGGTCCTTTGCTGCTTCTGATGCAGGTAAGCAATACATTTACTTGTACTCTCCCTCTTTGTATGATGTAGACAGATGTTGAGCTAAAGAATGTCCATAAGGGTAAATTTTATCACTCTTATTTTATTTACTCATATATATATATGTGTGTGTTTTGAATTGATATTGAATTGACAACAATTGCATATTATATGGGAAAAATGTATGAAAAACAAATAACATAAGGGGCCATGCTTCTAGAAAGAATAGTGTGTTTCCAGCCATATCGCAGGAACTGTATGTGGTGTAATACCAGAGGATCTAACACTCAGAGACATAAAATTCCCTCGCCACCCCCAGGAAATCTCCCGTTGAAGCTTGATTTGAGTTTTTCTGTGACTATACTGCAGGAAGAGGTGTGAGTAACAGAATTCTGGACCGGCACATTTTGGATTATTAGCTCTTGTGTATTAGAATGGTAACTAATAGAATAATTCTGCTGATTGCTCCACTTTTACACAATTGCCCCAGATAAAATTATTGTAAAATACATTTTTGTTCTGAGAAGTGTATTGAATGCAATACTGCTTTTATTATACACTCTACTTTAGCACTAGAACTCCTCCTTCTACTCCATGTAACTACTCCCTATAGTATACAGTATTTATCTTTATAAATGTTCATAATGTCCCATATAACCTCTACTTATTACTCTGTATAACCTCTCTACTTCTCCATCTATTACACCATATATCCACTCCTTATAACTCCTCCTATTACTCCATATAACCTCTTCTTACAACTCCTCCTATTACTCTATATAACCTCTACTTATAACCCCTCCTATTACTCTATATAAGTTGAGTAACCCCTCCTATTACTCTATATAACTTCTCCCTATAACCCCTCCTATTACTCTATATAACCTTTCCCTATAACTCCTCCTATTTATCCATATAACCTCTCCCTAGGACTCTTCTTATTATTACATATAACCTCTCTCTATAACTTATTACTCCATATAACCTCTCCCTATAACTCCTCCTATTACTCTATATAACCTCTCCCTATAACGCCTCCTATTACTCTATATAACCTCTTACAGTAACTCCTCATATTACTCCACATAACCTCTCCCTATAACCCCTCCTATTACTCTATATAACTTCTCCCTATAACCCCTCCTATTACTCTATATAACCTCTCCCTATAACTCCTCCTATTACTCTATATAACTTCTCCCTATAACCCCTCCTATTACTCTATATAACCTCTCCCTATAACCCCTCCTATTACTCTATATAACCTCTCACAGTAACTCCTCATATTACTCCACATAACCTCTCCCTATAACCCCTCCTATTACTCTATATAACCTTTCCCTATAACTCCTCCTATTACTCCATATAGCCTCTCCCTATTACTCCTCCTATTACTCCATATAGCCTCTCCCTATACCTTCTCCTATTACTCCTTATAGTTTCTCCCTATAACTTCTCCTATTACTCCTTATAGTTTCTCCATATAACTCCTCCTGTTACACCATATAGTCTCTCCCTATAATTCTTCCTATTATGAAGTATAATTGTTGTTCTTATAACGCCCTTTCAGTATTCTCTACATAATAAACTATACACAGAGAATGTGTATATTTAAGTACACCACTGCCCAGTTGGATTCTCAGAAACACATGATGCGTATTATGACTTGGGCTCTGCATGTAATATAGACATAAATCCATAATGCTGTTTTTGAATGATCATTTAACCACTACTTGATATCTGAAAGCAATATAACGGATATGTTCTAGGCACTATTTACTAAAAGGTCAAATACCTTGCCATTCCAACTGGTCTGTTTTAATCAACACAAATTGACAGTCTAAAAACTGTGTCTCCAAATTGTCTTTAAAAAATAAATCAATGTTGCACGCAACTGTACAATATACTCAAATTATTTATTGATTTTAAAAGAAAACTGTAATGAACTTAGGCTCAGTTGTACAACTGGTACACTGATGCCAGAACCGGACATCACTTTGCATGACCATCCAAGTAAATATCCCTACCAAAATGGAGGAAGTCTAATTACAAATCTGTCTAAACAAATGTAACATGAATAATCTAATTTTAATTGGATTTGTACTCACTTCTCAATATCTACTTACTGAAATATGTACTCAAATTCGAATATAATTAAAACTCACTGCTAAAATTGTCCTTTCAATTATGCACACATTTAACACACTTTAATTTGTGTTCAAGTCATACTAGAATATTTTAGATGACTCTGTTATTGCTTTTAATTGAGCAAGTCACTTACATAGAAATAGAGAAAGAGAAAATGGAGAGAGATGGACTAAACCTTTTTAAATAAACACTTACCATACAAAACGGTTTACCTAATCCTTTCCCTTAAACCTGGTTCATTGTTCTATAACAAACAACTTACCAACGACTTATTCAGCATTTTATGTGCACCCTCTTCTACTGCAAAACTGACACCTTGTGTAACTCCTCTGAGGCTCCACTCTCACCTATCTTCAACCTACTCCATTCTATTTCATTCCTACCTACTCACATTCACATTCTGTTTGCATTCCCATTCACTTATTAATTATATTTTAGAATTGTTCTTCACATCAATTTTGTCCCTCTAAACATAATGAAATGGCCATCCTGGTGTGGGTTATTTTTTTAATTCTAGGCCGCATATTGCCCTAATATGTTAGCAAGTTCAATAATTATCATAACTAAATGTACAAGCAAATATGTATGTTCCACCCCCACCTCAGTTTTAAAACCTTGTAGTATAGAGCTGCACACTGAATTGTGAATGTCCAGTGCTTTTTGAAAATAGCGTGGGATACCTTGAGTAAGACTTACTGACATTGTGTATGTATGCTTGTCATCCCAAGCATCTCTAGGGATACCTTCCTGCTTAAAGCCCCTTTGCATACAACTCGTAAAATAATAACAATTTTAAAAAATTAAAACCATATGTATTTTATTTTTGAAGACTCTCTCTAACTTATAGTAATATAGAATGGGTTGTCAGATAAGAGCCATTTGCCAATCTATTCTGCCCAACTTCTTCCTGTTTAAAAAATTATTGTAAAAAAAGCAATCTAAATAATTCCATTAGTTCATGGCCTTATCTTATATCTAGAATAGCATATCGACTTAAAAATGACCTACTAAAAAGGAAATAAACCATTTAATGTGTGTATTTTTAAATATATTTAACTTACAAATATCAGGTTTGCAGCTTCTACTGATCCTCCCACTTGGTTCTTCAGCAGTTTCGGTAGAGCTATGGAGGAAAAAGGCAATAATCAAAGTGTCTGAAATGATAACTGCATTTGCAATGTGTGCATAAATTGCATAGGAACCAGTACAGGCAATAGTTTTATTTCCACCAGGTGTAGCAATATATTCTTGTAATTCTTTAGATACAGGCAATGGTACATTTGAAGTATAAATACACTTGCCATGAAGTTCTGCATGTTGTGGTCAAGCTGTGTGATGCATTTATACACAATGCATGTTGTTGTGAGTTTTCTTGCTGTAAAGCACTATGATAAAATAATAGATATCTAAATGATCAGGGATTCGAAGAGGTATTCTCCCAGCGCAAGGAGATATAAGAGGTATGTAATTAAGAAATAACTCTTCCTAAAATAAATTAAAATGTTGGGGTATTTTAACCATTGAAATAAAATAAATGGTGTATTTCTGAATAGGTAAAATACACTTTCAAATGGCATTTAATGTACGATTGAGCACTTAGAGAGCTGTGCACATCACTGTGCAGTGCAGCTTCTCCTATTGGTCGGATCTTTATTGATCCCACTGGTAAGAGTATGGAATCACTTCTACTGTTGCAGAGAATAATGCTGGGAAGGGAAAAACAGGCTAAAGATGTATGTCAAAAATGTAAAAAATAAATATTCATATTGTTTAATGAATTAGTGTAATTCCTTTAAATACCATGACCACTGTCCAGTAACCAATTCAGTGCATATTTTGGCTGGTCTATATTTTAACCAGAATATATATATGAGCTTTTTTATTATATATATATATATATATATATATATATATAAATAAAAAGCTCATTTTAAACAGAGCTGAGGATTTTCCTGATTAAGTGGAACACAAAGGGCACTGAATTAAAAGCCATCTGATCCTATTCCCTTTGTGCATGTTTATTCCAATACCCATGGGATATATCAGTAGTTTTCTATTCATCATACGCATATTGTCTGCACGTGAGGATTTTCTTTTTTTTAACCTTGTAATCCCCTCTGATTCCCAACGCGTTTGGCTGTTCTCTGCTGTAAGCTCTGGAAGCGTTTAATAAACTTATTACTGGTGATCTTTGAAAAGGAAATTAAAAAGCTTAGACATCTACAGCTGCCACAGGGCAGAGGGAGCAACAGGTTTATAAAATCAATATATACAAGTTAAAAAGGAAATATTGTGTTATGAACGTGGTGATGTTCAGCATGACATTATTTATATATACAGCTAAACCATCTTATAGCGCTATCTGCTATAATGCGATTTTGCTTATAACGCAGAACCATCAGGGCAACGGATCTGGCTTCCTCAGTAAAGCGAATTATAGTGATATCTTGGTGCTAACATCATTATCCCGCTTAGATCCCGATGTTAGTCCTTGGATCCTAATTCCCGTGTTATAGAGGGGCTTACCTGTTTCTATACACACATATAATTACATTAAACATTTATTTATATAGGTCCAACAATTTATGTAGTGCTAGGTACAGATCATAGAGGGGGGTTCATACTATGAAGAAAACCATAGGTATTCAGGCATAAGATAAGAATAACAATACACATTATTTCCCCAAACTGTTCATGGATTCTGTGCTATCCATGTTAAGTTTCATCTTCTTTTATATTTTGCAATAGTTTATTAGTATAATGTATCTAAGGAGCATGTTAAGACCAGTATTGATAGCACATAATTAGCATGTAACTATAAATAGATGGCCATGCCACCAGAAGGTCAGCCTTGACGAAGCACTATGTTTTGGAGTGAAACGCGTAGGGTTTTGGTTCACGGGGTGAGGGACAGCACTTTTTACCATTATGGCTGTGTGATATGGATTAAATCATCTTTGAAGCTTGTCTGAAACCCTTATTTCCCCCGATGCAAACGCCCATCCTCTTGCATCTATTTCTTACTACATACTAAGTTAGACAAACAAGAACAGATGGATACATTAGATAGAGAGCTCTGCTCGCAGGCTTACAATCTAGAGGATACATATAAATATTAAAGGGTCTGCTCAATAAAGAGAGAATTGCAGGGAATTGAGATGGGAATTTCAAACTCAAGGCCCAAATAGATGACTATGCAAAAATTATCCCGTTCAGCTACATTGGAGCATTTTTACAACACAGCTATTTTGGCTGTATAGTCAAATATATGTATATTCACACCCCCTGCTTATTAAATATAATATGTATTTCATTATGTAAATTACATAAGCCAAGGCATATGTGCACCTACAACAACAAGCTTTAACAAAGTGAAATTCTAAATCTTTTATATGCATTCATTATTGTTTTTATGCTTTTTTAAACTTTGTCTACAAGCCTATAAAGCATTTCATAAGTTTAGATTGTGTTTTAGGTCATTATCCAGAATTTATTTATTATCCGGCAATTTATAGCATGCAACAATAATACCTGTATTACCTATTAACATTTATTACCAGTTTGTATATTGTAAGGTAGAGATGCACACATTTATTTGTACTTTGTGAAGGTCAGAGGATGAAAAATATTTGTAGAATTTAGGAGCTAAACCAGTTTAATTTTTAGATTAATTTTTAAAATCCAGGGAAGTGGAACATCCATAGGAGTACTATACAAAATATTCCAAAAAGGTAGTAATATTTTTGGAGGCGGGCTTCCCAATTCCTTGGTTTTGAAAGTGTATAATTAATACATGTAAAATTTTAACATTTCAAAATTTAAAAAAAAAACCGCTATTGAAAACCACTAAGTGGTAGTTTAATAACTTATGATTCGGTTGGAAATTATAACTTTTTAAAACTTTAGGGTCTACTCAATAAAGAGAGAATTGTAGGGAATGAAACATAGAAACATAGAATGTGTCGGCAGATAAGAACCATTCGGTCCATCTAGTCTGCCCAATTTTTTTTGAATACTTTTATTAGTCCCCCGTTCCCGGTCTTATAGCTAGGATAGCCTTGTGTCTATCCCACGCATGCTTAAAATTATTGACTGTGTTCTAGCACTTCTGCTGGAAGGCTATTCCATATATCCACTACCCTCTCAGTAAAGTAATACTTCCTGATATTACTTTTAAATCGTTGCCCCTCTAATTTAAGACTATGTCCTCTAGTTGTGGTAGGTGTGAATGGAGACGGGAAATTTTCGAACTCGGCTATTTTGGCCTTCAGTTTGAAATTCCCGTCTCAGTTTTCTGCAGTTCGCTCTTTACTGAGTTGACCCTTTTAATTATTTTTTTTGGTCTTTTTGTCTTTTTATTCTACGTTCTGGTCTGACTGGAAACATCTGGTCATTCGATAGAATTTTTGGTTACCATTGAATGAATTATACAGAGTGGCTGATTTCCCAATTTGCTTGTAGCATCGTTATATATTTCCTATATTAAATACAAGTGTTTAATGGCATATAGTGTGCTGTTGTTCTGGTAGACTAAGCATCAGCAGATTCACCACACTTCAAGTGCTTGGATTTAGACCAAGGAACGTGCCTGTCCCTAATCCCTTGCACGCACTATGCCTCTCTGACTCCTCTCAGCATGAATAGAGTCAGCAGGTAATATTGACTCTCTAATCCTTAGATTATGTCTCCCCATCGAATGCATTGAAATAGGAGAAGGCAGAGAAGAGCACTGAGACTCATTTAGATTTCCAACCCCTCCGTGAATCTATTCAAGCAAAATGCCTCTCCGGTTACACAGACAGGTACCGAAACAGGTTTCCAGCATTGGCTTGTTGAATTATCTATTCTGTTGTCCCTGCTGGAGAGATATTTGCAGTCTAATTACACAAAGCATCTGTTTCGTAATACCCTAATTGGCAAAGTATTTAACCCGCTCATTCTTCCTGCGGCAAAGTCTGTGCATTGCAGTCGCCCCTGGCTGTGAACATGTTAATTTTACACTAGTTTTTCATTGTTAATTAACATGATATGATGCTGGAATAGAAATGTACATACAGATACAAGTACATTTGTATAACTGGTGGATCCAAAGGAGGGGCAACTGCCCTACTGCCCCTTCCTGGCAGACATGAAGCAGACACAATCCATTGTACATATATTTTCTCATTATTATTTTTTTAACCTTGCTTGTATACAGAGAAGCCGAGCTTCACAAATACCGATCCGATAACCAGCCTTCTTTTGGTTGAAATTCTACTTCCCTAGAGTTCTATGTAAAATAACCCAAAACTTTAGCAGTATGTTTTTTAGGAAACATGGATCCCTGGTTCCAAGGCTCTGCTTATTAAGTGTATATTTATTTACTCTTTCAGGATACCGATGTTTTTCTTAATTTAAATTTCCCACTACAAGAAGGGCTTACAAATGATGTATTGTGAATTTTGAGTTTGTTATGCAATCTTGTATCCTATAGGTTTTATGTGGTCTGTATATGCCCCAGCCTAAGGTGCTGAGTGGAACATGTCAGTACATTGGTTGTAGATTTGGGGGACAAGTTTGGGTCACTGTAGACTAGTTAACATAAAGATCAGGCAGCCATTTTAACAATAGCATTATTGCTGTGGGGGTAAGGGAGCATGTGCAACCGGCGTGTGGTTTCTCGGGCCAACCTAGCAGTGGGACATTGTTACATTCGGTGAACCACTTATCTGCAGCCCCCATTCTGGTTGTGCGGCTATTATAGCGCTTGTATAAAAGCGTTTATGTGATAATTGAATTTATTGGGTGCCGCTACACAGCTTAAGATGTTTTCTCAAATGCATCCTGTAGCACTAGCCTGGCCACTTGTGATTTTACAACTATTTGTGCATTTAACCTCCACTGCAGAATTGGTCTGCTATATATATATATATATATTTAATGGATTTATGTGTTGATTTATAAGTTTATTTATAATTATTACTGTACTTTCGTGACTCTAAAACAACGCTGATTATAACACATCCCCCCAAAAATTATTAATTCACATGTAAACAGTGCTTTCATATTTAATAAAAGTTGTTGAAAAAAAATGCATTTCTTGTTTTTATTTCTTTTAATTTGCCCCTCTGCCCACCCATACTTTGCAATGCATCCATGCACCTGCCCCTCTGCCCCCCACCAGACTTACCAATGCATACACACACTTGCCCATGACCCACCTGCCTTACCAATGTTTCCACACGCTTGCCCTCTGAGCCAATCCCACTTGGTTAAGTGACCCCACCGTTCCATCATAGATGTCCCAGCAGATGTGCCAGTCATCGTTGGAGGAAGTGCGCAGTCATCCACAGGCTTCCTGTGAGTAGGATCCAGGTTCACTGCAGCTCTGTGAGGGACCTAGGTCCTAGTCTTATAGTCTTATAGTCAGACCTCTAACAGCAAAACGAACAAACAGAAAACCGCACCTTACGCGTTTCGCGTATTACAACGCTTAATCATAGCGAAACTCGTAAGGTGCGGTTTTCTGTTTGTTCGTTTTGCTGTACATGTACCTCCTTTTTGGTCTCATGTTCATTGTTTAAATTAAAGCACTTTGTTGGATCGCTCACTGGAGTGGAGTGCACATCACTTTTTCGTCTTTTTTGCCTGTACATTACACGCCTGGTCAGCGGGATGGAGCACCCACGTGGAGAGCATAGGTGAGCGGAGCCGATCATAATTTTTCGTCTTTTTGATACTCTAACATTTGCTACAAAAAATTGCTGTCTGTTGCCTTATTCTTCTATAGGCCTCTATATTTGAAAGGAGATTTTGACATTCATCTGCAGGACAAGCAGCTTTACTCCCATTTTTTTTTGCTGGGAATCTGGAGCTCTTAAGCCTCCTCTTGACTGGTTGGTATTTGACACCATCGGTGGATGGTTCACTGGTGTTTATGGCTTTTATAAATACACATGTAAATTATATTTGTTTATACATTTGAAGAAATACTATAGCACTGTATTTTTATATCTATTCTATGTATTTATATTTTTGTTAAAGTTTGGAAATGCTACTTTTTAAAGAAGAAGTGCCTGTGTCATACTTACATTTACAGTGGATATTAGGCAGTCATATTTATGATATATATGACATATAATAAAATAAATAAGTTGATAATCATAAGTAAATTGCATTCACAAATTAATTTTACATGTGGTCACCCATGTCGGTCCCGCAGGTCAGTCTGCTAAGCATCTGACCAGAGATGTAACAGTCATGCTCACAGGGGTCACAACTGCGACCAGACACGCCATTCTCTCCCTGCACACTCTCTTATCCAGCATGCAGGAAGTGACATCACATCCCCTTCCTGCATGCTGGATCAGTTGGAGGGAGAGAGACACAGGTCCTGTTTGGAGGCTAAGATGGCTCAGACAAGCTGAGGATAAAGATGGCACAAAGAGGCCCTTTGGCAAAGCTGGCAGTGAAGGGGCTTTGGCCATTTTTACACTGGGCCCCTGTGGTTCCTAGTTATGTTCCAGTATCTGACATTTGAAAGGAAGACACACTGGGTGATTTTGTGTTGAAATATGTTTAATAAATGATTCATGCTTTTGCTGTAGTAAATAAGGCAAGCAATTTACAATTTTCCTTGAACATTACTTTAATATTCTTGTTATGCGTTAAACATTTTAAAGAGCAAACTAAACCCTTCAATTATTTTTTAATGAGGCAGAAGGTCGCTTGTATTCAAATGTTATTGATCACTAGTCTTTGCAAAAAACAAAGACGATGGGGATTCCATTTGTGCGTAGCATCACTCCATGGTTACAGTGAGATCCAGTCACAGGACCTGTCATTGGTGTGTGCGCACATCAATCATGCTGCAAGCAACCAATAGCAGGAGAGAAGGTGAACACCAAAGTAAATAATCAGTTATGAAACAAACAGTTTTCAGCAAATGGTCTCAAACTTTTGACAGGCAGCATGTAATTTCTGTTATTACTATTATTGATATGCAACATTTCAGCAAACACTTCATATCACATTGTAGTTCTGTAGAAATACTTTGCTGCTGCAGGCAAAGTAGTGCTTACAATTCAGTAAATGTTCCGCAGCTTGACCATGACTGTTGCCAGTTTCATAGAAGCTTTATCGAGCCAACAGAGCTTTCGTCTTGGAAAAGAAAATCTTGTTTGTTTTTAACATAAAATCCAATTTAGCATGATTTCCACACATATACAATATTCACGGGAAAGAAAATCATAAATCAATAATCACTTTGACTAACAGAAAAATATAACTTACTGAAGAGAGGCAAAAAACATTTTTCAATATCAAAGATGCTTTAGATATCTACAATCTAGCTTCTCTTCTAAAACTGTAGACTTTGTCTAAAACTTCCACACCAAAAAATCTTTGCTTAATAAAAATGTTTTTTTCGGGGTGGCTTCTTTCAGTTTCCATTGTGTTGTGGAGGGATTTTTAATATTTTTTCTCTTAGAAAATTCCACAAAATATTTGTCAGCCTCAGTTTTACTGTCACTGAAAATATCTTTATATACATAAAAATAATGTTCCCATTGCAAAATGTAGCTGTAATTACAATTTGTCTAAATGAGAGCTTTTAAGTGTTGAAGCAGCCATCTTGGGATTGGTTAGCAATTTGTAAAACCTACTCAGCCAACCAGAAACTGAAATTAGGCTAGTGGCATTGATTAGCTCTTAGAAAGCACAGGTGTGTTAAAAATCTTTCAGTCTATGACAGAGAATGGAAGAGAGAAAAAGAGAGAGAGAGAGAGAGAGAGAGAGAGAGAGAGAGAGAGAGAGAGAGAGAGAGAGAGAGAGAGAGAGAGAGAGAAAAAGAGAGAGAGAAAAAGAGAGAGAGAAAAAGAGAAAAAGAGAGAGAGAGAGAAAAAGAGAAAAAGAGAGAGAGAGAGAGAGAGAGAGAGAATAACATACCTCCCAACTGTCCTTCTGGACAGAGGTAGAATTTGATGGAGAAGCTGTATTAAAACAGCTGTCACTCTACCTCCCAAGCGCATTCCCCCCACCCCCCGGAAATGGAATAAGAAATCGTACCCTTTAGTAATTAATCTAAATGTATAATATTTAATCATATAATACAATATATTTGCATTACAAAAAACTATAACTTAAATAGATTAGAAGGTTATTAACTTAACACATATAGTGATAGTATTTATATATTTTCTATGCTGTAAAATCATCATTTATTTAATATATATGTTGTCTGTTAAAAATATAAATGTTAATATTTTGAAAGCTTTCGGTCTAATTTAATAACAACAATTTCAAAATAGAAACATCATCAGCTTAAAGTGAGCAGATGCACAAGATATGGTCATTTGTAAATGATAATATGACCATGCAAAGAAAATTTCTAATGGCCAGGCCACTTTAAAAACTGTAAATATGCCGGTTCGCTTTAAATTCGCTTGACCTTTTAAATTATGATTTGTCTTGAGGCTATAGTGGGTTCTAACTTGCAACATTAATTACAACCAACATAGTACTAGACACAACAGAACATTTTCAGCAGTGGTAACAGTTGACCTTATCTTAGGTTAGCCATGATTTTTTAATGGAAACAATTAAAGCACCAATACAAACAGCACCTGCAGACCCATTCACTATACATGAAGCTATGGAGGTGGAAGGTCTGTCTCACTATTGAATTACTTTATGTCCTCCTTTCAAGATAAAATCTTAAATTAGGCATTATTTTGAATACATAACCAGCAACAGATGCCCTTAATTACTGCATAAGAAATAAGAGTAGCTCAGCTGCTAACCGCTACCTAATTCAACCAACAAATATAAACAAACATTGAAAAAAAGAAACCGGATGATAGGCCGTTGTACCGATGTAAACTATTTTATTATGCTTCATAAAATGCTACTCACAAAATTTGTTGTTTTTAAAAAAAAAAAAAAAAAAATACAGCATTTGATGACTAGTAGTGCAGTAGCCATTTGCAGGACTCAAAGAACTCAAAAGCAGGACTCAAAGCACTAGAAAGTTGTCTGTGAAGAAGGAACAAAACACTTCCGCCCTACGCATTTCGTAGGGACGAAGTGTTACCGGCATCACCATCGGAGTCAAACGACTACTGCACTACTAGTCATCAAATTCTGAAAGATCATCCATTTCACACAATTATTTTTACTGTGCAATTTTTACCAACGATATTTTGTGAGTAGCATTTTATCAAGCGCAATAAAATAGTTTACAACTGTACACACTATGTTGTTTTCTATTACTATTTCCAGCACATGCATTTTAAATTTTTATTTTGGATTTTTGCCTTGTGAATGGACATTCTGCTGGCACTGTCTTTATAATGAGACAATATACCACTGACTAACCTCAGAGCTGCCTATTTGTTATTGTTATAACAAGCTCTCTTAATTTATAAGCTTATTTGCTTGTTCTTTGTCTGTTGTGTATATATATATATATATATATATATATATATACACACCCACACATATATATATATATATTATATATATAATATCGTCTGACAGCCTTTTCAAGCTTCTATGGCTTTACAGATTATAAGACCTTTTTAGCTCACTAAGTGGCTCTATTACAATCTACACGCCCCGCTCTGACTGCTGAATGCCAGGGTCTCGTTTCAGCAGCAGGACCAAATTATGGGCCCCCCTGCTGATCCCATGCCAAAATGAGGCTCTCTCTCTGTGCTAGCATTTAGTGTTCCTTTAAATCTGTTTATATCTATGTACCTTTGGGCTATAGCATGATAAACACAACAATAAAAAAAATGTCAAAAGTGGCACAGATCCAGAAATAGAAGTCAGCCACGATCCAGCATTGCACCTTGAAGAAAAAAAATGCTGAACTATGACCTACATTAGTGTTGCATTATGTGGTTCTCATAAGATTCTGGGAATGTAAAAAGAAATACCAGCGAAATGCTATACCGCTAAATAGACATTTACAGCATCAATGTTTCTGTGCCTGGAGCCACCTTTCAGAGCAATCCTAACAAGGTTTCTTTGGACAAGCTCTGTTCGTGCAATAAATATTGTTTTAATGGTACAGTAATTGTCTATTTTCTTGGTAACGGAGTAATCAAACTGCTCGCTCTTCCCTGTAGAATCTTTGCTTAAAGCTCATTCTAAGGAAAGAGTGTGAAGTAACATGACAATAAAATTATCAACCAAAATAATGCCGCTCCATTTTTTGGTCTCCATACTGCTGAATTTCTGTAGATGATACATGGCCCCACATGAAAGACAGGCCTTTATGAACATTTTTTAGTAAACTAAGATACCAAACCTATGGCCTGCAGAATCTTTCTGACTTCGTATATACTCATATATAAGTCAATTTTCAGGCCTTTTGTTACCTACTTTTTTATACTCACCCCCTTCATGCAGTAGCAGAATTTAACCTTCTGAACTACCCTGAATTATCACAGTAATGGATAGGTTTGCCAGGCAGATACTTTTAGACGTCAAGATGATTTTCTATGGGAATCAGGAAGGAATATATGCATAGGGATCTGTACAAAACAATAGGACAAGTTGGACAACTACTTGCTAGCAAACTTCCAATTAGCACCCACCGGTCACACATGTTACAATGAATTTCCTGTGAGACTTTACATCATCTGACCAAAGCTCTGTGAGTTCCTGTTAACCTCAGTGGTGTATCTTGGTTTGGTGCTGCCCTAGGCAGACAAAATTCGGGCACCCCCCCACGTTGCACACCTACGACATGCCCCATCACCCACGTTGCACGCCCCCATGTCATGCCCCATCACCACATTACATGACCCATCACCCACATTGCATAGAAACTAAATGCCCCATCACCCCCATTAAATGCCCCCATCACCCCGATTAATTGGAAGGAGCTAAAACTTGCTGAACGGTGGGGGAGCGAGTGAAAATGTTTGAAGCACCAGAAGTGTGCTTTAACACCTTCTGGCAAAGTGCCGCCCTAGGCAAGTGCCTTGTTTGCCTTGTGGAAGATACACTACTGGTTAACCTTTGTCATTAGGATGCCTTCACTAGAGTCATTTTATGTCTGCATCCTCACTACCGGGCAGAAGGGTCTTTGAATGATGTGTAATATATATTGTCCAATAGCCTGCTAGTGTATGAGCAATATGGAACCTAGCATGGACTGGAGGGAACACCTATCTTTGACCGGATCATGAAATAGCTCACCATAGATTCTTTGTATGATAAAGTGTCCGCTCCCTGAGGGTGCGAAATGTAGGTTTGTCAGAAAAAATAAAAAAGGTACTAAAGTGATATTACTGAATTAATAAAAGATGACTAGTATGGTAGATTATAAAAAAAAATAATAATAGCAGTAATTGGGCCCCTAAAAGAGGTTCATGTTCTGCATATATTTATAATAAAGCCACACTGTTCATCTATCTAGGAAGAGGTTATGTAATAAGTCAGGTACTTTTCTTCCCTCCCCCAACTCAGTACACACTTATCTGTCATGAGTTAGGCCCTTGGAACAAAATGCTGCTGGGTGATGGATTTGCTGCCTAATCAAAAAGGAATCTTCACTAATTAGCATGACCGATAAATGAGAAAACTGGGAAGGTGAAGGCCTTTTATTGTATGATCTCCAACACTAACAGCTGTAAGTTGTATCTAACATTAACTCACAGAATGCCAAAGAAGGGAGTAAGTACTCATGATACTTTAACCAGTCCACCACAAACTGTACAGAGTTGTGGCATGATTGTGCTTGCAGCGTCCAATTGGGATGAGGGTGAGGACAGTCTCTGCATGATGTTCCATAAAGCATACCTGGGCTTGCCAGCATGTTTGTATGTGTACTTTTATTAGTGTTCACACCAAAAAATGTGGGTTTGCTGTCCCTGTGTTTCTTCGTGGAGAGCCACAAGGACAAAATAGAGTATGCATGCTACTTCAAGTGCCACTCATTCGCATGACTTCATCGAAAAATGCTTTCACTGTTATTTTAAAAAGGAGGAAGTGCTGGGCAAGTCCAATCCAGAGGGTACAGCTATACACGCAGCATTTTCAAACCTTACTTAGGGGGTGGAGCATATAGTTATTTTATTTCATACTCAAATATGTAAAAACTATGTATGTTCCATGGTATAAATAAAATAGTATATGCACAATACAAAATGTTTAATGAGATTTTTTGTTTTAAACAATACCTGAAATAGCAGATACAAAAAAAATTAAAAAAAGGATTAGGCTTTTTGTCAGAAAAGCTACAAAGTTATATCGCCATAAGACAGGCAACTTTAGACTTTTGGATATTTAAAGAGCTTCTAAGTTTTAATGATGCCTTAAATCATAAAACATTTTGTCGGCAATTTGTATGTTCAAACTTATAAAATAAACTCAAAATCAATGCAAACATAGGGCAAATCAATGCAACAATAAAAAAAAAATCAATGCAACAACAAAGTCTATTTCACATTTTGATGTGCCCTACAGGTTAACAGAAAGCTAAACTGGTCACATGGTGATGCCACCTATATAATTTTAACGTACACTATTAGTAGCTATATTCCTTCAGCAAATATGTTCATGTGTTCTTCATAACTCACTATTATGCCATGTCTCCCAAAAATAAAGTAATTCAAGTTTATGGTCCCATAAAGCATGATATAACAAGCAAGCAGTTTTACAGCCCTTCCCAAGCTGCATAGAAATCAATGTTATTTTTTAAAGGCAAAAAATATAATTTGTTTATAAAAATTTAAAAAAGAAAATTCTGACATTTGCAAGCTCATACGTATTATGTATACACATTACCCTATATGTACAAAGTATTGGGACACCTGACCATTACAGCACCAATGATCGTGTGGCATTGCATTCTAAATACATACATATTAATATGTAGCTGATCCCCCCTTTGCAGTTATAACAGCTTCCACTCTTCTGAGAAGCCTTTCCACATAATTTTGGAGTGTTTCAGTGGGAATGTTTGCCCATTCATCCAGTAGAGCCTTTGTGAGGTCAGACACTGATGTTGGTCGATAAGGCCTGGCTTACAATCTCTCTTCCATTTCATCCCAATAGTGTTTTATGGGGTTCAGGTCAGGGCTCTGTGTTTCCAGGCACACATTTTTGTTCCACATGCTGCAGAAAGACCATGCAAAGTGCAGCCCGGCAGTATGTAGGATGGATATACGCACAATACGACACAATCCAGTTAATTAATCAGGGTGGAGATCTCATAGGACCTACCATGATTAATTAATTGAACATGCATCCTACAGATTGCCGGGCTGCCCTTTGCATGGTCTAACTGCAGCATGTGGAACAAATATGTGTCCCTGGCAACTATGGTATCAAGGTAAATACACCAGGTAAGGCAGTAAGAGTCTCGTCTTACAATACATATAGGGCAACTCCGCTCCCTCTCCTTTCTTCACAGCTCCTGAGAAATAATAAAGCAATTGATTTAAAAAATAGGTATTAGTGGAGATAGACAAAAGTGGAGAGGAGAGAAAAGGGAGGCACCGTGTGAGATCCACAGGGGAGAGGAGTATAAAAATGTGTAATAATGGGAAATGTAGTCTTTATAACTGGGCTGATACTACTGAATGAAAGGCTCTAAAGTAACAAGTCAATTTAAGTAATGGATAAGCCATGGTTCTGTAGTCCATTATTCCCATGAACCTCATTCCAGCCTCTATAGCCAAGATTTGTGTTAAATCATGAATACCTGTAAAGATTTTCATAGACAATCCCTAATGTTTTCTCTCTGTCCTGATGACCATTTTCACACATTTTGTGTGCTCTACATGCACAGTAAAAAAAATGTTTAGGTGATACAGTCCCTTTAATATAGTATTATTATGCTTTGACTAGAGCAATACTCAAAAGGTTTGGTGTAAAAACTGAATATATTTTCTGGTAAATTGTTAGTAAATAGAAAATTAGAGGTGAAACAACTACATATTAACCAGCCAATCCATGTGCTAGATTAATTCTGATATGCATAAACTCCAACTTACTATGGTAGACACCCCAGCAAAAATAATCTATAAAAGCATGGACTGACTATAAAAGTCCCCAAAATATAATATGTATCAAATTAAACTACAAAAAAATATATATGTTCAAAATCCTCAAGGGGTGTGAATTCCTGGGCCAGGCAGCAGCAAAGTCACAGCTTTAGTAAGTTCCTCAGCAGGCAATACTGGAAACTCCAAGAAGAGGAGGGCTGGCAACTGTTGATCTGGGAGGCAAAAACTATTTAGTTACCCTTGGTGTCACTTCATTAGCTCACCTAATTTAGACACACATAGACATGCATGACAGATAAACTAACCGGTAAGGTCAGGGCTGCCATCATAAATTTCAGGGCACATTAATGAAACCCCCCCCTAATTTGTCCACTAATATCCACTGATAATAAGCCCATTAACAGATAATTTTACCATTAATAGCCACTGATAATTTGCTCAATAATCACTTATCATGTGTCCATTAATAGCCACTGATAATTTGACCATTAATAGCCACTGATAATTTGCTCATTAATATGCCACTTATCATGTGTCCATTAATAGCCACTGATAATTTGACCATTGATAGCCACTGACAATTTGTCCATTAATAGCCACTGATAATGTGTCCATTAATAGCCACTGATAATTTGTCCATTAATAGCCAATGATAATTTGCTCATTAATATGCAACAGCCAATTCCCCCTCCACCCCCTTCCCCAGTACTTACCTGGATGCTGCTCATCCCCAGCCATCTCCTCTGCAGTGTTTCTTCCTGCATGCACACCCCCTGGCGCATGCCCCCTGATGGCGGCACTGGCTAAGGTACAGAGATACATAGGTACAGAAATTGTGAGGCACACAAGACAACTGGATAGAAAGATCAAGTATTACCAACAGGCCAGCCCATTGAGAAAGAGCAGCTCGGGTGGGCAATTGTCTTCCTGTCCCTCTTACCATCCCTTCCTTGATGCAAAGACATATCAAAAATATGTCCAGCTTGCACAAAATTGCCTCTGGAACAAACTCAGACCATCAGAAATTAATATCGGAAAGACCTCACCATTTTTAGACCAACAGTATCTCCCCAACATGTGTCCACTTTGCATCCACTTCCAGACACTATCTTTGTAGTAGTATACAATTCTCAAGCCCACAATGGGTGATGGGCCTGAGAGGCACACACACCAACATTGGTTGTCTATAAAAAGTAATGCATGTGATAGAATTGAGAATGCTGCATCTTTTGTATAACGCCAGTTGCACTTTCTTATTTTGCAACACTTTCATGGGATGTGCCCACACTGACTAAGACATCTATTATTAGGTGCTATTTCCAGTTCTCCCATAGGGTGGCAGAATTGCAGTTTTAGCAGATAAAGTGTTAACATGTTTTTATTTGATATATATATCAGTGAAGGTTTTTAAACATTCATCACCTCCCATGTGTCATGTGAGTTCCCACTTAAATTAAAGTAACCATTTTGTTTGTTACTTCTTGGGATGTCGTCCTCCATCCGACGCCCCTTGACTTCTTATATCAGCGTTCTTTGTGTCACGCTGTTTGAGACATTTTGAACACGAGTCAGGAAAAGTTGAAGGGGTTAATTAGCTGCTATAAATAATGTTAATAATAATAGGGAGATATGATATGTCAGTGGGGTTTCATATCCATGAGTTGTACACGTGGGAGGCCTTCGCTGCAGCTGCCCGCCACAAATTCACATTATTCCTCTTAATCGTTTGAACATCTGCTATTTTCACATGTTCATTCAAACATTAATCTCCACAGCCAGCCCTTGTTAACTCTAACTGGCCCACCATCATAGATTTGATTAATTATTAATGAATGCATTAATGGATGCTGGTGGATGTGGTATCTGCAATGGTATTTTTTTGTTTTGTGCTGCCCTAGGCAGACTAAATTTGGACACCCCCACCTTGCAGAACCAGGACATACCCCAGCACCCCAGGTGCCCTATCACCCACTCTGCACACCCAGGACATACCCCATCACCCACATTGCACACCCAGGACTTGCTCCAGCACACCAAGACATGCACCATCACCCACATTGCATACCCAGGACATACCTCACTACTCAAATTGCAGATGCATGACCTACCCTAGCACATGCCTCATCACCTACATGGCAGACCTAGGATTTAGTCCAGCACGTGCACACCCAGGACTTGCCCCAGCACCCCAGAACATGGCCGAACACCCACATTGCACATACAGGACTTATCCCATCCCCCACATAAAACACCTAGGACTTAGCCCATCACCCATATGGAACAGAATGGCAGCTATGTTTGCTAGCATTGTGGGTTGGAAACCTGGCTGACTGGAAACCTGATGGGTAGGGTACCTGGGATCCAAATTTGGTAGCTTGGGTTGTGAGATATTGATGCTGAGCAAGTTTGGTGGCAACCTTATGTGTTCTAGTGTCAGGTGTGAAAGGACAGGAATAGAGAAGGGGTGGATGATTGTGATATATATCAAATGATGTCAATGCACCTCCTGGTATTATCCAGAGCCTGTTGGTTTGGTATGAACCCGACTTGATCATGATTCACTAATTAAGATAATACACTATTAAGTTTGGTTGCTAGAATTTGCTGGTAGTGTTTTGGATTTACCCTCTTTATGAATTAAGGACCGTTGACGATCTACTTGTCTTCTGTCATATAACAGCCCTCCAGGAAACTGTGAACAGTTTTAAAAGGTGGGGTATAAGATCTGTTGAGAATAGCTTATAATTTAAGCTTGTTAACCCATCAGGTGCAGTCCTTTGTTGGACTTTAGGGATTTAATTGCATCTTTAATCTTTTCTTCTGTGATTGCTTGGTCAAAGTAGTTACTCTCTTCCTCTGATAGATTGGAAATATTGATATTATTCAGACAATCCTGGACTATCTGAACATGAGTCAAATTAAAGAAATGTTGTTTAAGAAAATAGTTGCATAAAGCTGCATAGTAAGATTTACATTTTTGGGCTATTTCAGCTGGGTTTGTAGTCATGGCACCTGTAAGAATATGTTCAATGGGCCTGATAGATGTTTGGGTCCAAAGTCTGCTAACTAAAAGTCTGTCTGCCTTGTTGGCTTTTTCGTTTTTTTTTTTTTTAAATTTCAGGACTCTCTGGAGTTTTCACAATTCTAATCTGATCATTGATGGATTTGAAGAGGTTCAATTTATTTTATGTTTCTAAATGTTGTAATTTGGAGAGCGGCATCAGGGACTTGGCCTCTTTCTCTTATTAAGCTTTGTGGCTTGTGATATGAAAATCCCTCGAATGACCATTTTATGTGCTGCCCGAAGTGTTACAGGATATTTTACTGAGCCTTTGTTAAGTGAAAAATATTTCTGTATGGGTTATTTGATGAGATCGACTATAGTTTTGGAATGAAACAAGGAATCATTGAGCTTCCATGACCAATGTTTTGAGAGCTGTGGAATGCTCAGTGTTACATCGGCATGATCTGACCAGGTAATTGAAGACTAGAGTTTGATGATAATTTTAGCAGGCTGACTTCAAGTCCTCCCAGGAATGTGGATCTTGGAAAGCGGGGGAATATACATTGATAAGTTTTAGGGGAATTGAGCCTAGGTGTACAATTGGGGCTAAATATCACCCATTTTAATCTTTCTTCATTGACAGGGGAGTAAAAGGGCAGTTCTTGTAATGTATGAAGAATGGGGGTACACTTATCTGGAGTCTGAAGTATCTTCAGCCATGGATCTCACCAAGAACTGAGAGTTCTGAGATGGTGATTAGGCTTGATCTCCAGATGCTCTGAGAAGGTAAGTATTTATCTGTGTGCCTTGGTCCTTAAACATCAAACAGAATGGGAAGCCACATGAGTATTGTAGGCCCATGGAGTGAAGCTTGTCTGTTAGAGGCCTCCGTTGAACAGTACAGACTGTTTGAGGTTCTGGAACACCTGGAGATTAGAGTTCATAAAAAATGGGAAGGGGTATTTAAATGGGAAGGGTATTTAGAGTCATGATGGCCTCTTTGGGTGGGTCTGCAGCGCGCAGATCTTTATGTGCTCTGTAAAGCTGTAGACAAGCTCAGGGTAAGCCCGGGAGCATCGCTTAGAAGATTTGGGTCACCGTAGATGATACAGTTTCTATGCCCATGGTCTCTGTTACCCCTCTGAGGTTCCTCAAGTTGCTCAGATCCTCGATTGACAGTTCCACTTGGGCTCTAATATGCAGGTCTAGGGTGTCATCTGCTATTTGGTTACAGTCTGTCGACAATGTGGCTAATTGTTCAGCTTAGCTGTCAACATTCTTCTGAATCTCCTGCTTCAACAAAGCAAGATTAGTGCTCAAGAAATATTGTAGTCGAAGATATAATTATTCTAGGTCTTGCTTCATTTGCGTCTTTGAGGCTGTCAGGGATGCCATTTGTGAGGCCACCGTTCTTTTTTTCTGTCTTCTGCGTGAGGATGATGGGATCCCATAAGGAGGCAAAATACAGTGCTGGAGCTGTTTAGAAGGTGGATGGACTGCTAATATTAACTTCACTCTTATTGCCAATGACTGAGTGAGTTAAGTTGTCATCTTGGTGAAGGAAGCCACACCTCTCTTTGTTTTTTTTAAACTTCTGGAGTTTAGCTGCCATCCAGATTACATACTTGTTTCTCACAGTACCTGCAATGCAGTTTTCTAGCCACACTTTTTTTTATGTCTGTATACTAGGGGGAAGTAATAAGAGGAATGTTTCGAAACAAGGACGCTTTAAGGTGGACCCTGGGCAGTAACTTTAATAGAAGGCCCCCCACTTCTCTCAGTTCCACACATACTTACAAAAATCTAAGAACAATTATAAATAGGAACTTTCAATAGAAGAAACACAAACTATTATTAGTCTTCATATTTCATCTTCCCTCATCCATTTTTCTAACTGGAATCTGGTTTCAATCATGGGTGTCTAGTAGTAGATCAAAGAGGTTCCGCTAAATCCGTTTTTTTTAACTATCTAAATTCTCCAATTTTGTCCATTTAATTCTCTTAAACACATTGCCCACTGCATAAGATGACCCTTGTCCTGAGGTCTATGTTTTAGAAGATAGTCAAAAATACGTGGTGGTCAGGGAATTGTTCTGTAATATCACACTCTCCTGCGGTTGTATAAAAAAAAACCATATTAATTACAAAAATACCATTATGTCTTGTGGTATTGCCCTCTCACTTGCAGCTGTTTATTGTTAATTAACACGTTTCTTCTAATTTGGTAACAAAACAAAATACCGTACAAGTCTCAACAGACTAGAATTAGCTCTTTTGCTTCACTCTAAACAACCTGCACACACATGACCTGGTAGCTTTCTATCATTGAGGATAGGTATTTGACTAGAAATAACTCAAACTTAAAACCAGACTGTGGGGTAAAACAAACGGCCACAGCACTTTATTTAAATAGCCATTGCATTTACAACCATATACACATATATATATATATCTACATTCCACATATATGTATATCCCTAATTAATACAATGACTAAACATAAACATCAAAACTTAAACATTAAACATTCCATATACAAGAAAACCAACCAAAGCTTGCAAGAGTATCCAGGTGGCTGCCGAAGTCCATGTTCTGGGCATATCCCAATGCCCCCAATACCTGAGGTTCGAGGTACCACTTTCCCCTCGAACCTCCCACCAGAGTCCCGATTGACTCTCCCCAATCCAAATGTTCCATTAACCCTCCTGGATACCCTGCAAGCTTCCGCCGACGCTGTGACATGTAATAAATAAATAAATAAAGGCTCATTAACCATAAATAAAGGGAGGGTGGGCGGGACAACAGGTAAGGGGAAAATATTTTCCTAAAATGGCCCCCAAACTTCCTGTTCCTATCTTTTATACTATCCCAACTCCTCCCACTAATTCCCACTATAGGCTGACATATCCTCTCAGCACCCTGTCATGATTGCCCCTCCCCGACCTTGTCTGGGGGCTACAGAATTCCCTTGCTCACTGGGTTCCCTTCCTCTGACAGTAGAAGAGTTAAAGCAGACACAATGCATCTGTCCACATATTCCAGGCCACACATTTCCCATAATGCATTTCATGTAGACATCTAGCGATCATGTCTACTCATCTAACACTATGCATTGCTGCAAACCAAGTGGATGAAAAAAAGGAATGGAGAGATTATAAAAAGCATATATGGGGGGCGTGTCCTGGCGCTGATGTGGTAGGAAGCATCTGAGCCGAGCTCCCGTTCACCGAGCCGTATTAACGCACATTGCGGTGGATATACCTAATACAAACCACAATTTTCTAATGGGGAAGTCATCCAAGAAACTCCCCCAGCTCCCGGATGGAGGAAAACCGGGGAAAAAGTCAGCGGTACCGACTTTAAATAACTTTTTAGTCCCGATGCAGACGAGTGAGGCATCTAAGATGGCGTCCTCTGGGCGCGAAAACCCGATGGCGTCCACGAGTGATGATTCCGATGAAGAACCTTACTCACCTTCTCCCAGTCGAGCACTGGCCCCCGATGGTCCACCTCAACCGGATTTTACCGAGCTCATGGCACAGGTCAAACTGGAGATGGCGGCTGCGGTCACCTCGATACAATCCACCATTAAGGAGGAACTCCACATCCTCCGGTCAGACCTGGCGGATCAAGGCCATCGCCTGGAAAAAATTGAGGCTGACCACACGACGCTGCATACAGTAATTGCTGACCTGAAGTCGCAGATGAAAGAGCAGCGCAGACTCACGGGGCAGTTAGCACAAAATCTAGTGGATCTAGACAACCGAGGCCGCAGGTGCAATCTGCGAATTCGGGGCCTTCCTGAATCAGATGGGCCAGAGGACTTGCACAAAGTTATCGCAGACCTATTCCGGATCATACTAGAAGCCCAGCCCTCACAGGATATCTGTTTGGACCGTGTCCACAGGGCCTTGCGGGCCAAAAACATAGACGGTTCCTACCCCAGGGACATCATCTGCTGTGTACACTCCTTTCGGTTAAAGGAAGAAGTGCTCCGAGCCGCACGGAAGAAAAGGGCCATCATGTTTAAGGGAGCCAAAGTCATAGTATTACCGGACGTGGCCTGGGCCACGCTCCAGGCCCGAAAACTCTTAAAACCCATGGCGGACCTGCTGAGGGCCAAGGACATACCATTCTCCTGGGGCTTCCCGCTAAATATCACTGTCCATCGCGGCTCAGTCCGAACGATCCTGAGCTCCCCCTCGGATGTGGAACCGTTTTGCACAGCACTGGGTTTACAAGCCCCGAACTTACCTGGATGGACCTCGGAAGACATGGAAGGACCAGCTGTTCCCGGTCTGCTGAATCAGCCTTGGATTGCCCGGCCTCAAAGAAAGAGACGGCCTAAAATAGCTTCAACCCTACAGGCCGACAGACCCCGGCATTCGGAGATTCCGACTACATCGATAGGATTACAAGCCTAAGAAAAGACACTGTACCCTCGCCAGAGAGGGTTTCACCGCTAATCTCTGACACAGTGGGGTCTGATGGGACTCAGTCCGATGGGACTCTTCTCACCCTTCCGGAGATCATCGCTGGACCCATCCTCACGCTGAGCCTCTCACTTCCCCATCGCACCGTTGGACTTGCTGCGCAACAAACTGGTATCCTCTCTTCCTCCTATGGGACGCCATTACCTGACTAGTCAAGCGACTGCCTAGCAGACCCACAAGGTTCCCAATATCATATGTGTTTCCCGAGTTATGTCCCTTCTTTTCTATCTCTCCCTCTCCCTCTCACGAATCAATATATATATACGATTGTGCTTCCCCACCTGTTCCCAGTCCCGTTCCCCCCCCTACCCCCCCCCCTTTCACCTTCTCCTGGCCAGGAGAGTGGGAATACGGTATAATTACAGATTATTGTTTTACTCTATTGGCCACCTTAGAGGTACAAGGACGATACTTTTACAATATAGGCCTCGTTTGGTATCCCATGATTTCACTACCCTATGACTACTCCTTGGACCAACATGGTCCCCCCTCCCGGTGTATATTTCTGTCCCGTATCAGTGGATACCCTCCACCACACCCCACTCCCGCTTCTCCCCCCCCCTTCAAATTAGATTTCTAATTTCGAACCCCCTCCCCTTCCCCGCACCGACCCACTTACCCCCCTAGAATGACACCTCACTGTTATCGTTCAACCAGACTTCCCCTATATTTTCTTTCTAATTTATCCCCATAGATCGATATGTGGCAAATCCTCTCTCCATTTTCATTTCCCGGCAAATCCCTTATGTACATATGGTTCCCCATTATACAAATACCTAATGTTTATGTAATACGAGGCTTGCTGCAATATACAGTTCTCGTCCGTGATAAGAGGGAGATCCAAATCTACTGATTGTTGTTATATGATTATTACTACGTACCTTGTGGCAAAACTCCTTTTTTCATTTTCTTTTCCTTGCAAATCCCCTATGTACATATGGTTCCCCATTATATGACTATTTAATGTTTATGTAATACGAGGAATACTGCAGTATATAACTCTCGTTCGTTTTAAGAGGGAGATCCAAATCTACTTATTGTTGTTATATGATTATTGCCACGTACCTTGTGGCAAAACTCTTTTTTCATTTTCTTTTCCTTGCAAATCCCCTACGTACATATAGTTCCCCGTTATATAATTATCTAATGTTTTGGTAATACGAGGCATACTGCAGTATACAGCCCTCGTTCGCAATAAAAGGGAGATACAAATATACTGATTGAGGTTATATGCACATAATACGAGGAATATTGCAGTATACAATTCTCGCCCGTTTTAAGAGGGAGATTCAAACCAATTGCTTGTCGGTACATGTTTATTGCTATGTATCTTGTTGAATATATTACAGCTGATGCTATGACGTGTCACCCAAGTCGATAACTGTATAAATGTACAAATATATGAGAATGTGATTTTTCTGTGATATGGACGCTAGTCTTCCCCCCCCCCTTCCCATCCCGAGCCCCCCCCCCTGCTCTGACCCCCATACCCCCCCTACTATCCCCCCCCTCACCTCTTACCCCCCCCCTCGCCGTAACCTCACACCCCCATCTATCCCCATCCCTCTACACTCTACATTGAATATATGATCCATCTATGATACGGGCGCCTTCTCCTTCTTCTCCCCCCTACCCGCCCGAATTCCCCATAATCCCATGCCTTTCCTTGATCCCTCACCCCCCCCTCCCCCCCTTATACCCCCCCCTCCCCTTCCTCTTATCCCCCACACCCCAGAGCTCCCACACCCCCTACCCCCCGTACCCACCCCCCCACATCAACACCCCTCGATCCTGCCTCTCCCTCTCCCCTAAATCTTTCTGTTCCCTCCAAATACCTCTAATTTTTCCACATCCCCGCGACGTGCTGTTTCCTTGACTCACGGCTAAGCTTAGGCCGCCCCAGAGATACAGGTTGGCTCGTAGGACACCGAGCCTGCCCTCCTTTCCGAATTCTAGTTACTCCCTTGTTTGTGCCTGGTGACCACATCTCGCTAGGTCCCGTTCCCCACAGGTGATATGGTGCCATTGTACATATTCGGGGGTCCCCACCACACATGTGGGTGGGGAATAGCCCTTGATTGGCACTTTCACTTCCGATGTCTTATGGACATATGGTCCAGGCCACGGCCATCGGACTCTTCTGTTTTTGTTTTGGTTAATGTTGCTATTCTCCACGTTCCTGTTCTTCTGTCCCTATTCCTTTTTCTCTCTATCTTATTTTCTTTTTTCGATCAGGAGAAATCTGTGGACCTACTCACTGTCCCGTCATATGCGTTCCCTTCATCTCGCATTCTTCCACCATGAGTGATATCACTGCTGTTTCGATCAATGCCAAGGGCCTTAACTCCCCTATGAAACGTTCTCGCCTGTTCAGGGAACTTAAAGGTCTCCGCGCCGACATTGCCATGGTACAGGAAACCCATTTTCTACGGTCTAAAGTCCCTGATTTTCGTAACTGGGACTACCCCCAGAGGTTTTACTCGCATTCTCCTTTCCAAAAAAATAAAGGAGTGGCCATATTCTTTGGGAAGCGCTCCCCCTTTACTGTACAGGACCAATGGTCGGACAGTGAGGGGCGAGCGCTCTTCCTCAAAGGTCAGATTGGGACAGAAACTGTTACTGTAGCCGTATTGTATGCTCCTAATACATCCCAACACATATTCCTCCGCATGATGCTCCATAGACTTCGTGATTTTGCCTCAGGCATCACCATCCTTGGGGGCGACTTCAACCTGCCTCTAGATCCGGTTATAGACACCTCCACGGGTTCATCCTCTTCCCGTTTCTCTGCAATTAAGTTGGTAAAGAAAGCTATGATGACAGCCCAATTGGCAGATGTATGGCGTATTAAACACCCCAGTACCAGGGACTACACATTTTACTCATCTCCTCATAATCGTTATTCACGGATTGATTACCTGTGTATTTCTCACAGACACCTCCCACTTGTGAGCAAAGCAGATATAGGACACATCACCTGGAGTGACCACGCTCCGGTGGTATTACGTGTCGCCCTACCATCCATGTCAAAACGTCAATTCTCTTGGAGATTGAACGAATCGCTATTACGAGACCCCGACACTGTCCCGATCCTACAGACACATATCACTAATTATTTCAAGGACAACGCATTGCCAGATACCCCCCCTACGGTGGTCTGGGAAGCTCACAAGGCGGTCCTGCGAGGCTCATTGATTAGTATAGGGGCACACAAAAAGAAATTACATTCCGCAGCCATGATCGCTCTCCTTAACGAAATCACGCAAATTGAAACCTCCCATAAACTATCTCTTAGCCCCACGGACTACCAGTCCCTGTTGGTCCTTAAAGCTAAATTAGCAGATCTCTGTAATAGCCGGGACAGACGCGCCCAATTACAACTTAAGAATCGTCTTTACTGTTTTAAGGACAAAGCAGGAGCGCCTCTGGCTCGATTGTTGCGTGACCGGCATCAGACAACATTCGTACCGCGAATGAGGACCAAACAGGGTCTGGTGCGCCACTCAACCCCGGAAATAGCAGAGATCTTTCGGAGCTATTATCATGACCTATATAATTTGTCTGAGCCATTGGACGAACCACGTTCCTCTGACCTATCACGTAGGATTCAGAATTACCTGGATGCTCATATGGACAAAAAATTGTCGGCTTCTGATGCTCTTCTGTTAGACTCCCCGATTACGCCAGAGGAACTAATCGAAGCAATAAAAGACTCACCTACTGGTAAAAGCCCAGGCCCCGATGGTTTTACTATGTCATACTATAAAATGTTTCGGGATTTATTAGCCCCCCCCCCTGGCGGAGGCTCTAAATTCTTTGTCCCTGTCACACACTCTTCCTCCACAAGCACAGGAAGCTCACATCACTGTGATCCCGAAACTGGGCAAGAACCTAGAAGACTGTGCAAGCTACAGGCCCATTTCATAAATTAATGTTGACCTTAAGTTGTTCGCTAAGATACTCAGCAATAGGCTTAAAGCTCATATCCCTTATCTTGTACACCGTGATCAAGCAGGATTTGTGGCGGGTCGGGAGGCTCGGGACAACACGACTAGGATCTTGAACCTTATTCATTTTGCTCATATGAATGGGACCCCGGCCATGTTATTGTCCACTGATGCGGAGAAGGCCTTTGACAGGGTGAGCTGGCCCTTCATGCATGCAGTCCTAAACCATATAGGAATGGGTATGGCAATGCGCAAATGGATTCAATCCCTTTACCAGGCTCCTGTAGCACGAGTGCGAATAAATGGGACATTGTCGGGCCAGCTCTCCTTGTCTAACGGCACCCGACAGGGATGCCCCCTTTCTCCTTTGTTGTTTATTCTGGTCTTGGAGCCCCTGGTAGCAGCCATACGATCCAATCAGGACATTTCAGGGCTACAATTAGGTCCTCATCACCACAAACTAGCCGCCTATGCTGATGATCTTTTATTTTTTGTGACCAACCCCACTATCTCACTTCCAAATATATTGGAAGAATTTCGAACCTTTGGGTGCCTGTCGAACTTTAAGATTAATTTTTCCAAATCGGAAGCTCTCAATATTTCCCTCCCTCCCAGTGTCATGGCCGGTATACAAGGCTCCTTTCCGTTCAAGTGGAGCACCACCACTATTAAATATTTAGGTGTTTTCCTCCCTTCGGATTTATCACAACTTTTCCACCTTAATTTACAGCCCCTCCTCGCCACATGTACACGGGACTTAGCCCACTGGTCCTCCAAGCGCATTTCATGGTTTGGCAGAGCATCGGTCATTAAAATGAATATTCTCCCCCGTTTTCTTTATATAATTCAGACGTTACCGATGTTTATTCCCAAATCTTTTTTTAATATTTTGCGCTCTGTGTTAGGTAAATTTATATGGCATAATAAAAGTCCACGTCTGGCACACCGTCTTCTCACCAGGCCCAAGGGCTTAGGGGGATTGGGTCTCCCTGACATCGAACGTTACTACCATGCGATACACCTGGCCAGAGTAGTGGAATGGTCCAGACCCGCGCCCAAACTATGGGTGTCACTAGAACAACAGGCCCTCTCTGTACCCATACCTGTAGCGGCATGGACGTCCATAGACCAGATGGTCCTCGACCCGCCCTCACACCCAACCGTGGCTCCGACCTTTCGTATTTGGAAACATTACATCAAATCAACACTCCTAATCAATACCCCCTCACTATTACTGTCACTAATTGGTAACGACTTGTTCCCACCCGGCCATGATTTTAGGTACTTCAGAGATATATTTCAGGACAATGTCAGATACCCGAGATTAGGCCACATTGTGGAGGAAGGTGTGCTTCGCTCACCCAATGACTTATCATCAATATCCCCACCTACCCCCTGGATACGATACAAATATAACCAACTTACCCATTTTGTTGGGAAGCTGAGCAGCACACACCCAATAACAAGCGAACTCTCCTCATTTGAATCACTGATTGCGACCAAAGATCCCCCACGTCGAGTAGTTTCTACTATATACCGTATTATTACAGATTTGACAGAGCATCCACGACCTTCCTATATCTCCCAATGGGAACGTGATTGTAATATAGTACTCACTCAAAAACAATGGCGCAAAATGTCTTTGCTGGCACACAAGTGCTCAGCATCTACTCATATCCAAGAGAATGCATTTAAGTTGCTCTCAAGGTGGTACCTGACCCCTCATAAACTACATGCCATTTTCCCGTCTGTCACACATCTCTGCTGGCGCGGTTGCTCACAGGTGGGAGATTATCTGCATATTTGGTGGTCCTGTCCGGGGATAGTCCCTTTCTGGCGTCAGGTCTTGAAGGTTATCAGAAAGGTTGGTGATGAAACCTTACGAGACGACCCGCTGACAGTCCTATTACACAACACCCCACACCCCATAGGGGCGTACAAACGGTCCTTGACAATCCATCTGTTAAATGCTGCTAAGCTCTTGATTCCAAGATACTGGAAACAAACACGAGCTCCTTCATTCCGAGACTGGCTAGATGAAGTGGAGTCTATACGGGTCATGGAGGATGCGATGCAGACCGCCCTGGGCAGGGGAGAGCGACACTCTAACACTTGGACACAGTGGTCTATGTACATGGGGAGTGCCGAGTGCCGAGATGATATTGATCTGGCAGAGAACCCAGTTGTGCTGGACAGCGAGTGAGACCGGTCTTAGTTCCGTTTTTCGGGAATGATCTTCTCCTGATCCCTCTTCTTCTTTCCTTCTCTCTTCTTAACTCCCTTTTTTTTTTCTGTTATTTATATATGAAAATTATTTGGATATATTGTCCGGCTGGGTATTACTACCCGTTATTAATGTATCTGATTAACGGGCAGTATGAGGTGTTATACGATTCAAAAAAATCATGCCCAGAAGCCTGATCCTGTACAACTGTTTGTTTATACGGTTTATTGTTTTTGGTGGATGAGGATTTACTTGTCGTCATTCCAGGTTTTTGTGCATATTTGTATCTGTTAGACCTCTATGATACTGTCTCAATGTATCCTGCATTTTATTATGTCATATATTATGTTCATTGCCAATAAAAATATTTTAAACAAAAAAAAAAAAAAGCATATATGGGTACAGATATTTTTAAATACAGGTTGAGTGTCCCTTATCCATACATCCGTTATCCAAAATGATCTGTTATCCCAAAACAAATTTGGATTTTGGCACAAGTTGCAAATTCCACACACACCTGTCAGAATATACGCACCAAGCATTTTATACAGTGTCCAGCCCTCTTAAGCTGTGATATACCTTTCCATGCATGCTCAGATTCCCCCCATGCCCACAAAGGGTAATAGAATGGCACATGTACAGGCCTGACACGCCAACAACAGGTTCCCAATGATGCCTCACAGCTACATCACAGTAAAAGTGATTTATGATTTTATATATATTATTGGTGAAAATGATCCGTTATCCAAAATTATCCATTATGCAAGAAACTTCTGGTCCCAGGCATTTTATATAAGGGATACCCAACCTGTTATTGACAGGGTATGTATGTATTTATTTTATTTTATTTACAGTGATGGTATAGAATAGCTGGCTAACCACTGAAACATGTTATTTAGCAGTGATACACCATCCAAAATGATAATTAACTTTACAAAACTACACATCTCCCAGGAGATAAATGGGAGTTTTTTTGTTTTCACACATGTCGGAGATGATTTCTCCGCCAGGAGTGAATATGAGTGTGTGGTGTGTGTGTATGTGTGTATGTTGCTCTGCCTTGAGGGGTGCCGGCGTAGGAGGGGGAGGACGGGGATTCTTTTCGGGGGAGGGACCGGACACTAACAAACACTATGATGTCCATTAAATTAGTTTCAATTAATTTGCGGGGGTTAAATTCCCCTTTTAAGAGATCATATCTATACGACATGTTGTTAAAGGGGAAAATTGATGTTGCCTTCGTGCAGGAAACCCACCGGAGGTCGGATCAGTTAAATCTCTGGAAGTTCTCCAGATATCCTTATGTCTACGCTGCTTCTCTTTTAGGTAAGAGTAAGCGTGGGGTGGCGATATTCATTTCAAACAAAAATAAATTTGAACTTATTTATCAGGAAACAGATCTTGAAGCCAGAAGAATAATACTGGTGTGTAAGATCAACGACATCTTGTATACTTTGGCGAACCTCTATGCTCCCTCTGAGGGTACAACTGGGTTTATCAACTCCTCATTAGAACGAGTCAACGAGTTATCTAGAGGTTTCCTTATTATTGGGGGGGACCTAAATGTAGTTGCAAATTTTGACTTAGATAGGCATTCAGCTGCTGCTCAGAAACATGAAGCTCATACTAAATCTAGAGCGGCGCTTTCTCGTCTTGTCTGTCAAGATATAGATTGTACGATGTCTGGAGGGTGCAGCATCCGAAGGAAAGGGATTACTCCTTCCTCTCGATGGTCCATTCGACCTTTTCCAGGATCGACTATTTTCTTGTAGGGGGCCATATGCTCAATAGATGCATTGATACCCAGATTGGAAATATTACCTGGTCAGATCATGCCCCAGTTTATTTGAAGATAAAAAACAGCACAGATTTTAAAATAAGGGATAATTGGAGATTGAATGGAGAATTGCTGAACTCAGAGAAAAGTAGACTTGAACTGATTGAACAAGCAAAAAAGTTCTTGGAAATAAACGACACTAGCGACATCACTGATCAGACGCTGTGGTGCACTATGAAATGCGTTCTTAGGGGCTATTTAATAAAGAAAGGAACCTGGTTGAAAAGAAACAGGGGTAAAAATCTGGCAGAACTATATGCAACTCTTGCGATCTTGGAGGCTAGGAATAAAATACAATTAACGGATCACACAGTAAAAGAAATAAAGAGTGTGCAAGAGCAAATAGTGGTAAGTCTCAGAAATAAAGTTGAAGCCGCAATGACCCAACTCAAAAGTAAATGGTATACCACCAGCAATAAAGTAGGGAAAGATCTGACAAGAAAACTGCCGCTCCAAACCTCTAGGTCAAGAATAAAAAGAATAGTTAAAGATGATAGCATCTGTCTCTCCCCAGACCAGATTGCATCAGCCTTTAGGGAGTTCTACGAATCTTTGTATAATCTACCACAACCTAAAACAACGACAGAAGAATTAAGGATCTTCTTATCATCCCTTAACTTACCTCGCCTCTCGGTGGATGGCCTGGATTCCATCAGTCACCCGATTACCCCTACTGAAGTATCTAGTATTATTAAAGAAATTAAAGGGGGTAAGGCCCTGGGTCCCGATGGTTTCTCATCAACTTACTATCAGGTATTGGAGCCAGTGGTCTCACCCATCTTAGCAAGGCTTATTAATTCAATTAAAATGAATACATTTCCAGAGGAGATGCTGTAGGTCTCTATCGCTTCCATTCCGAATTCTTTCATTCAGGAAAGGACCCAGACCTGATTACCAACTATAGGCCTATTTCACTCATCAACCTGGATGTTAAGATCTTTTCCAAGATCCTGGCAAATCGCCTGAAACTGGTGGTTAGGGACCTGATACACCCTGATCAAGCAGGCTTTATCCCGAGCCGGGAGGGCCTGGAAAACAACAGGAGGATCTTTGGCATAATCGAGACAGTACATCAATGGAAAGTCCCCTCTGTCATAGTCGCTCTGGATGCAGAGAAGGCTTTTGACAGGGTGGACTGGAGATTTTTGACGAAGACCCTCCGGGTGTTTGGTTTTTCTGGCCATTTCTTTGACGCAATCATGGCACTGTATACTATTCCAAGAGCCAGGATAAGGGGTCCTTTCCTGGCTTCTGAGTTTCTCACCATTCGTAATGGAACGAGACAGGGATGTCCCTTGGCACCTCTTTTATATGCCCTTGCTATAGAACAATTGGCCCAATACCTGAGGAACTCACAGGCCGTCGAGGGAGTTAGAATTGGGACTGAGGAACATCTGATAACTTTGTAAGCAGATGATATCCTGTTGACCGTGGCCAATCCCTAAACCTCAATACCAGCTCTGTTGTATGCTATAGAATTATTTGGTTCTTTTTCTAATTACAAGGTTAATCTGTCTAAGACACAGGTTATTCCCTTTTATTTGTCAAAATATTGTGAACAAGTAGTGGAGTACCTGGGAAAAAAAGGGGGTAAAAAAGATACAATCGACTACCTGGCTATTAGGATTACACGCCAAATAGATAGAACTGTTCCAGTGAACTATAACATTCTCTTTACAAATATTCAAGACAAACTCCTGCATTGGACTAAGTTAGAGCTTTCCTGGCTAGGCCGTGTTAACATTCTGAAAGCTTATATTATGCCAAAATTATTATATCTTTATAGATCCATCCCGTTTAGGGTTCCAGTTTCGACTTTAAGGGAATTCGATTTAATCTTTGCAAAATTCGTATGGTCGGCCAAAAAACCACGCTTACTAGGCCATCTAATCAAGCATAAACTCCAGTACGATGGACTGGGTTACCCAGACCTCCGTAAAATATATGAGGCCTCTCAAATCTCCCATGTCGCCGCATGGAAACATGCATGCAGTGAGGCTGGGTGGTATACCCTAGAAAAAGCGATTAATGGTAAACATGATCTTTCTCTCCTGTGCTGGTTACCTCAAAGCCTATATAAAAAGATGGGCCTGGTTCTTAAGTCAGTCACAGAAGGCATGACATCATTCTATAAACTAAAGAAAAAAATTAAGGTAAATGACACTCTGTCAATGCTTGCACCTTTACAAATCGCCTAAATCTGCATACCTAATATCTCTCTACATAAGTGGTCCAATGCGGGGATTAAGACCTTGGGAGATCTATATGTAAATAAACAGCTAGTCTCCTTTGAATTTTTGAGGCGTAACTTTAACCTTTTGAACACGGAACTATTTAATTACATAAGATTGAAATCCTTTTTGGTGGAATTTCCACCTACGGAGCATGGGGAATGGGACTCATTCTGGTCAACAGTTGGTAAAAACAATATCATATCTATAGCCCAGAGATTTCTCGACAGGGGGGTGACGGTTTAAAGCATGGCAAGAAGTCAGGAAAGTGAATCATTATATTAATATTCATGAACAGTTTTACAAAATTATGCAAAGATGGTACTGGGTTCCTAGCCGGCTGGCGAAAATGTATACGAACAACACTGATCTTTGCTGGCGCTGCCTAAGGAAAACAGGTTCCCACTTCCACATTTGGTGGGAGTGTCAGGAACTAGTGGCGATCAGACAGAAGGTGGCTAGGATTGTGGAGTGGATCACCCCCAATGGAGGGAGACTCACTCCACAGAAGTTTTTGTTTCACTTGGAGTTGGAGGAGAAAAAAAGACATCGGAGGGCATTCTGTATTAACATCTTAACTGCTGTTAAAATAACTCTATCTCGTTATTGGATGAAACCAGACATTCCAACCTGGATGGAAATTAGACAGCAAATAAAATTCCAGGTGGAGGCGGAAAGATATTTCTTGCAAAAAACCCATAACATACGGGCAAAGGAGGAACTTGGGTCGCTGTGGAGTACCTGGACAGCTGCCTTCTCCTGACCACCTCAGTGGATAAACTCCAGCCCGAAGCAACATACCCCACGAAAGAAATAGGGATATATTAGAACCCCTGGGTTTTCTCTTAACTTATAATGTTGAATCTTCTTTATTTATTTTTGTCATTTCACTGCTGTAAGGATGTTAAATGTAATCTTGCATTGACCTGCTTGTTTGTAAAAGAAGGAAGGATAAAATTATTTGAAAACAATAAAGATTGATAAATATGGGGGGAAAAAATGCACATTTGAGGCAGTAAACAGAATGTGGGTAGTTCAGTCAGGTGGGCTGACAGATGGGCTGAATTTGACCTCATGTTGGATGCCACTGCTATATGGAAAAGGTTTGTCAGGAGAAGAAAGAAAAAAAGATGCTAATGCATTGCCTGGAGATTGCGGCTTTTGAAATAAAATATTATACCTTTTTTTTGTATTCATCTCCTTAAAAAAAAAACTGCCACTGCTTCTTTCTTCAGAAGGAAACACTCACTAAGTTGTCCCTGCATGACATATAACTGAAATCTTCATACAGTCTCATCCAGAGTGAATATTAGGTGAAAAAAAAATCGATTAAAATCACGATTTAAAGCACCATTTTTAAATGTAAAGACTTATTCTTCCTGGTAGTTATAATCTTTAATATTTGCAACCAGATGAAGATTTCATATTTAGAATAACCTGTCAGATTAGTAAAACAGCTATATCAGAACCATACCTCCCAACTGTCACACTTCGGGCGGCAAAGTCCTGTATTTGTTGGTCTGTCCCGCTGTCCTGTCGAGCTTCACCTCTGTCCCGCTTTTTCCGGACAGAGGTAGCATTTTACAACCCACAATACAGTGCTTTAAGCCTTTCTCCAGGAGAAGAAGCACTGTGCATGCAGCTCCCCGCGATGAGCTGTACTCTGATCCCTCTGCAGGGACTTGCAGGTGGGTCTCTCCTTTCAGATGAGGTCACTTTGAGTCTGACAGGGAAAATGTAGCTGATGCTCAAAGCGAGCCCCGGCAATATTTGACTAAATCTCACCGTTCCTGAATGACACTTTTTTCTAATCTTCCTCTGTCCAGTGTCTATGTTGTTTTGCCAATGTTAATCTTTTCTTTTTATTGGCCAGTCAGAGATACAGCTTTTTCTTTGCAATTTTGCCTAGAAGACATACATCCCAGAGTCACTTCTTCACTGTTGACATTGAGCACAGTATTTTGCGGGTACTATTTAATGAAGCTGCCAGTTGAGGACCTGTGAGACATGTTTCTTAAACTAGACACTGTAATATACCTGTCCTCCTGCTCAGTTGTGCATTGGGGTCTCCCACTCCACTTTCTTTTCTGGTTAGAAGAAGTTTGTGCTGTTCTGTGAATGGAATAGTATACAGCTTTGTACGAGATCTTCAGTTACTCTGCAATTTCTCGCATGGAATAGCATTCATTTCACAGAGCAAGAATAGACTGACGGGATTCAGAAGAAAGTTCTTGATTTCTGAGCATGTAATCAAACCCACAAATGCTGATGCTCCAATTACTCAATTGGTCTAAAGAATTCCAGTAGTATTGGTTCTTTAATCAGTTTTCACCATGGTAACATAATTGCAAAATATGTTTTTTTTAATGATCAGTTGGCATTCTAAAATGATAAACTTGGATTAGCTAACACAATGTGCCTTTGGAACACAAGGAGTGATGGTTGCTGATAATGAGCCTCCATGCACTATGTAGATATTTCATAAAAAATCAGGCATTTACAACTACAATAGTCACTTACAACATTAACAATGTCTATACTATATTTTACCCTTTAGTGAGAAGCTATTATTTCACTTCTGTAGCTTTTGTTCTGAGGGCTTTCTTTAGATACCTTCATTTTCATCATTATAATTTACTATAAAAAATTATAAAGTATGGTGAGAAATTGGAACAAAAAAACACTTGTTTTATAGCTTTGACCTGAATTTTTTTTACATAGTTACAAACGGTATAAAATATGTTTCTGTGTTTTGCACATTATAGGGCAATAACCTAAAGTAGCGTTTGTTCCCAGGCAATTTTCCCCTACTGTGATCTTTTGACCCCAACCCTGATGATCGACTTAACCCTAAACTGATCCCTAACTCTTACCCAGCTCTAAACCTAACTCTCACTGTAACACTAACTCTGGATTTCAGCCCTAACTATTGTTTTCCTTATTATTTTTAAGTTGCTGACTGCCACTAAAGGTTGTCTAGCAACACAGTGAAAGAACTGATGATTCAAAACTCTTTCCAAAAACAGGGCAGCACCATTTCAGTATGATACGCATCTTCCTGGATGGAGCATACAAGCGCTCATTAGAGTGATGGTATGTGCACCGGAGGTGCATTTTCAATGTTGACTGATGTCTCCTCACAGAAACATCATGGCGATTACTGATCACCTCTGACAGTCATTTAAACACTAGACGTGACAAGCACGTTGTGTGTCAGCAAGAGGTTGTTAATGGACAAAACTAGCTTTTCTTTGAAAAACAAGGACATTTCTAAGTTACCCCAAACTTTTGAACAGAAGTGTATAAATTAAGATTATGTGAGATTTCAAAGATTAGTCACAATATCCTTAGTATTCTGGGACAAGTCATCCATCTAACTGAACTTATTCTAATTTTACAATCTCTGAAAGATTTAAACCTTTCGGAAAAAATATAATTTTATTGTATCATTATGACTTGATACTTACTAAATTCTTTATAGCATAACTCTCATGTATATTATCTCTAACTGCCTCTAACTCAGCATTAGGTTTACATTAAAAAGCTAATCACAGACCAAAAGGTATGTGTTCGCAGTCAAATGAAATATTGGAAAACATTGAAACAAGGAGGTGTGGTCATGTCAAGCTCAGTTGTGACAGTCGGGGGGCGTTCCAACTGTCCTCTCTCAAACCAATAACACAGAGGCATAGCTAATGAGAAACATATATTATTCAACTACTCCTGTGCCTGCACTGCACTGCACATTTACTTGTCATTTGGCATGATATAATGCATTTCTTTATAAAAAAAAAAATAAAAAAAATCAAGTTTTACATTCACTTTTTGGCTTTTTTTAAACTGGTCACCATGTTAGGTCATGCCTTTGGGAACAAACAAATTTGGGGTTTATTCAGGTAGCTCCAATGTAAAATCGGATCCCTGAATTCCAGACTGATTTTGAATTGGTGATAGGAACACCAGAGGCAGACATTTTTTTTTCATGGTGCATTCTATGAATGAAAGGTACATTGTAAAAATTCAATAGGTAGCTGTAGGGCATGTGTACACAAACTGGTTAGCTATAGGGTTGTCTACTTACATTGAGGTGTGTGCTATCAGCCATGCCGTGATAACCATCCATATCATCTTTATCTATAGGCCTTGATGTTCCACAAGGACCTCCTTACGTCTACAAACTACTAAATTTGCATAGCACTCCCTCTGATAAACCACTGTATATTCATTATCCTGCTATTTTAACTGCACTTCACCAACATCAAAACCATCACGTTTTTTAACTGCTGACTCATCTGGTGAACACCCAATTTAGCCTTCCCTGTTATACCACACATATCCAGTACCTTCTATACCTTCACCAAGTTGCTAACTGATTTTTTTCTTTGGACAATCCAAAACAACCCACTAATATTTAATGTTTACACTATTTTTGCTGTAACCCCTGATGAAGCCTTTTCAAAGCTAAAACGTGTCAGGCTCTTTCTGAAGTTTCATAATCCTTCAATCTTTCCAAGTACCAACTGTATCCATATCCAAAATTACCTGAGATTTGTGCTATATGAATATATGCTGTTCTGGGCTTTTTTGTTTATATTGATGCATTAAATATATGTGTTTTATACACATCTGTTATTTTTCTTTTATTCACCAGCACTCAGTTCAATACACTTCCAAAATGCTTCTGATGTGTCAGTCCAGGATTAGCTAACGTAGCCAATATCGGCCCAACAGCAACCATTTTGAATAGCCAAACTATGGAAATTTCCAATTTTTGGGGTATTTTCTCGGATCTGGTCCCATTTCAGACCAGATCGCATTATATCCAATAATCCCCTTTGTGTTTCTCAGATAGCACCCTTTTATTCAATGGTCCAAGTGGGCATTAATCAAAATGGTCCTGAAGCTTGTTTTTTAGCACCCCATTCAATCTAATAGGGTAAAAAAAATCACTTCCTCAGAGCATTATAGCCTGACAAAGGAAGAGAACAAATGGTTTCTACATATTTTCCCTGTTTTAGGTAGACTACAGTGGAGTAGAATGATAGAAAAAGTTTAAGTGGGGGGGGGGGGGCAGTTGTTAGAAAAGGAATAAGGTTTGAAGGAGGATGATAGTAAAGTTATTCGGTAATGTGTTATTTTCCCACAAATGTTCCCCTTCATGTGCGTTTACGCACCTTGACTCCCACTCATCCATTTGACTCCCCATAATCTGGTATTATATCATAGAAAATCTTTCAGCTGACGTATGTATTGGTTGTAAGATGTTTCTTTCTATTCAAGGTAACCAAAGCCAGCTATGGAAAACACATTATGTGTTTAATAAACATTGTTATTACTGTCTGGGGGCAAGCTTTGCAACAGGACCACAATGGTTTATATAATTGCACTCCTTACCTGGCCATTGTGTAATTGTAGCTTGTTGCATAGAGAAATCCATCTTAAGTGCTTTCTGTGGAGATAAGAATTTATGAAAGTGTATACCATTTACTAAACAAAAGCCATCATTTACTAAACACAATGCCACATTAAGGGATTCACAAAGTGTGTGTTAATTGCCTTTTTTGTAGAAACTGATTCATCAAAATTAAGATTCATATTTAATTAGAATTTCAGACCGCATCAGTTTCATGATCACAGACAATATTAACAATTAAGAAAATACTTTTTTGCTGGTTCCCTGCAGTTTTATGTTATGTATCCAAAACACAGCTAGTTTTTTACCCCCTCCTAATTGCCTTAGTGTCCTTATTCCATGTCCTAATGTTCAATATAATCCATATATTGCTCCTCCTATTTCTGTTATAGAACCAATTGCTCCATATAAATTCCCCACCTCTTCTCCGCGTTCTCAATAACTCTATCAAAGCTTGTAAAAGTCCATCTTGTTTTCCAGCCATTTAATGTTGATGTCCATAGAGAAGATTCGAGTGAGGTGCAGCACCATTTTCCACTGTAGATATGAAAAGGTACCTTTATATATGTGAGGGAGCTAGACAGTGGCATGAATAGAAACCACGGTGGTAAGATTGCCAAGGGGGCGTCTGACCACATAGCACTTCACCACATGATGCCATAATTGCAGTACACCCCACTGTCTACATACTAGCTTTGTCCACACACTACTTGCAAGTACAGAGGTTGCCATTGCAACTAGACTGGTTGTCAGCAATCCCTCTGACCACTGTACTTAAAAGTGTGGACAAAGCTGGTAGACAGTGGGTGTATACTACAACAGTGGTATCATGTGGTGATGTGCTACATGGTCAGAGGGCCACATGGCAATCTTGCCACCGTGGCATAGTGGTTTGTATTCACATTAGTGCCTAGAGCATTCAAATATGAAAAGGTACCTTTTCATATCCACAGTGGAAAGGGTGCATGTCTTATCAGTGTTGCCATCCACACAGTGGACATGAAACAATACATTGATACACTTTGCATGATGCCAGGAGGGTGCATATAACATATGAGCTGTTGATGATGAACAATAACCAGTGATGTGATGCAAACGTATTGCTGGCATACAAGGATGTTGTTTTCAGTGGGCAAAGTGGGCATTTGCCCAGGGCTCACTGTCTAAAAGAAGCCCACCATGCAGGGTAGAAATGCCCTTATTACTTGTGGTTGGCAAGATATCCATACACAGACACCTGTATCTGCCATGAAAATTTCCTGTATCTGCCTCTCAGTAGGGTGAATACAAATAAAGTGTACTAAAAAAAAAAAAAAGCTTCATAATTATTGTGGATGGCAATAGAGAGTATTCAAGTGGAGGGGGCAGACCTACCTTGCTGGAGAAATAGCTCAGTGGGCTTGTGCAATATCTGTGGCAAGGTCTCAGTTAGGGAGACCGTTTAATATGGGTCTAGTAAATGCATATACACAAGCAGGGCAAGAAATGAATGGTGCTAAAAATAGAAAGAAAATTGACGTTAAGAAGGAAGGAGATGAATAAATCATCAGATGGTGGTTTAAATACACACAAAAGCAGGTTCTCGCATGTTTCCAAATTCACTACATCATTTACATTTCTTTCAACAATTGGTTCTTGATCAATTAACATGAGTGGTTTATCGCAAAATTCCCAGTCCCCCGGCTCTTGAACAAATAGTCCAGGCCCCCACCCCATAAAAATAACCCCCACTCCTGACATTTACCCCTTGGTGGTCTGGGGTACTGATAATTTGTAGGCTACTCGCACTTATAGGAAGACATATAGGAAGACATTTCTTACAGCTGGTGCTAGTTGCACGTACACTTCATATTAGTGTACATTTATTGCTGTGGAACTGTGTGACACACACTGCACTGCACTGCACTGTACTGTTAATTAGATAATACATTATAGCGTACAGTGTAATAATATAGTTATAGGAATGCCCTCCGTCCTCTTTTCCGTCAACATGTCGTCTTTTTGAGGACTTAAATGTCCGTCCAGGATTTTTTTTTCCCAAAATGTCCGGGTTTGCGACCCTTTGGACCCCCCCAAACTCTTAATTTATGAAAAAAACAAAAAGGCCTAAATATAAGTTGACCCTCCACTAAGTCTGTTTAAATAATGTTATGCTCTATGTTTCCACTGTAATATTGTTTTGGTGATAAAGGTCCCTATATTTATTATATTGCAACTGACAACAGCCTATTGCAAATTAATCTATTGCTCATTGCTATGCCACTGAGCTAAAGTAGTGAGAGTAAATTTAGCATTGGACATATGTATATATCAGGAAGTAAAATAAAAGGCGTAATCAATGTTCGTTATATTAAACCACATTTGTGCCTGTTTTATACATGTCAAAAGTTTTGTGTGTAACAATAAAATATGTTTATACATAGGTTACGCCAGTGCAATACAGAAGATCGTAATCGGCACTCACACCCCTTCTCGAGAGTCTGTGTTATACACAAACCCTCACCAGGGTCAACCCCATAACCCTTACTGTGTTGTCTCTGTGTGCAACTTCTTTATAAATAATTCCCATTGACCCTAGCTGTATTTAAATACTACAAATATAAGGAGGACCCAATGTAATGAGTCATGCACCACAACTATGGATCGCATGGTCACAATTAGGTACGTATATCAACTTAATCTACATAGTTTCTGGCAAATATGAAACCTAAATGGATTACAGCATAGATGCTCAGATATGCCAGAAATGTGAAATCGGCACCCATAGTGCTTAGCCTGTGCGTGGCACACGCAGCACAGTGGGAACATATCATGTTCTGTGTGTGGGTGGATCCGTTGTATTTGATGTCCTTAACTGCTTTGCCTTGCCCTAGCGGCAAGACAGAAAACATTAGGGGTGATGCACACAATTGACGCACACAAAGATTGCACCGTATCCTGGCACTATCTACTTGTGCCCCTATGTATAAGACCCTTAATAGGTGTTGGCAGTGTGCATCACCTTCGCCAGTCCCGCACTTCCTGGCTGCTCCAGTGCTCAGTGTGCCTGATGTGCCTGTTGGAGAACGGTGGAGGTTCTTAGTGTCGGAGACATGTTTGGTGGAGGTCCTTCCACCAAACATGCAGGAGTTTTTATACATTACCCTAATGCCTTGACAATATTTCTATACACTTGCTATCAATTTAAATAATCTGTGAAGTGATGTCATGCTAATTTTACATACTAGATACATTTTAAAAACCATCAATGTGTGAAAAACACACATGGAATAGCTTAGCCCAAAGATTGCAGCTGTCTTCTGGTTGACTCTGTAGCAACTCCTGTAGTGTCATTATAAGATCTAAAGTTATACTAAATAATACTAATTTAAATTGAAGTAGCTATTTGATCCAAAGTAAGCGCTCTGCTGCTTTCAATATCACTGGCTACAGGGATATTTTTGGTTTTCATCACTTAGATCAACACAAGAAGCTTCATGAGTCTAAATATATTTTTTCTGAAAAATTAATTGCAAAGATTTAATAATTAGCAAATAGTTAGATGCTTGCATCCTACCTGAACTAGTATGTGGGCACATTCTGATCTCTATCACCCAGCTGTGTGGGCACAGTCTCTATTATCCAGGTGGGATGGCACAGTCCCTATTAGCCAAGTAGCACCCAGTTGTGTATGCACAATCTCCATCCCCCGGGTCTGTAGATACATTCTGATCTCTATCAACCAGGTGTGTGGGCATAGCGTCTATCAGCCAGGTGTGATCACAAAGTCTCTATCACCCAGGAGTGATTGAACAGTCTATATCACCCAGGAGTGATGGCATAGTCTGTATCACCCAGGTGTGTTTGTACAGGATTTATCACATAAATGTGTGGGCACAGTCACTATCAGCCAGATGTAATGGCACAGTCTCTATCACCCAGGAGTGATGACATAGTCTGTATCACCCAGGTGTGTTTGTAGAGGGTTTATCACCCAGGTGCGTTTGTAGAGGGTTTATCACCCAGGTGTTTGGACACCGTCTCTATCACCCAGGAGTGATGGAACAGTCTCTATCACCCAGGAGTGATGGCATAGTCTGTATCACCCAGGTGTGTTTGCAGAGGGTTTATCACCCAGGTGTTTGGACACAGTTTTTATCACCTAGGAGTGATGGCACAGTCTCTATCACCCAGGAGTGATGGCATAGTCTGTATCACCCAGGTGTGTTTGTAGAGGGTTCATCACCCAGGAGTGATGGCATAGTCTGTATCACCCAAGTGTGCTTGTAGAGGGTTCATCACCCAGGAGTGATGGCATAGTCTGTTTCACCCAGGTGTGTTTGTAGAGGGTTCATCACCCAGGTGTGAAACAGTCACACCTGGGACACAGTCTCTACCAGCCACGTGTGTCAGCATAGTCTCTTTCAGTCAGGTGTGATGACATAGCATCTATCGCCTTGTTGTGTTTGCACAGGGTTCATCACCAATATATGGGGTGTTTTGGAACAGTCTCTATTTTCCATGTGTGAGGGCACTGTCTCCATCACGCAGGGCACAGTCTCTATCAGCCAGGTATGTTGCATATGAAAGCAAATGTGGTCTATCAGCACTCTTCAAACAATACCCGGTGTAGCATTCCACCGGATCCCCTATAATAACTCCGAGAAAACAATGAATCACACAGCACTCAATAAAGTGGGGTGTTTATTATCACTAAAGTGGCAACGTTTTTAACCCTTTCCATGCTGGAAGGGCTTTAAAAAAGTGTGTATTTAGAGGGGTGGTGAATTCATGGACCACCCCTGGAAGCCAAACACCACTGCAACCAGGTGTGTCTCTCTCATCCAGGAGTGTGGGCACAGTCTCTATTTTACAGGTGTATTTCAACAGTCTCCATCACCCAGGTGTATGGAGTCTCTATTGCCCAGTTTTGTGTTGGCACTGTCTATATTACCCAGAGGTGTAGACCCAGTCTGCATCAGCAAGGTATGCTTGCACACTACCCATCAAGCTGGTGCGTGGGTACAGATTCTATCACCCAGGTTTGTTTAAAACAGTCTCTCTCACCATGGAGTGGGGGCACATTTTGATCTCTGTTCCCTAGTGCCTATTATATGAGCACAGTAATTAGGCCTCTGTTGAACCCATTCCTTCATCTGACACAATCTTCTCTCCCCCTTAATCTGCATTTCTCTATGTTAATCCATCTTCTCGCCTCCCCCCTTCTTTCCATATGTCTCATTCAATGTTCTTTCTCCTGTTTGTCTCTTCTGTTACACTACACACCATTTTCCATGCAGTCTGTAGGTCTTCTCCCATCTGCTCATCTTCTGCCCCCACCTCTCTCGACATATATAATTGGATTTGATAAATTCTTCACTTTTCTTTATCCCCTTCATACCTTATCGCACCTTTCACTCATTTATTTCCCCCTCTCTCCCTTCACTTTCCTCCCTTTCTCTCCCCCATTCTGCATATCCGTAGCACTTAGACAATCTGTATGTATTGCTGCAATGACAGCACTATCAGTCAGGCTATGGAGAGAGAAGAGAAATGTATTCATTACCAGCCTTTCTGTTAGCAAGTTAAAGAAGCTCACAGAGCCTCATCACTCATCCACACAGTAAACTGACAGATTGCCCAACACACAACTAAAGACCTTCCACCTCTGGAAGAAGAAGGGTTAATTTCCCACTGTTCACAAAGTCTAGCATCTGCAGGGATGGAAATCACCCATGGCCTCTAATGCTGTTTGATGGATACAGTGAAGGGTTGAGATTTGCACCCCATGTTTGGACTCACTTGTATGGATGAGTCACATACTTCTATGACTAGCCAGCCCAGGAGAAAGCCATGTGTTGTAATAGTCTACTGGAGATTACAGTCATGCCTTTCTGCTGTACGCACTAGATTACAGTCATGCCTTTCTGCTGTACGGTGGCTGTTGGATGTCCCAGAGTCCTGGAAAACTACTATGATGTTGCACATCCTTGAGACCTTCTTGACTCCTGCATGCACTGGAGAACACTCAGCTGCAGCATATCCTACTGCTGTATGTCCCAGAGAACCCTACTATAATGCTGCAGGTCCCAGGGGCCTTGAAACATGCTCTGCTGCTCAACATCTACTTACTGTGTCATAAACTGGGATAACAGACCAGGGAGGAGCCTTGCTGCAGGGCATGGTGCGGGTTCTGTCTGCACCCCCCAAGGCATAACTAAGGACTAGATGGAACCTCCGACAGGACTGGTAGTGGAGACTGGCAGCTGAAACAGGACTGACAGCCCTCTGAGTAGGGCACTGGACTAGTAACAGAGACTGGGCCGGTAGCAGCTGATACAAGACAGGAAAAAGTACTGTGATTTTTCACCTGAATGGTATTATACACTATGGTTGAGCCTCGGGCAAATGACCACCCAGGACTTTAACACACTGACTGAGACTGCACACTGAAGCAGACAAAACCATACCTGGAAAATACACATAATTAGAATGGTCAGCAGGCCGGGTCATGCATGGATAGGACAAGGTACAATGGAGTAATATTACTAGACAAAGTCACAAGGCAGGCAAATGGATTGGTCGAGGACAGGCACAAATCAGCAACAGGAAAAATCAAAAAAAAAAAATCAGGAACGCTAATACAGGCACAGATGCACTATACGGGCTGTAAACAAAGCAATGCAAAGGCAATATCTGAAATAAGCTGCAGGTTTAAATAGGGCTGGCTCAGTTAACAAGGCAGCTGACATAACAGGAGGAGAATGGAAACACTAGAATGGAGGCCACAATATACAGGGAAATGGGGGTTGGACTGTGAAAGCTGGCAATGTATATTATGTAGATAAAGACACTACAGTCGCCACCTCATAGCAAAAATGAATAGATAATAGTGTAGCAGGGGGTCTCTCAGGATGTGTGGAAGATGGATAGCGTCTCTCTCTTTGCCATGAGGAAATAACCTATTATTGTGTTGCACATTAAGAGGGATGATGTACAACATGATCCTAACTCTCAAGACGTTGTTTGTCAGTTGAATCAGATAAATGTATTACAACACTTAGAGCATTAGTTGTCAGGCACATAAAACCTAAGTTCCAATGACAACAACATTTCTGAATCTTATCCTGGTGTCTTGCAGAGGGATCAGGAGATCTGATTTAAAGTGGCTCTGTCATCTGCAAATCTCTTTACATACATCAGTTTAATACCACATTACCTTTACCAGCAGATTAGTATTACTTTGCCAGTGTGAAACTGAAATTACAGTTTTTAATCCTTGAGTTTTCCCACTTTAGAATTAATGTTATTGACTTGAAAAAAAGCTGTACCCAACAAGAGCCTGAGATTTCTTGAGCCCCATTCAACTTTGCAAGACATGACAAATTACAGGATAGTGACAGGAAGTCCAAGTTTGTTCAAACGTTATCAAATTATTCCTGAACAAATTCTAAAAGGTACATGCTCTTTTTAAAGCAATATATCAGGATTTAAAGAATTTTTATATTGGCCGTGCCTCTTTGATCAGACTTTTATTTATTTTGACCAGGCATACATATACAGGGTCTAGGACACTTCCGCCCCGCATCTTCATCGCTGACAGTTCAGCGCGGCAGTTAGAACGCTGAACTGTCAGCAATGAAGAATAACGCGGTCGTTTCCTCGCGGCCGCGGCTATGTAAGAGCTGACAGTTCAGCGCTGAACTGTCAGCTCTTACAAATGTACAAGTAAAAAGAAAATAACCCCCCTAATAAATGATTCCCAAACCCCAATACTAACACTAAACCCCAATACTAACACTAAAATTAACCCCAATACAAAAATTAACCCCCTAAACCCTAATTCTAACCCCCGACCCCTAATACTAACCCCCGAGCCCTAATACTAAAATTAACCCCCTAAACCCTAATACTAACCCTAATACTAACCCGCGACCCCTAATACTAACCCCCGACCCCTAATACTAACCCCCGAGCCCTAATACTAAAATTAACCCCCTAAACCATAATACTAACCCTAATACTAAACCCCGAGCCCTAATACTAAAATTACCCCCTAAACCCTAATACTAACCCTAATACTAACCCCCGAGCCCTAATACTAAAATTAACTCCCTAAACCCTAATTCTAACCCCCTAAACTCGAATTCTAACCAAAGTAAAATAGCGATGAAATGTCCCACGATGAAATCTCCAGCGACGATCTGTCTTGCTGTGTGGAGTCGGCGGTTATCACGGCTGCTCGGAAGCAGCCGCGATGAAGAGTCCCATCCCCCCATATACTTATACATGAAAAAAATGCCATACAGCATCCTTCTTCTATAAGGAAAAGAAGAAGGAAGATATTAAGCTTATAACAGTGATCAAACATATACAACCACATAAGAAAAAAGAGAAGGGTTGGAGACCTCACAAAATCCTGATATTCCGCCGTCTTTGACCAGGGATTTATATATTTTTTTTTTTAATGCATGGTGGCAGGGATAAATTATTTCATTTTTGCATAAGATTTTTTCCACACGAAGCCACTGACTCCCAAGAAATTTCTGTTTTGTACCAAAAAAAAAAAATGCCGCAGTTACAGCACAACATAGCCAGCAACTCACTGTAGGACCTGTGTGCCATGTCATGGATTACCCTTGAATCGTCCCTTTTATCTGGGTCTCATGCTTGAGGAATTTACACAGTGTTATCATTAGTTTGTATACACAGACTCATTAACAATAGCACTGTCATTGCAACTGCTATAAGCAGTTGTTGGGCACTAGGCTTGCCACCTTTAACGGTCATACTATGACCTATATAGATTTAACATTGGCCTCAAGCCAAGTACAATACTTCAGTTGCCACCCAGCCTGTATTTAACCAGCAGGCTAGTAGAAAAATTACTTGAATCCAATGTTAAGTCTTTAGAGGTAATAACATCTCTTTTTGAAGAAGAAGAAGAATAGGTGGCAACCCTTACTGCAGTAATTTCTTAACCCAGTCCTCAAGGCACACCCAACGGTCCAGGATTTAGGGATTAAAAATTTGTATAAAAAAAAAAACTTTATAGGCTGAGTAATCCCTAAATCCTGGACTGTTGGGTGTGTCTTGGGGAATCACTGCCTTACAGTGTTTATGTGACTCTGTGTGTGTGTATGTGACTGTGATTATGTGTGTGCGTGTGCAACTGCATGTGTGTGGTTATGCATGCCAATAAAAAACTGGCTTCAGACCAATGTTAAGTCTATATTGGAAATAGCGTGTTTTTTGTGGGATGGCTACTACATCCAAGGCATAGATCTTCTGATCCCTTTTGCAAGACACTGTCAAACACGGGGTCCCGAATGGACCCTAAGTGCCTGAGATCAAGAGCCCAATAGTAGGAGCGGAGATACAAGGATTGATGCTGTAACCACATTCCCCCGGTTGTTTGAGATCCCAGGTTCTTGCAGCCACATTTCAAGACCCTGTAGGAGCAGTCATTAGTTAAATTTATGTCAATAGGGCAAGTCCCTACACTGTGAACTAATAATAAAAACTAAAAACTAAAGCAATGGGTGGGCACAGTTATATAGAGGAACAAAAAAACGAGAAGGAAGCAAGGAAAACCAGGAACCGGACAATAAAACATAATCACAGGGAGAAAGGAAAACCAGAAATGGATCAGAGCAGCGAACAAAGGAAACATGGAAAATAGGTACTAGGCAGGATAGAAATAAGACAGGGAACAGGGTGGAAAACTATCACATCTCATTTAATGGACAGGGCAGGAACTATGAGACAGGAATTCTAGGGAACAGGTCAACCTTATTATAGGGCTCAGGGACTGGACACAGGTCACCCTTTTCACAGGGCTCTGGGACAGAATACAGGTCACCCCTTTTACAGGGCCCTGGGAATTAGGACTAGGGCAGAAGCCACTCTGGAGACATCTGGGCAGGTGCCACTCTGGGGCCAATCTATCGGACGCTGCTTTGCTATAGCCTCTCTGGGGCCAGGCTGGACAGATGCCACTTAAGACAGGAACTGAGGAAATTCCACCTCTGGCACCGGAACTATGAAAAGCCACCTCTGTGGCCATAATTATGAAATGCCACCCCTGTGGCAGGAACTATGAAGTGTCACCATGTGTCTGGGACTATGAAATACCACCATGTGGCTAAACTAGGAAGTGCAGAACACGCAAAAATAACTAACAGAATAGAGATCCCAGGAATGAGAGTAACAAATAAGCAGAACAGAATAGCAAAAAAAATAAAAGGAAACCAGAGAAATTGAATACAAACTTGTCTGAATACAGGATAAATCCTGACAGATACCATGATAGATAATAGGTTTTTTAAAATACTGTTATTGGAACTGAGGTTCTACCTCCTGTGATCTTTATACTGAAGTAGAGACTTGATGGAACCCAATATAGATATTGTTATTCTGAGTAACCCATGAAGCACCAGGCTGCCTTACACGGCATCCTCTTGCAGGGCAGGTACCAGTGCATAGCATCTCCCTGATACGTGGCTGCTCGTGCATTTCCAGAGCTCATTTGGAGGATTAGCAGAACAGTGACATTCTGCTGTCCCTGCCTGGGTCCAATTAGGTCAACAAATGAGAGTTAATAGAGGGATGGGGATGCATGTCACATTCATGTACGACATTGACGATTTAAATCCCTAGGAATAGGTACGTAACCATTCACTGTCCTAGAGACCAGGAACAGATTGTAGACTGATATAATAACACCCAGAGGAATGTTATAGGCAAAGGGATCTAATTAGGCACATAAATAGATCTGTGTGCAGAAATATACCCTGCATTCAGTGATCTTATTCTACACTACTCGAAATATAGAAATACAGTGATATAATAACATGTAGAGCTTAATAATATTAACCAGATGGATGGACTAGCAAGAAGTATATAATAATAACATGAGGCTTGTAAAGTAATAATCAAAGGGATGTGATAATAATAATATGAGGGATTTAATAGCTCCAAGACTCTATTCTATAACCCTGTCTCTTTTTTTTTTAAAAACACTACCATTCATCAGAATGCTATGCTTAACCAGGCCACACATTCATAATAATTAAAAATGATCCCGATGGGGTGTTGGGTGGGGGATAGAAGTTTAAAAATGTTTTAACCCTATTAGTTTTCTCCTTTAACTTGGAATGTCAAATAGGGTTTGTTCTGAATCTGGGCAGGTCGGTAGGGGAATGTTTACTAGAAGATGATAGAATTGTTAAGAAAAGTAAGAACCTGCAACGAATGAAAACAATTGTTATTAAAATGCAAATCTGAAAAAAAAATTCAATGGTGGGGTTGAATTGGGTAAAAACCGATTGGAGGTTCTCAGGCCTCCCATCTGAAGGGGAAGGGGGATTGGTGTGTATGCTTTGCCCTCTTCTTTCAACCCCATATACAGGCAGTTGGGCGAAAGTGTTCTGTGTCACCCTTGTATAGCCCATTAAATAAAATGCCCACCGTAATTAAACATAAATAATCATGCCAACCCCACCTCAGGGGCCACAAGCCTATGTATGCCTGAGGCCCCTTAAAAAAATAAGTAATGCCAGCAAGATTAAATATCTTTAATTAAATAATAATAATAACCAAATTAAATAATAGTGGGCCCATGGCCATATGCCTGCAGCCCCCAAAATAAATAAGACGGAATCTCAAAATGATTACATTCCTTAAAGAAATGAAGTCCCCTCGTTGTGAGGCTGTCACTGGATCAATACATTATATTTAATATTTACGCTGCTTCTAGGTTTGTTCCATGGACCAAATAGCTTGTATTCCAGTTATGGAGTCATCAGTCATGAAAACCCTCGTCTGGTTACATCACATGCCACCAGGAAGGCCACACCAGATTGAGTAGAGCTGCTCTAGACAGAAAATTGAGTTTTCCCGGGAGTAGACATTTCAAGTCACTGAGACTTGGGACCTGATCACAACAGTGTCTATTCTTAAATACTTTAGCATAATGGAGAGGTTTAAAATACTAACAGAGTTCAGGAGCTGGACAGAAATTGTCATTCTGATCTATTTTTAGGGATCTAAAAATATCCCAAAAAGTTCATATTTCATGAAACGGTTTCTTCTGTGGTTTGTAAAACTTTAGATTAATTTACTGAACTGTAAGTGTGTCAGGTGCCGGCATAGAGGAAAGAAATTCTCCTGTCACCGAGGCTCACTTATGTATAGTGGGGCAGCGTCAGAGGATGTCTGTGCACTGCACACAGACTTCCTTGGATGCTGCTGACACTTTCAATGGGTCTTCTGAGGCTGAACACCAGGCAGTCACCTGACTCTGGCGACCCAAATCAGAAGACCTGGTGGAAGTGTCAGCAGTGCTGCCCCCACTAGAAGCAAAGGAGATTGACAGGTCAGTTGCACCAGTCCTGGTAACAGAGATGGTACAGGCAAGCTGTTTGGTGAGCTATATAGCACTAAAAAGCTGTTTGGGGATTGCAATATCACTGGAGAGCTGTTTGGTTGACAGGGAAAGCATGGAAGGCAGCAGCAAAATAAAGCTTTGCTTAAGATGGCATAAATCCTTGCACCAACCCTGATTGCCAAAGAAGGTGTGAGTTTGGTAATCTCATTTTACATACTTGAAAGAACTCACTGAATAGATAATAGCCCAGTGTCAACATCCCATTGTAAGTTATCCTAATATTATATTGTTTTGTTGTATGTTGTTCCCAGTAATAGTATACAAATATCTACAATGTGTTACATTATAAATGGGTTTTAACGTAATGTCATAATGTTCTTTCTTCTAGATGATTGCAGTGGCAGTCAGTCTCGCCCTCACCATCCAGGACCAATGTGAAAGTCTCCAACATAATCCAAACATTACAGGTGAGCAATATGTCTACGGTGCTACATGATACAACAACAAAAGACTCCAATTATGTTGGGTAGTAATGTTAATGTAGCTACCAACTGACTAAGATTCTGTGAATAGTATAACATGTGTGGTGTATGATTCTGACTACTGTACAGTCACCACTAAAACATAAAAACAGAGAACGTGTCAGCATAAGAATGATTTTGCCCACTTAATCTGCCCATATTTTTTTGTTTCTGTAAAAAATATGATCATTGGCACTATGTTCAGGATAGGTAGGTATAAAGATTTAGCTTATGGGACTAGGGTTGCTCCCTTTTCTTGAAAAAAAAACTGGCTGTGTTATTGTTTCGATAGACCTTACATTGACCTTAAGCCATTTTTTTTACCAGCGTGCCAGTAAAACACTGGCTGGGTGCCAACCCCTAAATGGGACCATCACCTTTAGATTATGATCCTTACTACATGGGCCGAGGCCGGCGGGGAAGGTCCCAGCAGTGCATTAAAAAAAAAAAAACTTACCTCGTTCCTGCTCTGTCCCCCGGTGCTCTGAAGGTCCGTGGCTGTGAGGGAAGCGTTATGCGCTCCCCTCCAGCCGCGCGGTCAGTAAAGTTTGTTGGAACTTTTTTTTCAAACAAACTTTATTGTTCCGCGCGGCTGGAGGGGAGCTCACAACGCTTCCCTCACAGCCACGGACCTTCAGAGCACCGGGAGACGGAGCAGCAAAGAGGTAAGTAAGTACTGGGGTCTGGGGAAGGGGGGGAGGAGGGTGGCATAACGAGCATACTAAGGGGCAATACCATGGCATATTGGGGGCAATATCCTGGCATATTACATGGCATATTGGGGGCAACATCCTGGCATATTGGGGGCAATATCATGGCATATTGGGGGCAATATCCTGGCATATTACATGACATATTGGGGGCAATATCCTGGCATATTACATGGCATATTGGGGGCAATATCCTGGCATATAACATGGCATATTGGGGGCAATATCCTGGCATATTCCATGGCATATTGGGGGCAACATCCTGGCATATTGGGGGCAATATCATGGCATATTGGGGGCAATATCCTGGCATATTACATGGCATATTGGGGGCAATATCCTGGCATATTACATGGCATATTTGGGGCAATATCCTGGCATATTACATGGCATATTGGGGGCAATATCCTGGCATATTAAATGGCATATTGGGGGCAATATCCTGGAATATTAAATTACATATTGGGGGCAATATCCTGGCATATTAAATGGCATATTGGGGGCAAAATCCTGGCAAATTGAGAGCAAAATCCTGGCATATTAAATGGCATATTGGCGGGCAAACTCCTGGCATATTGAGGGGCAATATCCTGGTATATTAAATGGCATATTGGGGGGCAAACTCCTGGCATATTGAGGGGCAATATCCTGGCATATTAAATAGCATATTGGGGGGCAAACTCCTGGCATATTGATAGCAAAATCCTGGAATATTAAATGACATATTGGGGCAATATCCTGGAATATTAAATGGCATATTGGGGGCAAAATCCTGGCATATTGAGAGCAAAATCCTGGCATATTAAATAGCATATTAGGGGGCAAAATCCTGGCATATTAAATGGCATATTGGCAGGCAAACTCCTGGCATATTGAGGGGCAATATCCTGGCATATTGAGGGGCAATATCCTGGCATATTAAATGGCATATTGGGGGCAATATCCTGGAATATTGAATGGCATATTGGGGGCAAAATACTGGCATATTGATAGCAAAATCCTGGAATATTAAATTACATATTGGGGCAAAATCCTGGCATATTAAATGGCATATTAGGGGGCAAAATACTGGCATATTAAATGGCATATTGGGGAGCAAACTCCTGGCATATTGAGGGGCAATATCCTGGCATATTAAATGGCATATTAGGGGGCAAAATCCTGGCATATATCCCTTACCTATGTAGGTGTCTTCCCCCTGCTAGGGTTAAAACTTTAAGTATTACTTGCTTTACATCCCATGGCGTTGGTTTTCTTGGCTGAAATCATCATTCTTAATGATCTCAGCCAATCCAATGCTTCCATAGAGATGTGTTGGGAGGGTAGTACGCTTTGGTGGAAAAATACAACACTGCGGCAATCGAATACCCTCTAGGAGAGTCATTTGAGCTAAAAGATCTCATTAGTGTTGTATGGATCATGACCCTGCACTGTAGCTGCTCAATTCTCTACCATTGAGGAGTTAAATCACTTTGTTAATGCAGACCTAGCAACACCACCTCTGCTTGTAACTTACATAGCCTCCCTACACACTTAATGTTTAAACTTTATTTATTACACAGTCCATTTAGAATGTATCTTCTACTCTGTTAATGGCCTGCTAGAGCAGGGGTTTCCAACCCAGTCCTCAAGAACCCCTTACCAGTCCAGGATTTACCCTGTTGTGTCTAAAGTGGTTTTTGTTTTTTTCTAAAAACACCTTAAACTAAACATTCAAAGATTTGTTATTGTTTTGAAACTTTAATTAAAGATATTGCACTTCATAAATTGCATTAAGTTGTGTTCATTTTTTAAAATCAAATATTTATATAATGCCAACTGATTAATTACAGTGACTGAAGCATTCTAAATATAACTAATAGACAGCAAGACACCAGTATATTATATTTGTCATAATTATCCATTTGGTTTAACAAAAAATTAAAATGGGCTGCTCAGTCTTAAATGCCCGGGCCTATTTGTTGTCCCAGTCCGGGCCTGGCTACAGTATGTATATTTCTTAGATATACAGTACATATTTTAATAGGGAATCTGCTTTGTACTCAGGGGAAAATAGTACTGGGACAGCACCAAAACTAACAGTATGGGATACCATAAAATGTTGAATGTTGGCAATTAAGCAGAAAGACAATGGTCAATTCTGTCCCTCTTACATGCCCTCTTTTCCTACACTCCTTTTAGGGTCTGGAAATTTTTGTTGTGTATAAGTGTCATCTCACATTCCAGGCAATAGAATAAAATGTAATTCTATAGTACAGTCATGTGTGGGGAAGATAGTGACTATACTTTGATGTGCATAACATAATGCTAAAACAGTGGCAACAATAGTGCTCTCTAATAAATACCACCCAATGAAAAACGTAACCTGCAGTGTGCATCAATCTGCTGCGAGTCATTGCTTCAAGCCTAGCCATGCTAGATAAAAGGGAGTTTAATAAGAGGCATCTCACTTTGCCTCAGGCTCCTGCAACTCACAGGCCTCCAATGTTATAAACTGCAATGTTTGTTCCTTATGACCTGAAGACACAGTCCCACCCGTCAATGAAATTCAGGTTGGCAGATTCACAATGCCTGTTTTTATGGAGCATTCAAAATGGGCCTTTAGGCCATAAACGATTTATGAGGTGACCTTCGAAAAGCAGTTTTTGACAAATTCTCTCCTTAGAATAACAGGACCTTTATGTCCAACCTTGCCACTTGAGCCATTATCTAGCACATGACAGTGGGATTTCTTCCACTGCATCTGCCCCAATTTGTGGAAACTGATCACTGTGTGGAATGTTTTAGCATGTTAGAAATTAAAAAACAGGATACAAAATTTAATATGCACTATTATTTTTTGTGTATACTATTTGCTTTTTTTCTGCCTCACAAAGTTTTAGGGAATTTGGGTTTGTATACAATGTTTTTTAAACAATGAATGTTGATATTAATGTAGGATTTTTCAGATACTTACAAATAGTAGCACAACAGGATGTTGATGCAGTATCAGCTGTGCAGCATATTATTTATATCCATAAGGATTTAAAGATTATTGATCACTGGTGTATATAATCACCACTATTTATTAAATAACTATATATTCTAGTCTTGCTTGCATGAAAAATTACCATTTATATTTATTTAAAATAAAAACATTTGGAAGTCAAAAAACATTTTTCTTGGTTATTGTTATTGGTAATAAATATTTTGATGAAGAACACTCAAACGGTTCCAAAATAGAAACTATGGCTTTTATTTAATGTTCAGATGTATACATATGGTGTCTCATGTACTAAACAAGTGCAGTGGGGGAGAAAGTAGGTAAAACATAAGTAAGGAGCAATTTGCGACTATTTTGTAACATTTTGAGCTTTTTTCCCCTGATTTGCGCCTATTCCGTTTATTTTTATTTTCCAGTTGCGCTAATAAATTGTGAATATATTTGCGCACGCTAAAGAGTTTTGCGAATATTTTGTGAAAAATAATTCTTATTTCCGTGTGAAAATGACACCAGCTGTTAGCAAGTGCTATCAAAAGAGGTAGAAAAAATATTCGCCAACCTGTCTGTTTTTATAAACAATTGGCACGTATTAACTATTTGAGTGTTAAATGTTTAGATCTTTGCAATATTTGCAAAGCGCAAAAATAGTTTTGCACACAAAATATATTTGCGTTTTTTTAGTATTTGCCCCTCATTTAAACATAATTATTTGATAAAACAAGTATTTTAATGTTTCATGGGTGTTCTAGATAAATGTCTGTAAGCCATTTTTCCCCTGCTGTGTACCTTTTTTATGCCCTCATCATGGATGTTATATTTAAGGGAGTATTTCTCTCTTCACTCCATAGGTCTCACCTGCAATATCTCTATTGACATGATTGGGACATGCTGGCCTCGGACTTCAGCGGGGCAATTGGTGGCTAGACCCTGTCCTGAATATTTCCAGGGCGTACAATATAACACAACAGGTAAAATCAAAACTATTTTTTCAATCATAGGCACATGTAGTATACAATGCACAACTGGAGCAATTTGAATAGTTATTTGGCATCATTAGGACAGTTATGATGCATTTTGGAGTCCAGTAGCATTATGAGGCCATTGCATAGAATATTAACAAATATATTATCAAAAAACATGTGCTAGCGTGGATATAGTACGAAATCTTTGTAGAATTTACTGACTCAGAAGTCTTATATAGCCATGACCTTTTTTTTATTAAAAGGATCAATAATGCAACCAACAATTGGCAGCATTTCTCTCTGCACTTATTATGAAAAGGGTAGTAGAGCTTATTCAGGCAAGTGTGAAATGGGAGATGGCCAGTATTCCCACCACCATTCATGGGCAGGATATGTCAACACCGGAGTTTTAAAAGTCAATATACCCTAAAAGTATATTGGAGGACTCATTCAATTTTATTTTGAAAAGAAATACAAAGAAGAAGCACATAAAGCTGTTGATAGTGGAGTGTAAGTGAGAACTGAGAGGAGCAGCAATGTTGAGAATGGCATGGATCACCACTAATGGATGGTGGGATGGCAGAGCTTGGGAGGTCGCATGTTAGCTCTACCGCACATTTACCGTAGTCTCAGACTGCAGCTCTACCGCACATAGAAACATAGAAACATAGAATGTGTCGGCAGATAAGAACCATTCGGTCCATCTAGTCTGCCCAATTTTTTTTTTTTTTTTTGAGTACTTTTATTAGTCCCCCGTTCCCGGTCTTATAGCTAGGATAGCCTTGTGTCTATCCCACGCATGCTTAAAATCCTTGACTGTGTTTACCTCTACCACTTCTGCTGGCAGGCTATTCCATACATCCACTACCCTCTCAGTAAAGTAATACTTCCTGATATTACTTTTAAATCGTTGCCCCTCTAATTTAAGACTATGTCCTCTAGTTGTGGTAGTTTTTCTTCTTTTAAATATACTCTCTTCCTTTACTGTGTTGATTTCCTTTATGTATTTAAATGTTTCTATCATATCCCTCCTGTTACGTCTTTCCTCCAAGCTATACATGTTAAGATGCTTTAACCTTTCCTGGTAAGTTTTATCCTTCAACCCATGAACCAGTTTAGTAGCCCTTCTCTGAACTCTCTCCAAAGTATCAATATCCTTCTGGAGATACGGTCTCCAGTACTGCGTACAATACTCCAAGTGAGGTCTCACCAGTGCTCTGTACAATGGCATCAGCACTTCCCTCTTCCTACTGCTAATACCTCTCCCTATGCAACCAAGCATTCTGCTAGCATTTCCTGCTGCTCTATTGCGGTGCCTACCTACCTTCAAGTCCTCTGAAATTATTAGTTTATTAGGTTAGGACTGTACCAATCTCCGGCATCTCAGGTACCAGAGACTTCCATTTTTACTACAGGATTGTGCTTTTAAATCCCTCTGTCCCACTGAGCTCTACCACTGTCCCAAAAAGCCAGAAAGAGGTAGAGCTCGGTGGGACAGCTGGATTGCCTCCCAAAATCAGGGCTGTCCCATGCAAGGTGGGACAGTTGAGAGACATGTTAATGATGGAGTCTATCTGGTGGTCTTGAAATGCAACTGCTACAATCCAGAATGTGTTGATTAGGATCTGCTCTTTTCTGGCCAGTGTGTCTGGCCCAGAAGACCTTTCTGGTATATAGTATATGGTATATACATTACATCATCCTCACTGTAGCCTTCTGACACAATAGCAGTATTCTCTCTGCCTTGCTTACGTGGTCTGGCAACAATAAGCGCATTGAACAATAGGGGTCCCTTGTACAGTACACTATCCGCAATGCTGGTTTCATCCAGCAAGTCCAGTATTTACTCACAATTCATTCACATCTTCATTTGAATCTAGCCAACAATCCAGAACAACAGACTTAAGTGCGTGCAAACTGTCATTGAATTCTGCGTGCTGCCTTATCTGAAGCAACCATTGGTCTGTGACATTTAAATAGTCTGAATGATTAATCTGCGCTATGTCAGACAGTCCCTGGTGAACACTGCAAACTGTGTGTTGTGCACACTCAGGGGTGCCACCTGCTGCTGTAGCTCTTCTGAGACTGTCGCTAACATCCATTTCACAGTCGGGTTTATAAACAAAAGTCAGAAAATCGTTTTTATAATGGGAGCAGTATGCTCTGAAGGCGTTTGGGTGCACACAAAAATGGTTTGTTGAAAATGGCTATCAATGTCTTTAAGGTCAATTTCTACAGTGACCTTGTCTCAGCCATATAGGTAGTGATGAAAGCGCTGGCAAGCAGACACAAGACTATTATTTTCAGTATGTAGGGTTCAGTGCCCTGGAGGTAAAAGCAATAGGCTGATCAGCTTGCAATAGACAGTTTTTGAGTCCCCTTTTGCATGCGTCACATTGCATAATTACAGATTTTGTATTATCATAGTACTTCAGGACAGTTTTATCTGTGACCAAACGTTTGATGTCCTGCACCACATTATCATGCTTAGGAAGCCAATGCCAAACTGCATCCTTGTCTATATTCCTTCTCAATGACTCCAACAAAGCGTTTCACATTAGTCAGCTTTTCTGGGTCACATTTCAAACCCTCCAAGCATAGAATGTGTCCATGGAAGCGGGCCTCTTTGACTTTGAATTGCAGTTTTTTTAAACCAAGTCTTAGTTTTACATGCCAACAGTCTTTCATCAGTTCTAGCAGTTTGCTATAGTGATCTTGCTTTGTTTCCCCATCTGGATCCCCACAGTCAACAAGTATGTCATCAGCTCTTGGTTCAAGTAAAGCTAAAAATTCATGATGTTTACAATGATGCACCTCTGGTGCAACTGATACTTCAATGGGCAATATAGAGTGCAGAAGCTTGTTAGGCAGTTGGACAGCACACAGGGCTGCCTGCCCTGCCCTCTCCTCCCGCACCAAGAGGACTGGTGAGGGGAGATATTTTTGATTGCACAAGTCACACACCCCAAATGCCAGCCCTGAGTGCAATCCCGCGCTCCCAATCTAATTCTCTGGTGTCTTGGACAAGAGGATACCGGTGCTCCGGCCATGCTACAAGTGACAATGAGTGTGTTACTCCTTCCAGTGGTCAACAGTGGTTTTGCAAGTGAAACAAGTCACAGCCCCAATAAAATCCTGATCTCTTTGCCAGACACATGACCATATTTTGTAAAGAAGGCAGATGGGCAGTTGATGCTTCCCTCATGGATCAATGTGTAGCAATAGAAAACAGCGAGCAAATTCACTTCTCCTTGTCATAAAGTAGTAGACAGACAGTCTAGGCAGTACATTCCATTTAGCACAATGATTACCAGTCTCTCATTCACTCCTAAATATGCAAATCTGCGATTGTTTCTGAATATGATTGCTGGACTTTTTTATGTCTAGGAAGACCTTCCTGACCCTATGAAAATGAGACGCAACATGATTCTCATTCCCTGTTCCAATCTTCATACATCCCACTAGGAACAATACATTTCTCTGCTAGTAATGAGAAACCAAGACAGACTCAAAACCAATTATATGTGAATATGTTACAGGCAAACAGAAAAATCGCATTTTCTATACGGTCTACTCAGTAAGGAGGGAATTGAGACGGAAATTTCAAATGTAAGGACAAAGTAGCTGAGCTGGAAACATTCTCCCATTCATCTGCATAGGAGAATATCTTCCAAACTCTGCTACATTGGCCTAAAGTTTGAAATTCCCATCTTAGTTCCCTACAATTCTCTTTATTGAGTAGGCTTTTTTTTCTTTTTAGTTCTGTAGACACTTTCATCTGCAGGAATCTTTATACATCCCCTCTGTGTAGTCAGACTGAGTCAAGTATAATATGGGATGCCAGACCATATGACATACTTAGGTGGACCACCGTCGGCACACCGTGTGTTAATACTCGGAAGTGTCAAATATGGACATAAATTATAACTAATTCCCAGTTATGCTATTTTGACTAAAAAACCTGTGCACTTTTTGCCGAATACATTCACCAAATAGGAAGGCATGATAACTAAAACATTTAATTGTTTGTTTTTTTCTGAAGCGTTAGTCTCTGTTTTGTTTATATGGCGCCGCAGGACATAGCGAGAATTGATTGTATTGCTGTTACAAGCGCTTTGTGAAGTACTGGGGAAGGTTGTGGTAGGGGCGGTTTTGGCTGGACTTGTCACCCCCGTCAGCTGCACGTTGAGTATCACCCTCCACCCTTCCCTTTGCTCCTAGCTCCTTACTCATTCAGGCTGCAGGCGACTGAAGCCAGCGTGGGCTGAAAGGAATGTCACAGCATCAATCTTCTCTCTGGCACATGGACCCACAGGTCCTTGGCTGCAGGAGGGTGACAACAGAGAAGATGTAATGGAGGCAAAGGAGAGAGCAGGACTTGCATGGAAATCAGTGTTACATTCTGTTACCATGTTAAAGCAGCTCCATATTACCACTTCACTGCCAGAGAAAAAGGAACAAATTAGCTGTGGGACAATGGGGGAAACTATCTGCAGCAGCATTGTGGACACAGGTGTAAAAAAAAAAAAAACCTTGCTACAAATGAACCCATAATAGGCCAAGTTAAAACTACTGTTGCCAATTTTTCATTGCTAAAAAGAAACGAATAATAATAACTAGCTTATATATAGCATCGTTCACCCCACAGGACTTAAGTCACACACTCTTAGAATTATCTGAATTGGCAACAGAATAATAGATACTATTATTACCCAATCACTGGTACTCATTTAGTGACCTCAGCAGGATGAAGGGATGAAGTAACGTGTACAGAGAATGTCACCTTAATGGCAGCTGGGCAGGAAGAGGAGATTATACCCAGTGCCAGGAAATCCTGAAGCAGGAGGTATGGTGGTCATCATTGGATTAAAATGCCACTTACTACATAAGCTGTAAAACACTGAAGTACCACTCTATTCTGAACAAAGTTTTATAACCAATTAATTGATATTAAAGTTAGCATTTTAAATAGAATTTGCATTTGATGATTCTTATTCATTTTTAGATTGTGTTTAGTTTTAGCAGTGCTTATCTTTTAAAACTTTCCTTTTGCAGAGTTTCTTAAAGGGATTGTGATCCTTCATCAATGCTTTTGAAATGTCATTATCCAGTACCTCTTTGAGCCATGGAGGTGCATGGGAAGGATGAATGCACATCTCTGCACATGTGCAATGTGTTAAATCCATGCATGCCTAGTGCTTCCCCCATTGTTTCTAAGGGGGAAGTGCTAGGTATGCATAATTCTGGATATGCAGCTGTGTATATATAGATCTTTTACAAATATGGTTAGGGATCCAGCATATGTGTTTAATTTCTTCAGCCCTTCATCCTGCTGAGGTCACTAAATGAGTACCAGTGATTGGGTATTAATAGTATGACACTACCGGGATTTGAACCTGAAACGTTGCAATTTTAACAGGCTTTATAGTCAGGGTGTTTACCAATTGAGCTATCTCAACAACAGAACGAAAAGCATCTTATATTGAGACCTAGTTCTATTACTGAATTTAGCGTCATATTTAGAGTGTAATTCACTTAAAGCATATAGCCGTACAGCTGGAAGGGCATGCCATCTCTAACACTTGAAAAATAGCTTTCATCTTTTGCATTTCTCCGAATTTTGCAGATTAGAACAATTCCCTAGGTGTAATATTTTTTGTTGTCCTCCCAGGTAACGTGTACAGAGAATGTCACCTTAATGGCAGCTGGGCAGGAAGAGGAGATTATACCCAGTGCCAGGAAATCCTGAAGCAGGAGGTATGGTGGTCATCATTGGATTAAAATGCCACTTACTACATAAGCTGTAAACACTGAAGTACCACCCTAATCTGAACAAAGTTTTATAACCAATTTATTGATATTAAAGCTAGCATTTTAAATAGAATTTGCATTTGATGATTCTTATTCATTTTTAGATTGTGTTTAGTTTTAGCAGTGCTTATCTTTTAAAACTTTCCTTTTGCAGAGTTTCTTAAAGGGATTGTGATCCTTCATCAATGCTTTTGAAATGTCATTATCCAGTACCTCTTTGAGCCAATCAAAAGGCTCCCATGGAGGTGCATGGGAAGGATGAATGCACATCTCTGCACATGTGCAATGTCTTAAATCCATGCATGCCTAGTGCTTCCCCCATTGTTTCTAAGGGGGAAGTGCTAGGTATGCATAATTCTGGATATGCAGCTGTGTATATATAGATCTTTTACAAATATGGTTAGGGATCCAGCATAGGTGTTTAATTTCTTACTAAAATATGCAAGAACTATACATATTTAAGCATGGAAACAGAGGGCACAGTTAATGCAATATAGAATTATTAGACCTATGTATAATGATATAGTTGCCTTTGTTTTTGTAACAATATCTAACCATTGTGTCTGATTTTGGTTTTCTTGCAGAAGAAAAGCAAAGTGCATTATCACATTGCGATCGTAATTAATTTCCTGGGTCACTCCATCTCCTTGTGTGCACTTCTGATGGCTTTTATCCTCTTTTTGAGATTGAGGTAAACACAGATCCTTTAGACTTTATGGTCAATGAAAAGTCTCCATAATAGTAAAGCAATAAAGGGGATAGTTGCATATGACAACCCAGAATCACTTGCAGTGGCAGTAGCACTGCAATTTTAGGATTTGTGTAGGAAAAGTAAGTCTTCTGGCTTGTTTCGTGTGTGTGTAGATCTGTGTTTAATAATGCCTCAAATACCACTTGTTGCAAGACTCAAGTAGGACGCCAGTGACAAACCTCATGCTGAAGTAGCACTATAAGTATTAAATAGCTGTCCGTGAGTGGCTATCTGGCACTGAACCTCTGGCCTTGACTAACTTTAAAAGGACACTACCACTTACATAAAATGTAACTAGATAACCTCGTTGTTAAAAACAAACACATATAAACCAAAATCTTCCAGCCAGTCTCACTTTACAACTATGGCCAAAGCCTACATGATGATGTCATAAGATACTCACCTGCTCTCTTACTAGCTCCTCTGTATCATAATGGGCAGGACAAGATGGCTGTGTAAAACATTTTTTTACCTGCCTTCCAACACAAGAAGGGAAGATTAACCTGATTAAACAAGATCATAACTCAGCCCCCTTGTGATGTAATAGTTACATTAACCTCCCATTTAATGCAAGTCTAGGATCAGAATTCTGACTAATAGATTGCATTCTGTGTCCCCAGCCCCAAAGTGAAAAACTAGGGCTGTAAAGTCACTAGGGGGTGGCACCAAAAAACTCCATATTTAACAAAATGGCGGCACCAATTGTTTAGTAAAATATTTCAAAAAATAAATTCACATAACAAAAACAAGACATATCTGAAATCAGCAATGCAAAATAATAAAAATAAGCCCTTTTCAATTTTTGATGAGTGTCCCTTTAAAGGGACTGTAACCTCCAACAATGTTTAGACCATAATTGTTATGATCAGAATTATGACTTATAGACTGCATTTTATGTCCCCAGACCAAAAGTGAGAAATTTGTGCTGTAAAGTTACTGGGGGGTGGCACCTAAATATACTATATTTCACAAAATGGTGGCGCCCAGTCACACTTGTTTAGTTACATATTTTATTAAATACAGTCACATAATAAAAACAAGACATATATGAAATCAATAATACAAAATAAAAAAAATAAAACCTTTTTATTTTTGGGTGGGATTGATGTTGTCTTGTACAGTGGCATTTTCTCCAAGGGGTCTATGTATAAAGTCAATTTGTGTCCTAACTCACCCTAGGAAAATAACATGTATTACTAACTTATGGGCTAAGTGCCATCTTAAAGCTGTACTCAAAGGGAAATATTAGAGCAAGTTGGACATTTTCGGACACCTCCAAGGTCAAATTTAGAAGCAAACGCACATAAAGATGTTGACAGAATGGGACATGTTAGGAGGGAGGACAGCAGAGGAGGTCTGACAACTTGTGTCCCTGGGGAGGAAAACAAATGAGTGGCCCGTGGTGCAACTTCATCAGACTAACATTAGCGAACAACACAGACATACAGGCAAGACGGATTTATTGACAGATCTGGTACAGAGATTGATGGACTGACAAAACAGTGTTATGCACTGATGTATTTAGATGGGAAAAGGGGTGCAGTGCCAGCCCATTGAGTCCAGTTAGAGAGCAACTCTTACCCTCTTTTCCAGTCCTCACCTGGAGGACAGTAAGGGAATAAGAGAGAATACAGGGCTGGTCACATTACAAGACAGATAATAAAACAATATGTGACTCAACAGTTATTTTGCCTGTACTAACTATCAAAGACTGACCATCCATGTCCTAAAAAGTACAAAACAATCATGTGTTAAATATGTGTATTATAGGAGTATCCGATGCCTTCGTAACATTATCCACTGGAACCTTATAACTGCATTTATTCTCCGTAATGTCACGTGGTTTGTCATGCAGCTGACACTGAGCCACGAAGCCCATGACAGCAATGTGGTGAGTAGACTGGAATTACATGTTGCGCTGCCACGCCATTCTGTGTGCATTAACTCCAGTGGGTGCAGCAAATTATGTGGTTGAAAATAGCTCCATTAGGTCTGTACAACCCTGTGGTTGGAGCGTTATCATATGGTCAGAAGGTTAGCTTGCACGGATCTGCCATGTATCTCTGTGTCAGCTTCAGTGAAAGTAATATATTCTATTTTCCTATATAAAACAATTTGCAAAGAGCTGGTTCCTTACCCCCTGGATTTTTTTCTGTTGGTGTCACAATGAAATAGCACAGACATTTCCCATAGCTCTCCTCTAACAATGTCACCCTGCAATAGCGAGACAGACTGTATGTGTCATTAATCCACTCTGCGTCACATAGCAATGAGACAGGGACTCTTTGAGTCATTAGTGGCCTTATGAGCATGAGCCCCTCTGGATAATACATTCTCCCCAAACATTAATAAAACTATCCTTAGCCTATTTTAAGGTCTTTCTATCTTTTACTGTTTCCCTCCAATTTTTACCTCTGTAACCCTTTCACTTCACTTCAACTTAATTACTGCAATAAAGGCATTCCTCACAGAGAAATGATTTTGGCAGGGCAGACTGATCAGTTGGCATTCAGGCACTGCCCGAGGGCCAAAGCCTGAGAGGGGGCCTGCAGCCACCAGTGCCGCCCCTTTTTCTAGAAAAAGAAAAAAAGCTTGAGGCAATGCAAAAAAAGATCTTGCAAAGAAAACAAAAGGAGCGATTGGGTGGCAGCTAGAAAGAGAATAAATATGGACTCCAGACGTAGTACTGGCTGAAAACTTAATTTAATCCCCAAAAAAGTGCTCACCCACCCAGTGGATCAAAGCGCCTACGTGTTTCACGCAAAAACTCAGCACTTTGTCAAGGCTAACAAAAGATTTCCCCTCACCATCCCTCTGTGAGGTGAGCAGGCAACATGGTGTCTGTGCGGTGCACTAAGCTGTGTACAACTAGACACCAGAGAGCTGTAGTTGTGGGCTGGGGTAAGTCATGGGTCTGCAGTGTGGTTAAGGGATTAAATCCTAGGTGTGCAATGTGGGTGATGGGGTAAATCCTAAAAAAAGTTTAACCCCTTGACGACAAAGGATGTGCCAGGCACGTCCTGCAGTGAATGAAGCGGTTTTCGCGATCAACGATCGCGAAAACCGCTTTAACAGTGCTGGTCTATTGCCTCGACATCGAGGCAATAGCCAGCACCGAAATTTCTATTTTGGGACCCCCACGATCGCCCCACGGAGCGATCATGGGGAGCCATATTGACGGAGCATGCTGCTCCGTCAATATGGCTAAGCCCTCTGCCGGTCTGAGCTTCGGAAGTGAAAGTAACTTCACTTCCGTCGCTCTGAATATGCTACTTGACTGCCCCTAGTGGTAGTTAAGTAGCATTGCAATGGAAAATATTTAAAATACATATTTAATTAATTAAAAACAGGTTATTTAGCTATATGAGCCTATTGGGTTAAAATTAAATATTTTTTAGCATAAGGGATAGGGTTAAAATTAAATTAAAGTTAAAAAATATTAAGGGATATAATAAGGATTAGAGTTGGGGTTAAATTTAGTGTTAGGGTTAAATTTTGGGTTCGGTTTGGGGTCAAAAGATCAATATAGGAAAAAACAAAAAAACACTATTTTTGGTTTTTGCCCCATAACTCGCAAAAAAATACCGAAAAATATGGAAACATGCATATTTTTGAACTCGGGAGAACATTTAGAAACTATTTAGACGGGGTCTTTTTTAATCATTTTATTTGTGTAAATTATATTTTAGGTCAAAGTTAGAAAAAGTGGGGTTTTTTACATTTTTCATCATATTTTATGATTTTTTTTGTAGTAAATTATAAGATATGATGAACATAATGGTATCTAATGAAAGCCCTTCTTATGACGATAAAAACAACATATAATTTGTGTGGGTACTGTATGTGAGAAAGAAAAAAATTACAGCTAAACACAAACACCCTAGAAATGTCAAAACCAAGGGAAAGTCAAGGTGAAAATGTCTTGTCACTAAGGGGTTAATCCCATGCTGTATTTTTTTTTTAAAGTGTTGTTCTGGGGCATTTTGATAGTGGAACCAAACAAATGCAATCTGCAGTGGAAGACTACACCTCTGTCTGGCTATTAATGCTTTATTCATTGATTCTTACTTAATTATCGTATTTAACAGAATTTGTTTACAAACTCTTAACACAGTAACACAGATCTGTCCATGTATCTTGGATATTTTAAGTGATAATTGCCACTTTTACCCCTGGCATATGAATGGTGCATCATGGCAGAGGTAGGACTTGCTCTCTGTAATATTGGCTGCAGCTTTCTCTCAGTTCTCTGCATCTGAGTCAGTAATTTCCACCGTATTTGTGCAGAGATGGCAAATACTAGGAATTCGATCTACTATGCAATCAAACCTTTTTCTCTCCCCTGTGATATCCAAATAGAAACAGGCACCATCTGAGTGTCAGCAGCAGTGGCCTATGTTTCCTCACTGTTTAGGGTGAGACAATAAAGGATCTTATTCACTGCTATGTGATGCAGATAATGACTTGTTACAGAGTGGATACATAGATAAAATAATCCTCAATCCCGTGTTTGTTGGAAGACGACTCACTTCTTGGCACTTCCTTGCAGGGTGACACCAAGCAGAGTTCTATATGGTGCTTTATATACTGCTGGTAGCACAGAGTGGGCTTTCTCACTAAATGCATAGGATCTCCTCTCAAATAAACATCTGGCATTGTGTATGAAAGTGTTAATGTGTGGATTCTTTGGATTGGAACCATGCAGAGAAGACTTTTTTTTTTTAGCATAGGTTAATCCAAGCAGGCCAGGATAATTCAGCTAAATGTAAACATTTTATGAAGCACAGTGATCTTTCCATCTTCTTTAGAATAATAGGAGTAAGACTGGGCTACAAAGTCAATGTGGTCAAGGCATGTATGCTAAACATGGAAAACAAAAATTTCTGTCCACTGTAGAGTGATAAAGACATAAGAGGGCTATTCACTAAAAAGGTGAGTTGAGATGCCTTGTGGTGAGCTGAACATTTCATCTCCCCAGTTTAGTTATACATTGTGCAGGGACAAACCTGTAGAGTTTTCTTAACAGGGAAAGCTTGTCCAGGAAAACATCCCTGTACAATGTATACCTCAATTAGCAAGATAAAATGTTCACCTCGAGTCACCTGCATCTCACCTTTTAATGAGTAGCTCATTAAAGTCTCCCTTGTCTTTTTGCGTTAGGTTAACATGGACCTGCTTGCTATGACAACTTTGTCTCTCTGTTTCTCCAGGTTTGGTGCCGTCTTGTAACCATCGCTCACAATTACTTCTATGTTACAAACTTCTTCTGGATGTTCGGAGAGGGCTGTTACCTACACACAGCCATTGTTCTGACTTATTCCACAGACAAATTGCGCAAGTGGATGTTCTTTTGTATCGGCTGGTGTGAGTTACTTTGTCAGCCTTACATCTTATTTTTTAAACATGTAGATAGAAGAGATATGATTTGTAGCTTCAGTGTGTCTTTGTACGCCCGCAGTTGAAAAAGTGTCCCAAAATGTATCTCTCTGTGATCCTGCCGCAGAAAGATCCTATGTCCCAAAGCTTTACTGTATCTATGTAGGCTTGTCGTAGAAAGAGAGGTCCTACATGTCTAGCCCCATTGACTCTTCTGTGCATGCAGTCAAAGGAAATAGTCAGAATGCCATAAATTTTCTATTGACATGTAGCCGTAAAAGAGATCTTATGTGCCATGCCATCCTTCCAATAACACTCTTTCCCTACAGGTATCCCGTTCCCCATCATCGTCACATGGGCCATTGGTAAACTTTACTACGACAATGAGAAGTAAGTAGCATACATTTTAACTCTATAAAGCAGTTAGGACTATTGTAAAGAAAGGGTCAGTAAAAGGGACAATGGCAAAAATAAATATGGGACCATCTAGAGACAGATGTAACAGTAGTGATATAGGAGGGACAGTTTGGTTGGCATGTTCTGATTCTTTGTTTGTCTAGGTGCTGGTTTGGTAAGAAGGCTGGAGTGTACACTGACTTTATCTACCAGGGTCCTGTCATCCTTGTGCTACTGGTGAGTACACTCCTAAATTTCCCTACCTAATGGTCAAAGCAACATATCTATCTCTCAATACCTACCAGTGGATTCTATTTCGTACTGTACTCTGGTGTTATACTCAAACACTCACAGTTGCGGTGAGGACAAAATAATGGAAACCACATAAAAAAAAAATCTAAGATTATAACACAGAGTTAACTAATTGTCATTTTAAAAGCATATTAGGATGATCTAAAATTAGCAATACAAGTGTGTCAGCTATAGTTGGCCTAACTTTTAAAACTGGCTTTTCAAAACATCATAAGGTAATTAACGAACTTCCAAAGAAACCAAACAACCAGTGTCTGAACTGCAGGTGTTTTGGTCAGAAAACCTGCAAAACTATTGCATGCGAAGGGAACTGTTTCAAGCAGCATATGGCAAACATGAAAACATTGCAGAAGGTATTAGTTGCAATTTGAACTCTCCAACAAGAACAGACTGATACTTAAAGAACAAAAAAGTTAAATTAGGTTTATTTGGAAGATTACATCAAGTGTTGATGTTTTAAATAGAAATGCTTTAATGAAAGAATACAAATAAAGTATGCTATTGGGCCTTCTTTGCGCTATCAGGGAGGTGGACGTTGTTTCGGAATCTTGAATCAGATTGGACATATCTTGCTCCATCTAACCCAAGATTCTAAATATACCAACCCCTGTGTATAGCTATATAGAGCAAAGAGGGCTTAATAAGGTTCTTTATTTGTATTCTTTCATTAAACCTTTTTTTTTTTAAGATGGCCACATTTAATGCAATCATTGAATTAATCATAAGATGATGTTGTGCTTACAGTTGTCCTTTAAAGAGATAGTTGCTACATCCTCAAAATGTACAACCTCAGAAATGTGCACAAAATTAAATAAGCACCACTGTTAACCAATCTATAAAAATCTGCACATCATGAGCACCACAAAGCTGGAATTAACGGCAGAGCTCAGATGTAAAAGGTTCACAAGCATATCCACTAAGCAATGGGAAAATTATGATCTAGACAGTTATGTTTAACCCGAATGCTGGGTATCTGCATTTCCCTGGTAGCTTGAGGCTCCAGGTTATGCAGCTACATACTGGGCCCGGTGTAAGCAGCTGCTGTATCAATATTACAAAGCCAGGACAGAATTAACTAAATGACAGCCAAGCAGAGTGAAAGCAGAAAAGCAACTAAGGGAGAACAGAACTGAACTGAAATACAGAGGGCAGGGCCACAAGACAGAGGCAAAACATAAGCAACATAACGCTGAAACCAAAGTGATGACAAACAATACAAGTCACTGGAATGCATATAATAACATAGGAATAATGCAGGTCACAGACAAAGGACAATGGAATAGAACCTAACATAGATACAGGAACTAGCCTAACACTAAAGATGGTAAAATGGTGGGGGTTTGGCTCACCTATTGGCTAATTAGACGTTAGCTTGCCAACTAAATCAAGGTACCCCACATTTAGGCAAGTCCTTAATTAATATTAGCAAAGAATACTTTAAAGCTTAACATTACACATACATACAAACAGAGAATACCTGTAGAAAGCCGCACAGGACAAAAGACTACAGAAACTGAAAGGAGCACAAATAGGCAGGGTTGCACATTTATACAAAACAGAGAAACTAAGTAGAAAGAAACAGTATAAACCTGAAACAGGTCTGGAACTCTGAGACATAACAGGGCAGAACACTATGACAAGGGATCCCATTTAAGGGACTCAGGGCAATACCATTAAGGGATTCAGGGCATCCCAATTAAGGGACTCAGAAGTACAAAGCACACAAGGATAACAGAAGAACAAATAAGCAGAACAGAATAGCAAAGGCAGAAAGGAAACTAGTAGCCTGGATACTACTTGGATGAGTTTGCAAACGGGTTGACTCGTAACATGTTGCTATCAACTGTCAAAAAATAGTGAAGAATTGGTAATCATCATTAGAGGGTCTACTCAGGTAGCTCTAATTTTCTGAGACAAAATCATGCCCCTAAAGTCCGGATGTACTCGGAGCATATCGGTGAGAAGAGAACACCCGAATTTTGTGCTACTCAGGTAGCTCCGATGTGCCTCTGAAAAAGTCTGCAATTCAAAAATCATTGGCAATCGCATGACATGGTAGCTTCCATCATTGGGGATATGTATTTGCCTGGAAATAACTAAACTTAAAACCAGACTGTGGGGTAAATCAACGGCCACAGCACTTTATTTAAATAGTCATTGCATTACAATCATATATATATACATTCCACATATATATCCATAATTATACAATGACTAAACATAAATATAAACAATCCATAAACAGAAAACCAACCAAGCTTGCAAGAGTATCCAGGTGGCTGCCGAATAAGTCCATGTTCTGGGCATATACCAATGCCCCCAATACCTGAGGTTCGAGGTACCACTGTCCCCTCGAACCTCCCACCAGAGTCCCGATTGACTCTCCCCAATCCATTCTTCCATTAACCCTCCTGGATACCCTGCAAGCTTCCGCCAACACTGTGACATGTAAATAAATAAATAATAAATAAATAAATAAAGGCTCATTAACCATAAAATTAGGGAGGGTGGGTGGGACCACAGGTATGGGGAAAAAACTTTTCTAAAAATGGCCCCCAAACTTCCTGTTCCTAACTTTTATACACTCCCAACTCCTCCCACTAATTACCACTATAGGCTGACATATCCCCTCAGCACCCTGTCATGATTGCCCCTCCCCGACCTTGTCTGGGGGCTACACACCGATTTCTCCCGACACCAAAATCATCTGAAACACATCCAAAACACACCGAACTGAAGTGGTAGTTTCAGACGCCCTGTTATATCCCATTGGAGCTATCTTACTTTGCAAAAATGGCAGAGAAATACCGATAAGCGCCCAAAATTCCACTGTAATAAACCAAACCATCTGTAGGAAATAGGCTCAGGTCAAAGAAATCAATACAAATTATTAGTAGAATAAACTTAAACCATATTACTGTCAAGCAATGTCTATAAATAATAAGCACATGTTAAGACCACCATTTGATAGCAGGATCTGCACATAGCAAGCAACTAAAATAAAAAAATAAAAATAATTTTTTTTTTTAAAAACCACAATGTCAAGCCAAGGATCAGGACAGGGGGACCAGGATCGTGGTTTTCAGGAGAGGGGAAAGTCAAGGCCTAAATGTTATCAGCAGACTTTTTCCGCAGAGAGAGGAGAACCAGGCATTGGTACACAAACTGTAACAAGATTACAACTAGGGGCAACAGCAAAGAGGACAAGCCAGAGGCTGTCCTGCTGTTCTGAAATCATATTGTTTGATCACTAGTGTCTGGCGCTAGTAGTAGAGTGCAGACACAGGGCTTAACCAATCCGAGGTCAAGGAGGCAAGTGATAAAGCCAAAACAAAAAGTTCAGGGTGAATGGAGTTGATAAGAACTGGGCAAGAACTCTGTCAGCTAACAAAAGGACAAGTGCATGCATACAGTAAATTACCTATACAAATCAGTCCACATCAGCTGAACATTAAACTAATTACAGTGTTTATTTGCCTATACAATGCCTCTTCAAGGGTAGCACCTTGCATTCATATAAGGTACGTTTTGTGGCACATATATGGAATATCACTTAAATCCTTGTTCATACAAATTGTTACACCCTTGCAATGTTATAAACATTTCTTATTATAACCATTCCTACGCTGCTCTACATGTATTCTTCTAGTAAAGAGAAATTAAATTGTTTTGTGCACTTAATCATCCACTCTCTTCTAACAAAATCTGCCCACATTCTTCTCAGTTCTCCCCATTGCACATCAAATTAACTACAAACTTCTCCCCCTCACTATTAAAAACTCCCCATTCCTTAATTCCATTGTAAATTTCATCTATCCACATGTTCTACATGTTGTTTCCAATTTGCCCACAGGAGTCTGGTCCTAACATTAACCCACCGCATCCACGTAACTTTATGACCACCATCTTTTTTTTTCTTCTGTCACACAACTGAATTTATGTTTTCTCTTCTCATTTCAGATCAATTTTATATTTTTATTTAACATTGTACGGATTCTGATGACAAAACTTCGTGCCTCCACCACCTCGGAGACAATGCAGTACAGGTTAATACAAAATCAATCACCATCTTTTCATTCTTCACTCTTTACAGAACAAAGGCTGTGGATGACAAGTTCAGGTTCAGATAGGTATACATCCATGATCTAGTTGTTTGTTGGCTAAATAGCCAGAAAATATGTAAATCAAGAGATCTACTTACCTGACTGAGAACTGCCACCTCCTGCAAGATGTCCACCTCTTCTACAACATTGGGGAATGTCACTGGTGCACATCCCCAAAAGCTGAGGTTGCCATCCCACAGTGCTAATCGTGGGTTTGACCACGTCACCATCTTTGTAGTTTTTGACTGCTATGCCCTTGGCATTGAGATTCCATGTCGAGTCATGGGACAAACATAATGTACTGATAAAAAATAATTCTAAACATGTTACAGCTAATTGGCTTGCATAGTATTTAGGCATCTTTTTATCCTCTGTAAAGTTAAGTTAAGGTGAGTTCTCTCAAAAATATCTTCCTCACTTTTCGGTCTACCCACATTATTACATTTAATATTTCTTAACTTTAATATTGTGAAATTCTTTCACATTTAACTCTTATATCTCTTTTTAATCTATCACCATTTCATTGTTACCCTCTCTTGTCTTCTCAATAGACCAATTCCAGGTATTCCCATCAGTACCAAATGTCTCCCTGTTGCTCTTCAACTTCCTGAGTGTTCTATCCTCTGATTTCCCAGGATAACATATTTTATGCTCCCCTCTCACATGCCCATTTCTGCTCTTCTCTAACTCATTGCCCCCTGTTATTTCTTCTACAGGAAGGCAGTTAAAGCCACTCTGGTTCTCCTTCCTCTTCTGGGGATAACCTACATGCTGTTTTTTGTCACTCCTGGAGAAGATGAAGTTTCCCGCATCGTCTTCATCTATTTCAACTCATTTCTTCAATCTTTCCAGGTAAAGATGTCTATGAACAAGGTAAAAAAAAACAAGGTGGCATTTTGTCATGGAACTACAATACATCCTCATGGCAGAAATATTGTTACAGACAGGGGTTCTAGGTGTTTGTGGGCCCTAAGCAAATAGTCAGATGGGGGCCTCTGTTTTTGATATTACTCTCTCCATCATTGTCTTCTCTTAGTTAACTTAGGTGCTATGGGAGCTCTCTAGGAAAGTGGGGCCCTAAACAGCCTCTTAATTTGCTTATTTGGTAGTGCCACTCCTGGTTACAGGCAGCTATAGATTTCCTTCAGCTATATGCTCTGTTAAAGAACACAATCCATGTCCATGTGCTATTGTTTGATCCTCACATCACAGCAGTCTAATCTGTGTACAGTTCCTAACCCTATACTGTTTGGTCTCTTTCCACAGGGTTTCTTTGTGTCTGTTTTCTACTGTTTCCTAAACAGTGAGGTAAGTAGATCTCCCTGTGCTAATATTTGTTGCTAAAACATATCTCACTCTGCAGGTAGCAGCACTGTGAGGAGAAAACCTCTTATCAGAGCCAGACTGTTATATGGCAGTGAGGCTCAGTTTGTTGAATTTTATGATCTGCCTCACTGCACAGACTTGAAGCAATCTGGGAGACGTAGATATAGCAGTCCAGCACTTCAGAAATTGTTGGCCCTTTAATGCTAAAAATAAATCTAAAATCATTTTAGTTTGCATTTATAGTTGTAGTTTTAATTGTCATGATGAAATGGGTGTAAGAGTAAATATCTGTATGTACGTTTATTTTTAACCTTTAAAGAAACATGGTTCAAACATTTTGTTTTTAAAAAGTGCTATAGAATCTATAGAAGTTAAGCTATATATCCAAAAGTTATATACCATGCCTGTTTTTATAAGAGAGGCTAGCATTAGTATATTTTTATATTTGTATTTTGTGGCTAGCAACCATAATTTCAATTCTAGATGGATGGATTCTGACTGCAGAGCCATGATTATAGCATTCTATATTAGAGTCAGGATTAGAAAATTGTGCCCCTTCCTTTGATATAGTTTCATTACATTTTCATTATTCAGATATCCTTCTTCTCCTTTAAGTGATCAGTTGGACGGGAGGTCCTTATGGAGGTCCACAGTGGTGCTGAGGGAGCTCTAGATCTTTGCCTCTTGACTCATGCCAGGATGGGCTGATGCAATATTACATTCTCTGGTCTTATTGACACTAGGGTGCTGGGCATGAGGGGCAGACGCCTGCATCAGTCTAGTTATGTGCCGATTCGGAAACACTTTGGTGGTGTCTGAGTAACCCCAATTTGCGGAACTACCTGAGTCGACTCTTATGTATAAATCTTTTTTTTTTTTTTTTAAATAGTTATATTCGCAGTATAAAAAATGTTTACATAGTGCAGTCCGTTTGACGTTATTCTTTTATTCTGTATATCTCTGCCACTCTGAAAGGCATGAAAGTCAAAATCCCACACAATTTACAAATCTAAACATCTGTCTCACTGGCCCTTTAACTTGTTTTTGTGGTTCTAGGTGCGCTCCGCAGTCAGGAAACGGTGGCACCGTTGGCAGGATAAGCACTCTATACGCGCACGTGTTGCCAGAGCAATGTCCATCCCCACTTCACCGACACGAGTCAGCTTCCACAGTATCAAGCAGTCTTCTGCCATATGACTTGCTTACACAGAAGTATTGCCCACACAGCCTGCTTCTCCTAAGCTTCCCAGACCCCATAAAGGAGTCCATCTCTGATTGGCTGCAGAGATACTAGACTGTTGTGCGGCCAGTGGACACATCAGACTTTGGATACGGGGGGAAAGAAATTTTTTACCCGCCTCCAACTAGCCAGACCATGACAATCAATGTAACTTTGGGAGGAAGCAGTGATGCTACTAAGGAACTCTCTCTTGTGACGTGCAATATTTGGACTGCCAGGCAAGTGCAGAACAAGACAACAAGTTAGAGCATGGCACACAGCACAATACATATGTTGATGTATCACCAGCCAGAAGCAAACGATCTGCGAGAATCCTGCCTCCCGCTGTTACAGCTAATGACAAAATGGATCCATTCCACCGTGCCTCACAGTTGAAGAGACCAGAAACAGACCCAACCATTGATAGAGAAAGTTGACAGGGTTCAACAGTTCTTCACCAATCATATTTTTTTTTACAATCAATAAATATGAGCACAAAACACAATATATATATATATATATATATATATATATATATATATATATATATATATAAATGCCTGATGCACACAGGGACCTGCCAGTGCTAATGGGATATGGAGTGGATTCATGGAGTTGCCTTCCTGCAGAAATGGTAGAAGTATCATTAGCAAGTGTAAGCCAGCAACAATTGACATAAACCTAAGTCTTATGTATGTGTTATATGTTATATCCATATATAAAATCAAAAGGAAAATAACAGAGTTAACAAGACAGGAAGTGGCTTTAATTCGGTGTTTTACTTAATGTTTCTATTAAATGTGAACTTAGCTTGCCAAAACTATCACAGTTTAACCAGCATTTTTCAAACCAACATCCCCTTTTTTATGTCTATGTATATGTATGTATATTTATATATATATATATATATACTGCATAATATATACTGCTTTGCAATTAGCTGGGAATCTGCAGGATGAGTATATAATGTGAATACTGCAGTACAGCTATATGTTTGACAGCAACAAATCCAAATACTATATATTATATATATTTATTGGTAGCACATACAGCAGCTGTTCAGTCTTATAAGTCACTGGCTACATGAAAGGGTGGGAGTCTACGTCTGTATTACAGGGGGATATCCTTCCTGAACAGCACTGCAGATTTTTGGAAATACAGTTAACTGAATGGGTGAGCAGCAAAAGAAACATGGCGGTTTAACAGATGTCAGCATAGCAAACTCTTATTTATTAAGGGTAGGTGACACTGTTGATTGGAGATGTTCAGAAGACGGACTTGTGACCTATATTACCAATGCCTTTGTTTACACGTGAATCAGACATGTTGTATTGCACTGATCAAAAGAAATGCCTGTTTAAATATGGTCACATAACACAGGGAATCCTTACACTAGTAAATAATACACTGTGTGTGCAGCAGACCTTTCATGTAACAAAAAGTCCTACTGTATGTCAGGCTTCTGTGATAAAATTATCTCAGTGGCATCTGCATTGCGTCTTTCTTATTTGCTAGGCCTTAGAATGAGGCACCGTGTTTACATAAAAAAACAATGGGAGTTGTATACATAGGTGGCTAATAGTGGCACTGTCATTGCACTTATGTATAAATCTATTGCCTGACACATGCAGAGAATCCTTAGTTCCAGGTTGGGCTGGAGCACTGAGTGGCGGTGCAATCCATGTATTAAAAAATGCACCGTTTGTTTTTTTGTTACACTTTAAAGTGTCACTAAAAGCGGAAAGCAATTTATTAATTTTGTTGTTTATTTATTTTTCCGACAATTGTATTTGCGTGACATTTAAATATATATGTCTTAGGTGTTTGTCTATCCCCAAAAAAAACAACAACAAAAAAAGTTTTTTTCCCTTCCAGTAATTTTAGGATTGTCCAGATGAACAGGTCCTTCTACAAAGGGATATACTAATACTGGTTGAACCTTGAATAGGATGTTGAATTGAAAGGTCAAATTTGACATAGAAATTTAAAAAAATCCGACCTCCTCATGCTATTCACTAAATAAAATTCGACCTCCTAACTCTCCCCTTCAACAAAGTGCAACTGGAACTCTCATCTTAATTCACTAAAAAAACTGAGCCCCATGGGTTTTAGAGGTCTAGGGGCCCCCGGACCTGGTTTCTTAAGGGTGAGGGATTATATATTAATTGATTTTTCTTATTATTTTTCTTATTAATAGGTTTTTTACAGGCTGAGTCCAACTCAACAGCCTGAAACCATTATCTTGCCTTCCCCAAATGAAATGAATGGGTGTGTATTTGATCTTGTTTCCTGCCATTTAAGCTCACCTCATCTCTCGCTTTCCAAAAAGGATAGTGAGCACCATTTTGAAAACTCAAGCTAAGGCATCTAAGAGGCCTGGATTGAGTTTATTTATTTCTAACCCCATTAAGTCTGTACAGGAAGGAAATAGACATAGACATAGGCACAGTCACCGCCAAACTGCATTTTAAGAATATCTAGGTCCCGCACATAAGAGGATAGGAATTTACCGTAAATGAGCAATCACCAGTTTCGTCTGTGGAAAGACCATTTCATTTTTTAGATCCTGACAACAGGATGTGCATCTTTACCAAACACAGTTTGTACATTGTTTTTTCTGAGTAAAAAAAAAAAAAAAATACAAAGGAAACTCTGGTTTAGATTTGTCAGACATTTGTGGAACTATTCAATAAAGAGAGAATTTTTCCAAATCTGCTACTTTGGTCCTAAGGTTCAAACTGCTGTCTCAATTCCCTGCAATTCTCTCTTCATAGAGTATGCCCTTAAGTGTGCGCAACCTGGAAGTGCAGGACCAGCACACATAATGCTGACGCCAATTATTTGTTGGGTGTTTGTATTATTCATTGACAACACAATTTGTTGCTGTTTCCACATGTAGCAGGTTTATACATTATTCCAAATGGGGGTTATTTATTAAAGTGGTACACACAGAAATAGTACCTTACAGTGGAAACAATGTAAAACACTTATTCTAGCTACCTGCACTGGTCTGGAACTTATGGGTTGCTTCAGGGCTTTTGGCCACAGCACAAGACATTTAAAAAGAAAAAGAGCAGACATGTTCCTAAAACTGGGCTTAATTTGCACAATTTCAGAAACAGAAAGCATTGAAATGTATAAAAAAAAAGGTCAATCAATATGATCACTGCAGTGGAACCATTTTTTATACTCTATACCACTATAACTCTGCTATAAGCCCCCCTAAATGTGTACTATTCCCTGGATTTAGGAGTCTATCTAGTTCTGTCTTTGAGTCTACCTACCTCTGATAAGCCATCATCTCATCTCAGTCACGCTAATGGTGGAAGTATACTGGATTTCTCAAGATACACACACAGTTAACTAATGGAGAATTTAAATACAGGTGCATCATGGGTCAGATTTATCAAAGTCAACTGGAGCAAGGGGTGTCCACAGGATTTTTTTCCAGAAGGCAGCAAAATAATCCATTCCGCCGAATGTCTCCTCACCCACTCCTGATCGCCTAGGTTAGTGAGAGGCCAAAGTTAGTTATCCGATAATAAGGAAAAATAAAACTGGGGTAATAGAGGCTAAGCATTGGCATCCCAGCTGTTGTTTCCATCATGCTCAGCCATCATGATTCTTAGCATCATGGTGAATTTAGTTTACAGTAGTTAGAATGGAAAAGATTTCCCAACACTAACCCAGTCTAAGTACAATAACCATGATGTTCAGCCAGCAATATTACTGACTGCATATCATGGGAGCTGTAGCTAACAAAAAAAAGTTAGTGTGTAGTGTAGTGCATATAGTGTAGGACCCACAATGTCCCAGATGGTCACATTTTTACATCCAAATACTTAACTTTCTACAAATGAGATTAATGGATGACATTTTGAACCGAACCTCACAATTTAAAAATGTTTCATATGTTCAAATAACAGTTGGATGCTTTTCTACATATGAAATGCATACAGAGCTATCACAACTAAAAGAAGCTTAGTTAATGTTGATCCAGAGTAAGTCCGACTGCCTGTAGAATAATGAAGGAATACTTTTTGCTGTGAGATAAAAGTCGTAGTGTGTGTGTGTTTTTTGTTCCTTTTTCTGGATTAAAAAAATATGGGTATGAGTTGAACTTGATGGATTACATCTTTTTCAACCTAATTAGCAGTAAAACTATAATCCCCGAAACATGTACATAAAGTGTATTGTTTCACTGGGTGTGAAGTTATATAATATCACACATACACCCGTGACCTCACTTTCCATTGGTCAAAGATTCGCGATAGCAAAATAAGATATCCCAACTGGAACAAACATTTCTGTGACCAGGTTATTCTAAAGATGCTTATATTCACTCTTGGGAGTAGCATTGACTTTAATGCATTTCCAGCCCCTGTTATAGGTGAAATCTGGTCATCCTAACATAAGCAAATCAATCTGGTTGACTGAGTCACTGGCTGACTCACCTGCAATCTGGGCTGATCTGATTAGTACAGATTTCATTATGTTCCATGAGCTGTAACAATGCAGTTCCTGACCTGAATACTTAACTTTCTAAATAGACTGAAAAGAGATATCCTGCCATATTTATTTACAACTGCAAATTAAGCCAAATTTCACTGGCCTGAAAGATAGGTAGATATGAGCTTTTTTTTTTTTTTTTTTTATCAAAACCAAGAGCACAAGAGCACTATCTGCACTTTCTGTTGATGGGACCAATTGATGTAATGTTTTTTTGGAAATACAGGTGGTCCTCACACTTACATGTGGCTAGGTTGCAGAAAAATGCATTGTAAAATAAAGAAAATATACACTGAGTCCGATTTTTATGTAGCTATACATTAAATAAGTGGGGTTGTTTTCCTTACCAGGTGTTTGATATCCAATTTCTTTTTTTAGCTGTACTTACAAACTTAAAATTAAATCAAGAGTATCAAGACAAGGTATTACAAAAAGATTAGTAAAAGTATTTCTTTTTTTTTTGAAAGGCCCACATTATGTTGACAATAACATTCTTGGACATGCATATTAAAGTTTAATAATTAAAAAATCTGCATGTATTTATTAAAATGTAAATATTTGTATAACTCAGTACAGGACCAGTGAGTGACAGTGAGCATCTGGATCAGCCTAGCATGCTTCAAAATGAAGCATATGGTCCAGATATGAGGGAAATGGCATGTGACAATTCCTTCTCTACAAAAAAGCAAAGGGTATTTTTTTTTAAAGTTAAGCCGCACTTTAAAGGGACACTACCATTTACATAAGATGTAACTAGATTACCTGTGCTTTTAACAAACACATATAAGACACATGACACGGTTTATATTTTTATGTTTCAATTAATTGCATATAAAAGTAAAAATAAAATTAGGTGTCTCAAGCATCCATTTTGAGAATTTTACCCATGATGCAAAATCTTCCAGCACTATACAACTGTGGGCAGAACCTGCATGATGATGTCATAAGATATACCCCTGCTCTCCTACTGGCTCCTGTGTATCACTAGTGGGCAGGACTAGGTTGCTGTGTCCAACTTTTCTTACCTGCCTTCCGACACAAAGAGAGGAGATTTACCTGATCAAACAGGATCATAACTCTGTCCCCTTGAGATGTAATAATTACATTACCCTCCTATTCAATGCAAGTCTATGGTCAGAATACAGACTGATATTCCCATTCTATGTCCCCAGCCCCAAAGTGAGATACTAGTGCTGTAAAGTCAGTGGGGGGTGGCACCCAAAAACACTATATTTCACAAAATGGCAGCATCCAATCACACCTGTTTAGTAAAATATTTCATAAAATAAACTCACATAAAAAAAAACAAAAGACATATCTGAAATCAAAATTGCAAAAAAAAAAAACCTTTTCATTTTTAAGTGCTAATGCCTCCGTAGACTCATCATTGACCGGAAGACAGTTATTTACCAGCCTGCCAGTAAAATACTGGCTGCGTTGCGGCCCTATGCACAAACTTGTTTTTGCGTCAATCTTTTTTTATTTCATTCTGCTGATGATAATTGAAAACTACTTTAAAAAATTCAATTAAAATTCTTCAATGCAGAATGGTTAAAAGTCCTATAAATGTCTGTACTTTGACAAATCTAGACCAGAGTTTCCTTTGTATTTTGCCATTTTTTATTTTTTTTTTACTCACACTAAGCCTTAATGTAACAGAGGTGTCACTTTCTGAATCATTTGTACCTGAGGAGAGGAGACTGGCTTTCACATTATTTAATCGTTACAAAATCTGAACCATCTCCCCTATTAGATCTTCATGGTTTCCAAGCAACCGCTGCCCAAGTCACCTTCAAAAAGAAAATGGGGGCTCATGCAGGGTCCAATTACTGCCCACCTGCATTGCAAACATTATCTGGGCTGGGTGGAAGATAGTACTATTTCTTTTAGGTCTGGGAATAATTGCCCCATCATCAGCTCTGAAGCACAGAGGATGTAGAGCTTTGATATCGGCAGAGGCATGGAGGGAAATGATTCTAATGCTGAGCATAAACATAGGGTTAATACAGGATACTCATAGAGAACTGAAAAAAAAAGTCACTCAGAAAATATAAACTTCAGAATTTCATGGCAATGGAGTGAAACCAATATGGGAACACAGAATATTTAAAGTGCCAGCTCTTCCGGGTGTTTTTTAACGGAGAGTTCCATGTTTTTTCTTCCTTGGCCATTTGTTGCATCTTTAAAAGTTATGTTGTTCTTTGTTGAGTTTATACAGCACTACTATCCTCTTCATAAGATGTTCCACACTTATTGGCCCATTTTCAATTCCCCGCTCAACCCAAAAGCCATTATGTATATGTAAATATATGTTTTTAAGTAGACACAGGCATGTGCTGGCCTGGAGTCCCAGGGAGGCCAATACTATTTATTTAAGGGGCCGTGGGCCATGATTTATTCAATTTAGTGATAGCAGTTACTAGGGGCCACATTTTTTTTATTCAATGAGGCAATACATTTTCTGGGATGGGGGCGGATAGAGGACTGGGGGTGGCTATTACACCCCCAGTCAACTAGCATAAAATATATGTTTGTTTGTTTTTTGTAAAAATGCATAGTTTTGCCATTGAATTACACCTTAAGGAATAACGTGCGGTAAACTTTAACTTTTGCCAGATTTAATGGTCCGTTATATTCGCATAACACAAAAGGTTAAACTCATGGTCAAAGTCCAGTAAATTCTTCTTTGACAATGATGGTTGGGAGAGCATATATTTGATAATATAAAAACAAATAGACATGTCCGAATAATATAAACAATATTCCCCTGAGCACAATTCCAGTATATTCATACATACGTTTATTCCGGATACCACTTCTCTTTCTACCATATATCATAATAGTATCTCTTGCTTACGGAACCAAGTTACATAAAAATAATAAAGCCTGACGCGTTTTGCAAACCAAATGGCTTCATGAGAACTGGATAAGATGTAAATTCCTGCTAAACAAAAAGAAAGGAAAATGTTGTTGTGGTTATCTAAATATGACATACCATTTTTTTTACTTTAATTATCCTTATGCAAGACCTATTACTACATTTATTAAGAAAAGTCTGGCATCAGATCACATATTCAGAAAATGTACAGTATTTATAAACACCAGTACAAAAAATAATGATGTATTACCAGTTTGGTCAGATCAGATAACAGTTTTTTTATTTTTTATACTGAATTTGCTCGATCACTTTGTACATTTTATAAGCCTTTTGGAAGCCATTTGTGTGGCAAATCTTCTCAGGCTTGTGAACACAACTAATTACATCTGACGCAAAAGGCGGACAGGTCACTGAACTAACAAAGGCTTTTGATTAAGCAAAACAAATACGTTTTAACAGAATGTTTACGTGTAGGTTTTTATTTGATTATATTGTATTTATTTTTATGAAATGAATTCTATGTTTACATGTAAAATATTTTTTAGTTCTTGCCAGTACTTAGAAATTGTTGATCTTTAACCCCTTAAGGACAGAGCCTTTGAAACATTTTTGTCCTTTCTGGACAATGGCTATTTTAACATTTCTGTGCTGTTTGTGTTTAGCAGTAATTTTCTTCTTTGTCATTTGCTGTACCCACACATATTATATATTGGTTTTATCGGGACAAGAAGGGCTTTCTATGGATGCCATCTTTTTGATCATATCTTATCATATTATTAAAAAAAATTATAAAATATGGTAAAAAAAAAAAAAATACACAAATTTCTTTGTTTTTATTTGAAACAACTTCTCCTCATCGACAATAGCGAACGAAAAAACATGCTAAATAGATTCTACTATTTCTCCTGAGTACAGGGATACCACCCATGCATAGGTTTGTTGGGTTGTTTGGGGGCTAAAATGCCAAATTTTTGAGGTGCAGTTTTTTGTTTTCCAACTTGAAATTTTTACATGCAGACAGCCTGCACCCATGTCCCATTTGGGACATATTTGAAGCCAGCTAGTGTATTTTACCCCATCAACCCATATATTTTTTAAAAGAAGACACCTTAGGCTATCTCAAATGGTGGTATTTTTACACTTTCCATGCACTAATTCTACCACCAGCCTTTGTCAAACTTTGTGGTAGTAATTGTTTTGTGTTTTTTTTTCACAAACCTTGTACTTCAGACATGAATTCACAGATTATGGTATGTGTCACTGCCAAATAACACCCTAATAAGTGTTCAGCAACATCTCTTGAGTACAGGGATACCACCCATGCATAGGTTTGTTGGGTTGTTTGGGGGGTAAAAAGCCAAATTTGGTAGGTGCAGTTTTTTGTTTTCCAAATTAAAATTTTGACATGCAGACCGCCTACACCCATGTCCCATTTGGGACATATTTGAAACCAGCCAGTGTATTTTACCCCATCAACCCATATATTTTTTAAAAGAAGACACCTTAGGCTATCTCAAATGGTGGTATTTTTACACTTTCCATGCACTAATTCTACCACCAGCCTTTGTCAAACTTTGTGGTAGTAATTTTTTTGTGGTTTTTTTTCACAAACCTTGTACTTCAGACATGAATTCACAGATTTTGGTATCTGTCACTGCCAAATAACACCCCAATAAGTGTTCAGCAACATCTCTTGAGTACAGGGATACCACCCATGCATAGGTTTGTTGGGTTGTTTGGGGAGTAAAAGGCCAAATTTGGTAGGTGCAGTTTTTGGTTTTCCAAATTAAAATTTTGACATGCAGACCGCCTGCACCCATGTCCTATTTGGGACATATTTGAAACCAGCCAGTATATTTTTCCCCATCAACCCATATATTTTTTAAAAGTAGACACCCTACGCTATTTCAAATGGTGGTATTTTAACACTTTCCATGCACTAATTCTACCACCAGCCTTTGTCAAAGTTTGTGGTAGTAATTTTTGTGTGGTTTTCTTTCACAAATATTGTATTTTAGACATAAATTCACAGATTTTGGTATGTGTCACTGCCAAACAATAACCCAATATGTGTTCAACAACATATCCTGAGTACAGGGATACCACCCATGCATAGGTTTGTTGGGTTGTTTGGGGGCTAAAGGGCCACATTGTGAAGGTGCGCATTTTCAACTTGGAATATTGACGTGTAGTCAGCCTGAGCCCATCTTTCATTTGGGACTTTTTTTTAAGTAGGACAGTGTATTTTACCCCAAAAAGTATATATTTTGTAAAAGTAGACACCCTAGGCTATTTTAAATGGTGTTATTTTAACACTTTCCATGCACCAATTCTACCACCAGCCTTTGTCAAAGTTTGTGGTAGTCATTTTATTGTGTATTTTTTCCCACATACATTGCACTTTAGACACAAATTCACATATTTCGGTATGTGTCACTGACAAACAATACCACAATATATGTTCAGCAACATCTCCCGAGCATAGGGATACCACCCATGCATAGCTTTGTCAGCTTTGTTAGGGGTTGAAAGGCTACATTTGAGAGGTGCGCTTTTTGATTTTCAAACTTGGAATTTGAACATGTAGAGCAAGGAAGGGGTTAATAGCTCTTATAAGAGCCTTTGTAGTACTGTACAAAAAAATTAACCCCTAAAAATGCACAGACAAGAAAAAATGTTCTGCTGTGCAGTGATCAGTGGCAGGGAAGGGGTTAATACACTACACTATACAAAAGGTATGGCTTTTATAAAAGCCCTTGGGACTCACAATTTATTAACATTTTATTTAATTTATTACAATTTAAAAATGATGTTATACAGATCTGTCTCTTTCCCTCACTAAAACTCAAGTGAGGAGAGGGAGGCAGATCCATATGGGTCAGAACAATATTTACGAACCAGACGAATGGTGATGCTCATCTGAGAAATCACCAAACCACCTTTGCCACTGATCGGCTGTTACTGATCGCTATACACGCGTTTAGACAGCTTCAAAAGGAATACACGTAATCCCCTAGTGGGTATAATTAACCCCTAGTGAGTCTGACAAAAAAAATGCTGATAGCAAAAAAAAATCCTTCGGCGACTAGATTGCTCCATATGCGCTGCTTAGGCAGTGACCATATGCACTGCTTAGGCAGTGACCATATGTGCTGCTTAGGAAGTGATATACGGCAAGGAAGGGGTTAATAGCTCTTAAAAGAGCCTTTGATATACTGTAATAAATCAAAGTAAAAAAAAATAACCCCTAAAAAAATGCACAGACAGCAAAAAATGTGCTGCTGTGTAAGATCACTGCGTACACAGCGATCAATTGCAGGGAAGGGGTTAAATACTGGAAACGGCTTTTATAAAAGCCTTTGGGTCTCAATTCTATTAAATATATTATAATTAAAAACTTACATTATACAGCTCTGTCTCCCTCCCTCACTAAAACTCAAGTGAGAGGGAGGCAGATCTACACGGGTCAGATCAAATATTTACACATATTGATCTAACCAGACGAATGGTGATGCTCATCTGAGCAAACGCCAACCCGCCATTGTCACTTATCAGCTGTTACTGATCGCTATACATGCGCTCAGACAGCTAAAAAATTTTTTTTACGTTAAACGTAGTCCCCTAGCGGGTATAATTAACACGTGACGGGTGTAATAAAAAAGTTTTTAAAAAATTAAAAATGCTTCTGCAGCAAGATTGCTGCATTTGCGTCAGATCGCTGATTAGGCAGTGATCTACGGCAAGAAAGGGGTTAATCTCTCTTAAAAGAGGTTTTTTTATACTGTAATGAATTACAGTAAAAAAAAATAACCCCTAAAAAATGCACAGACAGAAAAAAATGTGCTGCTGTGTATGATCACTGCGTACACAGCGATCAATTGCAGGGAAGGGGTTAAATGGCTTTTATAAAAGCCCTTGGTGTTTAAAATTTTATTAAATATTTTTTTTATTATTTTATTTTTTTACTTGGTCTGATCTGTCTCTCTCCCTTACTAAAAGTAGTAAGGTGAGGGAGGCAGATCAATACTTGTCAAAGGCAATATTTACTAATATTGCCTTTGACAGTATGGTAAGTGCTCATCAGAGCACTTACCATACATGCCTGCACACAGATCACATAGATCTGTTGTGCCGGCATCGATTGGCTCCCCCTAGAGCATCGGAAGTGAAATACTTTCACTTCCGATGCTCTTGCCATTAGAAGGGAAGCGCTGCCTGTACAGGCAGCGTTCCCTTCTACTGAGCCGATGGGGTCGCTCAGGAGAGCGACCACCATCGGCTCTGGGCAGCCTGGAGGTGTTGTTAAGTGCCTCGCTGGCGAGGCACTTTAACAACACCGCAGATGCTTAGAAAGCGAACGATCGAACGTTCGCTTTCTAAGCACATGTGTGCAGCGGGCGCAGCCATTTTTAAATGGCTGCTACGATCACTCCGTGGAGTGATCGTAGCGCGCCCCTGCACATTTGGGGGGTGTTGCACAATGCATCTACCTAGAGGCATTGTAGCAACACCGTTAGAGTAAAGAAAGCGACCGCTGGTCGCTTTCTTTACTCCATTTAGTGCATGACGTGCCAGGCACGTCAGCTGTCGGCAAGTCCACGATTTGCCGTGACGTGCCTGGCACGTCATCTGTCGTTAAGGGGTTAAATAGTACCCAGAAAACAGGTCCCAGTGTCAACAGTAAACATTACACAACACTCCATGACCAGCAGGAGATTGTGCTCCAGCCTCTCCAATGTCTGGAGTTCAGTTCTTCTCATTTAAATCGGGGCATCATGTCCATAGTTGGTGAGCACTGACCTCAGCAAATATTAGGTACTGTATTCAGCACGAGGCAAACAAGCTAAATGCCTAGGGCGGCACTTGCCTGGGGTGATGGCTAAAAACATTACCCCTTTAAAAAAAGAAACTTTGACAGCAGAGACACAGGCTGTGGGTAAGCAGGCAGCATGGTGTCTGTCTTAAAAAAAAGTAAGATGCATTTATTTGTTCCACATTTAGTTTTGTTAGTTTTTGCAATAATTAATTTAAAACAAACTGATTTGCATGCTTTCTCCTAGGGATTGATCCTACCCACCATGACATCAGCAGCTCTATGTATATAATAGAAGTTCTCAGAATCGCCTTGGAGCTAGTCAGTTGTCTCCCATATAGATGCATTGGGATTCTTACTGGATATGTGCACACCCTCCAATCACTGCCCATAAAAAAATAACCAAGCAAAATCAGAGGGAGGGCTAGGGCAGTAACCGAATGCAAGAGATTCCTAAGGAATTTCTAAGTAATGCCTGCAAAAACAAATACCTGTATAATGTACAGGTTAAACACTATCAGATTAAATAAAATTAATGAGAGTTGAATTCCAGGTGCCATTGGCAATAACAGTAAACTTGTACCAGCATTGACCAGGAGAGTTCCAGCATTGTTATCAATATTGCCTTGTCCGTCTGTTCTGACAAGTCTACACTTTCTCATGTATGGTGCCAATTTTTTTACCTGAGTCAGTTCCCAGCTACTTTTCGGGCCCTTCGGAGGTCAGTTATGATATCATTGTGTTGCGCCAACACAATAGGTATTATAGAGCTTTGGATATTTCATTAACAAGATTTGAGTCCCATTTAAAGTGGGTATTAATCATGTAACCTAGGTGTATCATTTGTCATTGGTGCACACTGCTGATTCTTTTGATTGCACTGTGTAATTTGTCTCTTCAATATGGAAATCAACAAACTCTGCATAATATGAATTTCATGAATTATTTTGCCAGCAGGAGCTTAGCTTACATGAAACGTGTTTTATGTATGTAGTAGATGGGACTTAGTTCATCCTTATACCATAAAACCCCGAACCCAATAAAGACACACCAGACGTAGATGGAGTTAAATAGGCCACAGCATTTATTTACAATCCAAATAACTGTACGACCACATCTCCTTTATTTAACTTTATTATTTATTTAAAATATAAATGACTTAATCGTCAATGTATATAAATTAATATATATATATATATGAACATCTATACATAGGGTTAAGCCCCTCCCCCCTCGGCCACATATCCTTTTACCACATGTTTTAAACCTGATGCCAACCACCAGCCGGTTGTTAGCTTGGTGGGCACGACCATTATCCTCCTTCTCAATGCTAGAGGTTAGGGGAGGGGCCCCCCCAATCGATCCGTCTGTCTTATTCCTTCCACTTTTTAACTGGACTGGCAAGGACAAACCCCGCCATGCGCACTGCTGGTTAACCCCTTAAATCAGCGGTGACCCCCACCCAACGCCGTGGCCTGCTCCAAAGCCTCCTGTAACGCCAAGTTAAATAAGTCTAACCCTACCTCTGTCAGGTGAACCCCATCACTCCTGAAAAAGACGGCAGCATCTCTTTCAAAAACCCTGTGACGCACCGTAATTCCCCCGATGCCCAAAACAAACTTCGATACCCTCTTGTTAAGCTTGATTCTGGACCTCTCCAGTGCCCTCTGATTTTGTGCACACCTCCAAAAATTCCTGGGAACCACTTCAACCTGGCTAAGTCCTGTTTGATTGTGTCCCTCAAACTTAAAACTGGCACTGTGCCCAAATCGTTGCCTCCTAAATGAATTATCAGCAAATCCGGGGGGCCCAACAGCCGTGACAGCTGAATGACCTCTGGAAGAAATCTCACCCACCTCATACCTCTATAGCCGAACCATCTCACCTCGGCTTGAAGAGGAGAAAAACCCAAATGCTCACCACCCCGGTGCACTGCTGCCCGCCGCCGCGCCCAGTATATGTAAGAGTGGCCGATCAGCCACACCTTAACCGGGGAATGACCTAGAAGGATACAGACAGGTGTGAGAAATTAGGCCTGCCGGCCGCACATAGGAACAAAAACAACGAGACTTCCAACGCCCAATACGCTGCACTGCCCTATCTGACAATCCCACTCTGGCGGCTTCAGTAGCTGCCCCTATCCGAAAGGAATGACCCCCAAAATTCACACTTGGTATGCCCATCACCTCTACCGCCTTCTTGAAAATTCTGATAAATTGAAAACGAGACAGAGGGGTCCCATCAAGATGGATAAGGAGGGATCCCGGGGCAGAGGGACGCACCCTTAAGTAGTTATCCATGCACGTCACTGGCTTGACCACCGAGCCCACCACCTCGTGCAACGTGACCCAAGAACCCTTACCTAGCATATCAGTTTTTGACCGTTGTATTTTAAAGCGTAGGGACCCTGGTTCCCGCAAAACGTCCCGCAATTGGATCCCCCCTTGCTTAACCTTAGATGGGCTGACCAGTTCGCCAATCCACAGTGCCCCAAAAAATGCCAACGCAAAAGCCAGACGAAAGAGTGACACCTCAGCTGCAGATTTACAAATGGAGGGTAATGTGTGAAACATGCCCAAAAGCAAAGCTCCAGACACCGGCTTCCTGGAATCCCTGCAGACCCTAGTTCTACGCCAGCCCTTTAGGGCCTGGCGGACCACAAAATCCTTTGTAACATCAGGGACCCTGCGGAGCTTGAAGCCAAATGCTAAACCTGCCAACTTACCTGATACCGCCCCTGGGGAAAGACCGGAAGCCTCCCAATGCCACAACAGCCACAATAAGCCCTGAAGCCGCTCCTCTGAGTCTCTAAAACCCCCCCTCTAAAACCCCCCCTCAAAGTTTTCCCACTCCATCCAGGCCTTACCATACCGATCCCAAGTGGCCCGGCACACGGACCCTCGAACCCATTCAGCTATTCGGCCAGCCCAAGGTCCCACAGATCCGCGGGGCAGGGGAAACCCATCTCTTCTGCCCCTGGAGCCGCTGCCCTGAATTCCGGCCACTGTGAACGAGAGAGGGCATCTGCCGTCACATTTTGCACCCCGGGGATGTGTACCGCCCTGCAAGTAATATTGAGGCACAGGCACCGCAACACCAGACGCCGCAAGAGTCGAATAACCGGGGGGGAAGATGCCGTTAGGTTGTTAATAGCCTGGACTACCCCCAAATTGTCACAATGGAAAACCACCCTGCGGTCCCGCAGCGTGGCTCCCCATAGTTCCAAGGACACACGCCACTCTGATGGCCAGACCCCCGAGCTCCATTGCGACCCTAGGATAGCACCAAAGCCCACCGATCCCGAAGCATCGGTGAAGAGATGGAGATCCTGATTGCACACCTCTGGGGCTTGCCACAACGACCTGCCGTTGAATTGTTCAAGGAAATGGTCCCACACCCCCAAATCCTCTCTCAATTGCCTGGTAAGCCGTATGAAGTGGTTCGCACGCACTATGCCGGCAGTGGCACCTGCCAAACGCCTGTTAAAAACTCGGCCCATCGGAAAGATGATGCGGCACGCAAAATTCAATTTCCCCAATAAGGATTGGAGGGGGCGGAGCTGAATCTTCCGCATCCCCCGCGCCCTATTCACCGCCAATCAGAGCCCGTCCAACTTATCCCTAGGAAGCCTACACTCTCCCGCCATTGAATCAATTTCAATGCCGAGGAAGCTAAGACACGTCCCAGGGCCCTCCGTTTTGTCAGGAGCCAACGGTACCCCAAATTGCCTAGACACCTGTTGCACCGACTGTAGCAAGTGAGCGCAGACGTGTGACCACGCCGGGCCTACGCACAAGAAATCATCTAGATAGTGCAGCACGGAGTCATACCCAGACTCCTCCCGCACTACCCATTCCAGGAAGGTGCTAAAGCACTCGAAGTAAAAACAGGAGATCAAGCAACCCATTGGGAGGTTCAGATCCACATAGTACTTTCCCTCGAAAAAGCACCCCATGAGATGATGGCATTCCGGGTGTACTGGAAGCAAACGGAATGCCGCCTCTATGTCCGTTTTTGCCATAAGTGCCCCCGGGCCCGCAGCCCTAACCATCCGCACCGCCGCGTCAAATGAAACGTAAGACACACGGCACAGTTCCGCATCAATATCATCATTAACCGACCCCCCGTGTGGGAATGATAAATGGTGAATGAGGCGGAACTTGCCCGGTTCTTTTTTGGGAACCACCCCCAACGGGGAAACCCGTAAGTTAAGGAGGGGTGGGTCCCGAAAGGGCCCCGCCATCCTCCCCAATGCTACTTCTTTGTCTAACTTTTCGCGTACCACCCCCGGGTGATCTGCAACCGAACATAGATTCCGATGGGATACTACCGCTGGCCGTTCCAGAAACGGGATCCAAAACCCTTCCCCGAAACCTACCAGCAGTATATCCGCCGCCCTCCTGTTCCTATATCTATTTAGCCATGGGCGCATTGCGGCGACGACCACCGGCGTCCTCCCCCTTAGAGCCCATGTCTGACTTATCTCCCCACTTTCCTCTTTTGAAACACCGGGAAGCGGGGTGGTTACCCCCACATCCCGAGCACTCATGCTTGAAGCGGCAGTTTGACCCCCCCCACTTACACTGGTTGTCATTATATTGCCAGCATGACCCAGAGCGTCGTGGCGTGGCCGACGGGGTAGGGGATCCCATCCCGCCGGCCCCCCCGAGAAAGGAGGACATGCCCCCTTGAGCTGAAGCGGGGCGAGTCATAATCGCCAACCTGAGCCCGATATCCATCTGATCCCATGTCAGCGTTGGACAGACGGCCAAACGCTGGCGGAACTGCTCATTGTAGCGCCACCAGTTTAGCCCCCCATAAACGCGACAGGCAGTCCAGACCTGGTCTTGGTAGCAGAATAGGGATGAGCACCGCTCCGGGTACTTTTCCCCTATCACGCTAGCCAGGATAGAAAAAGCCCGTATCCAATTACAGAAAGTTTTGAGTATCTTTCGGTAACGATGTTTTTCTTTTTCTTTTTCCGACTCTTTAAGATCTTTTTCTGGAGGAGGAACGTCCTCCAGTGGAATAAGGGAGAATATCTCAAGGTATTCCCTTTTCCAGATCTTTTCCTTTACCTCCTGCTTCAGGTGCAGGCCGAGAGGGCCTGACCAGCACATATAAGAAGAGCCGTGCGCTACCGGGGCTACCAAAGACCCCGTTTGAGAGAGGTCTTCCGTTACCCCCAAATCAGTCCCTGAAACCCCGGCTAGAGCAGCAACAGATGAAGACGGTACCGGTAAAGGAGGAACCGTTACCTCCACTACGGGAGGAGAGGGGTCGGCCGTTGGCAAGCCCGCCGCCTCCCAAACCCCCCTTAATTGCGCATCAACTGTCTTAGCAACTGTGTGTGACGCCGAACCCCCAGCGCCGCAAACTGCACTAATAAAGCCCGCAACCCCCGTAATAACCCGTCCCACGCAGGCGACATCCTAAGACCCGGCATTAAAGTACCCGAACCCGCCACCCTTTCGTCCCCAAACTCACCAGGATGATGAGATAACCCCGCAGCCGAGGCATCGGCGGGCGACAGACCCACGCCAGATGGTGACGATCCGGTCAGAGAGATTGCCTGAACTATGGGAGACATCAGAGGTTGGAGCACGGCCGGGATAGCACGTGCTGAATCTTGCTGTGAAGAGGAAACAGGTTGGTGAACGGCCCTCCCTCCCCTGACCGCTGGTTCTGTAGCCGGCAACTCTGCAGCCTGAGTTGCAGTAGTGGAGCGGGGGTTAAAATAAGAGGTGCTGGGAACCTCCTCTTCATCCGACAGGAGCGACATGGCGCCATCGGATGGGGAATCAGGCCAAACGGGAGGGGGAGGTGAGCCAGGTGTCCTCCGTGGTACTGCCCGCCTGCCACTTGCAGCTCTGCTTGCCCGGGGCCTGCTCTCACCGCTGGGGGAGCGTGATGGGACCACTAACCGCGTGGCAGGGCCGAGGGGGGCTGCCGGCCTAGCAGCGCCCCCGGAGATGTGAGCACCACTGGAGCGCAAGGCCCTACCCGGGGTGGAGGTACTTGGGAGCGGGGAAGAGAAGGGGAGCAACCTGGTGCTTGATCGGGCGGGCCTCACATTCCGTGTAGGCCTCGCCCCTCTGTTAGCCTGCCGTGGAGGCTGTGGGGATGGACCTGCAGGCCTCGCGGCCTGCGACCGCGCTCTGCGTGACGGGGGAGGGGGTACAGCAGCAGCCGATCCACTTACCGGCCTCGCGGGAGACGAGCGCCGCCTCCGTGTCCTCTCCCCTGGACTCCTACTCCGGTAGGAGAGCGGAACTCCGTCGGGGCTGAGACGGGCGGGGGGGCGCGAGACACGCCTGCCCGACCCGCGACTGCCATCTGTGGCGGGGGCTCCCGCCGGCGCCACCCGCAACCGAGCCATCTGTGCTTGGAGGTGGGCCCCACCGTCCAGGAGGGCCTCTGCCCTCAGAGCTGCGAGGACATCCTCGATGTTCATCCTGCAGCCGTTCAAGTATAGACACGAGCAAGAGAAAATTATCTTTTGCTGTGTCCGGACCTAAAATGGCTGCCGGATGACAGAGGGGGAAGTCCTTTTATACCCCCTCTGCTGCAATCACGCCCCACCATCCACACACCTGTCACTCACACATCTTCACAACCCCTCACACATACATGGCCCCCTCCCACCTAGCTGCGCTTGTTCCCGGGGGACTTATAAGATAGCCTCCTGCTGGCATGAAGTTTCACCTCTAGTGTATCCCGTGTATGGGTAACTGTGTCCTGTGACATCACACAACTGGCTATCTGCATTTTTCATCTGCAGGATTCCAGGCTTGTGCCATAGAACAGGGTTTTCAAACAGGTGATCCACATGCTCTATGCGCTCCCTAAAAGGCTTTAGGATGGCCCCTAGCAGCCTCAATAAAACATTCATTGTACTGTATAACTTTATCAGTGGACAATAACCAAATTGAGAACACATAATACCTAAATTGCCAACACTCCTGGGATTTTTAATGGACAGTCCCATGTTTTTGCTCCCTTGGCCAATATTTGTTACATGTCTTAAAGCTATGATTGCCTTTGTTCAGCTTATCAATAGAGTATATGCTCTTCATTAAAGGTGTTTAGCATGTATTGGCACTACTTGGTTAAGAAGGAAAATGTTTCCCTGCTAACGGAAGTAAAAAGTGCGGTAAAAAAACTGAGCTGTTAAAATTCAGCAACCAATCGGATGCCCATGGAAAAATTACACCATTCAAATGCAAGCCAATAACTGGCTCCAAGTAGCTCTTAGCCAATCAGGAGTCAGATAATTGCACCCAACACATGAAAAATGCACCATAAAATGGCCAGGAAATATGTTATATTTGTGATTGGAACTTTTGCAAGACAGTCAAACGGCTCATTAGCAGGAGATCTGAAATAGAGAGATAGAGCGTGTTGAATCAGTGAGTGTAAGTAGAGTATTTGTGGGTTGGTTGTAGCTAGTCTGTTGAATGTTTGGTGAGTGATTTAGTACCTTTACACATAATACATACTGTATATTGCACTACATATATATTAACAAATATCACACTTTTATTTGCACACTTTACATTATATAATTTTTATTTTTTTGTGTGGGGGTGGGGATGGAGGGGAGGGGAGTGTAGAGGACATAAGAGGTTAAGGCTCCATGCCCTTCTACAGCCACCTGTGGTACTCACCTCCAGAGTTCCATATTCCTGCAAGGCGGCAGCACGATCACTGGCTAGGCCACATTCCCGGTCTCAAGTAGCGACCGCCACGAGTATAGCAAGCACGCACATTCTACAATGGGGGGGACTGCATCAACGGTGGTTCAGGGAAGAGGGTGGAAAGTAGGCAGTGCCTTCCAGTAACACCTGCTATTCAGCATCTCAGTAGGGGAGGTACTTGCTACTGGTGGGAGGGGTCTATTACTATTTTTTGGATTACCTGGCTTTGACATTTTCGGACTCCTTTTTTTGACTTCATTGCCTTCTCATACCAAGACCTTGGCTTTGATCCTTTTTTGCTCAAGAACCTTATCTACCGGCCCTGACCATTTGGACTTCCTTTGAATACGCTTTTTGCCTATACCTATTGTTGTGACGCCTGGTTTATGTTCATTTGGAGCTCCCATGCACTAGACTCCCACTTGTCAGACCTGACAGAGTGAGATGAGATTTGGAGATGAGGAGTGTTGAGGGTGAGGAGAGGAGAGGTGGTAGTCAGACGACTGGAGGTGAGAGGAGGACAGGGTTGCCCTGTTGATGGCGAGTGAGCCAGAAAACCCATCTAGTGATGGATGAGAGACCTGTGGGTCAGGGGAACCATCCATTACTAGGCCAGAGCAGGGAGCAGTCTATTCACTACAGCATAGTGACTATCACGCCTAGTAATAGTTAGATTTTGACAGATGTACAAGATCTCACATACATATGTAGATCATATGGGAATATGGCACATATCATCTACTAATGTAAAATATGTCTGGTGTTAAAGATGGAATTGTAATAATTATGCATTTTGTTAGAGAGTCCCCCCAGCAGCACTGTCATTCAGTGCTTCCTCAAGGTCACCCAGTCCCTCACCACCGGCCACATATCCTCAGGGCTGACATCAGAAATTTCAGGGCCCCTTACTGAAAGAAATTCTGGGCCCCCTCATATCTCTCTATCCCCCCCCTCTAGTCCCAAAGTAATTCTTCCAGGTCTTTTGTATATCATGCCAATTATTTAAATATACCCCATCACCTGTATTGCACATACAGGATTTGCTGCTGCCCCCCAGGACTTGCCCCATTACCCATATTGCACATCAAAGACTTAATATACCACAGCCAGTTTTTCCATTAACATGCCACAGTTTGCCCTTTAATGTGCCACAGCGAGTTTGTCCATTAGTATACCAGTTTGCCCATTCTCGACTCCCTATCCTCCAAAAGTCATGCCAATAATTAAAATACATCCAAGGATATGCCCCATGACCTGTATTGCACATCCAGGATTTGTTTCTGCCCATCAGGACTTGCCCTATTACCCACATATCACATCTAAGACTTAATATACCACAGCCAGTTTTTCATTAATATGGCACAGTTTGCCCATTAATATGTGTATTGGAAGGTGAAGATTATTAAATGCTCAGTATCTAAATTAATACCAGTTATGGTATCAATTGGTGTCTGTTTAACACTTTACAGTTTGGTTCCCACGGTTACATATAACAATAGAAGCCAAATGAGCATTACCTCAACAACAAATGTATAAATGGAAATAATATAACATACAACGATTATATTATTTCATAAGGTATTATTAGAGAGTTATATTCAATAACCAAATAACAGAATATCCACACACTTGAATAGTTGAACAAAGTTTAATGATAACTCTACAACAATGTCTACTATAGGTTATACAGATAAACAATGCTAAAATACTCAATCTATTAATAGAAACAAAAATAGTTAACTTTATCCAAGTAAAAGAAAGTAAAGTAAAATATAATAAAAGTTGATACTTAGTCTTAACAGTTATGGTGACAATGTGCAAAGCCAGGAGGTGGTGACATTTCAGGCTCCCCAGAGAGTTCTGAATATCTCTTTCCTGTGTATCTCTTTAGATGCAGGCTTTTGATGGTACAGCTTTTCTATAGTAACCCTGGTCAGGTGACCAGACTGTCAATACATACATACATGTTGCTATTTAAAGGATATCAGTGTATGAGACCACCAAACTAGCATGAATAATAAGCATGTCTATAACAATATGCCCCAGCCAGGTTGTCCATTAGTATGCCACTGCTAAATTACCCATGAATATGCCACATTTTGCCCATTAACATGCAATAGCCAGTATGCCCATTAACATGCCGTTGTTTGCCCATTAATATGCCACTGTTTTTCCATTAATATGCCACTCTTTGCCCATTAATATGCCACAGCCAGTTTGTCTATTAGTATACCACAGTTTGCCCATTGATATCCCACTGTTAGTTTACCCATGAATATGCGACCGCCAGTTTGCCCATTAATATGCCACAGCCAGTATGCCCACATTCCACAGCCAGAATGTTCATTAATATGCCACAGACAGTATGCCCATTAATATGCCACAGCCAGTATGCTCATTAAAATGCCACAGTCAGTATGCCCATCAATATGCCATAGCCAGTATGCTCATTAATATGCCACAGACCGGATGCCCATTAACATGTTTGCCCATTAATATGCCACTGTTTCACTATTAATATGCCAATCTGTGTCCATTAATATACCACAGACAGTATGCTCATCAATATGCCACAGACAATATGCCCATTATTATGCCACAGCCAGTATGCTCATTAATATGCCACAGAGAGTATGCCCATTAATATGCCACAGCCAGTATGCTCATTAATATTCAACAGACAGTATGCCCATTAACATGCCATTGTTTGTCCATTAATATGCCACTGTTTTCCCATTATAATGCCACAGCTGGGTATGCTCATTAATATACCACATACAGTATGCCCATTAACATGTTTGCCCATTAATATGCCACTGTGTTACCATTAATATGCCAATCTTTGCTCCGTAATATGCCACAGACAGTATGCCCATTCATATACTACAGACAGTAAGCTCATTAATATGCCACAGACAGTATTCCCATTAACATGCCACTGTTTGCCTATTAATATGCCACTGTTTCCCATTAATATGCCACTGTTTGCCCATTAAAATGCCACAGCCCGGACAATGACAGTATGCTCATCAATATGCCACAGCCAGTATGCCTATAATATGTCACAGAGAAAAGAAAAAAGAGCTGTGTCTGGGTCTCACTGATATCTTGGCAGATTTATCTGTAGTTGTATGGCTGCTTGCTGGATGTTTCAATCAAACGCTGGGCAACCCCCGCCCATAGACAAACAAACTGAAGAATCGGAATGCGGAGTGACCAAACCAGGTAGCAAAGTTGTATCCGATGAGTGTAATTTATTACAAACTAAACAGTCGCTAGCACAATCCTGGAACACCACAACACAGAGAAAGGATCCACTTTACGTATTTTGTGCCGGCTGGAACTTAATCTTAGGCTGAGCACCTATTGAGCACCGGAAGGTCACGTGACCCTGGCGCCCTGACGTCAGATCAGTGCACGCACAGCATGAGATAGGCAGCATGGAACCACGTCTGTGCATTGCACACGCACACTGCCTTCTCGCGTGGAGGTGCTGGTAAGAGGAGATCTTTTGATCTCCCTAGCCAGTGTCTCTGCCAGCATGCTTTTTCTTTAAAATTGTGTTTTTGTTTTTTTAAAGGGCCAGGGCACGAGTGGGCTCGTGATGGTGTATCATCCATCAACCCCTGATGACGGCGCTGCATCCACTGCTCCATGACCAGCTGCTGCTGCTTCACAAGTGGATGCCCTTCCTGCTGTGCACAGTCAACTGCCACTCCTGATGCGCAAAGTGCCAAAGAGGGCACATATTTGTATTGGCACCGACGCCAGGCACGTCATATCAAGTAATTCCAGTGGTGTTTCCTACATCCGATATACATGGCAACTATGCCACAGCAGTGCTTCGAAATGCCAGAAAAGAAGCCATAAGGAATTTTTATTTATATAAAAAATGTTATTTCACAGTTAAAAATGTCTGTTTTCTGACTCCTATAGTTAACAGTTTGCTGTTAATGTGTTTAGTACAGGTGAGTTGGAGGTGGACATTTTAATGCATTGTACAGGATACAGGGAGCTCTTAGTGCAATGCAATTGAGCTTAACAAACTGGTTTCTGCACAATGTAGTTTTGTGAGGAGTATTGCTATCAGCATCCATTGCATGATGTGAGTTGCAGTGCCATGACAGCTGGAATAATACAGAGGTGTACTATAGATTGGCAGTTATATTGGTTTGGAAATGTCAAGATATGCATGCACATAGTTGCCTACATCGGCCATGTTTCCAGGGACATATTATTGTTCCACATGCTGCAGACAGAGCATGCAAAGTGCAGCCCGGCAGTATGTAGAATGCATATACGCACAGTCAGAATCCAGTTAGTTAATCATGGTAGGTCCTATGAGATCTCTACCATGATTAATTAATTGGTTTGTGTCTGTGCGTATATCCATCCACAATACTGCCGGGCTGCACTTTGCATGGTCTTTCTGCAGCATGTGGAACAAATACGTGTCCCTGGAAACATGGCCAATGTTGGCAACTATGCCTGTGGACTGGGTGCCAGAACTGACACTTAAATTATCAGTTTAATATATTCTGGTCCCAGGGACTTCTGTGTGATTTGTGGCTCTCCCTAACAGCACTGAGCTAGACCCACCCCCTCTCCTTGTTCCATGGTGCTCTCTAGGAATATCATAGCAGAGATTTTATCATCAGACCTAGTCCCCAGCAAGCAAAGTGTTAATTGGAGGAAATGAGGTGTGAGAGGTGAGTGGCCAGTTTGGTTGATTAAATGGCAATTAGCTGCTTAAATGACCCCTTCCTTCTCTCTTGAATTGTAATGAGGATGTCATGGCTTTCGTGATTTACAGGATAAACCTTGTTAGCCTTTCTGGACGGCTCTTCAAAGGCATCAATTAGCGTGATCGGATTATGCAGTTACATGGCAAGACACAGAGGATTCACACACAGAGCGGCGAGGGGACTTGATTTACCGTTTATCAGCCGATAAATGAAATCTTTTCATTTTATTTTTATAGAATTCAGAAAGGAAACTTTTACATAAAAACATATAAAAAGAAAAGGTAACTGACTTTAAAGGGACACTAAACTTTATTTTTAACTTCTGCTTTTAATATAGAAGCACAAGTGAAAAGTTAGTTGTCCCTAGTATGAGGATGAACTGGCGTGTACTTTTGATAGTACACGCCAGTTTATCCTCTGACCGACAGCTGCCATGGTTCCATAGGAAGCAGGCAACTGTCTGGTCGGTGACCGGCTCTCTCTGCTAGCGCAGAGAGAGAGACCCTTGTTTTTGCATGGGATCAGCAGGGGGACCTTAACTAGGGTGCTGATTCCATGCAAAAATGAGGGTCTCTCTCTGTGCTAGCAGTGATAGACCCTATCTTTCACCTGTCAGAGCAGGGAGAGCCCCCGCTCTGATTGGCTCTCTACGAGCTGACATTTGTCGGCACGCAACAACCTGGAACTGCTGTGTCTCGCAGCTGAGACACAGCAGTTAATAAACCCGCGTGTATCTATTAAGATACACTTTGGGTTTACTTAATTGACCCGGGACATGTTTTGTTTAACCCTTGCTTCCTTCAAGGAAGCAAGGGTTAAACAATGCTTAATGCTTCTTTAACTTGATTTGTTTTACTATCAACTTAATTTTTTTTGTTAACATTTTTTAATTGTACAATTAACAAAGTGGTAAGAGGTTATGTATAAAAAATTGTGCAGGCAGAAGTGGCGCTAGCTTCACATGCTCCAATATATAAAGGTAAAGGGAGGAGGACATCTTGAAATGCATGATGGAATGGGCACATAGGCTATGAAACTCTTAGGGATCTATTCACTGAAAGGTGATTTGAGAGAAACATTTCATCTTACTTATTTAGCTATACATTGTGCAGGGCCAAACCTGGTTTATTTGTGTAGCAGGGGAAACGCCAGCTTTTTCCCTGCACACTATTAGGGGCATGCACTAATAATATGCAAATATATTTTAGGTGCAAACCTATTTTTGCGCTTTGCTCCTATTGCAATATACTAAACATTTAACACTCAAATAGTACATATGAGCAAATTGTGAATAAAAACAGGCAATTTTGCGAATATTTTTTCTACCACCTTTGATTGCACTTGCTAAAAGCTGGTGTAATTTTCACACGCAAATAAGTATTATTTTTCACAAATATTCGCTAAACTCTTTAGCATGCGCTAATCTAATATCAATTTATTAGCCTAACCAGGAAAATGCACACTAAATTAGACACAAATCATAGAAAACAAGCGCAAAATGTTAAAAATAGTCACAAATTGCTCCATACTCAAGTTTTACCTACTTTTTTACCCCCTGCATTTGTTTAGTACATGACCCCCTATATAACTAAGTTGGTGATATGATATCTCAACTCCCCTGGATGTAAACAAATGTTCATCTTACCTCAGTGCACCTGTAACTCACCTGTTAGTGAATATCCTCCTTAGTCTCCACTAAGAGGCCGAGTCTGTGAATCCGTTTGTACTTCCAAAGATACATGGAGGGTTCAATTTCAAAAAGGGACACTAGGGGATTAACATCTAAAATAGGCAAATGCAAAAATAGTGCCACTATCACTTTTTGTGCACCAATGAATAGTGCTAAGTCCTGACAGAGTTTAGGCGTCAACACTATAGGTGCTGTATTGCATCTGAGCGAGGTCAAAAATCCATTTATTTCTCATTATTTTACCATTACACATAAGGCACTTCACTACACTTCAATATGATGGCGTTTTGATAAATAACCCTCTACCTTTTTATCTTTTCATTTCTTCTAAAGACCCATTTATTGAAAATAATTATGCAAATGATTCCAAGATGGCTGCTCTAGTCAGGTAAGCATTTGGGAAAGTAACAGTCATCCGGTCTTATTGTTGTATGTTTGCAGAACAAATAGTATTATACTGCTCTTATTTTGCAACATAGCGTAGAGTAACATAAAAAGATTTCCCTTTGAAGCAATGTCTATTTTATTTTGTGTCTATGTACACAAAAGGTGATTTGGTAACCCTAAGTAGAGTGCGCCAAATTCTCAATAAAACATTTTGAGTATTGGAATAAAACATCAAACACGAAGCTGAGGCAAACTGACAACAAAATAGCAAAAATCAGACAAATTATTTGGAAAAATTGGCCTCTTCGAGAAATTTCCCAGCTCTGCTATTAATGTTTGAAGTTCCCTGTTTAGTGAATAGACTTGACTGTATTCCAGCATTCTCTCCCTTTCTGAAGGTTTCTGTCATCATTTCAGATGCCCCTATCTTGTGTATTTTAGGATGTATACATTGCCCTAGTGGACTACTCACAATTCAGTCACCTGTAACCAATGCAAGTTGCATTTCTGCTGTCTTACTTTCATCTCTTTCTTGCTCTCAGTCAAATCCAATGTTTAGTATTTATTAAAACCCAACATTACAACATTAACATTTAGCTGATGGGAAATATTCTAGGTGGTATTTCTTGTAGTAGGACTATGATTAAGCTAAATCATGGGGTGAAAACCCACCAGATACATTATACTCCCCTCGTCTACTGGTTATCTGCACTCACTTATCACATGGTTTGCAGGAACTGAACTAGCAAGGACCCTAGGGGTAAATAGCTTATAACCCTAGACCTATTAGCAGACATATTTCTGTGGTGGTAAATGTAGAGGAAGCAGTCTGTATAATAGAGCCAGAACACAGAGTATATGTTTTCATTTCGATTTTTCTGAATTTCCCTGAAGATTTTAGCTATTTATATATTCCAGTTAAATATACTCTGAGCAGATGCAACCTTATCCAGGAGCGGCAGTCAGTTCTCCAGAGAGATAAAAATGAATTTCGGAGGACAGTGGGGGCTCCTTATACTCAGGAACTCTAGATACCTTAATCCCTGCCCTGAAGTGCCGTGTTAATTATAAATCACTGGTGTTCATTTTAACCATAGTCTGTCAGTGCATTTAGGCAGAGCCGAGCTTTTTAACAGTTACATCCTGAGGCACAGTCTGCTGTTATATCATGAGAATTTTGTATTCCTCAAGGACTAGTTTTTCATTATATCACTAGTAAACTTGGGTGGGTACATAATGGCAGCTTTAATCAGAAGGACATAGTCCTTGCTGTTGCCAGTGATAAGGTTAAATCTGGACAGTTTATCCAAATTCTATCATAAATTGATCCCATAATTATCTGGATATTATACATCCCTTATACAGGACCAACGTGAGCAAATAATTAAGTTATGTGTAATTGTTAAACTGGATCAAGTGCAGACGTTTTAATTGGAAAGGCTTTAAAGAAAGAATAGAAATAAAGTACCTGATTAAACCCCTTTGCTTTTCAGGGGACAGACATGTTATGTAGAATATTGTGTCAGGAGAAGGAAGATCTGAGCCAATGACGCAAGATGTCTGCCCAGTGATAGTGCTAGAGAGGGCTCAGTAAGGTTCTATATTTGTATTCTTTAATAAAAAAAAAAGTATTTCTACCTACAATGATTAAACTTTATACAAGCTTTCAATTAAACATGGCTTATGACTAAACGCTAGATGTGCGAAACGTGTCAAGCTTGATCATCAGGTTTGCACCACCTCCATTGTCTGCTGCTTGATTTTCTACATTTTTGGATTTGATTATTCACCCATTAAACACTTTTGCTTCTATTTGTGGCCTCGTGAGTCCAGTTTTTTCATTTTTTACTTCAATTAAACATAACTTAATTATTTTTGACACTTGATGCAGAGGCATGCTAATGAGGTTGAGCGGATCCCTGAGCTAACGGCCAGCCAACAGTTCTCCATCTGGTTGCCACCCCCAGTAGTTATAGGGAAGGCATGATGATGACGACTCACCTGCTGTGTTTAGTTGTAAAGGGCATGCGGAGGGGTATGTCCTTATAAAAGGGAAAGTGCTCTCCCACTAGTCACCAGTAGAGGTCCCACTCTTGTTAAGTATGCTGCTGATGATGGTAGATTATGCTTACGTCCCATGATTTCACTAACTGCTAGATTATGATATTGCATTTCATAATCTTATTAGATGTAATATTATAACTTATTTGAAAGTGAATGACAACATATATAATTTTATTATTAGATGGTATATCACATACACAGGGCTAGTACCATCTCAGGTGCACACAATGTAGGGGTGCAACGATGATAGCTGCATAACTGTCTTTACATGCAGTGAAGCTGCAGGTCTCTGCCCCTCATGGTTGTCAATCAATTCAATGTCAATTTTTCGTCTTACCTCTGGTGCAAAAAGAGCTAACTATGGCTCTACTTATCCAGTATGTCACAAAGAGGGGCTGTAGAAAGTAGCTTTGCCCCCCAACCCTATAATAGAAATGTTGGCAGATGCTGCCTGATGCTCCTGGCACCATATCATACATATCTGGGGGCCAAGGCTTATAGCCCTGACTCACAACCTACTATTGCGGGTCTGGAAGCCTGCCTAATGCCATATAGTGATGGGCCAGGGATTTTATCAGGGTCCTGGCCCATTATTAACTCCCCACAGTGAAGGGGGTAGAAAAAATTCCCCCCCACAGTGTGGGGCTAGAAGCAAGCCATGGACTCTTAGTTCCGTTATTAACTACTCTTGTATGTTAATGGTTAATTGAAACCAAAATAATCAATCATTTCCTCTCCAAAAAATAAATAATAACTACCTCAATAATTGATTAACCGCCTCCCCCACCCCATCCAGGGGCTTGGTCAAGACCCCTGGGTAACGGAATAAAACAAAGTCATAATTAATTAACCACACCTACCCCCTCTACCTCTACCTTGTTGAGGTAAGGGGGGACAAGTTTAATGTCATGAGAGTGTGCAGTAAAAATCAATGCTCAACACTGGCACTCAAAGGGTGAACAAAAATACCTCATATTTAGCCCTGGGAAAAGGGCCATCCAAAAATGAATAAATCTACTTAAAAAAAAATGTTTGTGTGTGTGTATGTAAGTATGTATGTATGTATATATAATATTTTTTTATATATATAGTTATAACCTCCTCATTACTTACTGAAGGGATTAATTATATTACATTACATTAACATTTATTTATATAGCGCCAACAATTTACATAGACTCTGGGCAAGTTCGTGGCCCGTTCCTATTCAGGGGTTACTAATAGGTGGGGCAGGGCTAATTGCCCTGGCACCTATATTAATGATATGGTGCTGGGTGCATCAGGAGGTTCCAGAGAACCATTTCTAGTATGGGAGGCAAAGCTACTTGATCTGGCTACCATATGTGTCATGAGGCCCAGGGGCCATTTCAGGTGCCCCCGGACCTGGTTTATATCAGGGGTATTTGTTTTGTTTTTTTGGGGAGGGAAGGATTTTTTTGTTGGACATCACCTGAAAATTTCATCTCGCTCCCAATTATTTCAGTATGCTTCCCCTAATCTCAGTCTAAGGTTCGTGATTACCATTTTGCAAAGTCAAGATGAGGCATTTGAGGGGGAGGTCAAATGTATCCAAGGCTGGAGTTAGAAATGTGCTCTCATTACGAACTCCAAACTCAGACTTTAGTTAATAGACTCTACTATCTCTATAGAAACCAATGAAGTGTTCTTGTTGATTGCTTTACTTTTAGAACCTTTCACACATTTTCCCTATTAGTGTACCCCCAGAATATCTTGTAAGATTCTTACATAGTGTATGCCACAAACACTTGGAAGGGTATTAATCCATATAGGACACAGCCCAGCCCTGCTACTCTATTGCCTAACATATGGCCACGCCTATTTTCTGCTGAGTTTCAGGCCCCGAACATCCCAATATAGGATATATCAAAATAACATTAGTTTGTAAATACTTTACCCGATGTGAGTTGTTCTATGTTGTTTGATTTTTAAATCCCAATACTATACCTCCAAACATCCCCCCGGAAATAAGGACACCTTGAGAGGTCGAGTGCCAGAACTACAGCGCATGCGCTGTAATGCTATCACTCAAACTGACAGTGCTACCTCGCATGCGCTGTAATGCTGTCACTCAAACTGACAGTGCTACCTCCCATGCACTGTAATGCTGTCACACACACTGAGAGTGCTACCAAACATGCACTATAATGCTGTCACTCAAACTGATGTGCTACCGGGCATGCAATGTAATGCTGTCACTCAAACTGACAGTGCTACCGCGCATGTACTATAATGCTGTCGCTCAAACTGATGTGCTACCGCGCATGCAGTGTAATGCTGTCATTCAAACTGACAGTGCTACCCCGCATGTGCACAATGCTGCTAATGCACAGTATGCATTTCCCAGTGCCCCAGATACCAGAGAATGAGATCAGAACTGGAGGATTTCCGTCCCGAATCATCCCGCTGTCTCGTCAAACTCTACCTCTCTCCCAAAAAAACAGGACAGTTGGTAGGCATGCAATACATTATATCCCATAATGCTATTGGACTGTAATTAGACTAGGAATCCCAAAATGGGATTTACAAACTGATCTCACGATCAGGGGCATATTAATGATCAGGGACATATTAATGATCTAATATCATTAGTTTGTAAATAAATTACATTATGTAAATAATGTAAGTAAATAAATAAGTTGTCCATGATAATTAGATTTAAAATCGCAATACAGGATTTCCCATAATATTATTAGATTTAGAATCTCTTTTTTTTAAGTGTTTTATTTATACAGTTTCCAAAAACATTTTTACATACCAACAGGCACAATACATTACAAACATTGTAAGACAACCATAAAAACATATGTTCATCCTACAGATACCTAATAGATCACAGTCTTAAACAATTGAGGAGGATTATTTATTATATCCTTTCCACATGACGAGCACGGGGGATTTGGGTATATTAACCTGGTTTTAAAACTGTGTAAAAAGGAAAAAAAAGAGAGAAAAGGGAGAGAGGAAAAAAAAAAAAAAAAAAAAAAAAAAAAGAAAGAGAAAGAGAAGAGAGGAAGAAGAAGCAAGAAAGGAAACGAGGAAGAACAAGACAAAGAACAAGACAAAGGAAGGGATAATGTCATAGCATAAGGTTCCTTCCTCTTAGCTCTAATTGGTGAACCCAGAGCCGAGGAGAGAAGGGAGATAATTAAGAACCTTACCCAACGTGATATGGCACCATCTACCTACCCTAACATATAAGTCGTGGAGGGAGAGCAGGGTGGAGAGGAGGGTCTGCAGGGTCGGGTAGTCTGTCACGGAGATCCGCTCACGCTCAGGGAATCGAACCGTTTAGCTCCTCTTAGAGGGTATTACTTTCATTTCAGCTTTAGCGGGTTTGTAGTACATGTCTAGGTTTCTTATGTCCCGGATTTCCATCTATCATATGCAGCCTTGGGAAGATAGCTTCTTTTCCCTGTTATTAAGCCAATTTCCATTTGGAGTTGATGTTCTATCTGGTATCTTATATTTTCCCAGGTTGGGACATTAATAGATCTCCAGTTACGGGCAATTAGGATCTTGGCTGCAACCAATATATGATCAGCTAAATATTTAAGGGGAGGTGAAAGAGAAGGCCAATTAAGGTGGGCTATATATGTCTTATATTCTTTGTTTATTTTTATTCCTAAAGCGCCCATTAAGTTATCTATCATGGACCAGTATTTCCCTAGCTCGGGGCATGTCCACCAAATATGTTTAAAAGATCCAGTGTCTTGGGAGCACCTCCAGCATGATTTCGAAGTCCCTGGGAACATCTTTCCTATTTTATCTGGGGTTAGATACCATCTATACATGACCTTAAAAAACAGCTCGAGCAGGTTGAGGCAATGAATCGACTTCCTCAGATCATTCATAGGCTTTACCCAATCTGCCAAATTAACTTCCTGGCCTATGTCCATCTCCCATTTTTGAAGGGCCTTGGGTTTGTCTGAGTCTAGTGGGAAAAATATTTGACTTTTTGCAATTTTCCTAACTGAGGTATCTTTTTTTAAAGTGAGCTCAAGGGCCTTTTTTATTGGAGTGTAGTCTCTCTCTGTTTTTTGGAGGAATCCTCTTAGTCTTAAGTACATGAAAACCTCTCTAGGGGGTAGTGAGAATTCTTCAGCCAAACTAGCAAAAGGTTTTAGTTCCTTTCCTCTCCAGAGCTGAAAGAATTTAGTTAATCCGAATCTAGCCCATATAGCGAGGTTCATGTTAGGTATAGTCCAATCCAAAAAAGCGAGAGAGGAGTCTGGACAGAGAACCTGGTCACAACTCTGTCTTTTCTTAAATCTGCTCCAAAAGGAAAGCAAGTTGCAAAGAACTAAGTTTCCTCTATATCTCTGTTCCAGCACAGCTTCTGCCTTCTTGTTGAGAGAAGTCAGTATGCTCAGATCTGTCAGATCCATCAGGTCGGCCTCATATATATACCAGTCTTCCTGATCATTCTCGGCCGATAGCCACTTCGAGATATGCCAGATCTGAGCTGCGTCATGGTAATTTTGGATATCCGGGAGAGCAATGCCTCCCTGCGCTGTTTTCTTCTTCAAAGTTCTCTGTGCGATACGAGGTTTTTTACCTCCCCATATATAGTTAATAAATAGTTTCTGAATTTCTCTTAGCCAAGCTATCGGGAGAGGGAGAGGCACTAATCGGAACAGGTATATCCATTTGGGAAGGATATATGATCTGATGATGTTCAGCCTGCCCCACCAGGAAACTTCTATATTACACCATTTTTTCAAAGACTCACTGGTCTGGAGAAGAAGACCTCTAAAATTACATTCAAGAATGTGGCGTGGGTCTGTTGTTATCTTTATACCCAAGTATGTTGTTTCTCTCTGGATCCATTGGAAATCATATGTACTCTTAATATTGTGGATCTCCTGGGGAGGTATATTCAATATAATAGCACCACTTTTATTAATGTTTAACTTATAATTAGAGATTTTAGAGAAATTATTAATTTCCAGCAATAATGCTGCTAGTGATTTTACCGGATCTGTAAGTGTTACCACAATATCATCGGCGTATAGAGCTAGCTTCCCTCTATGTTCCAAGCTTAGGCTCCCCTTAATATCGGTATTCTGCCTAACCGCTTGAGCGAATGGCTCCAGGGAGAGGGCATACAGGATTGGCGGAAGGGGGCACCCCTGCCTTGTGCCGTTCCTGATCTGGAACCATGGAGAAGATATGCCTGCCCCTATTATTCTGGCGGATGGAGATGTGTATAAGGCCTCTATCATAAACAGCAGTCTGCCATTGAAGCCAAACTTCCCCAGAGATGCAGTCATTGATCCCCAGCTGACTCTGTCAAACGCTTTTTCGGCGTCTAAAAACAGAGTCAGCGTGGGGGTCAGATGAGTGTAAGAAGAGTCCAAGAAGTGGATCAGTCGGCGGACACTATTTGTAGCTGATCTTCCAGCCACAAATCCGACCTGATCTCTATCAATCAATACAGGGACAACTGGCTTCAATCTTCTAGATTTAGAATCTCAACACCGAATATTCTAATATTATTAGACTATAAATCCCAGCAAATGATATCCAATAATAGTATCATTTAGTAAGTATAAATCTTCTTATGCAAACTATTCCATAACATAATTATAATCGAGTATATCTCATTATAAATTCAAAATGTAAACCCCCAGATATAGTATGGCCCACCAGATACTTGCGTTATAAATCCCCTGATGCACCATATCCCATTATGTAATTTGATTGTAAATATTCCATCATGTTAATTTACTGTAATTTTTTTCTGATGAATTCTATCATTTAAATTATAAAATCCCCAATAATGAATATGCTTGGTGACCGGTATCCCATAATAGGATGTAGTTTTCTATGGAACATTCCATAAAATCATAATCAGAGGGGTATTCACTAAAAGTATACTGCATTAATCAGGTATTCAAAGCTGTGTTGGAAATATGGGCACATTTTGCCTTGTCCTATATTATTGCCAGATTTTTACAGTTCAATTTGCAGGTAACTTATAAAGATCTACTCAAGAAAGAAAGAAAGAATTGCAGGGAATTGAGACAGGAATGTCAAACTTAAGACCAAAGTAGCTGAGTTGGAATAATTCTCTCATTCAGCTCCACTGGAGAATTTCAGGTTAATTGGCCTAATGTTTGCCACTGGAGAATTTCAGGTTAATTGGCCTAATGTTTCAAATTGCCATCTCCTTTGCCTCCAACTCTCTCTTTATTGAGAAGACCCTTTAGCAGGGGCGTTGCTAGGTCTCCAAAAGATCAGGGCCTGGAGCCCATGTCAGATTTGAAGAAGTGGAGTAAAAAAAAGCTCATATACTTAGTGGGGCATATAGACAGAAATAGATATAGATATAGATATAAAAAATTGGTGTGAGGCCAATGTAAACTCCATGGAGGCAGTAGAATGGACAGTATTTTTATGTAGAAAAGGTGGCAACACTAGGGGGACATATTGATAGATGTACTATTTTTGTAACTTGAGAAAATTACGTTATAAATATTCATATATCAAATTCACAGTAATGTGCATTGTGTGAGTGAATCACACATTACTATATCACAATACACCATAAGACTCACAACAACAACAAACTCACATTAATTACTTACACTTATACACATACTTACACAGCCACAAATACTCAAACATATACGCAGCCACACATTCACACATACACCAGTCACACAGACCCTTACATAAACACCCACCTACATACAGAGAGATTTATTTTCCTCCAATCCCTGCAGCTGGTGTTCTATCAACAAGTTCCCAAGCCTTCCGGTGCTCCTACAGTATCAGAGCATGAGGGGGCAGAGCATGCACCCCTTGCGCTATTCTCTGCTGCATGCGCCCGACTTTGCAACTGCTCTAATACTGTACCCACAGGGAACTGGCCTTGTGCATCTGAGCCCAAACAGCTTGTAATACACACACACACTCACTCGGACACTCACTCACATGGACACTCAGGCAGCACACTCACTCACATGGACACTCAGTCAGCACACACACTCACATGGACACTCAGCCAGCACACACACTAACATGGACACTCAGGCAGCACACACACACTCACATGGACACTCAGGCAGCACACACACACTCACATGGACACTCAGGCAGCACACACACACTCACATGGACTCTCAGCCAGCACACACTCACATGGACTCTCAGCCAGCACACACTCACATGGACTCTCAGCCAGCACACACTCACATGGACACTCAGGCAGCACACACACTCACATGGACACTCAGCCAGCACCCACTCACATGGACACTCAGCCAGCACACACTCACATGGACACTCAGGCAGCACACACACACACACACTCACATGAACACTCAGGCAGCACATACATTAACATGGACACTCAGGCAGCACACACACACTCACATGGACACTCAGGCAGCACACACACTCACATGGACTCTCAGCCAGCACACACACTCACATGGACTCTCAGCCAGCACACACTCACATGGACACTCAGGCAGCACACACACTCACATGGACACTCAGCCAGCACCCACTCACATGGACACTCAGCCAGCACACACTCACATGGACACTCAGGCAGCACACACACTCACATGGACTCTCAGCCAGCACACACTCACATGGACACTCAGTCAGCACACACACACTCACATGGACACTCAGTCAGCACACACACTCACATGGACACTCAGCCAGCACACACACTCACATGGACACTCAGGCAGCACACACACTCACATGGACACTCAGCCAGCACACACTCACATGGACACTCAGGCAGCACACACACACTCACATGGACACTCAGGCAGCACACACACTCACATGGACACTCAGCCAGCACACACACTCACATGGACTCTCAGCCAGCACACACACTCACATGGACTCTCAGCCAGCACACACACTCACATGGACACTCAGCCAGCACACACACTCACATGGACACTGAGGCAGCACACACACTCACATGGACACTCAGGCAGCACACACACACTCACATGGACACTCAGGCAGCACACACACACTCACATGGACACTCAGCCAGCACACACTCACATGGACTCTCAGCCAGCACACACTCACATGGTTACTCAGGCAGCACACACTCACATGGACACTCAGCCAGCACACACTCACATGGACACTCAGGCAGCACACACACACTCACATGGACACTCAGGCAGCACACACACACTCACATGGACACTCAGGCAGCACACACACTCACATGGACACTCAGCCAGCACACACACTCACATGGACTCTCAGCCAGCACACACACTCACATGGACTCTCAGCCAGCACACACACTCACATGGACACTCAGCCAGCACACACTCACATGGACACTCAGTCAGCACACACACACTCACATGGACACTCAGCCAGCACACACACTCACATGGACACTCAGGCAGCACACACACGCTCACATGGACACTCAGGCAGCACACACACTCACATGGACACTCAGCCAGCACACTCACTCATAGACATACTCACCAGACCAAAGAGCAGTGAGAGCGGCATGAAGTTCCTGCTCAGAGGGAGGAAAAAAAATAGTATCAGAGTCTCCATTCGGGGCTTTGATCTGGAGATTCGGGGCTTCAGCCCTAGTAGCCACCCCCTAGCGACGCCTCTGCCCTTTAGTGTCCTAAAAAAATGTTGTGTTTTTTTTTCTTGTTTCTTTATTACACAGCACCATTTCCATATTTCATATTTCAACTGTAGTCGTTTGGATATTAAACCACAAGTTGATGTCAGAATTGACATTTTAAAACCAATTTGTTTTTTGAGCGACACATTTTATTTGTTATGCTAGCATCATTTATAATTCATTTTATACTCTTTCTGCTGTAAATACTGTTTAGGTAGCAGTCAAATTGACATTACCTTTTGTTGCCATCTACTGGCTGTTCTAAATAATATGCATAACTAAAAACAGATCAGATGAGTTCCTTATGAAACCAAGGTTATCAACTTTCTGGGATTTATCTAGTAGTAATTAGAGTTGAGCGGACACCTATATGTTCGGGTTCGGCCGAACTTTGGAAAAAAGTCCGGGTTCGGGGGCAAACTTGACCCCATACTTGACCCCGAACCCCATTGAAGTCAATGGGGACCCGAACTTTTGGCCACTAGAATGCCTCTAAAAAAGTCCTGGAAAGGGCTAGAGGGCTGAAAAATGAAGTAAAATGTGGGTGAGTGTCCCCATTCATACGAATAGGTCAATTCTTTGAATGGGGACTCTATTTCGGTTTATAGAATAGCAATAGCATTACATGTATTCCATAAACCGAAAGTCTATAAACCGAAAGACATTCGGTTTATAGACTTTCGGTTTATAGAATACATGTAATGCTATTGCTATTCTATAAAAAGAAAGTCTATAAACAGAATGTCTTTCGGTTTATAGACTTTCGGCTTATGGAATACATGTAATGCTATTGGCTTTCTATAAACCGAAATAGAGTCCCCATTCATAAGAAATTCTTATGAATGGGGACTCTATTTCAATTTATAGAAAGCCAATAGCATTACATACAATGTAATCGCCGAACCCCGAACTCCAACACGGACATACAGTGAAATGTCCGTGTTCGGGTCCGGGGTCCAGAAATCGTAAAGTTCGGTACGAACCCAAACAGTGCGGTTCGGGTTCGCTCAACACTAGTAGTAATATGTACCAGACACATTTTCCCCAAATACTCACATCCTTGTCTCTCACCTTCTGGTTTGGTTCTCTTTACCACTCTCCTATCCCTACTTAAAAGTGTATTACCCGCTAACTAAATATTTCTTGTATACCAAGTTCCATCTGTGTCCAGCCAACTTTGGAAAGTGACAATATCTCCACATGATGTTGGACAAACACAAATCCTTTGCCAGCATTTATCTGCTGTGTATCTTTAGTTGGGATCATTTTTCTTTCCCAGAAGTCAAAAGGTCTGAATTGAATATATTGGCAAGACGATCTATAAGACACTGTCCAATTTGTAATAGTGGAATAGTGAATCTGTACAGTATTTGAAAATAATTACAAAATGTGTCACAAAATCCACTTTTTTTTAGGTCTAAAGAGAAATGTCAGCTAGCTCCAGTTATAATTAAGGCCACTGAAATTTTTTTACACTGTTTCTTATTGGATACAGAATGCACTGCTTATTGGAAAAGGGAAAGAGGAGTGATTGGATCCTTTCTGTCCCAATAAAGTAGAATTTAACATGTGACCTGCTATTTGTATGTTTTGTTTACCACAGTGTACAATATTGCAGAATATGATGGTGCTTTACAAATAATAATATTCATTTTTGAGGTGTACTGTTCCAGCTGACTTCTCAAACCTGTCATGTTTACTATGAGAGCTCATAGAAGATGTGTTAGGTTAGCTGTCCATTGTGCTAAAATAGTTGCTAAAGGGACACTACCACTTACATAAGATGTAATTAGATTACTGTGCATTTAAAACAAACATGTATATATGACCCATAATGCAACATTCTCCAAAATATTCCATCAAGTCTCACTTTACAACTGTGGCCAGAGCCTGCATGATGATGTCATAAGATACACCCCTGTTCTCTTACTAGCTCCTGTGTATCACTAGTGGGCAACTTGTTTTTACCTGCCTTCCAACACGAAGAGAGGAGATTCACCGGATCAAACAGGATCATAACTCTGCCCCCTTGTGATGTAATAGTTACATTACCCTCCCATTCAATGTAAGTCTATGATCATAATCCTGACTTTTAGACTGCATTTTGTGTCCCCAGACCCAAAGTGAGATACTAGGGCTGTAAAAACTCCATATTTCACAAAATGGCGGCGCCTATTGTTTAGTAAAATATTTTTAAAAATATAATCACATAACAAAACCAAAAGACATATCTAAAAAAACAATGCACAATAATAAAAAAATAAGCCCTTTTTAATTTTTGGTGAGTCTCCCTTTAAAGGGACTGTAACCTCCAACAATGTTTAGACCATGATTGTGTTAGCAGAATTACCAAAAAAAAAAGCAGAAATTAAAAGAAAAATGTGTTTTAAAAGTGTCTATGTTGTTTCCTGTTTATGACATCGCCTTTGACTTGATTTGTATGTTGTCTGCTGTTTATGACATCACCTTTGGCTTGATATGTAAATAACCCATTTCCTGAGGGAAAAACAGATAATTGGCATATCTAGCCATAGTCAATGTCATTAACAGGAGACAACTCAAGTACATTAACCAGAAAAATGTGTATCTAGAAATAAGGTAGTGGTAAGTCTGATCAACACAGCTTTTGCAGGAGATACAGGATTGATTTGAATATAAATATTACCAATGATCTATAAGGGCTAAGTCCATCTGCAGATCTAGACTCCAAATTAAAATAATCAGAAAATCCAGCTGGCATTCAGACAGCTTTGAATCCGTTAAGCTTGAGTCCTTTATCACTTTTCATTCTTGTATGTCTAACACGTGACCTGCTACTTGTATGTTTTGTTTACCATATTGTACAACACTGCATAATATGGTACTGCTTTACAAATAATAATATACATTTTTAAGGTGTATTTTTCCAGCTGACTTATTCAGTCTAAATCATGCTTACAAGGAGAGCCCATAGAAGCTGTGCTAGGTTAGCTGTCCATGGTACTGAAATACAGTTGTTATAGGGACTTTTACCTCAACACTGTTGTTTGCACTGTGAATGTAGAGAATACAAAAATGGTGAAAAATGCTCTGTGCATTGTGTTAGAAGAATTGCAAGCAAACACATAAATTAAAAAGAAAACTGTGTTTTAAAAGTGTATTTGCAATTAACACATTTCTCAAGATAAAAAGGATACTACTTATCAATAGGTGATATCATTAACAGGAGACAACACAGGCATCTCTCTCTCTCTCTTATTTTATACACTTGTTTGCAATTTCATTAAAACAATGTATTGATCATTTTTTATTCTTCACATTTGCAGTATAAAAAAATGTTTCGGTGACAGAGTCCTTAAAATCAGAAATGCGCATTAGATTTGAAAAAGTGATCCGCTGGAAGTAGTAATAATGTATATAATTCATCAATGCAAGGGATGCACATATGGCTATCTAAAAGAACTAGTTGGTTCCATCTGCTGCCACAATCTGTGTTTATTATTTTTAAAGTGTTAGTGACACATGCCCAGGTGCACTTCAATACAGAGAAAATTGCCCACAGCTTGTGGTTTAGTCTAAGAAGCACAAATCCTAGAACAGAGGAATGTGCCATTCACCTACTCAGAGAAGCACATTCACCCCTTATTCTCCACAAGACCCTGATGCAAGAATTGCATTTGTCTACATTTGTGTCTGTTTTAAAACCAGGGTGAATCAAGCAAAAATCCCCTGCATTCTTAAATTCAGAAACAAGATTCTTCGTTCACCATCATTAAGTCAGGCAGTTACTCGAAGTGATACTAGGACTTTGAGAGAACTACTAAAAAACTTGAATCGCTAGACCTATGGAGTATTTTCCATCCTGATGAACGGGATTTTTCCTTTTTCTCCAAAACCCATATGACTTTCTCTCAGATAGACTAGCAAAAATACTGGAAAAAAAATAGCATCATTAATACTACTTGGTCAGATCACAATTTGATAATGATGAAACTAAATGATTTTTTAGTAGAGAGCAGGCTGGATGTTGAACAATCAACTTTTAAACAAAAAAATGAACTTGGTTGATAACAATAAAACTACAAAAAAATATTTTTTTTTTTTTAAACTGAGATAAAAGTCACAAATGGCCCAATTACATGGTGTGCATATAAGTCTGTAATTAAGGGATATTTTGTAAAAATAGGTGCAATAGAGAAGAAAAATAGGCTGGCGTTGCTAGCGGGATTATATGTTGAATTAAATACTCAGTTGAAACAGAATAAGGAAAACCCCACAGAAGCCACTACTGATAAAATAACCTAAATAGAATCTTCCATAAATGTGATCCACATTCAAAAGGCCAATAAAGCCAGAGAAAGTCTAAAAAAAGGAAATGGTATTACCTCGGCAACTAAGCGTACAAGGGTATTTCTAGTAGATTAACACAAGAAAAGGATAACATAACTATCTGTGAAATTAAAGATGGTACAAACACAATTATCTTAACAGAAAAGATAGACCTTTTTAGTAATTTTTACAACTCGCTATATAATCTTCTGGTGGAATCCTCACCTAGCTCAATACAGAGTTACCTTGGACGTCTGCACCTACCACAGATCACAAAAGACCAACTGTCCATACTTAATCAGCCAATAACTGAGGAGGTAGCGAAATTAAAAATAAACAAAGCCCCAGGCCTAGACGGGTTCAACAACAGGTTTTATAAATTGCTAAAGAATAATTTGTTCAAGGATCTCTCTCAGGCCTTTAACACCTTGTTAGAAATAGGTACAATTCCACAAAAACTAATCCAGGCTCCATTATGAAACAGATTCAGAACAGGTACAAAATTACATTACTGAACGTATATATTAAATTATACTTCTCCATCTTAGTGGACAAAATTAATATCATAATACCTAGGGTGATACACCAGGACCAAGTTGAGTATCTGCTAACAATATAAGGAGACTGGTCGATATACTAGAATCAGCAATGGTTCATACAACTGAGCCTGTCTTTAGACGCTGAAAAGGTCTTTGACAGGGTCAGCTGGGAGTTCATGACAGAGGCTTTGAGGGCAAATGGGTCAAGAATAGACAACCTCGTATTGCTTTTAGAGTGATGTAGAAAAAAGTATTTCTGGGGGGCCTAGGGTTTCCTACAAGAAATACTGACTCAAAAAGAATCAATGAGAAATGAATGTTGGTATGTGATTGAACAAGATCTTAGCGGAGTAGAGGATTTGGGAACATTGTTTTGGCTTACAGGCCGAAATAAACCCAAAAGGTCTTACTCCAATGAATAAGCTCTGTACTGGAATAACTTATAAAGTGTTGGCATAAATGGGAAAAAAATCTGAATATAAATCCAAATGATTCCCTCTGTACCCATTAAGACCCTAAGTACAAATATCCCCGACTTCAATTTATCAGCTTGGGAGAGATGTGGTTTGTCTTGTATTGGAGACGTGTTAGACCCAGACAGAATCAAATCCTTTGAAAGGTTGAAGGTAGACACAGGACTGCAAAGTAAGGAAATATTTACCTACTTGCGAATAAAGTCTTACCTTTCTAGACATCTGATTAGGTTAGATCCAATGAAAGAAGCTAAATTAAAAAGGTCTAATAGATCAAAAATGCTCAAGGAAATTAATCACAAAATGTTTGGATATTTATAGGAGTAGTCAACCTGACCCTATTATCCTGAGTATTGTGAAATTGATCAGAATATAAAGATACCTGCAGAAGACTGGGTGAATTCATGGAAGATGATAAATATATCTGTTCATTGTCTTAACCTTAAAGAAACTGAAATTATAATTATGAATACATGGTACCTGATCCCTAGCTGCCTGGCTAAAATGTACCCAATTAGATCGGAGGTCTGTTGGAGATGTGGGCTACAAAAAGGTAACCTAACACAGATTTTGGTGGTACTGCGGCCCTCTGCAAGTATTTTGGAAGATGATAGCTCATAAAATTAAGTTAACCACTGGAGTTGCTATCCCTTTCAAACCAGAATACTTTTTACTCCATCTTACAGACCAGGTATGGCCGGTAAATGTAAGAGAACTAGTTATTAATATTTCCCTGGCAGCTAAACACAATGTAGCCGGTAAATGGAATTTGACTATAACCCCGACCTGGGCAGAAGTTAAAAATCACATAAAGTACCAACTAAAGATGGAGGAGGGACTATCATATCATATCATATAACAATTAAGAGTGTCACTGACATGAAAAGGTTAATATAAGTGAGCTTATTTAACACACTCTAGACAGAGCTGTCTGTTATGAGTCATTGGCCACTTCATTTTGTTGTAATTCTTTATGCTCACTATATCCCAAGGCGTTATATATAATTTTTTACTTCATCAAAAAGCTTACCACAGCTAATGTACATGTATGATCCTAGAAGCAAGATTGTCAACAGAAGGCTGGAAGTGGCTCCTTGTCTTTTGTATGGCTTTGATTTTATTGCTTACTGCTCTCCAACCTGTGAGTCAACTGACCTTACTCATATGATGGCTACCCAGGTGTGCACAGGCCTAGCTACAAACTCTGAATTATGTCCCCCATTGTCCCCTGTGATTAACTACCCTAGTATAGATCTCCATAGAATAATAAATGAAGACTTTGCAACATTCTGAAATACCCCAGTAAGAGTTGACACATTTCCTTTCCACTTGTTTGAGATAGAATGAAACACTGGAACTTGTAGAGTATTTTTTTTAATGTTCATTTGGAGGATTGGAACAGACCCTCTAATCACATGTCGCTTTCATCATTATAGTACTCGTGTGTCTTTTATTTGCTCAGAGCAGTAGCTAGTTCTTTCGGTACAAGAACAGAAAATTGCGCCCCCTTCAGTATAATTTCATAGAGGTTATTTTGCTGAAAATAAAAGAAGAAGCATAAATAACAAGAAAAGATATGATTAAATTAATAGATATTTCCAGTTAATATGTGGACAGACAATAAGGGTGAATGTATAGCCAGATATGGTAGCTTCTATTAGTTTATAGTTATCCAGGGCAGTATAGTATAGCTCCCATAAGTATATCATTAGCTGGACATGGATGGTGGTATTGTGAAATTCCCCACAGCATATAATTAACCAGATATTCATAGTGGTGACACATACCTCCTATCCGTATATATTTAGCAAGACACAGAAATGATCACCCAACCAGCAGAGTAACCCCATGAAGGTATGCACCTGCTAAGGCGGCTCAAATTAAATTTCATACTAAAACATTTTGTAGACCTGATATTCACAGCCAACATCTATGAGGCTCATTCAGACATACAGCTCACAAGGTGCTGCATTTCATGGTTGCTGCTATCAACACTGTGCCCCATCAATTGCGTGCGCCTCACCCTAGCAACTATTCTGTATTTGCTATAGATAGCCATAGTACTTTATAACCTGCGATATGACTATTGATGTCCATATATATAAATCACGTCTTCAAGAAAAAAAAATCTAATTTACCCAATTTTGGAGAAATCTGTTAATTAAATGTCCATGCAGATGAGTTGTGACTGGAAGCTTTGACATTTTTTCACAGAACTACTGATGTGATAATCGTTTTATCAAATGTCAGAAGAAACTCTACTACAAAATTTAAGTGATGGGCACAGTTATTATCACAAATGTCCTGACTCCTAAACCCTTCCTTTATAGGCTACATTTATAAGTAGTTAAAGCAGTGCTTTGCAAACGGGCACAGCAGTGTCCCATGAGACAGAGTGTTTTTTGGTTTTCTATAATCTCCTGTTCTTTTTTTTCTGTGCTATGGATACCTCCTCCTACGTGTATACATTACAGGTGGATTTGGTCTTCAACCATACCTATGTTTAAGACGATAGTGAAGAAACGCGTTAGGTGGTTGCTCACAACAGAGTCATCAGTGTTCTGTCTGTGCTGTTGTTTTGGATTTTAATAAAACTGAAATAAGAGTTTTCTTTTTATTCTAGTGTTTGGATTGGGAGTCCTCTTTCTATGTCACTGGTGAACAGCTAACCTTCATTGCGTGCATGGGATTGTTTGCTGTTTAGACTTTATTGCAAAGTGGAGGTTTGTGGCTGCTGTTCCACTTCACAATGATACACAAATTATTTTGTTTGTTCAGCACATCAGGTCCCTGACCTCTAATGTAACCTCTGTCCTTCTGTATATCCCTAGCTTCACCATAAACTCAATGACCCCAAAACTTAGCCATGCTCCATTGTATTCAATGAGGTCTCCTACAAAAACTGCCTGTTTCCTGCGGTTCTTCCTAAGACTCCTATTCTGTCCCATGACATCATTCTGATATTATGTCTAATCCAAGCTCCAAGATACAACCCTGATCTGTCAGCCCCAAGTCTTTTACCCATATTCTTGCTTATCCACACTTGTCAACATTGACCAATTGCAGTGCATGTACCTTGCTCTTCTTTCATGTTCTATTCTGAAGCTCATGCTTTGTACAACCTTGCCTCAGTTAGCAGCCACCTGTCTAGTCTTTCCAGTTTTATTCGGGATAACCTTAACATCGACCCCCTCCTCCTCGACTCTCATTCTGCATCGATGCCCAGCAGGAAGTAATGAGCTATAACTACAGCCTGGCTATGCATGCTTCCAGCTGACCTTTAAATGTCTTTGTGTCACTTCACTAAATGTCTGGAGCCTCAGAGGGAGTGCTGGCACTGTGAGATACGGTAGTGGCCCTCTCTTTGGTCCTGTGGAATCGCACAGTGAAAAAACAATTTCTGCTGTTTGCCCTGTGTTTAAATAATAGGGATCAGCTTATCCTAGAAAAGTACAGTAAAATGTCTCTTTATAATTACTATTAAATTATTGTATGCTGTGCCTCTCCTGTGTGCAGTGCTACAGAATATGTTAATGACAGTCATAATATTGCCCTTTATTGCCCTAAAGTCACTTTCTGAGGTTCAGATAAGTAAAGGTAATTTCAATGTTCCAATGATCCTGATTAAACTTCTATTCCCAGCCACATTACCTCTTATATTCTTTTGAGTAACACACGTAAAGAGACACTACCACTTACATAAGATGTAACTAGATAACTTGGTCATTTAAAACAAATACATATATAAATCATTTGCCACTGTTTTGTTATTTTATATGATTGAATTAATTGTATGTGAAAGGAAAAATAAAATTAGGTGTTTATCTCCTGGCTCCATTTCGTGAATATTTCCCATGATACAATATCCTCCAAAATCTTCCAGCCAGTCTCACCTTACAACTGTGGCCAGAGACTGCATGATGAAGTCATAAGATACTCCCCTGCTCTCTTACTGGCTCCTGGCTATCATAGTGGGCAGGACTAGGTGTGTTTGTACAACACAAAGAGAGAATATTGACCTGATCAAACAGGATCATAACTCCGTCCCTTGTGATGTAATAGTTACATTACCCTCCCATTTACTGCAAGTCTATGATCAGAATTAAGACTAGTAGACTGCATTCAGTGTCCCCAGCCCCAAAGTGAGATACTAGTGCTATAAAGTTACTGGGGGGTGGCACCCAAAAACACTAAATGTCACAAAATGGTGGCGCCCAGTGAGATTTGTTTAGTTACATATTTTATTAAATACTGTCAAATAACAAGAGACATATCTGAAATCAAAAATACAACATAAAAAAATAATACCTTTTCATTTTTTGGTGGGAGTGTCCCGTTAAGGTATCCTGTACTAAACAAGTACAGTGGGGAAAAATAGGTAAAACATGAGTATGGAGCAATTTACGAATATCTGTAATATTTTGTGCTTTTTTTTTTACAGTTTTGTTCTTAATTTTTTTTTGTTTAGTCTGCATTTTTACAGTTTGTGATTATATTTTCACACGCTAATGACGTTTGCAAATATTTTTTGAAAATGTAATTATTGTGTGAAAATTCTCCCAAGTGCTAATAAAAAGGCAGAAAAAGTATTCACAAAGATCCCTCTTTTATTTGCAATTTACTCATATTTACTATTTGAGTGTTAAATGAACAATGCAAAGGACAACGTATTATACACCTAAAATATAACAGGGTGGTCAGTTGACCAACAAGTAGGTGGTGTGATACAGGACACCGCCCTAGAAATGCACTAATGTTTATCAGTTCCTAATATTCCAGGCTACTAGAATAATGGTGATAATAGTGATCAATAATTCCCCTAAGTCTTGTTAATATGTCTATTTGAAGGACACTTGTAATTCTACATAAAAGTAACATGTTCCTTAAATAGATAGCTGAACATCCACACTTATGCATGGAATGAAATGAAGGCACATTTAAGACTAAATATTATGTACACTTGGCTCCTTCTCCTATCTCTCTGCCTGCATTTGAGTATATACTCCACAATGTTATCATGTTTTTTTATTGTTTTTTTTATTGATATTGACTGTGCACCCTTGCTATTTCTGTTGACTTATTGCTTTGTGTATGGTGGTGTATAAATGAGTGCATCATCTTAATGGTTGCAGCAGCCTACCTATATAACAGAGAACATGTTTCATAATTTGCTTCTTTTTTTTTTATACATCCCCTAGTTGATTCATGTGTTTGCAGGTTTCAAGCTCAACCACTGCCTGAAACTCAATTAACTTTCCAGCAATTCCCTGAAAATAAAGGGAATAACACAGTAGGTAAAAGATTTTTCACCTGCTAACTGACAATCCCAATAAAAATCAGGGGGGAGTGAGCTTGTGATGCCGCTTTTCCAATGTGCATGTTGAGAATGTTTGAGGTCACCAGCAAACCCAGGCAGCCCTAATCCGCTGGTCTATTTATAAAAAATAAAAAAAATGAACTTTTTGGAGGACTTACATAACAAAATCAAGGGTTTGAGCAATCAAGATTTGTTAAGTTATTTATATTTTATTTTTGTATTGGTCTATGTTGGTATGATGAAGGTAGGGACTTGAAGTATTAGATAAATCTTTTTTACTGTGTAGGTAAACAATCCCATAGGTTGTAACTCACCTGGTTCCTATCAGCCAGCCCCTTTGCTGCTCAGTACATAGTACACAGTATTTATGCAGCTATTCTCAGTAGCTCCATTGTCCTTGTGTTGTTTTTGGCTTCCAAGTGCACTTCCCGTGATGCCTATGATTTCTGTGTTTGACCCGGCTCGGCTGACTTCCCTTCTGACTCCTGGCTTTGTATCTGACTATGCTGATATCCATTCTCCTGATTCTGGCTCGTCTTTGGTTCTTGACCCCTTCTTGCCTCCTTGGTTTTGCTTATGGACTATTTTTACCATTTTCCTATTAATTATTAATAAAGCATTGCCTTGCATTGTATTTTCTGTCTCTGTCTCGTTCCTAACAGACAGTCATTGAAACTCAAATGTGGTGTGGTAATGGTAAACAGCAGAACAGAGGGAGCGAGATGGAGAGTAATTTAAAATGTGAGGTGAAATGTAGTTCAGGGGACAGTTGTGAACAGCCTTGTAACCATGGTACATGTCACGCAGTCCTCACTTTAGCTAATTAATTCAGTGTATTAATATATAATTGATTACAACATATCTAGTTTTCTGAAGGACAGACACCTTGTCTTTTTATCTCTATCATCTTTTTTGGCCTTATCCAATGGGCTCAGAGGGTTGTATGCAAAAAAAATCACTTGTTTTTACACATATAATAATTGTCCGATGCATTACACACAGCCATATCCAGATATTGGAGGTGTTTTCTGAGATATTTATCCTGGGAAAGGCCAGAGGAGACACATTACAAAAATGATTTAGTTACATTTCCTTTTACGTTTCTTCTCCTTTAAACACACGTTTGTCGAAGAGTATAGATGTCATACTTTATAAAAGTAGTCTTGGGTTTTCTTTTATCTACAATCTGATTGTAAAGGGATTTATTTATTTCACCCATACACCCCCTTTACTCCAGACTCCTGCTAACATCTTCATAGAATATCCTTTGATCCTGGATATCTGGGCTGCCTCTGGAGCTGGTTTACAAGATCTACCTGCTCTTATCTGAGCTCACCCACGCTATTTATCTTGAGCAGGGTATTGCTCATGTAAATGTGAGTGTACCATTTATGCACTTTGCACTATTATATCATTGCACTGATATACTACACTATTATTGTTTTTGTTTTTTTCCCTTTGCATAATATCTGACCATTTCGTCTCATAGAAAAGGGTAATGCTCTTTTTTTCTAGTGTTGGTCACTAGCGCACATGTTCACTTTATTGTATTTGTTTTCACTGGTTTGCTAGGAGTGAGACACTAGCTGTGCACAAGTGCTAGCTTACTCCATCACAGTTATTGGCGCAGTATACTGTATTGTTTGTTTATCCTTTGATCCTGTTTTACCCCAGGCAATGAAGGAGTTAACAGATGAACACATTAACATAAATGAGCAGCACACTCGAAAAGCATAGAGGCATCAAATCGGGGTCCCTAGAAACCATAATGTTTGATTTGAACAATTAAAGAGACACTACCATTTTTCTTTACACAATTTCCCTTTAACCCCTTGACGACAAAGGACGTGCCAGGCACGTCCTGGGAGAAACTCCCTTAACGACAAAGGACGTGGCACGTCCTGCATTGAATGAAGCGGTTTTCTCGATCAACGATCGCGAAAACCGCTTTAACAGTGCTGGTCTATTGCCTCGACATCGAGGCAATAGCCAGCACCGAAATTACTATTTCGGGACCCCCACGATCGTCCAACGGAGCGATCGTGGGGAGCCATATTGACGGAGCATGCTGCTCCGTCAATATGGCTAAGTCCTCTGCCGGTCTGAGCTTCGGAAGTGAAAGTAACTTCACTTCCGTCGCTCTGAATATGCTACTTGACTACCCCTAGTGGTAGTTTAGTAGCATTGCAATGGGAAATAATTAAAATAAATATTTAATTAATTAAAAACAGGTTATTTAGCTATATTAGCCTATAGGGTTAAAATTAAATATTTTTTAGCATAAGGGATAGGGTTAAAATTAAATTAAAGTTAAAAAATATTAAGGGATATAATAAGGATTAGAGTTGGGGTTAAATTTAGTGTTAGGGTTAAATTTTGGGTTCGGGTTGGGGTCAAAAGATCAATATAGGAAAAAAACAAAAAACACTATTTTTGGTTTTTGCCCCATAACTCTCAAAAAAATACCGAAAAATATGGAAACATGAATATTTTTGAACTCGGGAGAACATTTAGAAACTATTTAGACAGGGTCTTTTTTAATGATTTTATTTGTGTAAATTATATTTTAGGTCAAAGTTATAAAAAGTGTGTTTTTTTAAATTTTTCATCATATTTTATTTGTAGTAAATTATAAGATATGATGAACATAATGGTATCTAATGAAAGCCCTTCTTATGACGATAAAAACAACATATAATTTGTGTGGGTACTGTATGTGAGAAAGAAAAAAATTACAGCTAAACACAAACACCCTAGAAATGTCAAAACAGCCATTGTCAAGGGAAAGTCAAGGTGAAAATGTCTTGTCACTAAGGGGTTAAGCACATTATTATGTAAACTAGTTTACAGAAATCTAGAAGTCTGATTTCAGCCCAACTGAAAAGAAAATAATGTTCAAGAAATCCCAGTTTACTTGTTTAGACATGTTTATCACTTTGAGTCTGCCTTATCTGGCTAAATTACCACAAACAATCATTTAATAGGATCTACAAATGGTAGAAAATGATCTATACATTGTGGTAGCAAAACTGCAAGCCTCACCTTTGGCTTGAAATGCAAATGAACTGGTCTTCAGTGGGAAATACGTCATCTGCATTAAGAATGGAAGATTAATGTGGGTGAGGGGAGGGGTGTTATTGGTCTTTTATCCCGAAGACCTTGAGCAAGCCCCAGGCATATTATTTATAATCCCCCCAGCCTTTGAAGGATTTAACGTGCCAAGGACCCCATTTTATGTGGACTGGGAGCCATTGGGCCGGCTCCAAGCCCCATTTATATTATTGGGAGGTCTAAGTCAATGAGCAGGCTCCCAACCCCATTAATGTTAGCGGGAGGGGGGGGGGGGGCTTGGCGCCATTTGGCCAGGTCCCTGACCCGTTCATGTTAGCCTCTTTCTCAGGGGGATTTATTATCCGTGCTAGGTTCGTTGGCAGCTCTCAGCAATGTTGTTGGGGGGGCCAGGGTTGTTTGTTTATATGTTTTAGAGGTCCCATTTGGGAGGACCCCAGGACCAGGTTTTGACAAGGTAAGGAGGCTTTTTATTTAAAAAAAAAAAATGTTTTCTTTTTTATGCAACTCGCCACCTGTAAAGGAGATGGAAGATTGAGTCTGGCAAGTTGCAGGGAGGGGAAGATGAGTTTGTTTTAGTGAATACCGTGAGGATGCTTTCTTGGGAGGTTGATATTTAAAGTACTATTCTTTAATTTTAGTGAATAGACCGCTTAGACTTAAGATCTTGCTCTTTTATTAACTGCCCAGACTTAAAGGGGCTGTATCATCTAAACAGTAACATAGAAACATAGAATGTGTCGGCAGATAAGAACCATTCGGTCCATCTAGTCTGCCCAATTTTTCTAAATACTTTTATTAGTCCCCAGTTCACGGTCTTAATATTGTGCCTATCCCATGCATGCTTAAACTCCTTCACTGTGTTAACCTCTACCACTTCTGCTGGAAGGCTATTCCATACATCCACTACCCTCTCAGTAAAGTAATACTTGATATTACTTTTAAATCGTTGCCACTCTAATTTTCGACTATGTTCTCTAGTTGTGGTAGTTTTTCTTCTTTTAAATATACTTCCTTTACTGTGTTGATTCCCTTTATGCATTTAAATGTTCTTTATTTACATTGTTTTTACTGTGCATATTGAGCATAAAAAAAACAATTAAAATGAGCTAATCATTGTATTAGCAAAACTGCAAACCAATGCCTAAATTGTGAGAAAAAAGAGTTTTAAATGTGTCTGTTGAGTCACTGCTCCACAGGTGATGTCATAAGCCGAAGACCTGCTCTAGTAAAAACAATGTTCAGGGGACACTGTCCCAATAATGCATGTCACTTTTGAATACAGGTTGGACTTTTTCCCCCACATGTCCTTCACAGTTGTTATCAGAACAGTGAATAATCTGTGTGTAAGAAGTAAATGCTATGTTTGAGATTTTAATCTTTGTAGGTGTTAAGAGTTAAAAAGCGCAAGAGCCACTGATTTTCTAAAATAGAGCATTTAATGAATGACGCTGCTCACACATCAGGACTAAGGATGACCTCCTCTTCATGCAGGGGTCAGTTTTGCTTTTAGAGGATGAACCTGCCACCCTGCGAGTTCATCAAGCACTTGATCAGGACGTGCTGGGAATTCACAGTATCACTCGTTTACTTCTGCTGCTGTTAGGCACATACTTACACTAAGGACTTGTGCTAAGATTGACTCCTAATTGGCAGTGGGCAACATGCCAATGTGTAACAACTCTCATTAGGCTCAGCCAGGAAAGAAAATAAATATACACTTGGGATTTGAATGGGACTAGTCTTCGCCCACTGACAAGTAACCTGTCACTCCAGATTTCATCATGTTAAGGCAAACCTGATGTGAAGTTAAATGGTAAATGTTACAGAGCAATGGTATGCCAGTGGGAGATTTATAAATAAAGATCCACTGTGGTTTCAAGTGACCATCCCTTGTATAGTTGCCAACATCGGCCCACATATGGCTCAAAAGCTCACATTTACCTTTGTATACACAAAGGCATTGTTGCCAACATCGGCCATGTTTCCAGGGACACATATTTATTCCACATGCTGCAGAAAGAGCATGCAAAATGCAGCCTGGCAGTATGTAGGCTGAATATACGCACAGACACAATCCAATTAATTAAACAGGGTTGAGATCTCATAGGACCTACCATGATTAATTAATTGGATTCTGTCTGTGCCTATATGAATCCTACATACTGCCGGGCTGCACTTTTGCATGCTCTTTCTGCAGCATGTGGAACAAATATGTGTCCCTGGAAACATGGCCGATGTTGGCAACAATGCCTTTGTGTATACAAAGGTAAATGTGAGCTTTGAGCCATATATAGCACAGGTTACTCATGTCTTTATATAAACTATGGACCAGGACATGAGGTCATAGTTCGGCTTAGCCTAAGTTACTGCTAGTGCTAACAGACATGTGAGCAGCGGTAGAAAGATATGTACAATTAGAGACAGAGAGGTCTATTCACTAAAAGGTGAGTTGCAGGTGAAATTAACATTTCATATCACCAATTTAGCAGAGGCAAACATGGTGAGTTTGAAGAATGTATAGACAGATAAGAACTATTTGGCCCATATAGTCTGTCCAATTGAATTCATCAGGTGTTTCCCTGCACAATGTATAGTTGAATTGGTGAGATGAAATGTTCAGCTCACCTCCACTCACATTATCTCACCTTTTAGTGAATAGATACAAAAGGCCGAGTTTGAAAAATTCTCCAAAGCAGCTGAATGGGAGAGTTTTTCCAACTCCGCTACTTTGGAGTTAAGTTTGAAATTCCCATTTCAATTCTCGTCTCAATTCCCTATTTATTGATCAGACCCTACAAAGTATCAGAAACAGTAAGTGTAAAAATCATTTACACTTGTGGCCTTAACTCTTTTTCATTGACTCGAAGATCCGTTTTCGACTTATGAAAATGTTGCTAACCTAATAGATCTGACAGTTCACAGTGGTCTTTAGATTGGAAGCTCTATTTTTAAAGTTCTGAGCCCTTAAAGTAGTGCTCGACTTAGACATTATAAACATAGTGATCTAAAATGTCCCAGAAAGAAATGTAGGCAGATCTGTCATTAAATTCCATCTTATATAAATTTAAAGGAACACTACACGTTACTTTTCACTTGTGCTTCTAACATAGAACATAGAACAGTGAAATCTTAGTTGTTTCTAGTGTGAGGATAAACTGGAATGTACTTTTGATAGTACACGCCAGTTTATCCTCTGACCAACAGCAGCCATGCTTCAATAGGAATCAAGCAGCCGTCTCCTCTGTGACCTGCTGGGAAAGTACAGAGCGCCCTGCACTCACTGCCAAATGCGAGGGTCCCTTGCAGGGCCGGTGCAAGGATTTTCATCTACACAGGCGAAGGTGCATTTTGGTGCCCCCAGACTCTGACCCGCCACGACTCCCATACTACCAACCATCCATATATTTTATATATATATAAGTATAATTTATAGTGTGGAAAATAAATACATCTAAATATTCAACTTGTATGCTCTAAATTTGTCACACAGAGACACACCACTTACACACATACCCTTACACAGACACAGTGACACACTTACACACACACACACACACTTACACAGACACAGTGACACACTTACACCCTTATAAAGTGACACACTTACACACACCCTTACACTGACACAGTGACACACACCCTTACACAGAAAGTGACACACTTACACATACCCTTACCACTTACACACACACAGTGACACACATAGCCTGAGACACACTATTTTTCCACTCAATATGCCAGTATTTAGCCACTCAATATGCCATTTAATATGCCAATATTTTGCCCCTCAATATGTCAGGATTTTGCCCCTCAGTATGCCAGGATTTTTCCCCTCAGTATGCCAGGACTTTGCCACTCAATATGTCAGGATTTTGCACCTCCATATGCCAGGATTTTGCCACTCTATTGCCACTTAATATGCTAGGGTATTGCCACTTAATATGCCAGGGTATTGTCAATTTATATGCCAGGATATTGCCACTTAATATGCCAGGATATTGCCACTTAATATGCCAAGATATTGCCAATAATTATGCCAGGGTATTGCCACTTAATATGCCAGGATATTGCCACTTAATATGGCAGGGTATTGCCAAATAATATGCCAGGGTATTGCCAAATAATATGCCAGGATATTGCCACTTAATATGCCAGGGTATTGCCACTTAATATGCCAGGATATTGCCACTTAATATGCCAGGATATTGACAATTAATATGCCAGGGTATTGCCAAAAATTATGCCAGGATATTGCCACTTAGTATGCCAGGATATTGCCAATTAATATGCCAGGGTATTGCCAAATAATATGCCAGGATATTGCCAATTAATATGCCAGGGTATTGCCAGATAATATGCCAGGATATTGCCACTTAATATGCCAGGATATTGCCACTTAATATGCCAGGGTATTGCCAATTAATATGCCAGGATATTGCCACTTAATATTCCAGGATATTGCCACTTAATATCACTTAATATGCCAGGGTATTGCCAATAATTATGCCAGGGTATTGCCACTTAATATGCCAGGATATTCCCAAAATGCCAGGATATTGCCAATTAAAATGCCAGGATATTGCCAATTAATATGCCAGGGTATTGCCACTTAATATGCCAGGGTACTGCAACTTAATATGCCAAGGTATTGCAAATAATTATGCCAGGGTATTGCCACTTATTATGCCAGAATATTGCCAATTAATGTGCCAGGGTATTGCCACTTAATATTCCAGGGTATTGCCACTTAATATGCCATGGTTTTGCCAATAATTATGCCAGGGTATTGCCACTTAATATGCCAGGATATTGCCAGTTAATATGCCAGAATATTGCCCCTCAGTATGCTTGTTATGCCATGCCACCCTCCTCCCCCCTTCCCCAGACCCCAGTACTTACCTCCTTGCTGCTGTCTCCCGGTGCAAGTCCGTGGCTGTGAGGGAAGTGTTGTTCGCTCCCCTCCAGCCGCGCGGATTCAATAAAGTTTGTTCAAACTATTTTTTAAACAAACTTTATTGATCCGCGCGGCTGTGGGGGAGCGAACAACGCTTCCCTCACAGCCACGGACCTGCACCGGGGGACAGCAACAAGAAGGTAAGTAAACGGGCCTGGGGGAGCGGGCGATTTTCCCACCCCCCTCTTGGGGCGCCCTAAGACAGCCGCCTGTGTTGCCTTACGGTAGCGGCGGCCCTGATCCCTTGCTGCTAGCGCAGAGAGAGACCTTCGTTTTTGCATGGGATCAGCAGGGGTGAACTTTTCTAAATAATTTGTATTCATTTATTTGATTCTTTTATTTTATTTTTGTTTTTTTAAATAAGTCCAGGGCAGGGTGGGGCAATGAGAGAGGATAGAGAGTTTTGCGGATGAGGACTACAGTTGGGTAATTAAAAATGGTATGTAACAAGGGGTTTCATGGCTACTACCAAGAGGCAACTGCGTGATTTACTCATCATCTTCCGATGAGGAGGAGAGGAAATGCTAGGCAACAGTCTAGTAATGTCAGTTTCATCAGCTTCCTCACCAAACCGATTTCCAATCACCTGGACTAAGGAACTGATTCTGTCTCTCCATCATCTGGGCAGGGGATGTCATTGGAGGAGGAGGGAGGAGGTCGTGGATGGACTCCTGATGTGCCTTCAATGCTGGGATCCACCACTCTAAGGAGGAAGCTTTCCTCCTCCGCCTCTTCTTCAACAGATGTCACTGGAGTAAAAGAAGGAAGTAGCTTAGAACATTGCAATACAGATTGTATTCATCGCATTCTAGTACAGTTAACATGTAGGGTTATCTGCATCCTGAACTTTTTAACAGTGACATTGCACTCATACTAAAAAATCCTTTTCAATTTAACACTGTCTTTTACATTTATTATAGCTATTTCCTGGATTCATTATGGGTTACATAAAATTAACCTATGCTACACTCATTGAACCTATAAAGAGTTAAATATTCTAATAAAGTTAGTGCACAAGTACATAGAAGTCATACTCCTGTACATCTGAAATGAAAAGGTTAATTGCTGGAATGTGACTCGTGCCCCACACTCTCTCCAAATAACATACTCTCCACAGCAAAAGTTCTCTATACACACCATTCCTTCTCCTCGGTCTTGTCTTCTTTGCTGCTGCCCCTATCATCCAGTTGAAGTGTTAGCTTCTCACCTATGCTATGTTCTCCTCTGCACAAAAATCTCTTCCCTTACCTTCCCCTCTCTCCTACCCATAGCTTGCCATTGCTTGTCAAATTTCTCAGTGTTTTGGCTTTTCTGCTTGCTGGCTAAAATGGCAGTCTTGAAAAAGTACAGTATATAGACCAGTAATTAAGGTTGAAAAAAGACCTACGTTCAAACCAACTACCTATCGTTTCTGCTTTTGAGTTAAAAAATAAAAACCCAAGTAAGCTATTTCAAATTTGCAGCTTAGGGGGGAATTGCTTCATGATGCCAAAAGGCAATCAGATTTCTCCTTGGATCAAGAAGCACTAAAATATTAACATGCATTCTATTATTAATAGGTCTGTATGTACCATTTTTCTCAAAATATATGTAAAGCCTTCTTGAATGCATCTATTGTATTTGATAGCATCACCTCTCTTAGCAGTTAGTTCCATGTCTTTTATGTCCATACCGTAAAGGATCCCTTCCCTTGTTGTCTATGAAATATTTGCTTTTCAGAATGACCTTTTGTTCTTTGTACATTTCTGCTAATGAACAGGTCACTGGAGAGTTCTTTGTATTGCCCCTGCACATATTTATATAATGTTATCATATCCCCTCTAAGATGCCATTTTTGTAGAGTATATAAATGCAGTGGCGTCAAGAGGGAGGTGCGGGGGTGCGGACCGCCACCTCCAGCGGGGGTGACACCGGTGCTGCCGGTACCCCCCGCACCGTGCTGCTTACCTTTTTTTTTCTTTTTTCTGGCAGCCGCCGGAAAAAAAAAATCACAGCGACCGGATGTGACGTTACGTCACATCCGGCGACTGTGTTTCCCTCCTCCGTGCAGGAGGGAAGACTGCACGGAGGAAGTGTCCGTCCGGGGACACGGAGCAGCCATTTGGTAAGTGATGGGGAAGGGGGAGGAGGGTGGTTGAAAACGAGCACTTTAATGGCACAATATTACTGGGCTCTGACTGGCACACTATTACTGGGCTCTGACTGGCACAATATTGCTGGGCTCTGACTGGCACACTATTACCGGGCTCTGAGTGGCACACTATTACTGGGTTCTGACTGGCACACTATTACTGGGCTCTGAATGGCACAATATTACTGGGCTCTGACTGGCACAATATTCCTGGTATCTGACTGGCACAATATTACTGGGCTCTGACTGGCACACTATTACTGGGCTCTGAATGACACAATATTCCTGGTATCTGACTGGCACAATATTACTGGGCTCTGAGTGGCACAATATTACTGGTATCTGACTGGCACAATATTACTCGTATCTGACTGGCACAATATTACTGGGCTCTGAGTGGCACAATATCACTGATATCTGACTGGCACAATATTACTCATATCTGACTGGCACAATATTACTGGGCTCTGACTAGCACAATATTACTGGTATCTGAATGGCACAATATTACTGGTATCTGACTGGCACAATATTCCTGGTATCTATAATTGTACAATTGTCACCTCGTGGGGCTCCTGTGTGTTGCATAATTAATGGCGGTCCCATGTGTGCATAATTATGAGGCGCTTGTGTGTGGCATATTTATCGAGCCCCATGTGTGGCATAATTAAGGGACTCTTTTGTGTGGCATAATTAAGGGACTCTTTTGTGTGGCATAAATATGGGGCACCTGTGTGTGTGTGGCATAATTTATGGGGCTCTGGTGTGGCGCATATGCAGTCAACCCTTCCATGTTTCTAAGCTTGAGATTTGTGCCACCCAGTTCCAAAATGTGTTGTGAAAAGTCTATTAAAATCCCAAGACTGATAGTGTCATGTGCAGCTGAGAGATCCAGGATTAGGATGGAATTCTCACGCTGGCCTTCACAAGATCATGTAGAGCTTATGAAACCTGACTAGAGAGGATCAGTTGATGGTTCAATCAGAAGATGGTTGCCACTATGTTTTCAATGATTTTCTCCAGAAATGGGAGGTTAGAGATTGCCCTGTTTCTAATGATTGCCAGATCAGAAGTTAAAGATACCTAGTGTCCTATTCTCAGCAACAATTGTTCTTTTAACAGGTTATATTGTTCTAAGGCACCATTTACTGGACAGCTACACCCCATTTTTCACAGCACAGGATTGGAGACTGACACCATTTTTGACTCTTCCCTATTATTGAAAATTGATGTAATTTCTATGTGGGAGACAGAAGCTCATCTGATCGAATCCGTCACTAGAGGAGCCAGATATGTTTATCTTTCCCACTCAGCGCTGACCCCCACCATGAATAATGCACCATTTCCATTATTACCTCCATGCTCCCCCTCCCTTCCAGACACGGTTAGAGAGGAGACAATTACACTTTGTGATAAATTTAATCTCGCCACCGGACACCTTATTCTGCTCCCGCTTGCTGGAATAATGCTGATGATGTTATTGTTCCAAGGGCATGTTTCAATGTTTGAATAATGAGATAGGCATCTTAATATTTTATCTCTCTCAATAAATATATATCTGTGTATTAAACCAATTTGTAGCCTAGTCCGAGTCACCGGCAACTGTTTTCAAAACAGGATGCAATTTAAAAATCAAATAGAAAATAGAATAGATTGTAAAAATGTACTGAACGATTGCTTAGTAACCCTTTAACTACCTTGTGATAAAGTCCCATGTTGTTATGAAAAGTATTTTATTAGCTCCACAATTGGCCAGCAGGTTACGTGTTAAAGGTAAATACATGAGCTACAACAAAAATTTTGGGGGACACATCAGGAATGTACAATGCTCGGATTGGCATAAGAGGTGGCATGAGTAGACTTAGTTTTGGAAGATCTGGGAGACAAGGTCTAGGCCTGTGCCCAGTGTCCATCGCATATGACCAAGTGGTCATACTGAAATACATGTTTACCAGCACTGAAATATTTTCCAAAAACATATTTTTTTCATAGTAAATGAAAATACACAATCTATATGTGTGCGTGACTTGTGACATCACCATTGTGACAGAACCCCTTCCATCAGAGTCTGCTTCCTTGGGACTGACCGTGATTTTAGCCCAGGGATCTCCTGATATCTGCAACCATCAAAATCACTAGCTGAAGCACTTACTATAGGATGAAGAATAATGAACACAACATAATCAGTTTAAAAGTAGGACATAAAATTGGGAAAAGCTGCCTCGCACCTTTCAGGTAAAGACAATGGGAGATTTACAAACAGACAGGACACATTTAGCACCTGGAAATGCATTACATAATTACACATCATCCTGACTTAATAAAGACAATGGCAAAGTAAACTAGGGGGTGGAACATGCATTTTTTTGTGCTGAAATATGTAAAAGAAAAAATCTAGGCATATTTGACTCCAATACATAACATTTAAAAAATAGATCCGAATGGACCTGTACTAACAATGATTCATTATGCATACTACTGCATCCTACATAACGCTACTACTGCAAATACTACATCCATACTGGCAATGTAGTATATTCAGATACAACTCAACTTCTTTCTCAAGTACTTTATCTTTTTTTGTAAAAGCTGCAGATGTTTCCAGAGGATTAGTTTAATATAAAATAGTCATTGGATATTTGAGGGCCATAAATTACAGTAATACATCTGTATTTAAATTATCCACTGTGATTCTGTAGATTTATGTTGTAACGTTTTGTATAGTCGCACCAAAGGGGGATTGAATAACACTTTAGACTATGGATTTGCAAATGTGGAAATGGTTCCTAGCTTATGTGTTCCAAATGTGATATCATGAATGAATATCTCCCAAAATGCCCCAGGGGCGTGGCATGGAAGGGTCTTACTCACTATGGCAAATGAATTAGTTTTCTGACACTCATATCTCCCACCATTTCAAATGTACAATGAGGGACACTTTTATTTTGTGGGAGTGGCAGAAGGTGTGCCTATGGTTGGGGCTTAACCAGAAGTTTTTCAGTGACTTTAAAGCCAATTGGTAACTATTTTTGCAATTTGATATGTCCTTTAGAACAAGAATTAAGGACTTTAGTTACACAAATTAGTATGACAACTGCAGTTTAAACTCACTTTATTGTCTTTCTGGGAGCTCAGAACTTTATCACAGAGCTCCACTGCATTGAAATTTACAATAGAGGAGGAAAGGAACAGTAATGTCCTGTAATAATGCAATATATGAAAGGGCAGCATGACAACAGGTTGGTGATGCAGCCTCATCACAAGTCTGTCAGTCATAGGCCCTCGGCCAGTAATTGCCCTTCATGGGCGGCCGTCCCTCCCCCCTTGGGGGCTGGGCAAAACCTATATAAACCCTTGCGGTGGTTTTGCCCAGCCTCTTTTCTGGATTATAGAAATCAGTTCCCTCCCACCCATCCCTCGTTTGTCTTGTCTTTGTCTATGTCATTGTTGTGATGGCAGGGGGTACTCGAGGTATGACGTCAGTGCAGGGGGTTGGCTGTCTTGGGTATGGCCAACCCAGGAGGCAGTAGCTCTGGGAGCTAGCTGCACGGACTCCCCACGGGCTGGTCCCTGGGGAGTGAATATCAGGTGGCTACCGTGCAGGGGCATTGACGCCGGTAGACTGATATTTTTGGTTACGCCTACGTCCGATCCTCGGGTACCCAATCCTAGATATGCTACCGCTTAGTGGCTTATACATGTGGTACTCCACAAGATGGTATCCTTTGTACATGGTATGTATATGTTATATATGTTATATGTGTTTTTCATGGTTGTATACGTTTTTAGTATACGTTTAAGTTGATTCGTTACTGATAATAATACAAAATCTTTGTTACAGTATTTCTTAATAAATACTGTGACCTTCATATCCAGTTGGTTGTCCGTGTATTTTCTTGGGGGGAGGTTGTGTTAATTCGCCATACCTTGGTCAAGGGGGATATGGGTGACAAATAGGAACTTTCCCTCTTAGATAGGGACACTTGGAAGGTATGTACACAGTCCATGAGAATTGGAACACCCAAGGATGGGTCTGTAGGATAGCGTGCACATTCTGTGTGGTTTTGTGTGAAGAAAAAAATACATACTAGGGGGCGGAGCGAACTGAGCTACTAAGCGGTCGCATGTCTGGTGAACTTTCCACATAGACTACACAAATAGCCCAAAAACACATGTCCACCCCGCTGAATTTACATCTTGTTCAGTACTCTAGACCTGCCCCCCGATATGGGGCAAAAGAAAAAAAAGAAGGAAAAAAACTGAACTTGAAAGAACAGGATATCAGAGTTTTACTTGCGAGGCCCACTAGGCTGTCACAACATAATCAACCTTCGTACTCTCCACTCGCAGAATCTGACTTGAATGACTGATCGGGGATACCTGACTTTCCCCGTAGTGGCGGATCGGTTTGCCCAGCGGCTGATCTGAATGCGATGACACACCCATTACGAATCAGGCCGTATGGACCCTCCTCACCAACTTCAAAGAAAGGTTAGCAACAGAGTTAGCTGGAGTGAGACGGGAGGTATTGCTCATACGACTTTATTATGTATTGTTCCTTTAGAATACTATGCATATTATCTATGATATGACTAACGCATATGTGATACAATAAAACTTTTATTAATAAATTTAAAAAAAATACATACTAATAGAATTTTCTAACAAATGCATGATTTGCCCATACTTTTATGCCATAATACAGGTTAGAAATCACACCTTGCCTATTCTGGCAAAACTTGCCTTCTTCCACTTTCTAGGAAAATCAAGCAATCTGACGCATTTGTGGACATTTGTGGGCACATAACATAAGGGTGTGTCCTCCATGTCTAGTGAGAAGGGAGAGGCTGTGGGTGGTGAGTATATATAAGGGTCTACTCAATAAAGAGAGAAGTGCAGGGAATTGAGATGGGAATTTCAAACTTTAGGCCAATGTAATCAAGTTGGAAAAACTCTCCAATGCAGCTGAATGGGAGAATTTTGCCAACTCAGCTACTTTGACTCTAAGTTTGAAATTCCCTTCTCAATTCCCTGCACATCTCTCTTTACTGAGTAGACCTTTAGCTGAGAGAAGTTGGGTATTGTTATGATCAGCTTGATTTGAGTTAATTAAATTGGTAATGCACCGTGTTGAGGTGAAAGGTACAGGAGAGTATTGTCAGTATGGTATGCGAGGAGTTATAGAGGATGACATGTGGCACTGAGGTCTGGAACAATGCCTCTTGTATATGATATATTGTCCTGACAAATCTCTGTATTAAACACCATTCTCACACCTTGTACTGTCACATTCTGATATCTGCAGCCAGATAAAGTGTCACTGGAGCCGACACTATCTTTCATCCTCTGACAGCATAGCTGTTATTCCACAGCACAGCATCTCTTGTAGTCTAATCACAATATCTCCAGACTCTATGGGAGACAGGCAGGAGGCAGCTAAGAGATGTGAGGTCTACACCTTCCACACAGTTAAGCAGACAGCAGAGAACCATGAGACGTGGCTTGACACTTCCCTGACAAAAAGGGGGATTTGTTTAAATAACAATTTTGGGGCATCAAAATTTCCATGGTGATTCCCTCCAACTTTGCTCAGAAATGGTTTGAAATATAACCATATTGGAACATACAGAAGAAAGCAGTGGGACAGGGGTCTGAGTGACAACTTTAATAGATATGGTTATATATATGTATATTATAACTTTTATGTAAGTGCAGTAAATTAGTGATGGCAAACGTATGCACTGAAAGTATTTGGGAACTACATATCCCATGATTCTCGTCAATCCTAGGGCTAAGCACGCAGTTCTCAAATATCTGCTAATATCTGTTCTCAAATAGTGCTAAGGTTACTCATCACTGCATTAGATTAAGAAGGTACAGGGTAATAGAGGCTAAGGGATACTTAAAGGGACTGTATCACGAAAACCTTGTTTTACTCTGAATATAGAGAATAAAAAATTAATGCAAATTATCTATACATTGTGTTAGTAGAATTGCAAACAGATGCTTAAATTAGGAGACTTTTGGGGCTATTCGCTAAAAAGTGAGATGAGGAAAGTTGAAGTGAGTTTGGAAATGCACCATGTTTGTCCCTGCACAATGTATAGTTAAAATGGTGAGATGAAATGGTCACCTCAGCTTTTAGCGAATAGCCCCAATGTGTTTTAAATGTGTCTGTGGAATCTCCAGTTTATGACATCACCTGTGGCCTGATATGCAAATGACTATATTTGCAGTGTGAAATGTGTACTTTGCATATCAGGCCACAGGTGATGTCATAAACAGGAGACTCCACAGACACATTTAAACACATTTTTCTCCTAATTTAGGCATTTGCTTGCAGTTTTGATAGCACAATGTAAAGGTCAGTTTCAATCATTTTTTCTTCTCTACATGCACAGTAAAAACAAGGTTTATGTGATACAGTTTAACACACAGAGCCAATGCTGCCTGTTCCTCACCGCCAAGTGTTCCGCACCTTATCAGGTACAGAGGGGAGGGCCAAGGAAACAACCATCGAGGAGACATCGGGCGAGAGAAGGCGAGAAGCAGAAAACAGGCTTCTGGGGAGAGAGGATACAACGGGAGGGGGGGGGGGAGGTAACAGGTTGGTGGGAGAGAAAAGACAACAGGGAGAGGAGACAACTGGGTGGGTGTATAGCTGATACATCAGGGCAGAGGCGTCGCTAGGGGTGGGCTACTGGGGCTATAGCCCCGAGTCCCCCCTTCATAGCCCTGAATGGAGACTCTGGGGCTAAAGTATATAAAAAAATTTTTTAAAAAATCCCCCGGTGAGCTTTCCTCCGTCTGGTCCCAGAATCGGAGGATTAACCTCACGCAGGGGTGAGGGCCGATCGGGAGGAGAGGCTGCTATAGGGAGCTCACTCCCTAGCCTCTCCTCCTAGCCAGAGAGTTCACAGCGCGACGGGTGCAAGCTCCGCCCCCGTCGCGCTGTGTCAGCTGCTTGCCAGATGTCAGGTGGACGGACATCCGGCAGAAGGTCCTGGATGACGGACCAAGTGTAAGGTAAGTTAAAAAAAAAAAAAGTGTGACTGTGTATGGGTGTCTACTGTAGGTGTGTGTGTGTGTGTGTCTGGGTATTACTGGGTTCTGACTGGCACACTATTACTGGGCTCTGAGTGGCACACTATTACTGGGCTCTGACTGGCACTATATTACTGGGTTCTGAGTGGCACTATATAACTGGGCTCTGAGTGGCACACTATTACTGGGCTCTGACTGGCACAATATTCCTGGGATCTGACTGGCACAATATTCCTGGGATCTGACTGGCACAATATTCCTGGGCTCTGACTGGCACAATATTACTGGGCTCTGACTGGCACAATATTCCTTGGCTCTGACTGGCACAATATTCCTGGGTTCTGAGTGGCACACTATTACTGGGCTCTGACTGGCACAATATTCCTGGGCTCTGACTGGCACAATATTCCTGGGCTCTGACTGGCACAATATTCCTGGGCTCTGACTGGCACAATATTCCTGGGCTCTGACTGGCACAATATTACTAAGCTCTGACTGGCACAATATTCCTAAGCTCTGACTGGCATAATATTACTGGGCTCTGAGTGGCACACTATTACTAAGCTCTGACTGGCACAATATTCCTAAGCTCTGACTAGCACAATATTCCTGGGCTCTGACTGGCATAATATTCTTGATCTCTGACTGGCACAATATTACTGGGCTCTGACTGGCACAATATTACTGGGCTCTGACTGGCACTATATTCCTGGGCTCTGACCGGCACTATATTCCTGGGCTCTGAGTGGCACACTATTACTGGGCTCTGAGTGGCACACTATTACTGGGCTCTGAGTGGCACACTATTACTGGGCTCTGAGTGGCACACTATTACTGGGCTCTGAGTGGCACACTATTACTGGCACAATATTCCTGGGCTCTGACTGGCACAATATTCCTGGGCTCTGACTGGCACAATATTACTGAGCTCTGACTGGCACAATATTACTGAGCTCTGACTGGCATAATATTACTGGGCTCTGACTGACACACTATTACTGGGTTCTGACTGGCACACTATTACTGGGCTCTGAGTGGCACACTATTACTGGGCTCTGAGTGGCACACTATTACTGGGCTCTGAGTGGCACACTATTACTGGGCTCTGAGTGGCACACTATTACTGGGCTCTGAGTGGCACAATATTCCTGGGCTCTGACTGGCACACTATTACTGGGCTCTGAGTGGAACACTATTCCTGATCTCTGACTGGTACACTATTCCTGGGCTCTGACTGGCACTCAGGGTCCACCCCAGGTGCCAAATGCTCTAGGTACGCCCCTGTGTGTGACCGAGCTCATCTGGGCTCTAGCCCCAGATCATCCGAAGACCTAGCAACGCCCCTGCATCAGGGTGGGGGTGGGGAGAAAGCAACAGGTTGGAGGGAGAGAAGAGACAACAGGGTGGGAGGAGAGGCTCCTCTCTCCTCCCACCCTGTTGTCTCTTCTCTCCCCCCCCCCACCTGTTGTTTTCTCCCCACCCCCACCCTGATGTATCAGCTAAACCCACACCTATATACCACACCTACCAGTCCAGGATTTAGGGATTACCCAGTTGTGTCTAAGGTGTTTTTTTTCTTCTTTGTAAAAACACCTTAGACACAACCAGGTAATCCCTAAATCCTGGACTGGTAGGTGTGCCTTGAGGACTGAGTTGGGAAACACTGAGCTATACACCCACAGGTTCGGGAGAGGAGACAACAGGTTGGGTGGGAGAGAACACAGCATGAGAATGGAGGAAGAGAGACATATGGGGAAGGAGAGACAGACATGGGCGAAGAGGAGAGAGATAGACATGGATGGGAGGAGAGACATACATAGGTAGAGGGATAAATAGACAGTCATAGGGGGTAGAGGAGACAGACATTGAAAGGGGAAGGAAAAGAGACAGACATGGGAAAGGAAAGAGAAAGACATGGGAAGGAAGAGAGAAAGACTGACATGGAGAGAGAAGAAACAACAGAAGGACATGGGGAGAGGAAAACAAAGACAGTCATCTGCAGGGCCCCTCCTGAGATCAGACTCTGGATCCGTTAATGATCAGAGGTTTAAGCCTTACAGGGGTAATAGTGGGTCCCACGCAGAGGCGTCACTAGGGTTGGTGTCACCCGGTGCGGTAACTCATGGTGTCACCCCCCCCTGGATTTCCTCCAATACCATGCCAAACAGATTCCTTAGTAATGCCAGTCAGATGGCCCATTAAATATGCCACATACAGGAGCCCCACAAATTATGTCACACGCAGGAGCCCTTTAACTATGCCACACACAGGAGCCCATAACTATGCCACATACAGGATCCCCATAACTATGACACACAAGAGCCCCATTATTTATGCCTCACCTTGGAGCCCAATTAATTATGCCACACACACAGGCGCCCCTTAATTATGCCACCCATAAGCGCCCCATAATTATGCCACACAAAAGAACCCCTTAATTATGCCACACATGGGGCCGCCATTAATTATGTGACACACAGGAGCCCCACAAGGTGACAATTGTACAATTCAAAAACGATACATATCTATAAACAAAGACGTCTCTCTATAACTAGTTGCATTTATACTTATTTGAATTATTTAACATTATATTTAATAAAAACATTTTTTATATTTTTTATTCCCTTCCTCTGCACCCACATTGCATCTAAAGGACTTAACACAGCACCATATAGTACCCACAGAACTTGCCATGCACCTATATTGCAACCACAGCACTTAGCTTGCACTCATATTGCACCTACACGATTTGGCATGCCACAGTGTCACTTTGCCCCACAGAAATAGCCAGTGTCACTTTCCTCATAGTACATGTTATTTTGCCCCACAGACCAAGCCACAGCATCAATTAAAATATGCCAGTATTTAACCCCTCATTATGCCATGATTTAGCCATTCAATATGCCAGGATTATTTTGCCACTCAATATGCCACAATTATTTTGCCATTCAATATGCCAGGATTTTTCGCTCCAATATGCCATTTAATATGCCATGATTTTGTCCCTCAATATACCATTCTTTAGCCAATCAATGTGCCAGGATTTTGCCACTCAATATGCCATTCTTTACCCATTTAATGTGCCAGGATTTTGCCACTCAATATGCCAGGATTTTGCCCCCCAATATGCCATTTAATATGCCAGGATTTGCTCATCAATATGCCATTTAACATGCCAGGATTTTGCCCCTCCAATATGCCATTTAATATGCCAGGATTTTACCCTTCAATAGGCCAGGAGTTTGCCCCCCAATATGCCATTTAATATTCCAGTATTTTGCTCTCAATATGGCAGGATTTTGCCCCTTCTGTCACAACCTGGGATGACTGACCAGGGAGGAGCCTCGTTACAGGGCAGGGTGTGGGGTCTGTCTGCACCCCATGATGCATAACTGGGACTGGACTGACACTGGACTGGTAGCTGGGACCAAACTGAGACAGGACTGGTAGCTACTGCAACAGGTTTGGAAACAGAACAGTGTTATTCACCTGAATGGTATTATACCCTATGGTTGAGCCTCATGTAAATGACCACCCAGGACTTGTACACTGACTGCAACCGCACACTGAAGCAGAGATACACAGGGAGTACTGGACGAGAAGGATAGTCAGCAGGCCGGGTCATACACGAAACAGGAACAAGGTACAACATAGGAATTCAGAAGGCACGGTCACTACGCAGGCAAAATGGTCGAGGCAGGCAGAAAACAGCGGAGTCAAAATCAAGCAGGAGTCAGAACCGGAAAATCAATAAACAAACACTAGATCTAGACACAAGGAACTATCACAGACAGCAACCAAAGCAATGCAAAGGCACTGATTGCCATAAGCTGCAGGTTTAAATAGGGAAGGGCTGAGGATAACGAGGCAGCTGGCAACCGGAGTAGAATGGGTACACTACAATAGCAGCCACTAGAGGCTGAATATAAAATAACCACAACTCAGAGTGACACCTCCAATATGCCATTTAATATGCCAGGATTTTGCCCCTCCAATATGCCTTTTAATATGCCAGGATTTTGCCCCTCAGTATGCCAGCAGTTTGCCCCCAATATGCCTGGATTTTGCCCCTCCAATATGCCATTTAATATGCCAGGATTTTGCCCCTCAATATGCCAGAAGTTTGCCCCCCAATATGCCAGTATTTTGCTCTCAATATGCCAGGATTTTGCCCCCCAATATGCCATTTAACATGCCAGAATTTTGCCCCCCAATATGCCATTTAATATGCCATGATTTTGCCCCTCAATATGCCATGATTTTGCCCCTCCAATATGCCATTTAATATGCCAGGATTTTGCCCCTCATTATGCCAGGAGTTTGCCCCCATATATGCCATTTAATATGCCAGTATTTTGCTCTCAATATGCCAGGATTTTGCCCCTTCAATGTGCCATTTAATATGCCAGGATTTTGCCCCTCCAATATGCCATTTAATATGCCAGGATTTTGCCCCTCAAAATGCCAGGAGTTTGCCCCCCAATATACTAGGATTTTGCCCCTCAATATGCCAGGAGTTTGCCCCCCAATATGCCAGTATTTTGCTCTCAATATGCCAGGATTTTGCCCCCCAATATGCCATTTAATATGCCAGTATTTTGCTCTCAATATTCCAGGATTTTGACCCCCAATATGCCATTTAATATGCCAGGATTTTGCTCTCAATATGCCTGGAGTTTGCCCTCCAATATGCCATTTAATATTCCAGGATTCTGCCCCTCAATATGCCAGGAGTTTTCCCTCAATATGCCAGGATTTTGCCCCTCAGTATGCTAGTTATGCCACCCTCCTCCCCCCTTCCCCTTCGATGACGTGTGTCTGTGTGAGACACTGTGGGTGAGGTCTATTCACTAAAAGGTGAGGTGCACATTTAATCTCACCATTTTAGCTATACATTGTGCAGGGACAAACCTGGTGAGTTTCCCCTGCTAAGCAAACACACCAGGATTATCCCTGCACAATGTATAGTAAATTAGTGAGATAGAATGTTAATCTCACCTCAACTCACCAGAAATTCGTTTTTTAGTGAATAGATTACTGTGTGTGTCTGTGTGAGGCACTGTGGGTGTATGTCTTTTCATTTTCATCATGTACAAAGATTATGCATTCACTGCTCATTGGCATGATATACAAAATGTATGCATTTACTGATCATTGGCATTATATATAAACTTTATGCTCTTACCGCTCATTGGCATAATCCTATAAATCATGTATAAATATGCATTTATTGTTAATATTACATATACTAGGGCTTGATAAATTTAACGGAGTTTTAGAAGCCATCAAAAAAAATGTAGGAGCAAGACAATGGCACAAACCTACACACATAGTCACATACACAGTCAATCACAGACACACACAGACAGACACGCACACAAACATACAGTCAGTCAGTCACAGACACACATAGTCAATCACAGACAGACAAACAATGAGTCACATGCACACACAAAATCCCACACACACAGTCAGTCACAAACACACACAGTCTGTCACATACACACACACCCGCACAGAAGTCAGCAGTTTTTTTGTTGTTTAAGATAACAAAAAAGTACATCTATCAATATGTCCCCCCTCCTTGCTGCTATACCTAATGGCAGGGAAGAGGGGAATTTCTGTTCCATCTTCCACCCTCTTGCGTTGGATAAAAGAAAACAAAAAAAATGATCCCAGCAATGAGGGCACCATGGGGGACAACAATACCCATGCGCCAAATCTAATTTTCTGGTCGCCATGATGACCTGGTACCTGGGATTTATTGTGCCCTGATATATATCCAAATGTACTTATTGTTCATTGACATCATATATATCCGTCTGTATGCCGCCAAGCTTATTTACTCCACTTAAATCATACCTGCCACGAGCTCCAGTGGATATAAAAAGTTTACACACCCCTGTTAAAATATCAGGTTTCTGTGCTGTAAACATTTTTTTACAGGGGTGTGTAGACTTTTTATATCCACTGTATATATATATATATATATATATATATATATATATATAATTTAGACAAGTACTCCATAATTAAATTTACTTTTAAAAAGTGGATATAATTAGAACACAAGATAAAACTGTATAAATTGAAGTAAATATCTGTATTAGTCTATCACTAATGCCTAAGACATCAAATATAGAGCATGATCTACTGGCAAACTGGATCTAAGAATTTGATTCCGTCACAATAGTTGTAGGAAATTTCCTACACTTGTTTCATATATAAATCACTTTAACTCATTAGTTTAGCAGCAAATTGCATAATTAAATCACTCTTGCTATGTTCCCACACTTTCCCACACCTTGATTTTGTTATGCACAACACACAGATTCCTTCCTCTGACATAGATAAAAAATAGAATGAGTTACAGTTGACCAGCCGAGCATGGAAGCTACTCCCAGCTGAGGTAACCCTATGAGGGGATCACAGGCAAAAATCACTTTTGAAAACTACTGAACAAATATGCTCAAAATATTTATTTGAAAGATAAATACAATCTTTAAAAAAGAATATATAAAATAAGATTCTGTGCAAACTACTAATAAAAATAAATGTAAAAAAATAAAAAATAAAACCAGAATATATACCTGCTACACCTCAATCCTCATGTAGCCTGGACCCACAGAAGAGATATAATAGTCTTGCTACTGCAACAAATGATGCAGAGCTTACCCTTCCTTACTTTAATTTGCTCCTACTGTTTACTGGGATGGCAGTGTTTGATTTTTATTTCTGGACTAGAGATTGGTTCATGATCCCTTTCTACTGTTGACACACAACCTAATCCCTAGCTACATTTACATTGATATATATATACCATGGTTGCCAACATTTGAAAGAAAATTCCAGGAACACTTTGCAGATTATCTTCCAATTGACCACACCTCCTCTCAAAAGCTCTGCCCACTCAATATAATTAGCATACTGTAACTCCACCTACTTATCACAGTGTAGATTATATCACCAAGTTCCCACCAACATTACCAGCATCCTTGGTATACAACAGATACATTCACAGCACAACATCTACAGGCAGGTGCATTTTATCACTTTATATGCCACAGTTTAATTGCCCAGTAATATGCCCAGTCTGATCCCCCAGTAATATGCCACAGTTTAATTGCCCAGTAATATGCCCAGCCTGATCCCCCAGTAATATGCCACAGTTTAATTGCCCAGTAATATGGTGGTTTAATTGCCCAGTAATATGCCCAGCCTAAATGCCCAGTAATATGCCAGTCTAATTGCCCAGTAATGTGCCCAGCCTGATCCCCCAGTAATATGCCAGTTTAATTGCCCAGTAATGTGCCCAGCCTGATCCCCCAGTAATATGCCACAGTTTAATTGCCCAGTAATATGCCCAGCCTGATGCCCCAGTAATATGCCACAGTTTAAATGCCCAGTAATATGCCACAGTTTAATTGCCCAGTAATATGCCCAGCCTGATCCCTCAGTAAAATGCCACAGTTTAATTACCTTGCCCAGTAACATGCCAAGCCTAATTGCCCAGTAATATGCAACTGTTTAATTGCCCAGTAATATGCCCAGCCTGATGCCCCAGTAATATGCCCCAGTTTAATTGCCCAGTAATATGCCAGTTTAATTGCCCAATAATATGCCCAGCATAATTGCCCAGTAATATGCCCAGCCTGATGCCCCAGTAATATGCCAGTCTAATTGCCCAGTAATATGCCACAGTTGTATTGCCCAGTAATATGCCACAGTTTAATTGCCCAGTAATATGCCCGGCCTGATCCCCCAGTAATATGCCACAGTTTAATTGCCCAGTAATATGGCAGTTTAATTGCCCAGTAATATGCCCAGCCTAATTGCCCAGTAATATGTCACAGTTTCATTGCCCAGTAATATGCCAAATTAATTGCCCAGTAATATGCCCAGCATAATTGCCTAGTAATATGCCAGTTTAATTGCCCAGTAATATGCCCAGCATGATGCCCCAGTAATATGCCACAGTTTAATTGCCCAGTAATATGCCACAGTTTTATTGCCCAGTAATATGCCAGTCTAATTGCCAGTAATATGCCATAGTGTAATTGCCCAGTACTATGCTACCACTCTCCTTCCCCATTACTCACCTGCTGCTTGTCTCCTCCTTGCACCTGAAACAGTTTTTTTGTTTTTTTTTAATTAAAGTGTAAAAAAAAAAGTCCCCCCGCGCAGTTCAGTTTGTGAGCTGAGCTCACATCAGCCGGTTACCAGCAGGGCCGTCTTTAACGCGGGGCAAACGGGGCAGCTACCCTGGGCCCAGTTACTCCCGGGGGCCCAAGGCAGCTGTCCCGTGGGCCCACAGCCCCTGCTTGCCGCGTTCACAGCGCATTGCACTTGTGAACGCTTTTTTCCGGCAAGCCGCGTCCAATGGATGCGACGACCGGAAAAAAAATTAAAAAAAACTGACGTTGCGTCACATCCGGTGACTGTTTCCCTCCTCCGTGCAAGAGGGAAGACTGCTCAGAGGAGACATCCGGCGGGAGACACGGAGCAGGTTCATGTAAGTACTAGGGAAGGGGGGGGCTTTACAGGCATCTGACTGGCATAATATTACAGGCATCTGACTGGCACAATATTACAGGCATCTGACTGGCACAATATTACAGGCATCTGGCTGGCATAATATTACAGGCATCTGACTGGCACAATATTACAGGCATCTGACTGGCACAATATTTCTGGGCTCTGACTAGCCCAATATTCCTGGGCTCTGACTGGCCCAATATTCCTGGGCTCTGACTGGCCCAATATTACTGGGCTCTGACTGGCCCAATATTGCAGGCATCTGACTGGCACATTATTACTGGGCTCTGAATGGCACAATATTACTGGGCTCTGAATGGCACAATATTACAGGCATCTGACTGGCACAATATTACTGGGCTCTGAATGGTACAATATTACTGGGCTCTGAATGGCACAATATTACTGGGCTCTGATTGGCACAATATTACTGGGCTCTGAATGGCACAATATTACAGGCATCTGACTGGCACAATATTACTGGGCTCTGAATGGTACAATATTACTGGGCTCTGAATGGCACAATATACCTGGGCTCTGATTGGCACAATATTACTGGGCTCTGAATGGCACAATATTACAGGCATCTGACTGGCACAATATTACTGGGCTCTGAATGGTACAATATTACTGGGCTCTGAATGGCACAATATTACTGGGCTCTGACTGGCACAATAATACTGAACTCTGAATGGCACAATATTACTGGCATCTGAAAGGCACAATATTACTGGCATCTGAATGGCACAACAATTATGGCATATGTGTGTGTGGGGGGGTAACATTGCGATGGATGGCGGGATTGCATGCAGGGGAGGGGGCAGGGTCCAGGGGGCCCAAGCAAATGCTTGCCCAGGGTCCAATCACTATTAAAGACGGCCCTGGTTACCAGCCCTGTCACACGCGTCCTGCGTCCAGCAGACGCGTTTGGAAGGGATTGCTTAAGCAGGCTGATGTAAGCTCAGCTCACACAGAGTGAACTGCGCACGTCACGTGACCTGTGATCGCGCTTAAACAGTGCAAATTTCCGGGATTGTCCCGGGGATGAGAATTCCCCCGGGACAATCTTGGTTTTCACGGGACTGTCCCGGCAAATCCAGGACAGTTGGCAACCATGCATATACTTGTATCCATTACTCGCAAACGACTTGGACTGCTGCTCTCCACCACAGATTTTCAAAAAAGGATATTTTTCCTAGCTGTGATCAATCTTAATATTTTTGGGAGTTTTCTGACTCTGCTGACACAGTATCCGCCATCTAAAAGGCACCTCTGAAACATCCTTGGTTCGTAATAAATTGTGTTCATCTAGGCCGGTGATGGCAAACATATGGCACAGGTGCCACAAGTGGCACTTTGAGACCTCTGAGGTTGTACTCACCAGATGTTTACAGTATCACCACCACTTATAGAGCACACTGTAAATGTTTGGGTATAAGACTGGCATTAGTGGATATTAGACACTTTAGTGCACAGTTTTTATTTTGACTCACTGGTGCAAGAGAGTGAGTTGGAGTGTGACGGATATTGATGGGAATAAAATATGCCTGGAAAAGGAGGGCACATTGAGAGCTTAATCTTGGCATTCTGCAGAGGATTGGGCAGGGCCGTCTTTAACACGGGGCAAACGGGGCAGCTGCCCTGGGCCCAGTTACTCCTGGGGGGCCCCAAGGCAGCTGTCCCGTGGGCCCCCAGCCCCTGCTTGCCGTGTTCACAGCGCATTGCGATGGATGCGACGGCCGGAAAAAGAAAAAAACTGACGCCGGATGTGACGTTTCCGGTGACTGTTTCCCTCCTCCGTGCAAGAGGGAAGACTGCACGGAGGAGACATCCGGCGGGGGACACGGAGCAGGTTCATGTAAGTACTAGGGAAGGGGGGGGGATGTTTACAGGCATCTGACTGGCATAATATTACAGGCATCTGACTGGCACAATATTCCTGGGCTCTGACTGGCACAATATTACAGGCATCTGACTGGCACAATATTCCTGGTATCTGACTGGCACAATATTCCTGGGCTCTGACTGGCACAATATTACAGGCATCTGACTGGCACAATATTCCTGGTATATGACTGGCACAATATTCCTGGTATCTGACTGGCACAATATTACAGGCATCTGACTGGCACAATATTACTGGGCTCTGACTGGTCCAATATTGCAGGAATCTGACTGGCACAATATTGCAGGCATCTGACTGGCACATTATTACTGGGCTCTGAATGGCACAATATTGCAGGAATCTGACTGGCACAATATTACTGGGGTCTGAATTTCACAATATTCCTGGTATCTGACTGGCACAATATTCCTGGTATATGACTGGCACAATATTCCTGGGCTCTGACTGGCACAATATTCCTGGGCTCTGACTGGCACAATATTCCTGGTATCTGACTGGCACAATATTACAGGCATCTGACTGGCACAATATTCCTGGTATCTAACTGGCACAATATTCCTGGTATCTGACTGGCACAATATTACTGGTATCTGAATGGCACAATATTCCTGGGCTCTGACTGGCACACTATTACAGGCATCTGACTGGCATAATATTACTGGTATCTGACTGGCATAATATTACAGGCATCTGACTGGCACAATATTCCTGGGCTCTGACAGGCACAATATTCCTTGTATCTGACTGGCATAATATTACAGGCATCTGACTGGCACAATATTCCTGGTATCTGAGTGGCACAATATTCCTGGGCTCTGACTGGCACAATATTGCAGGCATCTGACTGGCACAATATTGCAGGCATCTGATTGGCACATTATTACTGGGCTCTGAATGGCACAATATTGCAGGCATCTGACTGGCACAATATTACAGGCATCTGACTGGCACAATATTACTGGGGTCTGAATTTCACAATATTCCTGGTATCTGACTGGCACAATATTCCTGGTATCTGACTGGCACAACAATTATGGCATATGTGTGTGTGGGGGGGTAACATTGCGATGGATGGCGGGATTGCATGCAGGGGAGGGGGCAGCGTCCAGGGGGCCCAAGCAAATGCTTGCCCAGGGTCCAATCACTATTAAAGACGGCCCTGGGATTGGGCACTCAAGGTCAAAAATGTTTGCCATCACTGAGCCAGGCAATATGTCCGCTAAGTTCCTCAAGGCTAAGGATTAAGGCTCACCTACAACCTTGCCAACCTTAGAATTTCTTCATTGCTAACATTTGCCATTCTTTTACTCTGTACCTGTTCTGTTTCAATTAGGGTTTTTGGGTCTGCAATGCTATTCATTGGAAAAGTTGTAATACGAGGAAAGAGGCGTCTGAATTATCTGCCAATGCAATGTCAACTATCCTCTCTACATGAAATGCAAAATATGCAACTAGTAAAATGTAAAGAATTTAAAAGGTATAGAAAATGTTACACACATACAGTATATATAACGAGGGTGTCAGGTCATCAGGATACAAGTGAGATCACAATGTGAGATCCTGAGATCTCTCTAAATTTCCACTGTAATATGGAAGCAAGATCTGGTGCTATGGGAGTCATTGGAACACTGTGTTATTACAGGAACTATGTTATGACTTTGGTTCATCTGTCTTTTTTTTTATGTCTGATGTTTCAGAAATGTTTGTCTCAAATGTCTCTCAGAGTGCTGCTGCCTCTCAGTGGCCATTGTTGTGAACTACCACTCAATAGTTTTAAACAGAATTATAATTGCAAATTGTTGACCCCACTCGCAGATAAGGTGATCTAGATCTATTTATAACTATGACACACACATTTTTCATTGTAATTACAGCTCTTGTGTGTTTGATTTACCAAGATCCTCAGCCTACATGTCAAAATGATGATAGACCCACCCTGAGTCAGTTTTGCTAGATAAACCTAGTAAAATGGAGTTTATAATTATGCCTTTAATTAAAGCAATTCACAAGGGACTGAATCTCACAAGATTTATATTCAGAAAAAGAAGTATAAGTATGTTTGCATTTAGAAATTAGATGAGTTAGTCAATTCAGTACTAAACATTTTCTCTTTAGATAGGTGCCTATTGTCAGATAGGGTTGAGGTTGCAGTCTTGGTGATGTATCACGGCAATGCTCATAAGGCTTGGTCATTCCTCCATTTGTGTTGAAAGTGGAATGAGTGGAAAGGTGCATAAACACTTTGTTGCGCCTGTACAGTAGTACCAGTGGAAACAGAAACTGGGACATTTTTCATAGAATCATAGAATGTGTTGGTAGATAGGAACCTTTCCGCCCATCTAGTCTGCACAATTTTTTCAATACTTTCATTATTCCATGGCCTTATCTGATATCTAGGATAGCTTTGTGCCTTTACCACGCATGCTTAAACTTCTTCACTGTATTAACCTCCACCACTTCTGCTGTTAAGCTATTCCATGCATCCTCCACCATCTCAGTAATGTAATACTTTCTGATGTTACTCTCTGACCTTTGCCCCTCTAATTTAAGACTATGTCTTATTGTTGTGATAGTTTTTCTTCTTTTAAAAATACTCTTATCCTTTGCACCTTTGATTCCCTTTATTCATTTTAATGTTTCTATCATATCGTCTCTCTCTATTCTTTGTTCCAAGTTCTGCATTTTAAGACACAAGGCCTAGTGGGTAAATGCACTCCCCTGGTGACTTGAGGCCCCAGGTTTGTGCGGTCACATTCCAAGGCCCTGTGATAACAGCTGCTGGATCCAGTTCAGCCAAAGTGAGAAACGAAGGAATTAATAAAAATGATGAAAGAAATCCTGAAAGTAACTTTCACAAAAAAAGATGAAAGAAATCCTGAAAGTAACTTTCACGAACTTATAACGAAAATTTCGGTGAGAAATGAATCGAGTAAGGACCATATTAAACCAATTCGAAATAATTTATAAATGAATCAGACAAGAAGGACGAAAGCATTATACGAAATGAGGAGATCTATCCCTCCAAAGATTCTACCCCCAAAACAGGGACAGAAGGTACCTGTAGTCAGTGTCAGAGGCGGCTCTCTAATTAGGCGAGTTAGGCAGCCGCCTAAGGCCTCGCGGCTGCCTAACTCACCTTATTGCATTTGATGTAACAGGGAGCTTAACGCTGCCGTTAAGCTCCCTGTTACACTAACCTGGGACGTTTCCTCCGTGCATCTTCTCTCCTGCACGGAGGAAGGAAGCTCCGATCACGTTTTTTTTTTTAAAAACTTTATTGAACCCGCGCAGCTTCAATAAAGTTTAAAAAAAAAAAAAACGGAGGGAAGATGCACGGAGGAAACAACGGAGAGCAGCATGGAGGTAAGTACTAGGGAAGGGGGGAGGAGGGTGGCACAAACAAGCAAAGCCTGGCATAATGAGTGGCTAAATATTGGCACAGTGTGGGGCAAAATCCTGGCATAATGAGGTGAGGGGCAAAATCCTGGCATTGTGAGGGGCAAAATAGTGGCATTATGAGGGGCAATATCCTGGCATACAGTGGCAAAATGCTGGCATATTGAGAGGCAAAATTCTGGCATAGTGAGGGGCAAAATTCTGGCATAATGAGGGGCAAAATTCTGGCATAATGAGGGGCAAAATCCTGGCATATTAAGGGGCAAAATCCTGGCATAGAGTTGGAAAATCCTGGCATATTGAGGGGCAAAATTCTTGCATATTGAGGGGCAAAATCCAGGCATTGGGTGGCAAAATCCTGGCAAATTGAGGGGCAAGATCCTGGTATAGAGTGGCAAAATCCTGGCATATTGTGGGGCACAATCCTGGCATAGAGTGGAAAAATCCTGGCATATTGAGGGGCAAAATCCTGGCAGATTGAGTGGCACAATCCTGGCAGATTGAGTGGCACAATCCTGGCATATTGTGCGGCACAATCCTGGCATAGTGTGGCAAAATCCTGGCATATTAAGGGGCAAAATCCTGGCATATTGAATGGCTTAATCCTGGCATATTGAGGGGCTAAATCCTGGCATATTGAGGGGGTAAATCCTGACATATTAAGGGGCTAAATCCTGGCATATTAAATGGCTAAATCCTGGCATATTGAATGGCTAAATCACAGTGCATCCGGTGCTGTGAGGAAGAACAAAGTGCCAATCTTCTAGCACAACGTGGTCTGTGAGACCACTTTCAACATTGAGCACCTTTCCTTCTGGCTGAGTGTTTCTGTTAGTGTGTGATTGTGTGCTTTCTGAGTGTGTCTATGAGTCAGTGTGTGCTGGCTGAGTGTATCTGTGAGTGTGTGCTGGCTAAGTGGGATTGTGTGCTGACTGAGTGTGTCTGTGAGTCAGTGTGTGCTCACTGAGTGTGTCTATGAATCACTGTGTGATATGTGTTAGTGTTCACATTTAGGACACAGCAATAACAATGTGAGTTAGTCAGCCGCACACAATTTTATCTATACCAAATGTTTATAGATGTTTGTAGAATAATTATGAGACAAATAAAATTCTAGGAGCTGTTCATTTCTAGAAGCTGGGATTTGAGTCTGATCTTGAAATATGCTATTTCTACAGTTCATTTTTATTATCACTTGCATATATTTTATTTAATAATGTGTGTCCGTGAGGGCCTCATGTTCGACTTTCGCCTAAGGCCTCACAAACTCTAGAGCCACCTCTGGTCAGTGTGCTGAAAAATGATAAGCTTAGGGTCATGTCTACAAATGCTCGCAGTTTAGTGAATAAGATCCATGAACTTGTGGCAATATTGGCAACTGAGAATGTAGATTTAGTGGCTGTTACTGAGACATGGTATAATGAAAAACATGACTGGGACATATCAATACCAGGGTTCTCTTTATATAGAAAAGACAGAGAAGGTAAAAAAGGGGGAGGGGAGGCCCTGTATGTGAGGGATAGCTTAAAATGTAACGTAATACAAGTTAGTGAGGCGAACATAGAGTCAGTTTGTGTTACATTAGAATTTGGTAATCATATGGTAACTCGGGTAGGTGTGATTTATAGGCCCCCTGGACAAATAGAGGAGTTAGATAATTTACTAGTTGAGGAAATAGCTAAAATGACAATGAAGGGGAAAGTAATCATCATGGGTGACTTTAATCTTCCTGATGTGAACTGGAAATACAAAATAGCTACTTGCGCCAGGAGTACGCATATCCTAAACTCCCTACTGGGATTATCTCTAAAACAAGTAGTGGAGGAGCCAACTCGAAAGCAGGCCATACTAGATTTAGTGTTCACAAATGGAGATTTGTTATCAGATATTACTGTAGGTGAAAGTTTAGGATCTAGTGATCACCAGACAGTGTGGTTTAATATAAGAACAGTGACGCAGTCACACCACACAAAAACAAAAGTTTTAGATTTTAGAAAAACAGACTTTTCTAAAATTAGATTAGGTGTGAAGGAGTCATTATCAGACTGGAGCAATTTAAATGGAGTCCAGGAGAAATGGGATTATCTAAAAGTTGCACTACTGAAGGCAACAGAAAATTGCATAAGGCTTGTCAGTAAGAGCAAAAAATTGAAGAAACCACTGTGGTACTCTGCAGAGGTGGCTAAAATAGTAAAAAAATAAAAAGCTAGCATTTAGTAATTATAAAAATACTCAGAGTGAGGAAGATAGAAATATCTATAAGAGTAGGCAGAAAGAGGCAAAGCAAGCTATAAGAGCTTCCAAAGCACACACAGAAGAGACTATAGCCCAGTCAGTGAAAAAGGGGGATAAAACATTTTTTAGATACATAAATGAGAAAAGGAAAGTAAAACAAGGATTAGTTAGATTAAAAACAAAAGAAGGATGCTATGTAGAAGAGGATAAAGGCTTAGCAGAATGCCTTAATGAATATTTTTGTTCAGTTTTTACAAATGAAAATGAGGGTAAGGGACCTAATTTAGGGAAAAAGGCTAATGAGTCTTTTGGTGCATGTAGGTTTACAGAGGAAGAGGTTTTACTTCAGCTGTCTAAAGTAAAAACAAATAAGTTGATGGGACCTGATGGGATACATCCAAAGTTATTAAAAGAACTTAGTGGTGTACTAGCAAAACCGTTTACAGATTTATTTAACCAATCATTGTTAACGGGAGTAGTTCCAGAAGATTGGAAATTAGCTAATGTTGTGCCCATGGGCATCTGACTGGCATAATATCCCTGGGCTCTGACTGGCATAATATCCCTGGGCATCTGACTGGCATAATATACCTGGGCATCTGACTGGCATAATATACCTGGGCATCTGACTGGCATAATATCCCTGGGCATCTGACTGGCATAATATTCCTGGGCATCTGAATGGCATAATATTCCTGGGCATCTGACTGGCATAATATCCCTGGGCATCTGACTGGCATAATATTCCTGGGCATCTGAATGGCATATTATTCCTGGGCATCTGAATGGCATAATATTCCTGGGCATCTGACTGGCATATTATTCCTGGGCATCTGAATGGCACAATATTACTGGGCATCTGACTGGCATAATATTCCTGGGCTCTGACTGGCATAATATTCCTGGGTTCTGACTGGCACAATATTCCTGGGCATCTGACTGGCATAATATTCCTGGGCATTTGACTGGCATAATATTCCTGGGCATCTGACTGGCATAATATCCCTGGGCATCTGACTGGCATAATATTCCTGGGCATATGAATGGCATATTATTCCTGGGCATCTGAATGGCATAATATTCCTGGGCATCTGAATGGCATAATATTCCTGGGCATCTGACTGGCACAATATTACTGGGCTTCTGACTGGCACAATATTCCTGGGCTCTGACTGGCACAATATTACTGGGCTCTGACTGGCACAATATTACTGGGCATATGACTGGCACAATATTACTGGGCATCTGACTGGCATAATATTACTGGGCATATGACTGGCATAATATTCCTGGGCTCTGACTGGCATAATATTCCTGGGCATCTGAATGGCATAATATTCCTGGGCATCTGACTGGCATAATATTCTTGGGCATCTGACTGGCAGAATGCTTGGTTGCATAGGGAGAGGTATTAGCAGTAGGAAGAGGGAAGTGCTCATGCCATTGTACAGAGAACTGGTGAGACCTCACTTGGAGTATTGTATGCAGTACTGGAGACTGTATCTCCAGAAGGATATTGATACTTTGGAGAGAGTTCAGAGAAGGGCTACTAAACTGGTTCATGGGTTGAAGGATAAAACTTACCAGGAAAGGTTAAAGCATCTTAACATGTATAGCTTGGAGGAAAGAAGTAACAGGGGGGATATGATAGAAACATTTAAATACATAAAGGTTAGGATCCAGACTTAAGCCAGATTGGGCAAGTACCAGACAATAGCCAGACTCAGGCAGGTATCAGTCTATGACCAGACTTGGGCAGGTACCGGACTAGCTAGACTTAGTCAGGTGCCAGTCTGGGGTTAAGACTTGGTAGGTGCTGGACTATTGCTAGGTGTGGGTAGGTGCTGGACTATACCCAGTCTTAGGCAAATGTCAGGAATATGACCAGGAATAGGCAGGTGCGGCCCTGGGGCCAAACAGGGAAAGGTTGCTACTCTGTCAGAGCAAGGAAAGTGCTGCCACTCTGTGGGAGCACAATCTGGGGTCGAGCAAGGGAAGAGTTGAAATCTGTGGGATCACCACTCCGTGGCCGAGCAAGCAGGGCGGGTGCAAGGCTTTTTGCCGCCCTTGGCGAACAAATATTTTTGCACCCCTTGCTGATCCTACCCTCAGACATTTACACACACAGTAACATGTACATATGCAGACACATTTGCACACACATGCAATGTCAGATGCAGCCACACATACACACACAGTAAAACATGCAATGTGAGCCTACCTCAAATATCCCAATTAATGCTGTTAATAAATATAAAGGACACAAAGGTCAGAATAATCTGTCAAACAGTGTGTCATTTTCTATATTCTTTTGAAGTAATTATATGGTAAATGTGGTTACCATAGACAATCACAGTCACATAAGTGACTTTCAAGAAAACAATGGGACTGTTGTTCACTCACAAGGCTTTACATTAACCCCTTAGTGACCGAGTGCTATGTTGCATTTGATGTGCCTTGAAGACCAGAATTCCATTATTTTTGTCATACGTTTACTGAACTGTGAATTTCTTTCTTTGTGTTCAGTCCACCCACAAAAATTATATATCATTTTTTAAAGGACAGATAGGGCTTTCATTTGATACTATTATTTTTATCATAGGATATCATCTACTATTTAAAAATATATAAAATATGATGAAAATATGCCATAAAAAACACTTTTTTTAACTTTGACCTAATTTGTTTTTTTACACAATTACAAATGGTTAAAAAGACCCCGTCCCCTATCGGGGGGGGTGGGCTGACGCGATGACGTGACACGTCGCACGTTCTCGCGGGTTTTTGGAGCTGGGCGGCTCGTGAGGCAGCAATGCTGAACAGGGACCTCGTATGCGGAAGGAGATAGCCACATTGAGCACACTACACCGGCGATAGTAGGAGATACCAGCGGAGGCGACACCTCCACGTGGACCCTTCTACTCCGCCATTACGGACGGATCAAACAACGGCAGCATCTACAAAGCCTACACGGATAAGTACAGATTTATTTTCTCTATGTTGAACTTCCTGCTGGAACTCATCAAATCTTGCAATCAATCCTGCTAAAACAGCGTGGTCGGGAGAGAGGGGAGGAGGGAGAGAGGGGAGGAAGGAGGAGGGGGAGGGGGGGAGAGGGGAGAAAAAGAAGAAAAACTTTGGCTAAAGGGAAGGGTAGAATAATACTTGCCACATACCTGGTCCGTAGCAGTAGAATGACATAGTTGCAGACCCCAAATTTGCACAAAAGATCCGATTTAGGGAACATACATCAGAACTAAATTGGGGCCCACTGACAACTTCATCTTGGGCTAAATTGAGGGCCAATTTTCCGTCTGCACCCCTCTGTCTAGAAAAGCAGATCGCTACAACAGTTGTCCCATAGCCCCGAATAAAAGAATAAAAACACAGAGAATATTAGAGGTTCTATTAACTAACAAATTATACCTTGGTTTAGAGCCAACCTCCCCATTACATGTATGGAGAGCTTACTGTGCATTTAAATTGTGGGTAGTTTAAGGCCCACACCACTGCTCATATCTCTCCATATCCAAGCACTGGTTCACTGAGAGCTAATTTTCTGGGACAACACGGGGCCATAATCTTAATAGTTCTTACACTCACCCAAAAAAAGGGAGGGGGGAGAGAGAGAGGGAGAGAGAGGGGGAAGAGGGAAGAAAAAGAAAAAGAAGAGAAGGGGAGAGAGAGGGGAGAGAGGAGAAAAAGAGGGGAAAAAAAATCAATAAAAATGGCCACAAAAAGACAACAGGAACACAAACTTAATGCGAAAAAGGACAAGAAGCAGGAAAAAATTGACAATAAAATGGAAAAGCGCCTCTCCTTCTTTTCTCCTCTAACACAGAAGGGAGGGGGAAACGGGGGAGAGGGCGATCCCATAACGGCAGAAGTATCCGCCTTGTCTCCCAGCTCTCCTGACCCACATGTACAGATTCCATTAACTCAGGAGATATTAGCTAAATCTCTAGATGCACAGTTTGACCGTATTAAGGGGGAAATTGAAAGCAATATAGCCGGTATTAGGAAAGACATTAAGGAATGTACTCAAAACATTAAGGTTAATTCTGAAAAAATAGAAGACCTCACCTTACAAACCCTGTCAAATTCCGACCTAATTCAACAGCTTACCAATAAAAACCGACTGCTTGAGCACAAATTGTCGGACCTAGAAGACAGATCAAGGCGGAACAATCTAAGGTTCAAAAACATCCCGGAAAGTGTAGACCAGGGGTCCTCAAACTTTTTAAACAGGGGGCCAGTTCACTGTCCCTCAGACCGTTGGAGGGCCGGACTATAGTAAAAACAAAAACTATGAACAAATTCCTATGCACACTGCATATATCTTATTTTGAAGTGAAGAAACAAAACGGGAACAAATACAATATTTAAAATGAAGTAAAGTTAAATCAACAAACTTACCAGTATTTCAATGGGAATAGTGTGCCAGTCAGATGCCCAGGGATATTATGCCAGTCAGAGTCCAGTAATATTATGCCATTCAGAGCCCAGTAATATTATGCCAGTCAGAGCCCAGTAATATTGTGCCAGTCAGATGCCCAGGAATATTATGCCAGTCAGATGCCCAGGAATATTATGCCAGTCAGAGCCCAGGAATATTATGCCATTCAGATGCCCAGGAATATTATGCCATTCAGATGCCCAGGAATATTATGCCATTCAGATGCCCAGGAATAGTGTGCCATTCAGATGCCCAGGAATATTATGCCATTCAGATGCCCAGGAATATTATGCCATTCAGATGCCCAGAAATAGAGTGCCAGTAAGAGCCCAGGAATATTATGCCAGTCAGATGCCCAGGAATATTATGCCAGTCAGAGCCCAAGAAAATTATGCCAGTCAGAGCCCAAGAAAATTATGCCAGTCAGATGCCCAGGAATAGTGTGCCAGTCAGATGCCCAGGAATAGTGTGCCAGTCAGATGCCTAGGAATATTATGCCATTCAGATGCCCAGGAATAGTGTGCCAGTCAGAGCCCAGGAATAGTGTGCCAGTCAGATGCCCAGGAATATTATGCCAGTCAGATGCTCAGGAATAGTGTGCCTGTCAGATGCCCAGGAATATTATGCCATTCAGATGCCCAGAAATATTATGCCATTCAGATGCCCAGGAATAGTGTGCCAGTCAGATGCCCAGGAATATTATGCCATTCAGATATCCAGGAATAGTGTGCCAGTCAGATGCCCAGGAATATTGTGCCAGTCAGATGCCCAGGAATAGTGTGCCTGTCAGATGCCCAGGAATATTATGCCATTCAGATGCCCAGGTATAGTGTGCCAGTCAGATGCCAAGGAATATTATGCCATTCAGATGCCCAGGAATATTATGCCAGTCAGATGACCAGGAATATTATGCCAGTAAGAGCCCAGGAATATTATCCCAGTCAGATGCCCAGGAATATTATGCCAGTCAGAGCCCAGGAATATTATTCCAGTCAGATGCCCAGGAATAGAGTGCCAGTAAGAGCCGTGTAATATTATGCCAGTCAGATGCCCAGGATTATTATGCCAGTCACAGCCCAAGAAAATTATGCCAGTCAGATGCCCAGGAATAGTAGAGTGCTCGTTATACCTCCCTCCTCCCCCTCCTTCCCCATCACTTACCTCCAGCTGCTGTGTCCCCGGGCCGGACGTCTCGCGCAGTGTTCCCTCCTCCCTGCACGGAGGAGGGAAACAGTTACCGGGTCCGGATGTGACGAAACGTCACATCCGGTAGCGGTGATTTTTTTTTTTTTTTTTTCGTTTTCCTGCAGCCGCATCTTCTGCGGCTGCAAGGAAAAAAAAAAAAAAAAGGTAATCAGCGGGGAGCGGGGGGTGCCGGCAGCACCCCCCGCGGGCCGGACAAATGTGCTCGGCGGGCCGCATGTGGCCCGCGGGCCGTAGTTTGAGGACCCCTGGTGTAGACAGTGAGAACTTAGAGAAATTCGTACTAGACTACCTGAAAAAGTTAGGGGTACATATGGAGAGATGTCATAGAGTACATAGGCCCCATAGCCTTCCAACCCATATCCCCAGAGACGTAATGGTTTGCTGCGGATCCTATAGGACAAAAGAAAGCATACTGAAGCAAAAAAGAGAGAGGCATCTAGAGGAACCCTATGAAAATATCTCTATCTTCCCAGACCTGTCTTTCTTCACCCGTTCTCAAAGAAAAAGTTTTACTACCCCAGCCGCAGTTCTTAGAGCTCACAATATAAAATACAGATGGGGATATCCCTGTAAATTATTGGTGTCTTATGAGGGACAACTTATCTCATTTGACACCCCTGAAAAACTCAGAATTTGGCTGAAGGATAAGAATATAGAATGAAACTCGGGGGAGACGAATTGGAGAGAGAAGACAGCAATAAAGCAATAAAACATGAACCCTTCGGGTCATGCTTGTCCCCCTCTCTCCCCCCTTTCTTTTTAGACCACGAGCCCTCTTCTCAGCAGAGATGGGGACCAGACGGTTATTTAACATTAGAGCCTAGTAAGAACCTATACACACATAAGCACAAATAGATTACTCTACTGAATAAAGAGATAAAACCCAATACTCCGATGGTCACACACCAAGGGGGTAGGGGGAAAATAACAACACAAATAAAAAGATGGCCATTAATACCCATCTAAGACAAAACTCTCTACGATTAATAGACAACATAATTATTATTTACCAAACGAGTGACGAGGGGGGGGGGGAGTGGGGGGAAACGCTTATTACTTTCTACATATCTACTTATCTATCTGCTTAAACATAAAATTTCTTAAAGAGGAGAAAGGAGAGAAAATTTTTTTTTTTTTTTTTTTTTCCTTCTCTCTCTCTTTTTTATTTTTTTTTTTTCCTTCTTTGCCCTTTTCTTTTCCTCCCTTCATGAATACCCACCCTTCTTACCTTCTAACGTATTTTCCTTGCTCACCACATCTATCACATACCCATTCCCTTACACTATACTGGTTAAACCAATAGCTTCAAGTTCCTTCTTTTTTTTTTTTTTTTTCTTTTTTTTTTTTCCCTTTTTTGTATCCCTCACCTCAACCATAACACTCGGACCACATATATATAACCAACAGTTTAACCCAACTTTCCAATTTTCGAGTCACCTCTCACCCCCATTATTACTAGCACACATGTATTCCCTACGAACACATACCACTTTGATCCCCTAGTTTACTTCTCCCCTCACTACCATTTTCACACACTCAATCACTCGCACTACATAGGTCTAATCAATAGATTAAAACACCCTCTTTTTGTTTTATTTATTATTTTTTTTCCCTCTTCCTCTCTTCCTCTACCATCATCACACACTCACCACTCGCACCACACAGGCCCAACAAATAGCTTAGACATTCCTTTTTTTTTTTTTTTCTCCTTCTCACACACCACTTTGATCCTTTGGAGTTTTTTTCACTCTCACACTATTATCACACACTCACCACTAGCACTACACAGGTCTAATCAATAGTTCAAACACTTTATATTTATTTCTACTTTTTTTTTTTTTTTTTTTCCTTTTCACACTCCACTTTGATCCTCTAGTCTACTTTCCACTCTCACTATTATCATCACACACTAATCACCTGCACCACACAGGTCCAACCAATAGTTTAAACTTTTTTTTTTTTTTTTCTTTCTTCTCTCTCTCTTTCTCCTCCCTCCTCCCTTCCTTCTCCCTGGCGACGGGTCCTTATTTCGACCGCTGAGTAGGAGACAGAGGGCATGGGGGGGGGGGGTTGTGGGGGGGGGGGGAAGAGAGGAATGGGAAGTTAGTGTGCCCTGGGGTCCAACCCATCTGGGGGGAGAGAGAGAGAAGAGAGAGAAAACAGGCCTCTCAGAGCTGCCCAGCTCCTAAATTCAAATTCATTCTACATGAATTCTAAGCTCTACGCTAGGCATACTTATGCTCTAGAGCAGAGAATACCCGGGTCTAAGCCGGGTCGGGGTGGGTTTATGTTTTTTGTAGACGTGTATATGTGTTCGAAGATGATTCCACAATACGGGCTTGGGCTGGTGAGGGAATGGAAACAAACACTCCACTCGATAAACCATGGTTAAAGTTGCCTCCTTAAATATCCGTGGCTTAAATTCACCTCAGAAAAGATCACTACTGCTCAACCTCCTTAAAAAAGAGAATATAGATATTATGGCGTTGCAAGAGACCCACTGGAATACCCAGGATGAAATTAGAGCAAATACAAGTAATTTTCCAACGGTCCTCGCAGCCTCACTCGAAACGGGGAAAAAAAGAGGAGTAGCGATCCTCTTCTCAAGACAGATCACCCTGAATATTAGGTACCTAGAAAAAGACCCGGAAGGGAGATTCCTAATAGCGGTATGCGAAACTGAAGGGGAAACATACACTCTCGCTAACGCATACGCCCCAAATACATCTCAAATAAAATTTTTAAGTAAGTTAGTACATAAAATTGAGAGAGTTAGACAAGGAGCAACCATACTGATGGGAGATCTTAATATGGTAATGGATCCCGAGATCGACCGGAAAAACAAGCAAGGATCGGCCCCTGATAGAAGTTACCAGAATAGCTCCAGGAGGATGAGAGTCATGATGGCGAAGGCAAACTTATACGATGTATGCCGCATCTTCCATCCTAAAGATAGGGACTATACTTGCTTTTCTAAAACACACAGTTCCTATTCCAGGATCGATCTAATACTTTGCAACCCCGGCCTAACCTTAAAAATCAACAAAACTCTTATTCTAGATGTCACCTGGTCAGATCACAGTGCAGTGATTATGAATATAAAAGATGGGGTAAGAAAACTCAGAGCAGACTGGAGGCTCAACAACAGATTAATATCCACCGAAAACAACAGAAAATATATACAAGAGGTCATAGAGAACTTTCAAAAAGAAAACAGAAGAGACGAAACCCTACCTTCTATTTTCTGGTGCCCACTGAAGTGTGTAGTTAGAGGCCACCTAATTAAGCTCGGATCCCAGGAAAAAAAAAAGAAGGACCTTCCGCTCTCAGAACTATATATTCAGCTAGCCAACCAGTCCACGGCCAATAAAATTGCCCCAACCAGAGAAGTATCTAACCAAATCCAGGCTCTACATGACAGGATAAACGAACAACTTCTCAACAGAGTAAACAGAAATTTAGAGATCTTAAATTCAAAGTGGTATTATAAAGGTAATAGATCGGACATCATGTTAACGAATAAACTAAAAAACAAAAGAATGAAAGATAAGATCTCGAAGATTATATATGAAGGGGAGACCAGGCTCACCCCAGAGAATATCGGCCAGGCCTTTACACAGTACTACAAAAGGCTTTACAACCTTCCAAAAACGGCCCATAATGAAAATGCACCACAGTACTTCAGAGACAAAAGAATGAGACAGCTATCACAAGACCAGCTGGAGACGCTTAATCAATCGATCTCAACAACAGAAATAAGGATAGCCATAGAAAGACTGAAAAAGAAAAAAGCCCCAGGCCCTGATGGATACGACAATGTCTTCTATAAGATGTACAAGGAAGTCATCTGTGAAGACCTGAAAAATACATTTAATGAATTTATGGATAAAGGAGCCATACCGGAAGAAATACTCAAGGCAAACATTGTGACCATATTAAAACAGGGTAAAAATCCGGAAGACGTCACCAGTTACCGGCCAATATCACTTTTGAACACGGACTCCAAATTATACGCAGGGATATTAGCGGAAAGGATTAAGAAAGTCATCACCAGTCTGATTCATAAAGATCAAGTGGGATTCGTCCCAGGCCGCCACTCACCAGGCCACATACGCAGAATTATAAATCTATATGAGAAAATTTATCGAGAGAAGATACCGACCCTTACCCTATCATTGGATGCCGAAAAGGCCTTCGATCGGGTGGGTTGGAACTTCATAGCCGCAACCCTACAAGCCTTCGGCTTCTCTGGCAAAATCAACAACGCAATTATGGCGCTATACACGACACCTATGGGTAGAATCATCGGTCAAGGAATCCAATCGCAATTGTTCAGAATTAACAACGGTACCAGACAAGGTTGTCCGCTCTCACCACTTTTGTATGCCCTCACAGTGGAACCTCTAGCAGATCAGATAAGAGCCAACTCTATGATCAGGGGCTTCCGATCAAAAAAAGACAACTTGAAAATTATGCTCTACGCGGACGACATCCTGCTTATCATCAGGGACCCACAGACTTCCTTAGAGGCGCTTATTCGTTGTATTACAGATTACAGCAAGTTTTCTAACTATAAACTCAACACTAGTAAAACAGCTGCCATATTAGTTAACACACACAAAAACGATCGAAGGGATCTCCAAACATTATATGATTTCAACTGGTCTAAGAAGATATTTAAATTCCTGGGCATAAATATAACACAGAATCCAACAACTATGATGGAAATGAACATCATGCCGGTCTTAAAAGAAATCAATGAGAAGCTGAAAAAGTGGAAAAACCTTGAAATTTCCTGGAGTGGTAAAATAAACACCATCAGAGCATACATCTGGCCCAAAATATTGTATATTTTCCGCATGATCCCGCTAGACGTCCCACAAAGCTGGTTGAAGATGATTCAATCATCCTTCTCTAGATTCATCTGGCTCAATAAAAAACCTAGAATGTGCCGGCGTCTCCTCGCGAAAAACGGTAAACAAGGAGGCCTCGGGCTGCCAGATGTGGAGGATCAATTTCGGGCCTCCTGCCTTCATCATACCTTATATACTCTCAGTGAGCAATCTCAGGGAGAAACTTGGTACCCCCTGGAAGAAGAGTCGGTAAAAGAGTATGGAGGAATATTACCCTTCTTCTGGAGGGTTAAGGACGTAAGAAGAAACAGAAAAGAACAGCAACTCCTAATAAAACCTGGAATTGTCCTGAGTCATTTGAGTAGAAGTTGGGACAGAATTCGGAAAAAGGCCGGACTAGAGAACAGGATACACACAAACTTACCACTGACCACTCTCAGGGGATTGATAGACAACATACAACTCGGAACCTGGTCCGATAAGGGGATCATAAAAATAGGTGATATAACGGAGGGGACTAAAATCAGAGCCTTTAACAATCTGCAAGAAATATATAATCTCCCAGCAAGGGAGCAATATACGTATATGAGAATTCATAATTTTCTGAACAAACACCTTTACCCGCCAGAGAACGACCCAAGATCACAGAAACTAATAAAATTATTACAGCAAGATGGCCAAAGCATCAAGATTAGCAATTGTCTAAAGTATAACAACGCAGCTAGAAAACAACAGTTACCCTCAGCACTACCAAAATGGGAAAAAGATTTAAATGTAGACATTAGTTCAGAGGAATGGAACTCGGCACTGGCAGAAATAAATAAAAATATACACTGCCTCAACATTACGGAGTGCTGCTATAAAGTTTGTAACAGGTGGTACCGGGTTCCCACACTAATAGCAAGAATATATAAAGATGCATCAGACCTCTGCTGGAGATGTGGCTCCCACGCTGGAGATCACAAACATATATGGTGGGAGTGCCCACTAATAATCAATACATGGACAACAGTCTTCGCAAAACTCAATGCAATACTCAATATGGATATACCGGTTAATCCCGCACTCGCCCTCCTTCATATCAAACTACCACCAATGAGAAAAGAAGAAAAAATAATACTACACCATATTCTAGCAGCCACGAAATTATCCATAGCCAGAAACTGGAAATCCTCAAAGGATATCACTTGGCCGATGATTCGGACACAAGTATGCCATCAAATGAAAATGGAGAAAGGATTATCCGCCTGGTCGGGATACAACATTCAAAAAAACAACATGTGGAAAAAGTGGCTGGAAATCATTGAGAAGACAGGACAATGACCAAAAAGGAAACAGAACAAAACAAAGGGAAAGGATGAGGGGAAAGGAAAAGGGAGGAAAAGAGAAAGATAGGGGGGAAGAAAGGAAAGGAAGGGGAGAGAGGACAGGAGAAAGGAAAAGAAAAGAGAGAAAGGAGAAAACGTTTGGCGGTGGCGTGGAGTAAAAAAGCCGACATGCATGAAAGATTTCATTCTTGAATACCGGGGCATCCCCGATATTTCTTATTTTTTTTTTTTCCCAACCAAGTCACCTAGGCCTGGTGAAATCGTCTTCGACAAATTTGTTTGTATGTCTTGTAAGTCTTGTGAGTCCCGTCTGTCAGACTAGCGAAGTAATGGGGGGGGGGGGGGGGGAATTCAGCGAGAGAGCATAAGGTCAGACTCTCCCGCAAGACCCCACACACAGATGCACTTAAACCTCGATTAAAGTATCAATGAGTTAGGAACCACTAAAGCTAGAGACAAAATAGACACAATGATGTTTCAACTCACCTTCCTCAGTTAAAGATGCATATAAAGCTAGTACTGAGTGTCTTAAAAAAAAGAAGAAAAAAAAAAAGACCCCGTCTATATATTTATAATATTTGTCTTGAGTTTAGTAATACCAATGTTTCCTTGTTTGTCTATGTTTTATTTCAAGTAATAGGGCAATAAACAATATTAGTGGTTTTTTTTGTTTTCTAATCATTTTCTTCTACAGTGACTTTTTAACCCCAACCCTAAATTTACCCCAACTCTAAATTTACCCTAACCCTAAAACTACCCCCACCCCTTAATCTAACCCTTGTAATCATCCGAACCCCCCTGTAACCCTAATTCTGACCCTATTTATGACCCTAACCCTAGATCTAGGTACAGTAGATCTAGGGTTAACTACTTCCATTTATTTATTTATTTTATTTATTTATTTAATTCATTTTCTATTTTTAACTGCAATATACTTAACTACCTCTAGGGGCAGTCAAGTAGCGGTTTCAGAGCGACGGAAGATTTTTTTTTTTTTCTCTTCTGTCGCTCTCCTCTGGGCACGCTGGGGCACAAAAGGTGTTGAATGATGCCTCCATCGAGGCATCATTGCAACACTCTCACACATAGGCAGTGATGAGCTTTCACTGCCTATGTGTGTTAGCGCGCATACGATCACATTCGCGGTGATAGTATGCGCGCGGGGGGGTGAGGGGGGGCTGAAAGCACTCTCAGAGGCTGCTTCGGATCCGAAGCAGCCTCTGAGAGTAGCTGCAAACATGTAGTGTTGCGCTAAGGACCATGCTTTTCAGGACTTTTATATATACGTCCGAATGCGTTAAGGGGTTAATCATGATTATTAAGCGTGACAGCGTAATAACATCCACTAACAGGTAACCACAAAATAGTTACATTTTTCTGATATTAACTCAGTGATTTAACATCGGCACAGACATAATACTAGCTGCCCGCCCTGCTGAAAGGCTAATGAGGGAAGATCTTTTTGAATTCTTTATTTTAAAAGGGGCCCAGAGCAGGCCCCCCAGGGATGCTGGGTTCTTGACAGGTGTATTGCCTGTCAGCCCATGATGGCGGGCCTGACTACTTTTACACCATAGCCAGCATGTTATATTATGCTACACACTGAACTCACATAACTGCTGTTCATGCAACACATGTATTAATGGGCGTCCCCCAGGATTCATTTCTGAATCCTTTTTTATATTTTTACTTGCCAGGTTGGATGACATTATACTGGTTTAAATTAATATTCCTTTTATTGTTTCCCTCACTCACCACTAAACTCAATTCATCATGGTATTTCCTAAGTTCCCTTAGCTTCTTCCTGCTACCATTGATGTCACTCACCTCACTGGCCATTAACTGCCTGTCTTCCATCCTATTGGATAGGGAAGTGGGGCAGCGCTGGATTCACACATGAAACAATATAAACATAAAGAAAATCATAGTGTATTCAGTACAATTGGTGTTTTAATAATATATAATATCACACTCACAAACCCAGGTGAGTGTCAGGCTTCAAAATAAACGTGGTCCAGGCAGTGGTGTATCTTGGTTTTGTGCTGCCCTAGGCAGACAAATTTTGGGCACCCCCCCTACCCACGATGCACACCTACGACATGACCCATAACCCACGTTGCACACCAAGGACATGCCCCATCACCCCATTTGCATGCCTCTATCACCCCATTACATACACATTGCCAATATTATTTGCCCATAATATTCCCCAGCTAATTTGCCCAATAATATGCCAGTATAATTTGCCATTAATATGCCCCAGCCAACTTGCCCAATAATATGCAAATATTATTTACCATTAATAAGTCACAGCCAATTTGCCCAATAATATGCCAGTATTTGCCATTTAATCAGCCTCTGCCAATTTGCCCAATAATATGCCAGTGTTATTTGCCATGTTTTATCCCGCAGCCAATTTGCCCAATAATATGCCAGTGTTATTTGCCATTTAATATGCCCCTTACAATTTGCCCAACAATATGCCAGTGTTATTTGCCATTTAATATGCCCCTGCTAATTTGCCCAATAATATGCCAGTGTTATTTGCCATTTTATATCCCGCAGCCAATTTGCCCAATAAAATGCCAGTGTTATTTGTCATTTAATATGCCCCAGCCAATTTGCCCAATTATATGCCAGTGTTATTTGCCATTTAATGTGCCCCTGCCAATTTGCACAATAATATGCCAGTGTTATTTGCCATTTAATATGCTCCTGCCAATTTGCCCAATAAAATGCCAGTATTATTTGCCATTTAATGTGCCCCTGCCAATTTGCCCAATAATATGCCAGTGTGATTTGCCATTTAATGTGCCCAGCTAATTTGCCCAATAATATGCCAGTGTGATTTGCCATTTAATGTGCCCAGCTAATTTGCCCAGTAATATGCCAGTGTAATTTGCCATTTAATGTGCCCCTGCCAATTTGCCCAATAATATGCTAGTGTGATTTGCCATTTAATGTGCCCAGCTAATTTGCCCAATAATATGCCAGTGTGATTTGCCATTTAATGTGCCCAGCTAATTTGCCCAGTAATATGCCAGTGTGATTTGCCATTTAATGTGCCTAGCTAATTTGCCCAGTAATATGCTAGTGTGATTTGCCATTTAATGTGCCCAGCTAATTTGCCCAGTAATATGCCAGTGTGATTTGCCATTTAATGTGCCCAGCTAATTTGCCCAGTAATATGCCAGTGTGATTTGCCATTTAATGTGCCCCTGCTAATGGCCAAATCCTCCCATTTCCCCATCACTTACCTTTCCCTGGTGGCTAGTGGCAGGCAGCATGGAGTCCTCCATGCTGCCTCTTCGGCTCCCCGGCGGTTGTGCCGACAGGAAGCGCCGACAGTCACGTGACGGGCGCGCTGACGTCATACGCGCACCCATCACGTGACTGTCGGCACTTCCGTGTCAGACTGCACGGGGAGCCGAAAAGGCAGCACGGAGGTTTCTCTGTGCTGCCTGTTCGGCTCCCCGTGCAGCCTGGCAGGCAGAGCGATGGTGAGGGGGGATCTTCCGATCCCCTCTCACCTCCGTCTCTGCCTGCAAGCGCGGTGGGGTTTTTTTTTTTTTTAAAGGGACGGATTTTTATTTTTTTATTTTTCAGTGCTGGGGGGCGCTGCCTCCCCCCAAAATTTGCCGCCCTAGGCATCCGCCTAGGATGCCTCGCGGTAAATACAGCACTGGGTCCAGGATATATGGAGAAAGTGTCTCTGTGCAAAAGAAATAAAAGGCACATAGGGTAATACTGTAGTGATTTTAGAAAAAAACGGCCTCCTTTATTGGAGCAACTTACAAAAAGCAGATCCCACAAATTGGGTTAAAATAGCAAAAAAAATGGTCTATACACTAGTCCTCTGTAGGATGTAGACAGTAGAAGCCTCCTCTACACCTTTCACGAGTGTAGTACCGGCTTCCTCAGGAGAAATGGCTCTGATACTCTAAGCTCCCTTAGATTCCTCCTTTCATCATACTGGTCTCTCAAATTGCAGGAATTAACGTGTACAAATGAATGCTGCAAGTAGCTAAGGGCCATGGGATTTGCAGTCCATAGACTCCTCTACGCGTTTCACCGAGTGCAGTCCTGGCTTCCTCAGAAGAAATGGCTCTGACAGTCTAAGCTTCCCTTAGATTCCTCCTTTCATCATATTGGTCTCTCAAATTGCAGGAATTAACGTGTACAAATGAATGCTGCAAGTAGCTAAGGGCCATGGGATTTGCAGTCCATATCAAAGTCTTTGTATCAGTATTCTTGTGTTAACACATGCACATAGGTGTGTGTGTATACATGCATATATGTAGAGATAGATAAATGTATATGTGTAAATTGGATAAGATGTGCCTAATAGTCCTCCCTCATCACAGGTGGTTGGAAGCCTGGTGAGGGGGACAATGATTCTGGCATCAATGGACAGTTAACACCCTTCTCCATATTTGATACTAATGAGTAAATCATACTACAGCATCTTATTATTAGCCATGGAGCACTTAGTTACTGAATAATTCTCTCCCTCTTCTAATTGCCCCCTCTCTGACATGTGCTTGTCAAACAAACACATACATTCTAATGAAGGAAATGAGACATTTTATAAAAATAAATAAATAATAATTTTAACGTATCTCTTTGTGTCAGTCTTGTGATTCAGATACATCCACACCTCGCGCATTTACACAGTTCATGGTATTCTTTTATTTCTACATGGATACTCCTTTCCTTTCATAGTGGTTACTAATTGGCATTTGTGATGCATGGGTTTTACGGTTTGCTTTTTGAACTGTTTTCTAACATTGACATTTTTCCATATAGTTCCATCCTTTGAACAAATACTGTAATGATGAATAGCGTATCAAATATGCAGGGTATGACAGTGAGCTGGAAAATAGGAATGGTATTCTTTTAATTGTAAGTATTTGATTCTTTATATAAAAATGCATCCTGATATCAGGGAAATGTTCTAGTTGATTCATATATTCCTGAAAGGTATGAGTGTACATGGGAAATGAACATAAATATAAAACCACATGTTGCAGTATATCATAATATATATGTGTGATGCAGAAGTGTCGACTCATTATGTGCCGATATTTGGCCCTACATTTGGATTTTGAAAGGAAGGCCCGTGTGCTAGATGGATTCCTTTTGGGTGGCCAGTCCCTAGACCTAAGGGGGCTAATGTTTTTTATTGGGGTAGTGGCAGTGGGTGCCACTGGTTGGGGTGCCCAGGGTCTAAAGCAGATTGTGTAAGTGGTAGTCTGTGAGTGAGAATCTGTGTGCGAGAGTGACTCTTTGTGTAAGTGTGAGTCTGTGTGTGTGTAAGTGTGACTGTGTTTGTGTGTGTGTAAGTCTGTAAACGTGTGTGTTTGTAAATGTGTGACTCACACTTACACACACATACTCACACAGTCTGTGTGTAATTGTGAATATGTCCATGTCTGTGTGTGTGAGTATGTGTGTGTTTCTCTGTGTAAGTTTGCAAATGTGTGCAATATTCTTGAAAAGTGTAGGTTTTTTGTTTTTGTTTTTTTTACCAAATACAGGGTCCGTTCCGGGTACCAAATGCTCTAGGTACGCCCCTGGGTAGTGAAGTCTTTTGGCAGCTTCTGGACTCCAGGACTGGCCCATGTTGGGCAACGTGAATCCATAGGAATCTGCCAGGAATCAGCAAAAATTATTGTATAACCCAGGCAGTCCACAGGTGTGGAGTACAGAAAGAGTAGCTGCTTCAAGAGCCACAATATTTTTGTGACTGTCGGGGTTGTCACAATTGTGGCTGTAGCTCCCTTCACCCTACTATGGCACTAAGACCTCATACAAACTTGTTTTGTTTCTATTTGTATGAAATATGATAGTGCATACATGAAGCCATTTCCATGTGGAACAAAAAACACTTTAAAAAATGTTGTATTTTACTTCTCTGTACTGTAAAGTTTAATTCTCCAGCTAAAATGTGGACAATTGGTATGAGGAAATTTTAGATATTTCCCAAATATCCAGTGTGACCAGCTCTAGCTTCATGGGCAAGTGATAAAAAATATGAATACTACCTCCTCCGGGCGCTGGAACACATGGAGCCTACTCCTGGCTCCTGCTTAGACAGACAACTTCAAAACAGAAAGTGTGTCAGCTGAACATCCAGAACAAATCAAGGCTGATGTCTTGTATAATGAAAAAAGTATATAAAACACTTTATTTATTGGTCCTTCAGACAGAATAAAAAACATTGAGCAGGGACAATGACAAGAAAAAAAGACTAAACGCTTGACGCGTTTTGCACCGATAGGTGCTTTGTCAAAAGCAGTCTAATAATGACGGTACATCAATTCATATGTATTAACACACAATTTAAAATGAATTAAAACTCAATTAGTACTCAAGCGACATACCTCAGGCACCTGATCTGAACGAGGCAGGCTGTAGTGTCCGCCCCGAGAGACTGCAAAACACCCCCCCTTCCCCAAACATGGAGAATGGGTACGTCCAGTCCAAGAAGCCTGTCCCCCAAGGCAGAGACCACGCCCCCCCTACTCGAACAGCGTACCCCAAGTGATACCAAAGAGGAGAAAACCATATTAATTGTGTCATAATGAATATAGTCAGCGTACCAGAATATCATCAAATAAATTTCGAAAATAGACTAATATATAGGAAGTTATTAATGCTACCAAATACAAAAACATAACAAATAATTGAATGGAGAAATGCATGATAACGTGCATAAGTGAATAGGAGAATTGATAAATACGTGATTATGACTGAAAAATGTACAAAACATTTTGAACATAATAAAGAAAGCCCCAACCAGAAGAGAGAAAAAGGAGGGCATCTCGTTGGCAAATTGAATAAAGGCAACTATTAAGATTCTGAAAAAATACAGAAAAAAAATATACATATAAACAACAAAATAATATATATCGGAACAGTAAAAGTTGCAAATAAACAGGACCAACTAAGGGAATATCCTATTCCTTACTGCATCACAAATAACACTAAGAATTTATCCAGCAAAACAAGAGACATCATATTGACAGCATATTCAGCAACCAAAAATTCTGTGCTATCTATGGCGAAGTAAGCCCGATCCAAATGAGTCCAATGTTTTGGTTCAGGAATGAATCAAAGTACTTATTTAATCAAGAAATTGACATTATTAAGTAGCCATAAAATGGGATTTACAGATATTTACTCCAGATCTGCATTCATTTCATGCCAGATCTTAGTTGGCTGATCACCCCCAATATCCTGCTAGTCTTTTAACAACTGATCCTCGGATGCCTTTATAAAGACTCTGCTACCCTCTGCTGGTAACAGTGGGTATTTTAAAAAACCTTTCACACTTAGAAGAATGTTTACAGTATAAACATTATTGTTGCAGGAGTTCAGTCAGGGGCGTCACTAGTGTTGGTGTCACCCGGTACGGAAACTCATGGTGTCACCCCTTGGATTTCCTCCAATACAATGCCAAACAGATTCCTTAGTAATGCCAGTTAGATGGCCTATTAACTATGCCACACACAGGAGCCCCATAACTATGCCACACACAGGAGCCATTCAGATACCAGGAATATTGTGCCATTCAAATACCAGTAATATTGTGCCATTCAGATACCAGGAATATTGTGCCATTCAGATACCAGCAATATTGTGCCATTCAAATACCAGTAATATTGTGCCATTCAGATGCCAGGAATATTGTGCCATTCAGATACCAGGAATATTGTGCCATTCAGATACCAGGAATATTGTGCCATTCAAATACCAGCAATATTGTGTCATTCAGATGCCATGATTATTGTGCCATTCAGATACCAGGAATATTGTGCCATTCAAATACCAGCAATATTGTGTCATTCAGATGCCATGATTATTGTGCCATTCAAATGCCAGTAATATTGTGCCATTCAGAGCCTAGTAATATTGTGCCATTCAGATACCAGGAATATTGTGCCATTCAGATGCCAGGAATATTGTGCCATTCAGATGCCAGTAATATTGTGCCATTCAGAGCCCAGTAATATTGTGCCATTCAGAGCACAGTAATTGTGCCATTCAGAGCCCAGTTATATTGTGCCATTCAGATACCAGTAATATTGTGCCATTCAGATACTAGTAATATTGTGCCATTCAGATGCCAGGAATATTGTGCCATTCAGATGCCAGGAATATTGTGCCATTCAGATACCAGGAATATTGTGCCATTCAGATACCAGGAATATTGTGCCATTCAAATACCAGCAATATTGTGTCATTCAGATGCCATAATTATTGTGCCATTCAGATGCCAGTAATATTGTGCCATTCAGAGCCTAGTAATATTGTGCCATTCAGATACCAGGAATATTGTGCCATTCAGATGCCAGGAATATTGTGCCATTCAGATGCCAGTAATATTGTGCCATTCAGAGCCCAGTAATATTGTGCCATTCAGAGCCCAGTTATATTGTGCCATTCAGATACCAGTAATATTGTGCCATTCAGATACTAGTACTATTGTGCCATTCAGATACTAGTAATATTGTGTCATTCAGAGCCCAGTAATATTGTGCCATTCAGGTACCAGTAATATTGTCCCATTCAGAGCCCAGTAATATCGTGCCATTCAGAGCCCAGCAATATCGTGCCATTCAGAGCCCAGCAATATCGTGCCATTCAGAGCCCAGCAATATCGTGCCATTCAGAGCCCAGTAATATTGTGCCATTCAGAGCCCAGTAATATTGTGCCATTCAGATACCAGGAATATTTTGCCATTCAGATGCCCCAGCCACTTTGCCCATTAGGATGCCAGTAGTTCCCATGCTCATTATTCCTCCCTCTTCCCCCCTTCCCCAGTACTTACCGCCTGGCTGCTGCTCCGTGTCCCCAGCTGGACGTCTCCGTGCATTGTTCCCTCCTGCATGGAGGAGGGAAACGCAGTCACCGGATGTGACATAACGTCACATGCGGTCACAGTGATTTTTTTTTCTTTTTTCCGGCGGCCGCATCCGGTACGGTGCGATGCCGGCAGCACAGGTGTCACCCCCCCTGAGGGTGTCACCCGGTGCAGTCCGCACCCCCCTCGGGACGCCACTGAGTTCAGTAGCAACTTAATGTGTTATGTCATCGCAAGCTTTAAGGGATATTGTCCTCCTATATTCTGTATACTTCCTTTTTAACCCATTGTTGTACTCCAGTGCTGGCACTGGTGTCTAACCAGCTGGCCGGTTATTCATCTCCATATTGGCTAGTCCCACTTACCCTGCGTGTTCTGTTCCCTTTTTCTGTTTAGAAAATCAGGTCCATATGTACATATCATGGGTTATAACCACATTTACTTTATATAGTTGCATAGTAGTTTAGGTTGAAAAAAGGCTTACGTCCATCAAGTTCAACCCTTTTCCTATTCCTTCTTTACCGCTGTTGATCCAATAAGAATCCATTCAAAAAAGAGAGCTTGCAACTGATACTGAACCAGATAAGGGGATAACCCTGGAGTAAAAGAGTACAATATAAATGGAAATATAATTTAGTCATTTGTAGTAGCCTACCTATTTTTACATTTTTCTTACTTCACATTATCTCACGTTTGTTTAGGCACTTATATCTGTGTTATTTTGTGAATAGTTGTCAATAGTTTGTAACTTGTTTGCAATTTGTGCAAACATTTTTTAAAGGAGTGATATTTTTTATCCATAATAAATAAAAGTTAAGTTTTACAAATATTATAGCCAGATTTTTCTCCATTTATATTCAAAAGAGGGCATCAAGAAAAGGAAAACCTTTCAGTCAATTTGTACAGTAACCTTTTGTGTGGAACCATATCATATCATATCCCTTAACAAAGCCTAAATATATCACATCCATCGCAGCATCCATATCTATATTTTTCCTCACTTCTTCTTAGAATGTAATTAAGTTAGTTTGACAGGATAACTTCAGTTCAACAGAAATTCTGAAATAAAGCCCCTACCTCTTGAATTCACAGGATAAAAATGTGACTTTACTCTAAACTTATCTGAAGGAATTAGTAATTCACTTCTTACTTGACCCTCTGCCTCAGATTTAAGAACCCTCAGATTATGAATAGCCACTAGATCTAAAAATACCACAATAGAAACCATCATTCACCATCATTATCTAAATTGGAAACCCCCAATGAATCTTCAGACTCCCCATCATTAGCTTGTATTAAATCAGGAGATTTACCAATCCCACAGCTTCACCATCATAAGATGTTGAAAAATGTTTCTTTAACACAAGGAGTATCACAAATATATTAAAAAAAATCTAGGGTGTCCTTGCGTTCCAATTGATGCACCCATTTTTTTTGCTCCATTGCGTTGATGAAGACTTCCTTCGGAGCTTGACTCAAGTAAGAAACTGAGTTCTCCCTCTTACACCAGGACTTCAGCCTTCATGCATTAATCTCCCGCTGTCATTCTGGTGTAGCGCATGTCACAGGCAGTATCTCTGAGAACACTACCTTGGAGGTCCATTTATTAATCTCACTCCCTAAATACCTAATATTACCTTTAACCACTTTTCATTTTGATCTTACTTTGTCATCTCCAGCCCCATACTCTCAAATGGTATGGTCCACATCAACATATTCAATCAACATCAGTAGATTCTGTGCACACAAGCAAGTACTCTCCACATCTCTACCTACTTAGAACCGCTCATAGAACTGTTGTGCAATCTTCTAAAAAAAAACACTAAAATCTACACTTGTCACAAATTGTTGTGACTTTGGAAAACACTCCATCTTGTACCACTCAAAACTGGTAAATGTGATTGTCCCAGGAGCTGGGACAGTGTAACAGACATAAGTCCATAAGTCTTGCACTCATGGGTCTATTCACTAAAATTCAAGTTCAGCAAGAGGAGGTTGAGTCGGGAAATCGAATTTGACTGTACAGAATAAAACCTGACCTCAAAATTCAAGCTCCTTGCTATTGACTAAACTAAATTCACCCTCTCTCTCACTCTTTCGACGACAAAGTTCAATTTGGGAGGCGAGCTTGACTTTGTTGTCTAAATCATAACCTGCAAATCGCCACCTCTAAAGGTGTGAATGCAGTCATTTCATAATTCATATTCTTTAATGGGAGCAGTAAAATTACCGCACCCATTAAATAACCCGTAAAATAAAAATAAATAAATAATAACCTTTAGAAACTGGGGCCAGTGATTTAGAGGCATCACTAGGGTTGGTGTCACCCGGTGTAACGCACGGGGTCCGGAATGGTAAGGGACCCTAAGATCAGGAGCTACGTTGCAGGGTGGAGAAACAGTACCTGGTGCTGGGTAACTGCAATCCCTTGGAGGTTTGGGACCCCAAGTTTTTGCAGCCACAACCAGACCCTATGAAGCAGCTGCGGTATCCATGTCCCAGGGCTTAAGAGGAAATGAACTAAATGACAGCCAAGCAGAGCTAAAGCAGAAAATCAGCTAAGGGATAGCAGAACTGAAATGCAGCGAGCAGGGCTACAGGACAGAGGCAAGACATAAGATAAAATCGAAACCAACTAAGGATAAACAAGGCAAGGCACAGGGTTGCAGATAATAACATAAGAATACTGCAGGGAACAGGACTAAGGAACTCAAGAGACACATACAAAGGAACAAACATAAATACAGGAACGAGCCTAACACTAAAGATGGTAAAGGTGGGGGTTTGGTTCACCAATTGGCCAATTAGTTGTTAGCTTGCCAACCACGTCAAGGTACTCCACATTAGGCAAGTCCCTAACTAAGACATAATATTAGCAAAGCAAAAACAAATAAAATCTAAAAGACATACATGGAATAGACACAGAGGAAATACCTGTTGACTGCACTACTATGGACTGAATATAATGGGTGTGGTTTAAATAGAAGTAAACTAACAAGTCAGAGGGAATGAGAGAAACCCTGGAATGACACAAAGACAGGCAGAAAGAAAAACATAACAGGAATACAGGGCCAGGACAGGACTAAGAATAAATAATAAACAAGAAAGCATAGCAAGAAGAATACAGAAATGCCTGGTCACAGCCTGGATGAGTCTGCACAAGGGAGCATGGTTACACCCGGTGTGGTAACTCATGGTGTCACTCCCATGGATTTTCTGTCATACCATGCCACTTGGAAAATCTCTATCCTTTAGACTTTGAAATGCCTTTGGGTGCAATTCTACCCTATTGTCTTCCGTTGGGGAGAGGCGTCACTAGGGTTGGTGTCACCGGGTGCAGTAAATCAAAACTATGAATTAATAGTTATACCAAGAATATCTGTTTATGCATTGACACACAATTTAACAATTTGATGATTCAGCAAAAAAAATACTTGCACAGAATGTAGCTCCATTCACTTTGTAACACTTCAGCAAGCAATTAACAATAAAATAAATAAACAGAGATAACACACTGATACACATACACTTAGTCACACAATAAAGAACATAAGGTGCCACAAACAGTGCCAGACCGGGAATAAAAACTAGCACTTGCAATCAGGGCCACCATCAGGGGGGACGGCGATACACTGTCAGGTCCAAGGACCATCACTTACCTTACACAGGGGACCCTCACAACCAGATCCATCCTATGTTACTATTTGCAGTTGTCGTGCATTAGTGGGACCGTGAGGTAGGCTGAATACCCGGCCTCAAGTTGCTAGCCACCCGTTCGCGGTGACTGCAACTACTTCCAAGAGGTATAGGGGTGGGGCTTACTCGCAAGAGACGCTACGCAATTGGTTGAGAATAAGGGAGCAGGGGAAAGAGGGTGGAGAGTCTCTACTCCTTCTCCCTATTCACAACATGGTCCAGGGGCGGTCCCCAGGTGTAAAGGGGAGAGGTGATCAGCAGCCCTATAAAAACCCTAGACTCAACTTATTCACTGCTTGCTTGTTGAGCTGTAGTGTCTGTTCTCAGTCCTATTCCTTTGTGATTCCTTGTGATTTGAATTATATCCATTGCTGCCTTCCTGTGTACCGACCTTGGCTTTTACCACTGGACTACGTGAATTGCGGTACCCCTACTAGGACTTGTATACCTGCTATTTGACCCTTTGCAGCCTGCCTCAACCGTTTGGACTGGAACTGACTACTCTTTTGCCTAACCCTATTGCTGTGACACTTTTGAAATTCCTTTTTTTGCCATCCATACTCCCTACTATGCAACCTTCCTGGGCCCGGCGGGCACTTTAAAAAAAATAAAAAATCTGTAAAAGAAAAAACATTGTGGGCAAACAGGACAGCTGCCCTGTCGGCCCTTCTGCCTGCGTGACTGTCTCACATGGAGACGGATCGGGCAGCATGCTTGATGCGGACCTGGCTTTTAGTCACAGTGAGGAAATTAGCAGTGGGCTATTAATGAGGAAATTATCAGTGGCATATTAATGAGGAGGAAATTATCAGTGGCATATTAATGAGGAGGAAATTATCAGTGGCATATTAATAAGGAAATTATCAGTGGTATATTAATTAGAAAATTATCAGTGGCTTTTAAGAGAAGGGAGGGCTCAGAATTTTTTTCACTATAGTGCCCTAAAGTTTCTTATGGCGGCCTCCTTGCAATAATTGTGGCAAGTTATTTGTCTGTAATCAAGTTCTATGTGTAATGACATGGGATGTAGGGCAGGAGAAATGGTGTAAAAGGGAGCAGAGGAAGGAAAAAACCAAGGAATCTATTTTTATTATTTGATAATTACACCTTCCCACCCACCGTCTGTGACTGGAAGAGTGTGTTTCAATGGGGGTTATGCATAAACAGCAAATAAAAAGCTTTAAGTCCTTATACATGTGTCCTATTTATAAGCAATGTTTATTTCAAAACAATTTCTATTCTGAACAAAAAAAATAATGATGAAGCTATAGATTTGGCAAAATGTATTAATGTGCAGCGAGCAATCGTAATTAGTGATATAATACGCACCATCGCGAGGTGGAGCTGAATTATGCTAATTATGTGGGTGTGGTAAATTTTAAAGTATGTAATTGAAAGCTGTGTTGCAAAGTGTCCCTGGAAACTTTTTTCAGAAATGTTGGCAAATATGCAACAGTAGTAGTAACATATATTTATAGAGCACCAACAATTTATGCAGTGCTTTGGTACAGATGATAAAGCAAGTCGACAAACAAATTCAGACACATGAGGTAGAGGGCTTTGCTTGCAAAGCTACAATCTAAAGAAAATAGGTAAATTATGAAACATTAGGTTAGTGAAGATGCAGGAGGAAGGGTAGAAGGTGAGGGGGGAAATAAATTGTGTCAATAGAAGGCTTTGGAGGACTGTGATAGCTGAGTGAATCACACTAGAAGTCACTCCAGCCACATTAAAGGAAAGTTGTTGGATACTGCAGGTGAGTATACTGAATGAGACTGCTAATAGTTGTTTTATAGATGGGGAGGTTGCCAAGTGGTTGATTAAGAGCTCAAGTCACACGTTGGACCAAACCTACATGAGAAATTAGCCTGGGGAAGAGTGTAATGTGGGAAAGGGAGTGAAGGCATTGTACAGTCTAGGGCAGGACATTCAACCGTCAGCTCTCCAAATGTTGTTGACTACATTTCCTTCAGTGCTTTGCCAGAATTACAGCTATGGTTGACACCTTTTCTTCAAAAAAAAAACTAAAAAAAAAAAAAAATACTGGCCATGCACAGTTAGTCACATACACACACAGTCAGACACATATACACAAACATACAGTCAGTCACACACACAGAGGGCAGCAGTTTCGGTTTACGATAATAAAAAAAAAAAGTTCACCTTTGAAAATGTCCCCCTCCCCACTGCTATACCTTATTTCTTTCAAAGCCTGCTGAGCATTTGGTGCTCATAAATTATAGCGTGGTGCGCGAGGGGGCGGAGCAGGAAGTCTGTGCACTGCTGGTTTAAAAAAGGGGGAAAAAACAATGTCAGCGGCACTGCACCATGCAGGGCTCACAATACCCGGGCGCCAGGTCTAATTTCCTGGACGACCTGGCGCCCAGGGTTTGTCGAACCGTGGACAATGGCATGTTAATGATGTAAGTCTTGGATGTGCAATGTGGGTAATGGGGCACATCCTGGGGGGCAGCAGAAAGTCCTGGATGTGCAATGCGGGTGATGGGGTACGTCCTGGTGTGCATTTAAATCATTGGCATGATATACAAAAACCTGGATAATTGGAAATTACTTTGGGGACTCTAACATTTCTGATGGCAGCCCTGTGTGGAAAACCTAATTATGCCTGTAGTCCACAACATCAGTAGTGCCTAGGGTGGCCTTCCTCTGGTCTAGGGGCTATTCACTAAATTGTGAGTTTTTTTTTCCAATACTGAAAAATATACATATGGATTATGCAGGGGCATATGGTCTCTTCTAACAGGAGAAACTTTCCAGGCTTTTCCATACACAATGTATAGCTAAATTGGTGAAGTGAATTATTTATCTAATTTATTGCTGGGGGGTCTGGATGTTGTGGCTAGGGTTGCCATCAACAAATAATAATAACAAACTGGCATCAGGTCAATGTAAAGGCTATGGAGGCTGAAGCATAGCTGTTTTTTGTTTTTAAAAAGGTGCCAACCCTAGTTGTGGCTTTATATAGGGTGTTACCTCAGCTATGTTTTGTCAGCCACATTTAACACTTGCATGGTGCTTTGCTGTATCATAGTTGCCAATATTCAGTTATACACAGTTTAAACCCAATGCTGCCTGTGCTGGACCCAAAAAAAGTAAGACTGTACTAGCAAATTCAGTACTTTTGGCAACTATGCAGTATGTATAAATCATGTGAATATAAGGAAATCAATTAACTAATCAAGTAGTTGGTCCCTCAGAACCACCACTGATTAGTTGATTGATTTCCTTCTGGTCACATAACTTCTACAGAAAGCAAGGTAACATGCAAAAGTTATATGTTGCCAGTAAAACAATGGCCAAGGTCACAACCCTATAATCAATAATTACTTTATTTTCTACTTTAAAAAAAGTTTATATATATATATGTGTGTGTTAATGTAAAAGGTAGATGAATGAGCATGGGACATGAAGAATACATCAGTTCTAGAGCTTTATTCATGAGAGGACTGCCAGAAATTGAGGAGAGAATTTCAAACTTAAGGCCAAAGCAGCTCTGTAGGAAACGACCTCCCATTCAGCTGAATTGGAGACTTTGCCTTTGAAATGTCCTGAAATTCTCTCTTTCATAAGTCAAGCCCATAGTGTCAACGGTTAGCCATCACTGCTATAGTAGTTTTTGGCTCTAGTTAGGACACTTACAAGGCTCATTATATTTTGACATTACCTTTAGTCACCGCTATAGGGCGACTTTCATCTCTCCTTTCTGAATGCAGTTCGTCTCCTTCGGTTATTTCCGTCACAAGTCACCAATGTTCGGACGCTGTGACAATACCTCGGATTGTTTCGCATAACATCGGATATTTCCGGCAGCGGTGTGTTCATTCCGACCGCGCTCGGTTATTTCCGCCAAAGCTCGGCAATCTCCGGCGGCCTCCCCGGTAACGGTCGCTGTGAGTTTAAATGAGTCGGAGCCGCCCGAGTGACGCCTGGAGAGACCCGCAGACAGTGAGAGAGGGTTCCGAGAGCCGGGGTGACAGCGCACACCGCAGGCCTGAAGCAAGGCCGGAGGATGACTGTGCTGCAGGAACCCGTCCAGGTAAGAGTTAGTCTGTCTGGGCGCAATACTACACACCGAGGACTGAGGCCTACTGCAGGGAATGGAGTGGGGCAGGGGATACAGACACTGCAGGGGGTTATCGATGGGAAACCGAAAACTGTGATAAAGGATACGGGTTTATCTAATATATAGGCGGTATATTTTAGGCACAGACTGGTATTTTGGCTATGATACATAATAGGTTGCAGGGGTAAAGGAAGGAATATCTAATACACAGGGTATAGATGGATATTTAGGAGATGGCATTTTAAAGGGCAGGGGTAAAGGAAAGGGGGATTCAGTATGCAGAAAGAGACTTATAATACACATAGGTTTGGATTTGGTTAGTACAGTTAATAACATCATTTGAAGGGAAATCCAATCCACAGCGAGGGAGAATCTAGTAGTCTCTGGTATGTAGGAGCTGGTAAAAGGTGACAGGCTAAATGAAAGTGGTATCTAATATACAGGGGATAAATAATACATAAAATCATTTTTTATCACTGAGGGGAAAGCATTCCTGAAATAGAGATGATTAAGGGGCATGTAATAAATGGGCTTGTACCAGTGATGGTGAAGGTTTTTGAGCCAGTGCCCATTATGCAGGAACCCAAAAGTGCAATTTGCCCTGTTATATGAAGCCTGTCTCCCATGTTTATTACAGGCTTAATTAATTCTAGTGTCCTTTCCTTTAGTTGCTCCATCTCTCTGTCCCCACATGCTTAAAGAGCAACTGTAAAAACATTTTATTCAAAAGATTGCATTTAGTTTGCATGGAAATTCGTTCTGAAAGAATATAAATAATGTACCTTATTGTACCCTGCTTATTTGGTCCAAATAGCTCCAACCGGGGAAGACATGTTTAGAAGATTGGGTCAGATCAGTCGGATCATCCTTCATCTGAACCAAGGTGTATGAAGAACTGCCTCACGATTCTAAACAACATGTTTGCCCCCTGGTAGTGCTATACGGGGCAAAGAGGGCTCAGTAATGTACTTAGTATTCTTTCATTAAAGCATTTCTATTTAAAATTCCTACATTTATTATCACATTTCAATTAACCTGAACTTAAGTTTTTGGTACAGTTGCCCTTTAACTTTCCTCCATAGATCATGATGATGAAAATGCAGTCAAGATAAGTGCCATCTCAGGGGCTCCTGAATATGAAAGTTGGCACCCGTGCAATAGGTTTGCTGTTGCTGGTATAAACTACTATGGTTCATAATGAGGACCTGGTTGGGTAGAAGAAGGTTCAGTGATAAGATTATAGCTGGGAACACCTATTAGGAAATACCATATTTTTAGCATAATGTAGTGGTGCAAGGACAGTAAGACTAAAGAATTCCTACATGCCAGATAATTATGCTTCAATACAAAATTCCCAAAATTGTGTAGTCAAGGTTAAGTGAGAACTTAGAGATAAAGCAGTAAGCTGACGTGCAGGTTTAGCAACAGTTGCCCATACCAGTTTTGGCTATTGCTACTTGATCCAAATGCCAGTCATTCGCTAATCGATTAAAAGACAGCAGGTGCAGGTAAGTGGTGGAACCGTTCTAAATAAGCGTGAAACGCATCACGTCTGCTGTCACCCCATTCTTTTTTTTGTTTCCTTTGACACTATTTTAATTATTATGAGTCTTTCGGATTCTGGAGTGCCATATGTCTATTTTTTTATGATGATATATACACATATATATATATATATATATATAGACAATCAACGTAGTGACTTCTGAGCACCTGGGGCGTTGTGTAATATTCCACTCATTTTGTTCCTTGTATGCATGAATTATATTTGAGTGGAGCCCGGTATTTGGAATCTTGTGAGTAACAAAACAGCCAAGTGTATCTGAGAAGCTGCCAAATTGCTCAGGAGTGAACTCTTGAGCAAAGAAGGAGCTGTCCAACGAAACTGTCAGCTGACCGCAAGTATTGCCAGGTTAAAAATATATTTAAAATGGACCTGCAGGAAGATCTCCAGAACTCCCAATTTGACCGGAAGGTGTTGAAGACCATTACCTATTTACATAGCCTCTTAAGACTTTCACATTGGCTGCTGGGTATCAACTTGATAGGTCAATGACTTTGTCCACTTGAGATAAAGCAGTCATTAATGAAAAAAACCCATTATTATATTAATGTTTCTCCTATAGGTCCACGCCTAGTGAACATATACAAAGTTTTTGAAGCTGATCACACGGAAAATGTGTACGAGCACATAAAAAAAAAGATAACTTACTTTTGAGGTTTCTGAATTTGTGCATGCTCTGCTTTCACCCATAGTAGTTAAAGGGGGAAGCACTAGACATTCAGATATGAAGCTCGCGATGCACTCTGGATATGTTTTTATATTTTGATCCTAAAGTGACCATTTTAAATCTAAAATAATCCTTAACTACGACATGTAAGGCTTGATAATGAATTGGTCAGTTTGGATCCTTAAGTCTACAAATATTTGTCAAGCTATGATTAACCTGCATAACCAGTTTTATTAAAAATATTGCATTACTTATCAATGAGATTGCAGAGATGAAAAGGTCGGTTACACACACTGTGAATTTGATACTTGTGCCAGCAGTCATGGTGTTGCATCAACTGAATCTGTGAATAAATCTTGTTGATGGGTTCTCTGGAGCCCACGCAGATGCTTGGTTGATGGGTTTTGGGTACAGTACAATAATGTAAAAATAGAATATTTCACTAAAAGATTTATATTTATACAAATATTTGAAAACTAGAGAAATATCAATGTATCCTACTTGGTTCAAATACTTTATTAATAAATAATTTATATACTCACAGTGGCCAACATTCAGGCTGTTGGATAGAGAGCTGATAGATACTTCACTATCTCCCTGTATTGCTCCAAAAATGTACTGTGCTTAAAATTGAAATGGTATAACATTTTCACTGTACTATCCTTTCAGGATAAACACTGAGCACTAAATTCAACTAACTGAGCTTTTTTGAGAGCTTAAACCCTTTTTATAAGATACAGTTCTGAATCCTTCATTCACAGACCATTCTTTTCCTTTCTTATGCAGGCTGCTATATGGCAAGCACTAAATCACTACGCGTACAGAGATGCTGTATTTTTGGCAGAAAGACTCTATGCAGAAGGTATGTGGTTAAATGCTTCCACTGTTACATGTGTTTCTAAGTGAAAGTGAAAGTAAAACTAACAATAGTGTTTAGTAAATGGTGCATGAATACAGGTATAATATAAAAAAAATAACATAAAAGATACAATGTCTGAAAGGAGAGCAGCACCTGATCAAACTAGTGTCTCACTCCAAGTAAAAATGTGTACAAAAAAATTAGTGAAAAATGTGCGGTGACCAACACAGAAGTTACATTCTACCTACCTAAGAAGCTTGCGTTATGGTATACCAAATAATTGAATAAATCCTCTTGTGTATGTTTAGGTCAAACGCTTATATTATGTTTGTGCCCACAGTGCATTCAGAAGAGGCATTATTTCTGCTGGCCACATGCTATTACCGCTCAGGAAAAGCTTACAAGGCCTACCGTCTCCTGAAAACTCACAGCTGTACCACGCCACAATGTAAATACCTCCTCGCAAAGTGCTGTGTGGACCTCAGCAAGTGAGTATGACCTTCCCTTCTCCCCTCTGAACCCAGCCTTGTCTTAACTTTTTTTTTTTTGATCAAGTTCACATTTGTTCATCCTGTCAATTGTTAGGCAAAGGAGAGAAGATTAATAGAACTTTTTTCCCTTCCGGGCTAAATGGGGAATAGCGAAATATGCGCAAGATGTTGCAACAACAAGTTTCCACAGCTGTAAGCAGGGATTGGTAAAAGCAATTTAAAGGGACACTAAACCTTGTGTTTCCGATTGTGCTTATAATATAGAAGCACAAGTGAAAAGTTAGTTTGTCCCTAGTGTGAGGATAAACTGGCATGAACTTTTCATAGTACATAGGAAGCACAGAGAGAGATCCTTGGTTTTTGCATGGGATCCACAGAGGGGACCTAAAACTCAAACTGAAGAATTAACCTCCTTCGTGCTTGTAGTCCTAATTTGCAGTGCCTAGACGCCTGAAGGACGGCATAGACTATAACTATTGATTGTTGCCCCTCGCAATGAGCTGTGCTATGGATCACGGTTGGATGATCTATATCAACCCATATGTATCATGATATAAATATCATCCGACTCAGCAGATTTTTAATTAGGTGTTATTTTTGCTGTACCTTTAGTCTTTTACATATTCATTTACCTTTTTTTTTTAACTTGACTTGTTACAATTTTACTATTTTTAGTTTATTAGTTAATATATATTAAAATCTTAAAATAATGTATCTTATTTCTACTGCAATTCAAAAATTAGTCAAAATGAGACTAGCAAACCTCAGGTTGAAATGAGTAACCCCTACAAATTGATACTGAAAGTAAAAGTTGGGGAAAGGCTTATCTATTGCAAGTAATTCCGTGTAACCCCTCCGCTGTCAACTTTGATGGATTCAGGGTGAATGTGAGGAGGAGGGTGAACTGCAAAGCCAAAATGAGCCATATAGGTGATGATAGTGAAAATGAAGCTGAAGGAAATTCCGTTTCAAGAAGAACACCCTTCTGACAATGGAGATTCTGATTCCTCATCTTGTTCTACTGACTGGAAAACTAGGAGATGGAGTGCCAATGACTTTTAAGTTGCAAGCAGTAATAATTCAAATACTCAATCAAAAAAAGTTTCTGTTCCCCACAGTGTATATTAAGCTTTAATAGATGTTGTTAAACTTTACGAAAATGGGATTTAGAGCAGTCCCCTTTACGTTCACTGAATAAGACCGTATTATTTTAAATGATGAACAAAGCTCTCCCCCTGCCCCCCCCCCCCCCATAATTTTTTCAATGGCTAACAAGAATAGTCTGCATGATTGCAAGTAAGTCATTTATGCACTAAGCATAGTGTCTTTCTTATATATATATATATGTTCATATTTAAATAAATATCATGATATTTTCCTACCCTGCTGTTGATCCCACTACTGGAACCAGCATTGAGGCCATCCTAGTCCTTTTATTTACATCCCTATCCAAAATCATATTTGTTTCAACTCACATGGTCTCTTTGCATTTCTTCAATATGTACTATTCATTTCGGCTTTTGCATTCTTGTTTTCTGTACCTCCTATTCATGAGTCTCACTCTCTGACCCCATGTCTCGTCTTTGCCTGCAGACTGGCAGAGGGGGAACAGATCCTGTCTGGTGGTGTGCTGAATAAACAAAAGAGCCAGGAGGAAATAGTCACAGAGTTTGGAGATTCTGCCTGCTTTACATTATCGCTGCTCGGCCATGTATATTGGTAAGGGACACACACTATTCTCTACCTTTTTTTCATTTTAGAAAACCATCATTGCAGTTCGGCTTCTTTCTAGAACACCCTTTATCTGTATTTAAGTGGATAATTGTGGAGTTTCAATTCATAGCCTTAGTCTTTAGTGCCAAGTTGGTGCTTGGTTCAGCCAAAGCCTGATTAGCTCATCACAGTTCATAAACCGATCCTGACAAGGTGCTATATGTTAAGTCAACTGTAGTTATGTAAATAAGCCTATAAGAAAGCTTCTGCCATAAAGGAAGACTGTATGCAAAATACCTTCTTATGCTCAATATACCTGTGTAAGGGGTTAGGACGTGTTTCGAATCTTGGATCAGATTAGTCAGATCTTCCTTTATCTGACCCAAAATTAAGGAAGATCTCACCTAAATTTCTAAACATGTCCACCCCCTGATAGAAGTATACACAGCAAAGAGAGTTAATTTGTATTCTTTCATTAAAGCATTTTTATTTCAAATGCTTTCTCTTGATGTAATCTTTTTATTTTAAATAAATAAGACTGATCATTTTTTCACATAATGTTCCCAAATTAGTTAGATGGCCTTCCTGCTCATAATAAAGCTGTACCGGTTTTTTATTTTTTATTTACAGCAAAACAGATCGATTGGCCAAAGGATCAGAATGTTACCAAAAGAGCCTTAGTTTAAATCCTTTCCTGTGGTCCCCGTTTGAATCGTTATGTGAAATAGGTATGTTTTCGTAAAATATCTGCACAAACTTGGAGGTGGGCAAAAAATGTTGTACATTATTTTGATATATTTGGCATGAGGTGGCATAAATGTTGTTTGTTAGCCTCAAAATGTTTATTAACATTACAGACACAATGTTAAGGGAATCTTAGAATACAGTTACATGTGGTATTTTTACCCTCTTTCCCTCAATGGTTTTTCTCATCCACTGAGTGATATTTGGTCAGTCTGCTTTAATTTTTATGGCAACCAGTTTTTATTTTCAACCAGTGTGCCAGTAATCTGTCACCTGATCTACCACGGGTGGCAGTGGTTCGGGGGTGCCATTGGCAAGCGTTCAGTCCACACCCACTGCCATGTGCATAGTGATGACGGTGAGCGTTGGCATGTGATGCTCTTGATCATCACTGTGCACAAGGAGTGTGTGGGTGTGGTGACTGAGGTCTGAGTTACAGGTAGGTAAAGAGAAACGGCGGTGGGGTGAGAAGAGGGGATCAGAGAAGAGACAACAGGGGAGATGAAAGGGGTGAGAGAGAAGGGAAGGTGAAACGGGAGAGACACACATCTGGGGCAGATGAAGGTGAGTAGAGAGAGAGAGACAGCAGAGGGAAAAGGGAAAGCGACCATTTAAATACTGATAGTGTTCTTCAACCATTTTTGTGCCTTGAGAGGAAAATGGATGAAAATCACTGCTCCCATAAACAATTTTCTTTTTTTTTTTTTTTTTTTTTTTAAATAATCCTCACCAGTTAATTAACAACTCAGATTTAAAAGAATTATAAGACTTTTCATCTAGTAAACATTACATTAAAACCTGTGCTACATCAAAACTGTACTGATATTCAGGATGCTTGTAAAGTTCAAACTTCTTGTAGTTGAGTTTTGTATAGTGTATATATGTGCAATGCAGTTCAAAGAATTTCAGTGCAGGTATCTTTTTCATAGTCTAAATATGCAGAATCCCTCTAGTAATAAAAATGATTTATTGCAGTCATAGTACAAATACAGGGCCCATAGAAATTCACTGTCTTTTCCCCTTCCTTGAATAAAATGTTAGTAAATTACATTTGTGTACCATAACCTAACCATGCCTGTAACATGAGCTATTACTACCTAATATTGCATAAGATAACATCAAATCAAGTAATTTGTATAATGATTCTGTTGCCAATTAATAAACAGATGAAAGAAAGAAGAAAAAAAAAAGGTTAATGTGGTGTTCATTCAGTGCAAGAAACACTGAATAAGGGTAGCTTAAAATAGTCGGGGCCACAAAATACTCTGTATTGGGAGCTACTTTTGTATAGTATCTTTCGGGAAGTCGTACTGATGTCCTACTTAGTGCCTTAAATACATAATTATGCTGAAGACCACATAAGAGATCGATAACAGGGTAACTACATCTATCACTAATACACAGCATTACTATCTTTTAGATGTCACTGTTAAAGCAACTATTTCTGTTAATGATGGAATACAATTCTCAGTAGATTAGTAATGCCCATTTATTTTTAGAACTAAAATGAATTGACCGTTTTACTGCCATGCTGAGGTGTGCTGCACATATAGAACATGAATGAGCTCTGGGCAGTGTCTCTGTTCTGTATTAAAATATTTATTAAACATTTATTTTTATTTTACTGTTATTTTCTCGGCAGGGTGTTTTTTTTTTTTTTTTGTATAAATATTTTTTTTATAAATGTTAACACACGTAGGTCAAGCATTTATCCTCCACTGCTGCCAATCTGCTTGTGAATTACATAGCCAGTCACATACTTAGTGTTCTACTTTTATTTACACCATGTGTGGAGATGGTGGATTTGTTTGGGGGGGTTGGTTTCAACCTTTTGAGTGTCAGCTGTAAATGTTGTAATATGGTATGCACAATATATTATCTATATTGTTTTAGAATTTCATGGCCCATTTAAATAAAGATGACTCTTTACATTGGATTCTGATCATATTAACTGTATCCTGTTTTTTTGAACCCCTGATGAGTCAGAATTGTTGACTAACTCAGGATCTTGGAGACCATTTATCCTTCCTCTCTAGCATTGGTTATTTTATGACCAAAATAGGGAACTGTGCAGAATCTTGGTTCTAATTATTTAGCCAAGTTCAGCAGTTGGAAGGTTACATCACCCACACTCTCCTACCAGCCACTTAGCAGGAGGAGTATAACGGGAAATGTAGGCCAGCGGCTAGAAGGCCTCCATTTTACACCCCTGGTTTACTAGCTGCTGTCAAGACAAACCGTCAAGACATGTTTGTTCTTTGTACTTCACTTGATAGTGAATTGGTTCACTTTTGACGTAGATGTGCTGATTGTATTGCAACTTTTGTTCCTAAGGTGAGAAACCAGACCCTGAACAGACCTTCAAGCTAACTTCCCTCCAGAACTTTAGTAGCTGTGTGCCCAACACTTGCACATTGATGGTGAACACACACAGCGTTATATCCCACAGACAACCAGACACAGTGTTAATGGAGACTCCTCAAGACACTATAGTAAGTGTGCGTATATTCATCTATCATTCTTCTATATTCTGTAAGCGTGCTGAACTGCGTTGTTATCAAGGTTGATAGGAAGTGAGCAAAATGGGCAATAGTAGATATTAACATTGATCCTTTGGTACACTTAATTATTTATTAAGGTGGCTCCTATGGACTCTGCAGTTAGTGATCACTGGTACCTTGGGCCTACCAAGCTCAAAGGTGATTTTTAGCTTGATATTGGCATGAGGTGGTGATGCTGTGAGCGCCTTCATATAGGTTTTCAGTTTGAGATTTGGAAGGATTTAGCTGGTTGATTGCTGGAAATCAAAGAATAAGCAAAGTCTGACTTAAGGCAGAGACAAGATCGTTTCTGACAGTTTGAGGCTTACAGTCAACGCTGAGCAATTAGAAACAACGGCAATAATCAAGGGACACAGAACTTCCACACATTCCAAGGATGCAAAAAAATCGTGCAGAATTTACCTAAACTACTTAAGATGTTAATTTTGTTTGTTTGTTCCCGCATCTTGCATGGATTAGCGGCACCTTTTTTTACATCTTTGGACTGTGTGGAAGTTCTGTGTCCCTTGATAATTGTTCATGGTTGCTCAGCGTTAATTAAAAGCCTCTAAAGTGCCTGAAACTATCTTGTGGCCTTTGGAGGGAGTCACTACTATTGAAAGATGAGCCGTTGATGTCCCTGTACACTTTCTGGTCCGTGAACATGCACATGCCATGTTAACCGGCTGACCAACTTGAAAGTAAGGCACATGCAGAGGGAGGGCTAGAGTAGGAATTATCGCAAGATTTCTTAAGGAGTCTTGGGTTTAAAAAGATCTTAGTTGCTGAGGTTGGGATATCCCTTTTTAGTTGGAGGGGCATGTCCCTGTTTGAAGTTTCTAGATATTTGCAGAGGCAGGCAGGGTGTCATGTTACTTTGCGGTGTGATGTTTCCACGTGTTGTCAAGTTATGGCTACCTTTGAGCTTGTCCATAAACTGACAGAGGAGTGAGAATGTGTAACTTACAGCGCAGTGCACTGTCAGACCCTCGGCTTCCAAGGAGGTAAAGATGGCCGCCATCGGTTCTGCTTCTTGCAGGAACTGAACAGATTGAACTTGGAGTCATCCAATGCAAGATACTCGGTGAACACAGATTCTTCAGTACCCTACATAGACCCAGCGGTCATCTCCCCCGACTCCTTTCCTTTGGGGACCGGCTCCTCCATCTTGTCCAAACAGGCGCAGAACAAACCAAAGACCGGACGCAGCCTGTTAGGAGGTCCAGCAGCCCTAAGCCCGCTTACACCAAGGTAAGAAGATCCGCAAAGGTGCAGTTTGCCAAGCTATGAGTACTTACATCGGAAGCAGTGTAATGTCTGTGCTTTCTCTGTTGGCAGTAATGAAAGTAAAGAGAAGCATATAACACAAGCTATAAATCTTTGTAAAAACTGCGTAATATAGCAATCTCTGATATCATGCGCTGTTTAGCACTACAGCAATCCTCCATGATTGTTTTATGAATGTGTTTTGGAAATAATTGGTTTTGTATTTCTGATATTCTCTCAGTTTTGGGATTTTGCCACTAGAAACTCCCAGTCCAGGAGATGGGTCTTACTTGCAAACCTACAACTCCTCCTGTGTCCTTGATGTGCCATCTTCTGGTGCCCCAGCAAAGAAGGTATGTATCACTGGTTGTTGTAACTCTGTCCCTTGTCACTAATAGCCATTCTAATGGTTACTGTAACACTTGATTCTCTGACTTATCTGCTATGACATTGTCTTGCTTACAGTGATTCATTTTCTGATTTACCAGCCATGACCTCATGCTACTTACTGTAACTGCCTCTGCTGTGTGCTGTCTATGGTACCACTACTTTCTAGTTTTGACAAGGATGACCTTATGTTAAATAATGTAACAATGTTCTCTATTGTACCAATCGTGACTTAAATCCACATCCAGTAATTCTGCAACTTAGACCTAGAATTTCTTTGTTCATGGTCCATCACTATAACCTTACATCTCCACCCTTCTCAGTCTATCCCCAGAATCAGCCAAACCGGAACAAAGTCTGTATTCTCACAGAGTGGTAATAGCCGGGATGTCACACCTGTCCTCCTCATGCAGACACAGGGTTCTGGCCCTCAGACAAGGTATAACGAAACTTTCTTCCTAATTAGTTGTTTCCAATTACATATTTATATTTTATACATTCACAGTGCAAACAATATTTAAGTCGGAAAGCTTTCACGACTGACCATATAATGGATAAGAACTTGTTAATTTAGTTTTATTTAAGGACCAATAGAGGAGTATGGCCAATCACATCCACAAGCTGACCCTTCAAGTCACATGCTGTTTGGTTTTCACCCCTAATCAGTCAATGATCTCTTATAACAAAAGATCGAGGATCATTTCAAAAGGGAATGGATCAACCGTCTCTTATTTATTTATCAGTTCTGGCATTAATCCCAATTTAAATTCTATATTCATAAACATTACAATGTAAAAAGTAATACTAAATGCTTGAGAAAATATATAAAGGGAATAACCTCCAAACTCAGTACACTACTCATAATAAATAAATTCAATGAAAGTGTTGCGTTGCAATTACAACACATTTATATGTGATCAGAAGAAATAAAAATATAGGATACACCTCCTGAACTATCCAGAAGAATTACTTTTGGTCAAGGATGTTAATGTGCTAAGGGCACTTTGTCTAACATGTGTTTTATCTCTAGCACTACGCCTCAGGTACTGAGCCCAACAATGGCAGCTCCACCAAATGCATTACCACGAAGGAGCTCCCGTCTCTTCACCAGCGACAGTTCCACAACTAAGGTGAAGTAGGAATACTCTGAACCCTTAGGATGAACTCCATAGGTTCTACTCCATATGCAACGACCCATTCCAAATTGGATTCGAATTATTATCAAAGGAATCCCGAAACGCAGCTACTCAATATGCCGCAATCCGAATCAGAAGTTCGGGTTGTTTGGAAACCAAAGCATGCCTTTGGATCACCTTGAAAACCATGGGTTTTCTGGCTATCTGATATGTGACGATCCCCTTCGAATGCAACTTGGATTCGGGGATGATGGCTGCATTTCGGCCATTTCTTCAGGTCTGATCTAGACAAATAAAAATGTAAAAATCTAATGGGGGAAAAAAATAACCCCTGCTCCCCAATATTCAGGAGGCAAATCAAGTAGCCCTGACTCCCACCAACTATAGGAAATGGGGCTGGTATTTGGTTAAGTGCTTTCAGGCCGATGTAAAATACATTGGGGAGCCTGTAGCCCGGTGACCCCCCCCCCCCCCCCCCCCTAACATGACCGAGGCTGGGAGCTGCCAAATGACTCCAAGCCCCCCAATCGTTTGCTTTTTTTTTTTTTTTTTATTCAAATGAAATCCCCAGACCACAAATATTCAGTAGACCCTCATGTGAGGCAAGGCTATTGTGGCCAGAACTCTCTTCATGGTGTCATTTACTAGATGATACTTTAAATGTTGAAATTTCAATCTGCACATGGTACTACCTAAAATGTCGAACAAATGTATAGACCAACTGAATTTTTAGAATTTATACTCTGTAGCTCCCATTTTGATTGGTTCTCTTTTTATATTTTTTTGTTTTATTTCTGTTGTTGCAGAAATCAGGTTGGAATTAAATCAGTTGGGTGTCTGCCTTTTTATGCTCTGCAATATAAATTCCATAAACATTTCACTACTAGTACCATTCTGGGTTGTTTTTGATGATTAATGATCGCTGCGCACTAAACAGAGTAATCTTATCTAAGCCAAATGATCTGACTATTCTTTGCATTTTACTTCTGAATCTGCTGGGGGGGTTTTCTTATCCAAAGAGACAAGCAGTCAGTATCTGAGGAAGCGTTTACAATGATAAGTTTGGCTGTCCCATAGTACAAGGGAAGCTATTGTGAGAATGACCTTTGGTTACTTTGACACATTTTACTGTGAGATTGTGCAAAGGGCCACCTAGGCCTGTAAACCGTGCTCCCTCACAGCATCCATAGAATCACACATGGCAAGATTTAATAATGGCACCTTAATCCATTATGTCTTGTCTTAAAACCACACAATGCAGTTTCATTACAGTACTTACTCTATACTTACCACTATATTTTAAGAATTTGTGCCAGATGAACCGGTTTTTGAGACTAAATAATTTTTCCATAAAACTATGACAGAGCCAGTTCTGAATAAGTTTACAATTTTTGTCTCCTTATCTAATGGGATTCACAGCTGGTACTAATTTATGGAACTGATCAAATATCTACCAGTGTTGCTTGTGAACATGTGGAGCATTCAGAATTAATGTCTGGGGGTATTGTGAAGTTAAATTTTGTTATGCTCAAATTAGTTTTGTAGCAATTCTAATCTCATCCATACTCTTATGTAGCTGTACTTTATTCCAGTAACATTGTAGAACTGCACACTGGAAAGATTCGATGCTTTCGGCGTTATTGTTGGACGAGAGACTCACGATTTCTGTTATTCCTTTGCAGGAGAACAGTAAAAAGTTGAAAATGAAATTCCCGCCCAAAATGCCTAATCGGAAAACCAAAAGCAAAACAAATAAAAGTGGCGTGACGCAAGTGAACCTGAACGATAGCCTTGAAATTAGCAAGTTAGACTCCTCGATCATTTCTGAGGGGAAAATCTCTAGTGTGGGTCCTCAGATCCAAGCACTAAACATACAAAGGGCAGCCGCAGGTAAGCCTAAAAGGTTATACCGCATAATGCAAACCGTGTCATAAGACTTTTTTTTTTTTTTTTTTTATGTGATGAATATTTTTTTTTTTTTTCTTAATCCAAATATACCACAGTTTTAACCTATCCTAATAACAATAATTAGAGATCTGAGATGATGATGGTGAGCCTCAATATTGCATAGATTTTCTGCAATGTTCTTGTGTCTTGGTGTTGACGCTATTGATAAGTAGACCTTTAAAAGATGATTTTTAGAGAGCAATGCTACCATAAAATGAGGAGCAACATCAGCTAAACCAGGGCTTGACAAATGTATCCGAGGTTTTAGGAGCCAGCTAAAATATCTAGGAGCCAGACAACTGCACATAAACACACGCAGTCAGACAGACACACATACCGAAACCCGCTACACCTTGTTTTCCTACATATTTTCTTGGGCGTAAAAACCCAAAAGCAGAATATAGACTATTTGGTACAGTCCTAACCTCAACATCTGAGGAAAGGGATTTAGGAGTAATAATTTCAGAGGACTTGAAGGTAGGTAGGCAATGCAATAGAGCAGCAGGAAATGCTAGCAGAATGCTTGGTTGCATAGGGAGAGGTATTAGCAGTAGAAAGAGGGAAGTGCTCATGCCATTGTACAGAGCACTGGTGAGACCTCACTTGGAGTATTGTACGCAGTACTGGAGACCGTATCTCCAGAAGGATATTGATACTTTGGAGAGAGTTCAGAGAAGGGCTACTAAACTGGTTCATGGGTTGAAGGATAAAACTTACCAGGAAAGGTTAAAGCATCTTAACATGTATAGCTTGGAGGAAAGACGTAACAGGGGGGATATGATAGAAACATTTAAATACATAAAGGGAATCAACACAGTAAAGGAAGAGAGTATATTTAAAAGAAGAAAAACTACCACAACTAGAGGACATAGTCTTAAATTAGAGGGGCAACGATTTCAAAGTAATATCAGGAAGTATTACTTTACTGAGAGGGTAGTGGATGTATGGAATAGCCTGCCAGCAGAAGTGGTAGAAGTAAACACAGTCAAGGATTTTAAGCATGCGTGGGATAGACACAAGTCTATCCTAGCTATAAGACCGGGAACGGGGGACTAATAAAAGTACTCAAAAAAAAAAAATTGGGCAGACTAGATGGACCGAATGGTTCTTATCTGCCAACACATTCTATGTTTCTATATACATATACACACACACACACACATCCAGTCAGTCACATACACACACACACACACAGTCAGTCACATATATACACACAAACACATCCAGTCAGTCACATATATACTCACAAACACATCCAGTCAGACACACATATACACACACAAACACATCCAGTCAGACACATATATATATACACACACAAACACATCCAGTCAGACACATATATATACACACAAACACATCCACTCACACATATATATACACACAAACACATCCACTCAGACACATATATATACACAGACACATACATACACACAAACACATCCACTCAGACACATATATATATACACACAAACACATCCACTCAGACACATATATATACACACAAACACATCCAGTCAGACACATATATACACACAAACACATCCAGTCAGACACATATATATATACACACAAACACATCCAGTCAGACACATATATATATACACACAAACACATCCACTCACACATATATATACACACAAACACATCCACTCACACATATATATACACACAAACACATCCACTCAGACACATATATATACACAGACACATACATACACACAAACACATCCACTCAGACACATATATATACACACAAACACATCCACTCAGACACATATATATACACACAAACACATCCAGTCAGACACATATATACACACAAACACATCCAGTCAGACACATACATACACACACAGTCAGACACATATATATATATATATATATATATATATATACACAAACACATCCAGTCAGACACATATATACACACACAAACACATCCAGTCAGACACATATATACACACACAAACATATCCACTCAGACACATATATATACACACAAACACATCCACTCAGACACATATATATATATATACACAAACACATCCAGTCAGACACATATATATATATACACACAAACACATCCACTCAGACACATACATACACACAAACCCATCCACTCAGACATATATATACACACACAAACACATCCACTCAGACATATATATACACACACAAACACATCCAGTCAGACACATATATATACACACACACAAACACATCCAGTCAGACACATATATGCACACACAAACACATCCAGTCAGACACATATATATATACACAAACACATCCAGTCAGGCACATATATATACACACAAACACATCCCCTCAGACACATATATATATATATATATATATATATATATATATAACACATCCAGTCAGACACTCACACATATACACATACACACGAACACATCCAGTCAGACACATATATGCACACACACACACACACACACATTCAGTCAGACACATATATATACACAAACACATCCAGTCAGACACATACATACACACACACACACATCCACTCAGACATATATATATATATATACACACAAACACATCCAGTCAGACACATATATACACACACAAACACATCCAGTCAGACACATATATATATACACATAAACACATCCAGACACACACATATATATACACATAAACACATCCAGACACACACATATATATATACACATCCAGACACACACATATATATACACATCCAGACACACACATATATATACACATCCAGACACACACATATATATACACATCCAGACACACACATATATATACACATCCAGACACACACATATATATACACATAAACACATCCAGACACACACACATATATATACACATAAACACATCCAGACACACACATATATATACACATAAACACATCCAGACACACACATATATATACACATAAACACATCCAGACACACATATATATATACACATAAACACATCCAGACACACACATATATATATATACACACAAACACATCCAGACACACACATATATATACACATACACATCCAGTCAGATAGATAGAGATATAGATATATATATATACACACACACACACACACCAGAAGGTTTTTTTTTTTTTTTTTTTTTAAAGGAAAAAACTAAATAAAAAATGTTCACCTATCAATGTCCCCCCTCCCTGCTATAACACCAGAAGGGGGGGCGTTCAAGCCTCAATAAAGGGAGGGGGAGGGGGGCGTTCCAGCCTGGTGGCAGAGAGCAGCTTTCTTGCTGATCTCCCCGATCAGCACTATATCGGTGACCGAGGGGGCGGAGCAGGAAGTCTGTGCAGCCGGTGCACTCACTCTGCTCCCTCGCGCACCGCTGCTGGAGAGAAGGGAAAAAGCGATCCTATTGCCGAGGGCACCACGCGGGACTCGCGATACCCGAGCGCCAGGTCTGATTTCCTGGTCGCTATGGCGACCTGGCGCCCAGGGTTTGTCGAGCCCTGAGCTAAACTATTATATATATATTTTTTTTCCCTTACCATATGCAGTTTTTTTTGGTTTTTATGCCCCTCCTTGTGGTAGCTGATGGCTCTTGCTTGGGTTTCCAATGTGCACAATAGGCTTTAAAGATACCACTTCTAATTAAACTCCGTAGCCCAACCTACTGCCTCAGTTCCAGCCATGTATTAGGAGAGGAGAGAACTAATGTTTGAGGAAACGTCTCTTGGCCATGATCTGTTTGGTCAGGATCTTCCATTGGTGGAGAAAGAACTAAGTATTTCTCATGTAGTTCCAATTTTAGTGATGAAAATGGGAGTTCTGAGTTTTGGTTCACATCCAAATAGACCTTGAATTCAGACTACTCCGTGACCACAAATGTTTTTTTGCGGGGGAGAAATTAGAACGGCTGAGCGCCTTCGGATGGTCGCAATAGTAACCTCTAACTTCCCCATAGACCCATGTTGTTAGGACTTCGTCTATTGTCCTAATTGCTCCTGAGAGGGGGGGAGGGGGGGGGTTGTCATCTTTTTTTAGCATTTGGCCAGCCTCTGGAACCTGGGTGGAGGGAAGGGGGAGATGACGGCTCCTCTTTTCCAAAGTCCCAGGAACTTTACTGTATATTTCGGTTTCCTGAACAAATGCATCCAGTCTCAATCTGCCATGATCTTGTAAAGATTCCAAAAGCATTTATGCTTCTATTCATTAACTATATGGACTATCCATATACAAAGGATTTAAAACAGGCCAATTAATATTAGTTAATTAATTTAATTAGTTTATTAGCAAAAAGTTAGCACCGTTGTCCTTTAAGCCTTCCCAGATTTTATTGGTTATGTATTTCTCTGTGCTACTAAGAATATCATGGACATAAGGATCCATTCTGTGCCTTGCATATCAATGAGTTGTAAGTAGCCTGTTATATTGATACTACCAAGAGATGGTCAAGGATAAGATTCATTTGTTTGGCTTTTTCAATCCATGAAAATGTTTGTTTATTTTAGTTGCTCATTTAATACATTTGCATTTTGTTTTGCAGAAGGTTTGATGAGTCTGTTGAGGGATATGGGGAAAGGTTATGTGGCTCTGTGCTCGTACAACTGCAAGGAGGCTATCAATATTCTAAGTCATCTCCCATCTCACCATTACAACACGGGCTGGGTGCTCTGTCAGATTGGCAGGGCCTATTTTGAGCTGGCAGAATATCTACAGGTAAGACTTCAGGTTACTGCTTTTGAAAATCCACTTCCCCACAGTGTATGCTTATATGGCTATGTGTTCAATTTTTTTCTGTATCTCATACATGGATTGGCGAATGGACCATTTACCAGTGTGTATTTTCTGTAGCTCTGCAGAATTCCCCTTCCTATTTCCTGCAAATTATTCTACATTTCATGTTCCAGATGAGCTTTGGTGTCACTGCAGCCACTATCATATCTTTTATTTTCGCTCTCCTTCCTTTCCTTTTATTCATCAGACTCTACCATTGGTTGTTCTTAGTGTTTGTGCTTTCCTTACCTGTGCAGGCAGAACGAGTGTTTTCAGAGGTGCGCAGAATTGAAAACTTCCGGGTAGAGGGTATGGAAATCTACTCCACAACTTTGTGGCACTTGCAGAAAGATGTGGCACTGTCTGTGTTATCCAAAGATCTGACTGACATGGACAAAAACTCACCAGAGGTACTGTGCACTGTCCTCTTGCATGGGGAGGACAATCCTAACATTCTATATTGTGCACTGGGTTATTAGATTTAGTTTGAGGGTAGCTCACCAGCTTTGTGCAGATGTCACATAGAGCCCAGCCACTCTAAGACTCGTAAAGCATCATGGAAGTTGTAGCTCCACGCCTGCTATTAAACTTACTGTTTCCGACACACTGGTTCATCTATGGAATTGAAGTGAGTCTAGTTTCAGGAATGTGTGATAGCCGGCCCTTTTTCATTTTTCTTCCCAGGCTTGGTGTGCGGCTGGCAACTGCTTCAGTTTGCAAAGGGAACACGACATTGCCATTAAGTTCTTCCAGCGGGCCATCCAGGTGGATCCAGGTTATGCATATGCTTTCACACTGCTGGGCCACGAGTTTGTACTGACTGAGGAGCTGGACAAAGCCTTGGCCTGTTTTAGGAATGCTATCCGTGTCAATCCGAGACACTACAATGCGTGGTGAGTCAAACCAACGGAAAGCTCTTCCATGTCCATGGTTCAAGTGGCAGTTTTATGTCAGTGTTTCTTTCCTTACAATGCCTACAATCCTGACCTTTTGTGAACTCCTGCTTTAGGTATGGCCTTGGAATGATTTACTACAAGCAAGAGAAGTTCAGCTTGGCAGAGATGCATTTCCAAAAAGCACTGGATATTAACCCCCAAAGCTCTGTATTGCTGTGTCACATAGGAGTGGTAGGTGCCATGTTCATTTTCATCCTTTTGAATATGCTCAACAAGTTTCACCTTCTAATCAAAGGGATTTAATAACTACTATCTTGTTCTACAGCTGCTTCTTATTTTTAGGCCCTTGATTACTGAAGCCGTGCATGGTTGCAAAGCAAAAAACTAAATTAATGCTAGGGTACCTTGGTGACTATATTGTCCCCTTCCATCTGATGATTATAGGGTCGACTTGGGTAGTTCTGATTTTCGGATCAATTGAACTCTGGCTATTTCGGATGATCTAAATATCCCATGAATTTCAGGATCCGAACTTCTCTATGACCTCACAAAAACGGCTTTCATCCCCCTGTTACCTACCAGGACAAGTAGTGTTTTTTTTGTTTTTGTTTTTTTTGCTCTGGTGTTCAGACAAAATGTCCAATAATGTAGTTCTTACCATTGAGTGAACCACACATTTGCGTGATCACTCAAATCACCGGTTTGACAGGTCAGAGGAAATATAGACCACCTGCCATCGCGCATGCGCAAGCATCTCCGCAAAGGCTGAGATGCCAACAACAATTCAATAAGACCAGGGGGGTTAGGGTTACCCTCTTGCTTGAAATTATGCTGTGGTGTTCCTAAAGTTCTGACAATTAAAATGAACTGGTTTTTGTGCAGGTCCAGCATGCGCTCAAGAAATCTGACAAGGCTTTGGACACTTTGAACAAGGCAATATCCATTGACCCCAAAAATCCTCTATGCAAGTTCCACCGAGCCTCCATCTTGTTTGCCAACGAGAAGTACAAGGTATGGAGGTGATGCCCATCTTCTCAGGATGTGGGAGTGTCTATTTATCCTCTAGTACTTGATGCCAGTAGCAGAATGCGATAATTTAGTGATTTCTCTTATTTTTCAGTCTGCACTGCAGGAACTGGAGGAATTGAAACAGATTGTCCCGAAGGAATCTCTTGTGTACTTTTTGATAGGAAAGGTATGCGAATAGTATACCATTTTCTCGCATTCCCCATGGTTCTTCATACTCTGGGACTTGCTGTTTTCAATTACGTCTCAAACACACTGTTCCCTGAAGAAAAAGGTGTTTCAGCCATTTCTTTGAAAATATTAGTTTCCCTTTAGTCTAAGCACATCAAAACCAACACAGCCCTAGTTACGTTTGTGTATTTCTGTGGGGACCAGGGCTGCCTTCAGAGTGGGACAATATTTGATTGGATTAAACAGTTGTTTCTGTGCATGGTTTGGGTGTTCAAAAGATAAGAATGGTTTTTCATATGGCTATATTTTGTTATCTGAGTCGTAAGTAGAACAGCATTTGCAAACACATGCTATGTTTCTTCAATCTGTCTTATTGAGCCCATACGTGTGCTGTTGTGTTCCATTGAATTACTAGTTTATACACCACCTGTCTCCTTGCACCTCATCCTCAACTCGCCTGTTTCTGTCTTACTCCTTCTCCAACAATAAAGCACCTCATATTAAGCTTGGCACCAAGCATAATGTTTTTTCTGTTCTCAGGTGTATAAGAAATTAGGGCAAACACACCTGGCTCTTATGAATTTTTCCTGGGCCATGGACCTGGACCCCAAAGGTGCCAATAACCAGATCAAAGAGGCCATAGACAAACGCTACCTGCCAGATGATGAGGAGGCGGTGACCCAGGAGGAGCAGATCAGCGAGTGCTATCCTTATGAATCAGGTCAGGAAAATCCACTTGCAAGCTCTTTGGGGCATTAAGAAGCCTAATACAATAAACATCTAAAAATATAATTTATACTATAAAAATGAAACATATTGTGTCAATTTAATGCAGCTTGCCATTTTTCGCGTGAGCATGGATCTATGACCAATAGGACATCTGAGGGCAGATCCAGAACTGTTTGGCCCTTTTTTTTATTTTGTCCAATACTTTACCTCTGCAAAACTTCAAATCTTATTTTCACCCTTGGCCTTTTTTTTTCGCCCACTATAGTTTTATGCCTTTCCATTGCATAGCTAAATGCCATCAGTGTATTAACATTAGCAACTTCAACTGGAAGGCTTTTCTGTGCACCCACCACTGTCTTTATAAAGCAGTTATTGGGTAACAGGTGTAGGTTACATTCACAATGTCACATCAAGCCTCATTTGCAGTTTAGTTGGCTGCAAGTGGAGTGGAAGTAATAGGTTGAGGCCTAAACCAGGGTAATTGTGCAGCTCTTATTCAGCCACAAGCATGCTCACCTGTTATTGCTTTGCTGAAATCTGTTCTTTTAATATTGTCTCAATCTGCAGCACATTTTCTCCTATACTTTATGCCCAAGTACTAACTCTGCATGTTGTGTGAATGTCTCTTTGATCATTCTGCTTGGATTAAGGGGACAAATAATGGTGCCTATATGAGCAAAAGTTTGTAACTGGGTCTATTTTAACAGGTTTTCTTTGAATTATGTTGAGGCTTATAAAGAAATCCAAGGCTAGTTACCATCCTCCAAAAGTGTGTTTTATGAATCAACTGTATTGGACCAGAAGCCTTCATCCACTGTTTGTTAAAATCTACGTCAAGTATGCCTGCTTTTTAATACCTAATCTTGTTCTTTGTTTTAAAGTGGGGACGGACGAGTCACAGGAGAGCAGCATTACTGACGCTGATGACACACAATTGCACGCTGCTGAAAGTGATGAATTTTAACCCCTCCCTCCCCGCGGGACATGTGGCGCGGGGGATTTGACTGTTATTTTACTCCGCATCACCTAGGCCTCGCACCCTTGCCTTCTCAGATGCCTTTCACAGGCCACCATTTTGTATCATCCTCCACAATGCCTCTTCTACTATTATCATCAGCCCTTTACTGCTCTCTAGCCTCCTTATTTTAATAACCTACAGAGAATTAAAAACTGTGCAATATGAGGGTAGCTGTCAGTTGGCTTCCTGCCTCTTGCTCCATATTTTGATGTCCCAGAGGGACTAGACTGCTAAATCCTAAATGTGGCCTGTTCAAGTTTAACAAAATGGTGAGCAATTTGAAAGATAAGATTCCTACTTGACTGGTAGGATGCAGAAGAAAATCCATTAAACGAATACCCTCCATGTAGGACAAACACTCCCCCCACAAGACAAATTCTCCACTTTCCAGTACACTACCCATGTATACTCAAAGATCAACAAATCCCTTCAAACTGGATGAACAGTCTCTTCTTTCTCGACTTCTCCCCTTCCTTTGGGATGGACACTTCCTCTCTTATCAACTGGAGATGGACAATCTGTCAGATGACTACTGCTTGAGAAACTCTCCAGTATCAAGGGCACCCTGTTCCTTTCAATAATGAGGAGAATAAAACCATTCCTCTATCTTCTGGCTGAAACCCCATTTCTCTTTTAAAGGTATTCTCCTCCTAAATCTGCTCCATGGGATGACCATGTTACCTTCCCTGGCCATCACAGAGTTAGAAGGATTCCTGCCTGGATAACATTTATTCAGCACATAATCCTAAAGATGGGCAAGTGAAGGAAGCTGGCTGGACTAACATGATTTAAATATCACCTGTCCAGCAAATCATTAATTTGGAGTAGGACATTTCTTGCCATTAATTCCTTTTACCTATCCTCTACAGCTCATCTGTTACTAGCGCTGTGCAATGCTCTGCATGCTATAAAAAGACATTCAGCAGCCAAAGGGATGTTTCATAAGTACCTTCTGGAAATTCCAATACACTGTACCAAGGAAATGGGGCTGAGATGTGTTTTTCACCCTTCGGACGGTTAAACCTAACGTACGTTTGCCACAATGTGGGATTGATTTTAAATGAGTCTTGTCCCATAAGCAGTCTTTTGGGACGAATGTTAAGAGGATAGAAAAATGAATTGCGCAGACAGAATTTTGAACCAATGTGTCGATCAAAAAGAGGAGGCTTCACCCTGTGGCCTTCAATGTAAAGTGGATTGAAGCAGCTCACATTCATTGGTGAAATGTAATTTTCTGGGCAAAACTATCAATTTAAAGAACCCTTTGAGCTATACATATAGTTGCAGTTCTGCTGTGAAACCATATCAATTTGATGCCATTCAAAAGATTCATTGAGGGTTGTTTTTCGTAAAGATAAATTCTGGGTAAAATGTCTAAAGAGGCGTAATCATTCATTTTATTGGTTTCCGTGCATCATTTTCTACAACTTTGCGACAGAATTTCTCTTTATGAATGGCTCTCATTGTCTCTTTAAAAGATTTGCTTGCTGCTTTCATAATACCCAGTGCAATCTTCCTGTTGCTTGATCTTGTAGTCTTTGTCCTTAACTTATTTCAACTTTCTCTATTTCAACTTTTCACCTTCTTCCTACTCTTTCTTCATACTCTCAAAATATAACCGCTCACTATTGTATCCCTTTTCTGTGGGTGAGAGTCTTCAGGAATTGCAGGGAGGGTTGTCTGTGATCTTGAAATATTCAGTCCTTTCCACTTTGCATTTGGTACTTTGGTTGGAAATCATGAGGTTAAAGATCCCTGTAACATTGCAGGCATGATGTTAAATTTCTTCCTCTCCTTTTAACCCTGTTACTGCCAGCTGGGCTTTTTGCATTCAGAAGAACATTGCTCTGTGATACTGGCGGGATTAGGGCCCCCCGCCCCATTATTGTGTGGCTGTGATTTGTCTTTTTATTTTTTTTCTCCCCTGTTTTTTTATTTTTATTTGGGGAAGTGTACAGTGTTCCATTTGTGGGGGGGGGGGAGCAGGGGGTTGGGAGGTTCTTGGTTTAATATATTTTGCGAATCATTAAAGGATGTGGAAAATCCGAATAAAACTTCTTTTAAAAATATTATGATGGCATTTAATGGATCCAGAGCAATGGTAAGCAACAGTTTTGAGTTTGCTCTTTTCAAAGTTACTTGCTATTTTATAAGTGCACAGTTGGTCCTCATTTACTGAATCTAAGAATGATATTCTTTTGTGATTTTGAGTCTGTATATTAACCTACAGTAACAAGGTTAAGGGTTTGTGTGGTCAGTTAATAAGGGGTGGGGTTTTGATATCAATAACCTGTGTTGATTAGTAGAAAGCTAGCATTGTAACTCACTGTGCTCAGTTTGTTTGCTATTTTCAAATTGCTTTCTATTTTCTAAGTGCACAGTTGGTGCATTTACAGCAGTTAGTGCAGCACAGGAGGTAAGTCCTAGTTTTCAACTTTTTTTTAAGCACTCTTACTCGCACATATATACATTATGAGCAAGGTTGGAGTTCTCTCAGTGGACCTCTTGTCAAATGAATGAACACTTGGAACAGCAGTTCCAGGGTCCATATCACTGTGTCTAGTGGACTCTCTGGAAGCTCAGATTGGAGCTCTGAAGAGACCTATTGCAACACTAAGAAATATTGACAACCTTGATAGGAGTCTTTGCTTGGTCACCTAGCAATGAGGGAGGTGATCAGTTACAGTTGGTTAACCATTAAACATGGTTGAAGGGGATGAAGAGGGTAGCCAGTCCATAGTTTCTCCACCCAAACAAATTTGCTCACTTGAGTGAAGATACTGGGGAGGCAGACAAAGAAGTCGTTTTGCTGGAGAAAACTGTTCTCCATGACTGCTCCTCTAGTATCGAGGGGATGCAGAAGGTAGTGAAGCCTAGGCAGGTGGTTATGGTAGGGGACTCTGTTAGTAAAAGAGTAGATGGGGGGTAATCGGTGGCTCTAATTGCAATAGCTGCATTACTGAAGTATTGGTGTAAGAAGGAGGATTTGGGGTTTCTAGAGCATTGGGCGGATTTTGCTTTGGGATGCAATCTCTAATGTCGGGATGTATTGCATCTGAATGGAAAAGAGTCATGTGCTTGGGGACAGGAGGGCTAGACAGGAGTGTTAAAACTAGGAAGGGGGAGACGACACCAATACACGCTTAGTACCAAGATGGGTGGATCTGGGAGCATGGTTAATACAGTTTATTGGGAGAAGCCTATAAACAACCTAAAAATAAATCCCAAATGGAAGATGACATCAAGTGTATCCTTGCAAATTCCAGAAATGGAACTGGGAAAAATAAGAATTGGAACCAGCAAGAATTGAAAACCATGACTTGGTATATCAGAAACCTGGTGGGATGACACACATGATTGGTCAATCAATCTGGAGTGCTGCATGCTGGTTAGAAAAGATAGAGTGAACAGAGGTGGAGGTCTGTATGTCAAACTGGCATTAATACCTAAGTTGTTGGAAGATATATATGGTGACATGAGTGAACATGTGTAATCATTGTGGGATGAGATGATCAGTGATGGTAGAACTGGCTAGAAATTATTAGTGCTTATTTGTTACAAACCACCAAATATTGGTGATCTTGAAGAATCACAACTATTGATGCAAATAGAAAAGGCTTCTCAAATATGGTGTAATATCATTATGGGGAATTAATTAGTCAATTAATTGACTGGATAAATGAAACTACAAATTCTGCACTAAACAAAGGGTATGCGTGTCTGGATCTGGTAATAACTAACATGGAGGAGCTTATCTCTAACATCCAAGTTAGGGAGCATTTGTAGAATGGTGACCATAATCTGGTATCCTTTTGAGATTAATTCAAAAAGGAAAGTTGGTAGTCCCAACAAAAGACTGAGTTTTAAAAAGGCCAATTTTAGCATATTTAATACATCCCTAAGTATTGTTGACTGAGATGGATTGTGTTTTGGGGAAAACACTAAGGTAAGTAGTATAACTTTTGATACTACAGAAATATACATATAGATGTATAACCTTTGGAAACAAATATAAGAGAAGCTAACTTAAACCAATGTGGCTACCGGTACGGTAAAAAGAAAGTAGCATTCAAACATTATAAAGCTGAGGGATTAACAAAGGCATCTGTAAAATGTAAAGATGCCAACAAAGCCTTGAAAAGGGCAATTAAATTGGAGATTGAAAAAATAATTGCTATGGGTAAATCCCCCAAAAAATATCTTAATGGCAAACAAGAGTTGATGATGTTAGGTTTTTACTATCTGAAATTGGTGAGATGGTCAGAGGGGATAGAGAGCAAATATGTTAAATAATTTATTTTCTTCTGTTCTTACGAAGGTAGAACTCATGGACAAGAACCAGCAAGTTACTTTTACAGAACAGTCACAGAAAGCATGTGATTGGTTCACACAAGAAAAAGTGTTAGAGCAATTAAATTGTTTTGATAGACAAAGCCCCGGGATCGGATGGTATACACCCACTGGTTCATAACCCATCTGGAAGTATTTATATGTCCTGCAAAGCATGGTCCTTGAGAACCACGAGGACGTGTATATATACATCCTAAGTTTTAATGAAGGAGCACAACGCTACATGGCGTCAGTTAATCACAGTGGCTGCTTCAGATTCGGAAGCAGCCTCTAAGCGTACCTTTGACTTCCCCCCCTCGTGCATACAATCACCGCAAATGTGATTGTATGCGTTCAAACGTGCATAGGTAGTGATAAGCTTTCACTGCCTATGCTGTAATGGGGTTGCCCGACATCGAGGCATCATGCAACACCCGTTTCTGCCCTCCAGAAGCATGCTCCTCCAATATGACTTGCCCTATGCCAAGCAGAGGGCGACAGAAGTGATTAAAAAAAAAGACTTACTTCAAGTATTGTTCCCACATATTTGTAAAGTTTATGTGGTGCCCATATATCAAAATCCCAGCCGGGCAATTACAGACCTGTAAGCTTGACATCTGTGGTGGTGCAACTAAAGGGTTTCTAAGGGAATATGTTCAAGATGTCATCTTAGACAGGAATTTCATTAGCAGGAGCCAACATGGCTTTGTAAAAGACCGATCCTGTCAAACTAACTTAATTGCATTCTTTGCGGAAGTGAGTAAAATTTTGGATATGGGTGCTGCAGTGGATGTGAAATATTTAGACTTTACGATGGGATTTGATACGGTTCCACACAAAAGGCTACTGTACAAATTTACTGGAATAGGCTTAGGGACAAACATCTGTGTCAAAGAATGATGGTAAATGGGAAGTTCTGAAACTGGACAGATGTGATAAGTGAAGTACCTGAGGAATCTGTCCTGGGTCCTGTTTTTAATTTGTTTACTAATGATCTCCCATTGGGTATAGGAAGCCATGTCTCAGTTAGCCAGTGACACAAAATTAAGTAGGGTAATGCAGGCTCTACTAGATGTGTGTTTGGACAAATTGGGTAACTGCAGATAAATGGCAAATGAGATTCAGTGTAGACAAATGGAAAAATATGCATTTTGGGTATAATAATAAAATGCAACATATTGTATAAATGGTGTTTCCCTGTATACTGTCTATTTTTAGACTGTAGACTTAGTAGTGCACAGTGCTAGCTGGTTCCCGCAAAGGCCAATAAGATATTGACATGTATTAAAAAGGGTATTGAGTCACATTTGGCCGCAGCTCCTGCTGTGGAGCGCGCCTTTATCAAGCACTCCACAGCAGGAGCTGTGACGAAACGTGCATCGGGCATACATGTTTATGGAAGTTAGTCTTTGCTCTCGCACTAGCTAGCAGGATCAACTGGGTGTTGTGGATAACATTGTGACCATCTTTAACAGTGTAGCCAAAGGCGGCAAGCTACATATTACTACGCCTGCCGCCACGGACAGTCTATCTCAATAATTATCCCACTAAACAGCGCTCCGCAACCTGCTTGATACAGCGGCAATGAGTAGGGCTAGAGCTAATCATTCCATTTTTATTAACTAAGATAGGTTAGTCTGCTTGAATTGACTATTAACAAAAGGAGGTGTAAAAACGGTGGTACACTCCTTACAAGATGGAGAGGCCCTGAGAGACTGCACTTTGTTATTTAAAGCCTCTATTTGGCTTCATATCTGAGACCTGATAGTCAGGAATCCAGTCTTAAGGTACTACTCTGACAATAAACAGGGACACCAGCCACAACAAAATGGTGCAACTGAGTACACCTTACTACCTCAGTGTGAGGTTAGCGATTTTTTTTTTTTTTTTTTTTTAAACTCACTACTTTTTCTATCTTTATGCACTGCAACTGCTAGGCATGGTAAAAACTAAGTACCATCTATCTGTATATTTTAACTATGTTGATTAAAAGTTAATTGTTAAAAATAGCCATACTTTCTGTATAAACAAGAGACAACAGATGCATTTAAAACACATTTCTCGTACTTAAGGCACACAGAGTATAGATTATTATTTATTCTCCACATTCACAGTACAAACAATGTTTAGGTGTTACAGTCCCTTCTAGCTAGCTATGTTATTTTTCAGGAATTGCTGCATAGTATATTGGAAAGCTAATAAAAAGTGTGAGACCTGGTGGCAACAGACAGGTTGTGACATTTTCCCTGATCATGTGACGGGGTGTAAACATTTTGTAGTGAGTGAGCAAAGCACTAGAGAATGCATCTCTCTCCATTGTCCTGCTGACCATACCACTGAGCTCTACGTTTGTCTCACTGCACTGATTTAATTCTGTGATCTGTGGGAAACCCGAAAATGCAACTTTGAGTGACTGCACTTGTGCAGTAGCACAAACACTTTAGGGCCTTAACCCACATTCCCCCTGGCATCCTGATTTGCTCCTGGTAGAAGTTGGGAGGGATGGAGGATGCATTCTTTTTAATGGACACAGTAGGTTAGCAGTTAGGTATTCTTGCAAAGGCTTGACATTTTGAACACCAATGACTGATCTGTGAGTGGTAAGGCAAATGTAAATGTCCGATATAGTGTTTGAGATTAGTGGAATGAATATAATCCAAAGATGGAAACAATACATGGAAATCGGTATACTCACATAAAACATGTGCCAAAGTCTTAAAGCTATTGGAAGAACACCTTCCTAAGAAGACAAAATTGGAGATCTATGTCTATATTATGCTTCGCCCACCACCATAGTTGCCAACATTCGAAAAAAATATCCAGGGACACTTTGCTACACAGCTATCAAAAATGTTCCACACCCACTGCTCCAAAGCTCCGCCCACTGCCCAACACACATAATTAGCATAATGTAAAGCTGCCTAATTATTATAGTGCAGATGTTATCACTAAATTCCCACCAGGGCCTATTTTTAAGAAAATCCTCTCTCCTCATATTAAACCATCATTATGTCAGACCCACAGCACTGCACCATTATTGTTTTGTTCAGAATATGGAAACTGAAATTTTAAAACATGCAGTTGAACAAATATAAAAGCACATAGAGCTTCATATTTGTTCCTTATGCGTACCCCCATTAAAACATGCTGTGCCAGTCACAGGCGGTGAGTGAGAAGATATAGTTATGATAAAATAAAATGATTTTTTTTAAATGCATTCCTTGTTTTTAATATCATTCTTTTTGCCCCCTTACTCCATTTCTCCTGTCCATCTTTCATTATTGCCACTACATTCCTTGCATTGCACCCACAGCACCACCTTGCACCCATGTGGCTTGCCACAGCACCACCTTGC